>JAVUPR010000114.1:7195000-7892500 GCA_036785695.1 Gentiana straminea
CCATGCTCAATTGGTGCATTTGATATCGACTAGTGAAACCCTGCATGACAAAATATCGTGAATTAACAATGTGAATGATGTGTGAAGTCTATCTATTCAATAAGAGGAAGAAAAGAGAATGATTACTTGTATTCTGTTTCCTGCTCCTATTGGTCCACGTCATTCATGTTATTTGTTCTCATAAAGTTTTATTGAAGTACATGTTTTAGTGATGTATTTCGTATCCTCTGCAATGGCTGATTTATAATTTTTACCTTGTTAGTGGTCGGGTATGTTTGAATGGTGAGATATTTACACAGTAGTGTTTTTATATCATGCAGGAGGTGGAGGACCTATCATGGGTGATTTATGGGCTTTAAAGGGTCTCATTGAAGAAGGTAATATTATTCTTCCTTTGCTTCATTAGCTTTGTGTATCTGTTCCCTTTGCTTCGTTGTTATGTGTTGTTCGTATCCGTAATAGTGAAATCTGCCCTCTCATAGTTTGGGTTGTCATCTATGACGCACGGATACTTCTGTCTGGGAGCGTGTACCGTATCTGATATATATATCCGACACAGATACTCACCGGATACATTGGATACACTCCTAGGGACGAATTTGTAATTATAAAAAGTTGGATACCAGATTCAGATATACATATACATAACTCGGATATGCGAAAAAGAAGTACCATGTTGAAAATTGAGTAAAAACCGCCAGACATAATGAATGAAAGTTCAGGGTTTAATCATGTCCAGTTTTGCCTGATTTAAGTTGTGTTCATAATTATTGCAGCTGTGGAAAAAATAATTTTTTTTTACTATATATTTTCACTGACACCGAAGATTCTTCAATGTATACAAGCAATTTTTTTTTGTACTTATTTTTCATTGAATTTTTTCGTTTTATTCAATGTATACAAGCAATTTCGTTGTAAAAATAATTTTCGTTGTATGCACTATATTTTGATTGGTGCCAACTACGATGATTTCTGTTGCTTTATTTTGCATCCTGTGATTCTTCTTGCAAAAGTTGATAATTCGACTAAGTCATTTGTTTCTTTGTTGTGGAAGAAAGAGAATGAAACTCCCGGATGGACTCAGTTGAAGCTTCCAGGTCAAGCACCTTCTTCTCGTTGTGGGCATACCGTCACATCTGGAGGATATTATGTACACGTCTCAAAAACTTCTTCTAAATGCCATTCTGCCACTTTTCTTCGTAAATCTTGAATTTGTTTTCCCATTATTAGATTTGTAGTTGCAGGATTTGTCGGTCCATGTGTCAATGTGGTCGACATCCAAGTAAACCAAGAAATCAAGTTTCGTTATGGATGGAACGAGATGCTTTGACAATTTTTTGCTATGCAAAATCATGATTTTATTTCCCATAAAGTTGGCGTTTTTCTACTTGCAGCTTTTGTTATTTGGAGGACATGGAATTGGTGGCTGGTTGAGTCGTTATGATATTTATTATAATGATTGTATCGTTCTTGACAGAGGTTGGTGTCAATACATTATAAGTTTCACGCATTGATGGTTGCGCTAATATACCTTTCTTGCCCTTTCGGTATTTGGCTTAATATAAACACGTAGCTAATGCATCATGCAGTTCAGTTATGATTGTTTAGCGGGGCTGGCTTTGTTATAAGTATCCCTCTTTTGTATGTCTCTCTTTTCTGAGAATGACAGTCTTATCATATGTTTGTGTGTAGTATCGGTTCAATGGAGACGTTTACCAACCACGAATGAACCGCCAGCTGCCCGAGCATACCATTCTATGACTTGTATTGGCTCAAGATATTTGCTATTTGGTGGATTTGATGGGAAATCAACTTTCGGTGATCTGTGGTGGTTAGTTCCCGAAGGTATTCTTAAAATTCTTGCCATGTACTACTACCCTCCATCCCGTTTTATCAGCAAATTTAAGTTTTTTTATTAAATTAATTGCGTGTTTTTGTAGAGGATCCTATTGCAAAGCGGTCTATATCTTCGCCACCAAAATATATTCCTGAAAAGAAAGATGCTACATTGACAAATGAGAATGAGAATGACAATACCGATTCCAAGGAGGTAATCATTCACCATATCCCTTAATCCAGAAGTTTCTTCTGATCTGAATAAAAATTTCTCTTTGCATATGCTTTTTCATAGGAAACACACTGGAAGGATTATCCGATTTCTGAACTAGGGAAAAGGCTTGAAGTTTATGGAACTAGCATTTGTATTGGCTTGAAAAAAAACACTCACAAATATGCAGGTTGAGGTTGTCCTTTGTGACTAAGCATCATGATGCATCTTTTACTTCTTGGTTAGGTTATACGGGTGCAGATACGGAGTATATCCTGATCCCGTATCCAACTTTCATAAAATTACAAATTCGCCCCAGATGTGTATCCTAAATATACGTTAACAGAAGTATTTTTACTTCATGTTTTCTTGGTTACCTGCTTTACTATTCGATCTTTCTTTCATCTGATTGGTTAGGCCGTGGATGCGCTTCGGGCACATTGGAAGAACTCATCAACGCGCTCGATAAAGCTGAAAGAACTTGGTCCGTTACTAAGGGATTATCAACGACTAATCACCGTTCATCATCTGTAAGAATGAGTTTTTTTAATTCATTAATAAGAATTACTAATGCCGAGTTTTATCGCACTCGGATCATTATGGCCACTTTTCATTTGCCTTTCAACTTTGTCAGGGAAAATGATGAAGGAAGTTTAGGGTCTATGAAACATGGCATCCCTAAAGGAGAGACTTATTGATTCTATCATACAAAAATGCTTCTCAGGTACTTCTTGGTTTGAATTATGCTTCAAAACTTGTTATGATCATGTTGTGAACTTGGTTGATTCTAAATTTTTCAGGTAAGCATATCTCAAAAGGATTTCTGGCACTTACATGCATGCATCATGTTCATCCGTTTCTGTTGTATATTAATTTCTCATCTAATAATACGTCTGATAATATTCGCGGATTACTGTATTCAGTTACGGATGGATGATATTCCAATTCTATTGGAGGAATACAAGAATCTGGTAACAGAGATTGACATCCCCACAAGAAGTTAAACAAATGCAGAGGTTTTCGTTCATTCGTTCTTGGCGGTGTTCTTTGTTGACAGAAGCCTCTGTCTGATTTACAATGATTTTTATTTAGTTAATCTTTATATTAGATTCCCAACAGTTTATGTTTTACTTCTATAATTGGCTAGGCTTGTTATTGGTCGAATTGTTCAATTGGCTGTTACAAATTCTGCATGTATTTTTGGTGGTGTGTTTAGCAAATGTCCAAACAGAAAAAATTTAGAAACCTTAAATTACAATTGGAAAGGACTTTAAAACATGAACACTGTAATCTCAAGCTGCATTAGATCATTTGTATTACTTCATTTTAATATATTCTCTACACCCTTGGATGTTTTACACCTCACTCTTGAATACCTGGTCTTTATCGGGAAATTAAATGTTCGGTATGTGACTTTTAGAGAAAACCTGGTAAATAAAATGTTCGGTACGTGACTTTTAGAGAAAACCTTAAAACTCATGTAAGTTTGAAATAATATCACCGTAATTAAAGAAAGATGCTGAATAAATGAAACATGTTGAGGCTCGGGAGACATACTCGTATATGAGAAGAGTTAAGCTAAGGTACAATAGTTATTTATGGGTTGTATCAAGTGGACGAGTGAGATGCATCCAAATCACTCCTACACACCACTACTATGTGTGAGAGAGAGTGTGAGGATTAATCATATCTATCCACTTGGTATAACTCACAAATATCTACTGCACCATTATTTTTCTCCCCATATATGCAATTACAATTTTAAAAATCAATCGTAATTTCAAAAAAAAAAAATCAATCGTCTATCTAATGTTAAATTCATCATCATTATCAGTTATATTTTAACACAAAAATCAAGCCATTTATCACATTGAAGAGATCCACAAGCATCAATCGTTAAACATAATCATTTATCGTTAAATCAAGTCGTTTTTACAAATGTAATTCCTATTAAAAAAATCAATCGTCTATCTAATGTTAAATCTGTCATCATTTAATCGTTTTTTAACACAAAAATCAATATTTGAATAGAGGAATTTTTATAATACAATAAGCATGAAGTGTATCCATCATCTTCTCAATGAATTCGTGAGTGAGTCTGCAAAACACACAAGCGTGAGGGGTTTCGGAGCTTGCCTTCGGGAGACACTCCGACGCTCAAATCAGTATTTCAATAGAGGAATTTCTATAATACAATAAGCATAAAGTGTATCAGGCGTATATAAAAATGTACCATGTAAATGAGGATGAATATCCTTTGTATAGTGTGTCATCATGGGTTGAAGGTTACTGCGCATTCAAGTGATGGAGCAGGTTTCCTAGAGTGGTTACGAGGCCATCGTGGTGCAGCTATGGAGCAATTGTGGATTAGGGAGTAAGGTCCAAAATGTCCATCAATGGAGTGAAACGGTTGTTGACGACAGAGGACGACCTTCGTCATATCGTATATAAGAGACCGAAGATGACCTACGTGACAACGGCTATTAAGGACAACAACAACCTACGGTATGTCGGTTATATGAGACCAGTAGTGACATAGTTCTCAAACCCTTCATTGATAATAGAGTACAATAATGAATGAGGACCGTAATTTATACTGAGGTTGTCTTATGCTCATAGTTTTCACTAATTAGTGCCACGTAAATGGTGACCGATCCCGCCCATGTTAAATGCCCTCCAAACATGTGTTGGGTTATATATGTGATAGGTTAGGTTTGATCAAATGTGATGTGGCACGATCTGAGAGGCTGGACCTAACCGTTTCTAAATTTCAAATGCCCCCCAGCCTATAGTTTTTGAATTTCAAAAAGCTAGTTATGTTATAGAGGCATTGTCTCCTTGAGATCTTCTAGAGATCCATCTTACATCTCTATACTAAGCAAGTCTTCTTGCCTTCCTTGTGTTATTTTTATTTACTGTCATACGATCATGTGATTTCTCGATGATACATCCGTAAACAACTCCTCCCATGAGACCCTTAGCAGAGAAATATCGGAGGGTGCAAGGGCTGCAAATTCCAAACCAGTTGTACCGTCCTCTGAATCGGGATCTTGGTCGGATGATAAGGTTCTCCAAGAGTCTCTCGCCGGAGAAGAGGTTGAATCCCACAAGTTCGATGTAGGGAGAGCTCGAGCAAGGGAGATTCCCAATGTCCTTTCATCTGGTGATCTCAGAGATGTGTGTTGCAAGTACGAACTTGATATTAGTGTCTTTGCAACCATACTTCCATCTTCCGAGCAGAGAGCTGACAACCCCAAAGGGATATTGTATTGTATACGTTCAACAGTTGGTAGCGAGTCTTAGGTTTCCCATTATCCCAACTATCTACCATATTCTGACCTATTATAATTTAAGTCTTGATCAAATTGCCCTTAATGGAATTAGGGATATTGTGGGCTCTGCCCCCATTTTTTGCAGAGTTATACGTAAGGAGTTTAGTATCCCCTTGTTTAAATATATATTTTGCCTCAAGAAGTCTTGTCATTCTCCAGTGGGTTCTACATTTCAGATAAGAAGGCATACGAGCTCGGAGTACATGCCCGGGTTCTTGCTAAGAGTCCCACCTTTATCCGTGGGTGGAACGAAAGATTCTTCTTCGTTCGAGCTGTGAATATGGTTAGTTTGGGCCTTTGGAAAAGAGTGAGCCCAAGTGTGGACCACCTTTCTAAACAGGGGCCATTACAAATAGTGAAGGATATCCACAATCTTGGAATTCGTCTCTTTGGACTTCTTCATTTTCTTTTGAGATGATTGCTCTAGCTAAGCTGGAGAGTGTTGCCCCCCGGGAGTTATGAACCTCTCCTTCATGAGGAGATAAATCGTTGTAGAATACCATGTACACATGTTTATTTTGCTTGTACTATTTGGTTTGTGTCATATTTTTGAGTTGATATAAATTTATCCCATATGCAGTGAGTTCATTGATGACTATAATGATGGATGCTACCAAGAAGAAGATTGCCCAAGTTGTTGGTACTTCTGGGCAGTTTGGTGCTCCTGCTATTATACATGACGAAGCTGCGCCCTCTACCCCTATAGGTCAATCTGGCGAACCTGAAACTATTGTTCATGTGGGCGAGGGGCTTCCGATCTCGGTTGTTTGGTGTCGGCTTGATTTCCATGACAAGAAATAAAAGTGGCAATCAAAGCCCTAAGTGGAATAAAGGTTCCTAAAAAAATAGCAAGGTCTCAAATGCTTATGTTGCTGAGATATCCAATGGAGCTTCTCTAGGTCCGTCCTCCACTCTTGCTCAGGGATCTATTGTGGACAAAGGCAAGAAACTGGCTTTCAACCTCCACTCTAGCTCAGGGATCTATTGTGGTCAAAGGCAAGAAACTGGCTTTCAAGCGCTTACTGTTCTACTAAAATCAATTGGTACTAGTAAAGGCGCAACTTTATTTCCTCTAACACGCCCCCTCAAGTGTGGGCCTCTAACAAGGTTGTGTGATCTAGGCACACAAAGACAAGACCAAACTAGACCAACAAGACAAAGAGGACCAACACTTGCACAATATAACTGAGGGAGCCAGGGTTTGATCCCATGACCTCCCGCTCTGATACCATGTTAAGGATCAAGCGCTTAGCATTGTACTAAAACCAATTGGTTGTAGTAAATGTGCTACTATATTTCTTATACATTAAGAGTGTGGGCAATCTGTCCCAACACCCCCCCTCAAGTGTTGGCAATCTGTCCAACACTTACACTTGCACAATTTTCATTCAAGAGTGTGGGCAATATGTCCAACACCCCCCTTAAATGTGGGCAATCTGTCCCAACACCCCCCCTCAAGTGTGGGCAATCTGTCCCAACACTTGCACAATTTTTCATTTAAGAGTGTGGGCAATCTGTCCCAACACCCTCCTCAAGTGTGGGCAATCTGTCCCAACACATACATAATTTTTTTTAAACTAATGTTCCAACCAGGGTTCGATCACAATACCTCTGGCTCCGATATCATGTTAAGATCAAGCGCTTACCATTCTACTAAAACCAATTGTTGCTAGTAAATGCACAACTTTATTTTCTTTAACAAGCTTAGAGCTCCAGCTATGCTGTAATGAGTCATCTCGATCATAGGGAGTAAATTCATATTCCTCTTTTGAGAGAAAGTCGTGAACCTAGCTCATATGCCTGATCTGTACTACCCAAAGTGGGCTTTGAAGATAAACGACCAAATCAACAACCTTGATATGGACCGCGTATGGGGGGAAATTGCACTCTTCCTTGATATAACCACCTGGCACGTCGTCTCAGTAATGCATAGTGGGCTGTGTGAAGGATAAAATATTTGTTGTATATTTCAAATGAAAGTCACATACAATTTATAGAATACAAAAGTGGATCACAATGAGATATTATCCTAACTGACATTATCTTTTTGTTGTGATTTGACATTATCATTTAATGATTCTAATCTATCCTCTAATACCCCCCGGCAAGCTGTTGGTGGTCGAGAGAGTAACCGAAGCTTGTCTCTATGGCGTAGAAAAACCGATGTGGACAGTGGTTTGGTGAAAATGTCAGCGATTTGGTCGTCCGTTGTGATGAATTGAACATCTAACTTCCGTGTGGCAACTTGTTCGCGGACAAAATAGTAATCTAATTCAATGTGTTTTGTCCGGGCATGAAGAACGGGATTAGAAGAGAGATAAATAGCACCAACATTATCACACCACAACGTTGGTGGTTTGTTGGGTAGATACCCAAGTTCTGTTAGCAACGAATGCAGCCACATTAGCTCGGCTGTGGCGTTTGCAATGGCTTTGTATTCACTTTCGGTGGACGAACGCGCAATGGTGGGTTGTTTCTTAGCCATCCAAGAGATCAAATTGGAACCCAAATAAATAGCAAAACCACTAGTAGAACGACGATCATCCGGACACCCACCCTAATCACTATCTGCAAAGCATTGCAAGTGTAATGGTGAACCAGGCCGCAAGTGAAGAGACAAAGATGATGTATTTTTGAGGTACCGAAGAACCAGTTTAACAGCCGCCCAATGAATATCAGTGGGACAATGCATATATTGACATAATTTATTAACCGCGAAAGAAATATCCGGCCGAGTAAGAGTTAGATATTGTAAGGCACCTACAACTTGCCGATATTGTTCACCACTCTGTAAAGGTGTCCCAGTTGATTTCGTGAGAGCAGGAGTGGTAGGCATTGGAGTGGGACAAGGTTTGGACGACTGCATGCCATGCTTGATAAGTAAGTCATTAATATACTTCTGCTGTGAAAGAAGCAAGCCGGAGGAATTTCGAAGCACTTCCACTCCTAAAAAGTATGCAAGATTGCCAAGGTCTTTAATGGGAAATTCACGTTGCAGTGTGCGAATGAAATCTTCAATAGCTGAATCATTAGAACCGGTAATAATAATATCGTCAACATAAACAAGCATATAAAGATGGGCCACCGGTGTACGACGAATAAATAATGAATTGTCCGCTTTGGAAGAAGTGAATCCATGTTGAGTTAAAAACTGGGCAAGACGATTAAACCAGGCACGTGGTGCTTGTTTAAGACCATAAAGAGAGCGGTGAAGCCGACAAACATAATCCGGATTAGATTTGTCGACGAATCCTGGTGGTTGAAGCATGTAAACTTCTTCATCTAATGTGCCATGTAAGAATGCATTAGATACATCAATTTGACGAAGAGGCCAAGCATAAGTAACGGCAATACTCAACAAAACACGAATAGTGGTGGCGCGAACAATAGGGCTATAAGTCTCAAAATAATCAACACCCGGTTGTTGATTGTACCCCTTGGCGACAAGACGCGCCTTGTAACGATCAACATTCCCATCGGGTTTACGTTTGATACGGAAAACCCATTTATTGCCCACAATATTTTTACCAATTGGACGTGGAACCAAAGTCCAAGTGTTAGTAGTAAGGAGTGCATTAAATTCTTCTTCCATGGCAGATCTCCACAATGGATATTTTTGTGCTTGAATATGGGAAGGTGGCTCAGTGATTAAATAATCTGGTGAGGATTTTGTATGGACATGGTTGGCTTGTCGTTTGATCATTGTGTTGGGGCGCAATTTCATGTGATGGGTACGAGTATCAGATGGAAGTTGGGTGTGGATATCTGTAACAGTTTGAGGCATGGGATATTGGCTATGGTCAACAACAGGCTCAATGCTTGGTGGGGTTGAATGGTCGGATGCAAGAGAGATAGAAGTGGGGGAATAATTAGAAGAAACATAAGAATCAGTAAGGGGAGGAACAAGAGAGCTTGGAGCAAGGGTAGGGGACGAAATAGGGGATAGTGGAGAAGAAATGATACCTGTGCCGGGATCGCAAGACGGAGGTGGCGTGGACACAATTGACAGCCAAGGCATGAAGTCGGAGGTAGAACCTGTGGCATTACCAGAAGAAGGCAAAGTATGATAGGGAAAAGATTGCTCATTAAAGTGTACAAAACGCGCAAGATAAATTCGACCTGTTTGTATATCTAAACAATTGTACGCAAAGTGATCATTAGCCAAGCCAAGATTGACACACGGTTTGGAACGAAAGGAAAATTTATGCTCGTTATAAGGGCGAAGATATGGATAAACAGTGCAACCAAAGACTTTAAAAGTATCGTAAAGAGGATGTGTGGAAAATAACTTGTGATGTGGAGATTCATTTTTGAGATTTGGTTCAGGCATGCTATTTATTAGAGTAACAGAAGTATAGAATGCATAAGTCCAATATTTAAGGGGAACAGATGAGTGAGCCAAAAGTGTTAATCCGGTGTCAACAATGTGACGAATTTTGCGTTCAGCTATACCATTTTGTTCATGAGTGTGGGGACAAGCAATGCGATGAATAATACCTTTATTTAAAAAATGGTTATGCAATTTGCGGTATTCACCACCCCAATCACTATGAAATGCCTTTATAGTGGTATTAAATTGGCGTTCAACATATGCATTGAATTTGTGAAAAATATGAGATAATTCACTGCGTTGCCTGACACAATAAATCCACGAGTAACGAGTAAATTCATCCACAAATAGAATGAAATATCGACAACCGGTAGGAGATAAAATCGGAGAAGGACCCCAAATATCAGAATAAACAATGTCAAAAGGACGAGTACTTTTATGCTCAACACGTGCTAATGGAAATTTATGTAATTTACCCAAACGACAAGATTCACAATCTAAGACGGACTTATTAGATCGATTTTGACAAGGTAAGCGAAAATCATGAATTATTCGGAGACCGTCTTGGAATGAGGATGACCCAAACGAGCATGCCAATCAAAATGGGAAAGAGAGGTCGTGGTTGTCGCATTAGCTTGAGGAGACGAGTCAATTGTGTACAGCCCCTGAGTACTTGGTCCTTGCAGCAGAATCTTCTTGGTGGCTTGATCCTTAATAACAAAATGTGAAGGATGAAATTCAAAGAAACAAGCATTGTCAGTAGTGAATTTTTGGACAGATAATAATGGTTTAGTAAGGTTGGGAACATGCAAAACATTACGTAAATGCAGAGGTTTAGAAGAAGAGGTAAGAATAGAAGATCCAGTTTTAGAAATAGGCAAACCTTGACCACTAGCAACATGAACTTGGTCTGATCCAGAGTAGTCCGTAGAAGCCGATAAGGAGGAAAGATCCGGTGTCATGTGATGAGTAGCACCCGTATCCGGATACCATGGCATGGGATTACCAGGGGGTGGGTACGCATAAGCAGCATAATTTGGAAAAGGAGCTCCATGACTTACATGATTGGCCTGCGGATAAAGAGAACTAGACTGTCCTGAGGGATTAGTGGAACGTTGATAACGACGTCGACATTTGTCTGCAGTGTGATTCCGATATCCACAAATCTGACAGCGAGGCTTGCGTGGGTGCTGAGAATTCGAACCACCATCTGGAGTATTTGGTCGTGATGCTGGAGCAGGTGATAGTCGGGGACTAGCAGTGACAACATTAGCTTGAGGAAGTTCCTGTGTCTTATTAAGGAGGATTTCATGGGCTACCAGCTGTCCATGTAACTCATAAAAGGAAATAGGTTCAGTCCGTAGATTCAAAGCAGTAATAATTGAGTGAAACTCACTGCCAATATTACGATAAATAATCGCATTGAACTCCGCAGGGCTTAGAGGGCGACCAGCAGCACTCAATTCGTCTGCTAAGGCCTTGGCACGTAGCAGGTAAGTTGACACGGGCATATCATGACGCTTGAATTCTTGAAGATCGATGTGAATTTGCAGCTGTCGATTTTGAGAAATGGATCCGAATGCCTGACTGAGAGCTTTCCAAACCTGATATGAGGAATTACAACCAATAACATAGGAGTAAACGTCTTCAGAAAGTGAAGAAAAAAGCCAAGTCATGAGTAATTGGTCCTTTTTGAACCATTCGGCATAAACCGGGTTCGGCACGAGCCGTGTGGGATCCTTAGAATCCGTAACTTCTTTAGGTGGAGCAGGATTTGTGCCATCAATGAATCCCATAAGTTGCTGGTAATTTAATAATGGAATAAATTGAGTTTTCCATGCTAGGTAATTTTTCGAAGTGAGCTTGACGGAAAAGGTATGGTGAGCAGTAGGTGTGGAGGTCGTGATAAGAGCGGAGGAAGAGGAATTTGGCTGAAGCTCCATCGAAGAAAAAAAAAAATTTAGATGTGTAATGGCTCCGATACCATGTGAAGGATAAAATATTTGTTGTATATTTCAAATGAAAGTCACATACAATTTATAGAATACAAAAGTGGATCACAATGAGATATTATCCTAACTGACATTATCTTTTTGTTGTGATTTGACATTATCATTTAATGATTCTAATCTATCCTCTAATAGGCTGATATGTCATAGTGTAGTATGGCAATGGTATGTTTTCCTGTGAACTTTTGCAAGGCTTGTACCTCTCAATCTGTATAATTTTTTGTTTCTTATAATATCCTTGCTTTTTGAAAGAAACGTTTTTATTATTACTAGAAAAGAAGAAAAGTACAAAAGTACAAAAGGCAGTCCAACCCGCCTTAGTAAAGTTTAGGAAACATCAGCACCCAACCCCACCTTGTTAAAAACTCATTGCAGCAAAACCCAAAGTGAAAAATCTACTAAGAGAAAAGAGTACGGCTATTTAGTGCTAAGTCAAATTAAAGAAAAATAACCTCCCGTCGAAAGACCCTAAGCAAAATTATTCAAGCGAACTTCTTGTTTTTTGTTCCTACCCACACCAATCCCCTTCTTCTTTTTGATCTCCTGGATCATTGTGCGAAGTGTGGGACTCATCTCAGTATCTAGAGTATTAAGTTGTGGTGTAAGCTGCTCATGTATGTCCACTCCAAGCTTGGTTACATTTCAGTTTTTGTTCCAATGGGAAGACCCATGAAAACATGCTCTGAGTCCTCATAAACAAACAACCCATCTTCTTCACTAACCTCGTCTTCTCTGTCCTGAGTCAAGAACGTGATTTTACAATTTTTTATCTCCAAAAGACAAAGTTCATGGCAGAAACGGTCTAATGATTTTAGCTAGTTGAGCCTCTAGAATAAAATTAAAATCATCAGAGGATGGAGGGCGCAAATTAAGGAGATTACTCTCACCATCCATCTTATCTTCCACAAGCGACGTGATTATAATATCCTTCCTTGCTTGTGGAGTACTATGTGGCAGAAGGAGATGTGTTGGCGCCTGACCGAGCCACCTAATCGAGCTGATAAATTTCAGAGTCAAGCTGTCAAGCTCTAAGATCATAATACTTTTCTTTCCCAGAGAAATAAGGTGCTATATAGAGCCGAGTAGGTTTAGAAGGCTGAGAAGCTAAATAACGAGCTAAGCAAGCTCGGAATGCAAAAAAAAAAAGTCTCGGGAGAAAAATAAAAAACTCTCCGATACTCTTGAGGTTGTTAAGAGGGAGAGGGACATGTCCTAAAGGCAGTCTGCCGAGCTAGAGGCTAAGCATGATGAAGAGCTAGAAACCTTCTCTACCAAACATGTGGAAGGGCTCAAAGTTGAGGCTATTTAAGTTGTTTGTGACTACAAGAACTCTGCGCTCTTTTATAACGAGTTAAGTGTTCTTTTGACACCTACAATGAAGTATGTTTATACCATGGCCATTGATGAGGCCCAGAAAGTATGGCCCGGTGTGGATCCCAATCATCCTCGTATTTCTGCCCATTATGGGTTGGGGTTAGAGAATGCGTATAACGAGCGTTAGCCGAGCTCCAGTCTAATGTGGATGTTGTGTCCAAATATTGAACTATAGACGAAACTGGTCTTGTTGCCTTCTCCGCCTACAGTTGGAGATGATAATATTTTTTTCTTTTCAATAATTATTATAATATTAAAATAAATTGAATGAAAACTATCTTTTCAATTTTTCTTCTATACTTCTGTATTGTTTTCTTTATGACGCATGCCCCCGAGTATACTTATGAATTTTCTTGTGAAATTCCAAGTGTACTGAGCTTAGTCTCTAACCTGTGGAAGTTGAGTAAGATATTGGTGAGTTATTCCTGACCTGTAGGACCTCGACATTTCCAAACGTTTCCCCGTTTAGGTGTTATAATTTTTTTTAGATAAATTATACTCGACCTGTGAGCCCGCAAGAAAGGATAGGAGATGACTTCATCTACCAAGGGCTGCATAATGATGCCTGGGATGAGGTGAACCGAATTTTGGGAAGATAAATACAGGAGGTCAATGTCATATCTCCCTTCGTGGAAGAGATTGAGAGCTTCCCCATGCCAAAGAGGTTCAAATTACCAAAGATAGAGCCTTATGATGGGACAAGGGACCGAAAGATCAACCTGGAAACATTAATTCTATGTTTCCAAACCAAGAGAATATATTGTTACTAAAGAAAATCATAAGACTGAAAATATAAAGAACATTGAATTGGTTTTCTTATATGTAATATATAAAGAAATACATATTACAGTTACAGTCACTTTTTTATTCTGAGCCATTTACCGTCCATAAATGCAAGTTATTGAATGAGATCATATGACTATGTGAGAGAAACAATTGATGGGAGTTGTTTATTCTGGACCTGGAGGCCTTCTACAGACTACAGCAACTTCGAGGTACTGAGATCGTCCGGGTATAAATTTGTTGTGTTTCAGGTAACTGGACTTCAAAGAGATGATCTCGCTAGCTAGCATTTCAATGGATTCGTGAGTTAGCCTCCAAGAGATGATCTTGCTAGCTTCTCAATGAATTCGTGAGTGAGTCTGCAAAACACACAAGGGTGAGGGGTTCCGGAGCTTGCCTTCGGGAGACACTCCGACGCTCAAATCAGTATTTTTGAATAGAGGAATTTCTATAATACAATAAGCATGAAGTGTATCAGGCGTATATAAAAAATGTACCTTGTAAATGAGGATTAATATCCTTTATATAGTGTGTCATCATGGGTTGAAGATGACCTGCGTGACATCGGCTACGAAGGACAACGACAACATGCGCCATGTCGGTTATATGAGACCGGTAGCGACCTGTGCCCTGTTGGGGATGGATAAAGCTGAAGTCCAAACCCTTCATTGATAATAGATTACAATAATGAATGAGGACCAGTTCGTCATTTATATTGAGGTTGTCTTATGCTCATAGTTGTCACTAATGAGTGCCACGTGAACGGTGACCGATCTCCCCCATGTCAAATGTCCCCCATAGGTCTGATCAAATGTGATGTGGCATGATCTGAGAGGCTAGACCTAACCGTTTCTGAATGTCAAATGCCCCCCTAGTTTTTGAATTTCAAAAATCAAGTTATGCTATAAAGGCATTGTCTCCTTGAGATCTTTGAGTCTCCATTCAGTCTCTCATCCAGGGAACAATTACCAATCCAGATATCATGCCATAGAGATATTTGATTGCCATCTTCCACATGCCATCCAAAATTGTCTTTAATGTGATGAAAGGCCTTAATAATCCCTTTCCAAGGAGGGGAGTCTCTGATTCTAGGAGCATAGTCAAAAATATTAGCATTATCTAAATAAATGTTAGAGAGAACAGAGCCCCAAACAGAATCAGCCTTAGTAATTAAAGAAGTACCTACTTTAGCAAGAAGAGCAATATTATTATTCCGAGATTTTCTAATACCAAAACCCCCCAAAGATTTAGGTTTAGCAACAGTATTCCAATTAAGAAGGCGCACCCTTTTATTCCCAGTAGAACTACCTGTAGAAAAACAGAATACTTAATATAAAAGGATGAACTGGTGTTTTATTTTTTGTTAATTGAATTCAATACAATGGTCTCCTTTATATAGGAGAGAAGTTGAAGAAATCTAGAGAAATCATAACAAAATTCAAAGGATAAAAAATTCTAAAGATTGCAATCTATTTAAATCCTAACAATAATCAAATATTTTTTGGCATTTATCTAATATCTTCCAAATTTATCTTCTATCACCCTCCCTCAAACGAGGCCGGGTTTGGAGGCTGAGTTTGTTTGATAATAGTTTGGAGGGCATCTCCACTCCGACTGTTCTTTCGGAGTCCATTGGTTGTTGTGTTTTGAAGGACATCTCCACCTCGGTATTTCTTCCGAAGTCCATAGTAATTCATAGATTTGACTTTCTCGGCGCACGTATTTCCGGCTCTTCCAAAAATCAAACAAAATTTGGATTGTTTTTTTTTTTTTTTTTTTTTGGTAACATCTGCCTCCAATTGCGTTTAATGCTGTGGATCTGATTTTTTTTTTTTTTTTTTTTTTTCAACACCTGAAAATATACATTGAATGGATGCCAAAAGAAATAGTGGTCGTTATATATAAAAGCATTTATTTATTTAATGATAAAAATAAATAAAGTAAGAAAGAGTATGGATGACAGATGATGGAATCAATCCATGTTTATTTGAAAAAAGCTGGACGTAGTTGGTTCCTTCTTTTTTTTTTTTTTTTGGACTGGATGCAGACTACATGGAACAAACAATAGACTGCAATTTAAGTTCGACGAGCATAAGAATTTTTTCCGTCTTTTTTTCTTTGAGATATAAAAAGATGACCTGAATGAAAATAAAAAATAAAAATCAAAAGATTAATGGACGATGGTTGCTTTTTTTATTGAAAAAAAAAAGTGATAAATGATGAATGCATAAGAAAAAGAAATACAAAATGCAGACACGGTTTTTTTTCTTTTCGAGCGGAAGAACGGAACGGGCGAGGGTTCACCAATGTTAAGGTTTACAAACCCTCGCCCCTGTCTCTGATACCATGTAGAAAAACAGAATACTTAATATAAAAGGATGAACTGGTGTTTTATTTTTTGTTAATTGAATTCAATACAATGGTCTCCTTTATATAGGAGAGAAGTTGAAGAAATCTAGAGAAATCATAACAAAATTCAAAGGATAAAAAATTCTAAAGATTGCAATCTATTTAAATCCTAACAATAATCAAATATTTTTTGGCATTTATCTAATATCTTCCAAATTTATCTTCTATCACTACCCCATAGAAAGTTTCTATTGAGTATGTCCAAAGAATCACAAACTTTTTTAGGGAGCCAAGCACTTTGCATAACATAAGCAGACATAGCAGAATTGACAGAATTAATGAGAGTGAGCTTCCCAGCCTTATTAAGAACTTTTTCTTTCCATTCAGAGAGTCTGTTTTGAACTCTTTGAACAAGGAAATCATAAGTTTAGCTAGTGATTCTATCAGTAATCAAAGGGGTACCAAGATACATACCAAGATTAGAGGATCTTCTCATGCCAGTGGTGGTAGTGATAAACTCAGCCATATTCTTATCCATCTTGTCATCGTAAAACAATTTGGATTTCTCAAAATTGAAGGTGTGATCAGTAGATTCACAAAATAATTTAAAACTTTCATGATATTTCTAATCCCTTTTTTGTTAGCTTTAACAAAAATGAGGATATCATCAGCAAAGAGAAGGTGATTAATTCTGGGACCATTTTTAGAAGTGGGGAAAGCCTTCCATTTACCTTTTTTGGCACCATCAGTTAAGAGGATAGAAAAATACTCAATATAAATAGCAAACAAATAAGGGGGACATGGGATCCCCTTGTCTTAAACCTCTCTTGGAAGAAAAATCAGGGAAAGGCTCAGAATTCCATAAAACATAAAAGGCAGGACAACTAACACAATTCATGATACATTGAATCCAGTTAACAGGAAATTTAAAATAATGCAGCATGTAATTCAAAAAGTTCCAATTTATTTTAGTTATCATAGGCTTTTTCCATGTAAATTTTCATAACAAGGTAACCATTCTTACTTTTGGAGTTCCTAATTTTGTGAAGGATCTCTTGTGAAATAAGAATGTCATCTCTAGCATGTCTATTAGGGATAAAGCCACATTGAAGAGGAGTAATATTACTGGCAGGATGAGGCTTCAGTCTCAAAGCAATGGTCTTGGTGTAAAACTTATAAATCATATTACACAGAGATATAAGTCTAAATTGTTGAATTTTAACAAGATGCTCAACCTTAGCAATAAGAGCAAGGTAGGTATTATTAATCTCAGAAGGAATAGGAGTTCCTTCAAACAAACCTTGAGTATCCCTAAAAACTTTTTCCCCAACAATTTGCCAAAAATTTTGATAGAAAATAGCTTGAAATCCATCAGGACCAGGGTTTTAAAAGGTTTAAAACTAGAAACAACCTCAGAGATCTCATCAAAAGAAATAGGGTTGTTAAAGGAATCAATCTGATCATAAGTGAGAGAAACAATATTAGGGATGGAGAATTTTCAGAACAAGGGCTTATATCAAGTAGATTTTGAAAGAAATTGTAAACCAAATCTTTGGTCATATTGATATCACAGATGCCATGATTATCCTGCAATTGTTGGATATACTTCTTTTTTCCTCTAATCACAGTGGACAAGTGAAAAAAGGAAGTATTCAAATCTCCAAATTGTAGCCAGTTACATCTAGACTTTTGAAACCAAAAAAAATCTTCTTGCTTTAAAATATTATCATACTCAAGGGTAAGATCATCCTGGAGTTTTAAAAAGGAAAGGGTTAATCTTGATAAAATATAGGTGTATATAGGTCCCTTATAGTCTCCTTTTATGTTTTTCCTTTTGTCTTAAGTGTCCTAAATATGTAATTAGGACACTTTATATTGTTTTTCTGTTTTTTCTACTTTTGGCCCAAAATACACTGTTCATAGACGTTGGAACAGTGTATTCTAGCCGTTGGGGGTTTTGCCTATTTATTGTAATCTCCTCCTTGTTATCTCTACAAGGAAACTATCAATAAAATATTCTTTCCTCCTATTTGTTTTCTACATGGTATAAGAGCCTTGTGGTTAAATCTCTTCTTCATCCTCCTCAATCCCATTTTTCTGAAGTTTTTTTCGAACTCACAAAAATGGCTTCTACTGCTGATTCCACTGATTCTACTCCATCTTCAAGTGGAGTTATTCTCAATCAGGGGGGTAGCAATGATAACTCTCATCTTCTCACAAACCATAAGTTTGATGGGAACAATTATCACCTATGGTCTAGATCTCTTCTCATGTTTATTGCTGGAAAAAGCAGAGAAGGATACCTGACTGGTGAAATCACTGAACCTCCGGCAAATGATCCACAACTCAGGCAATGGAAAGCTGAAAACAATGTTATCATGTCCTGGCTGATTGGATCCATGACCAAGGATCAAAGTGAAAACTTTATGTTTTACAACACTGCTGCTGAGATTTGGGCTGCTGTCCATGATCTATATTCAAAGAAGGACAACACTTCAGAAATCTATGATCTCAAATCTCAACTAAAAGATATGAGACAAGGTGATTTGAATGTAACAGAGACTGGCGGCATCACCACAAGAAGTTAAACAAATGCAGAGGTTTTCGTTCATTCGTTCTTTAGCGGTGTTCTTTGTTGACAGAAGCCTCTGTCTGATTTACAATGATTTTTATTTAGTTAATCTTAGATTAATTTCCCAACAGTTTATGTTTTACTTCTATAATTGGCTAGGCTTGTTATTGGTCGAATTGTTCGATTGGCTGTTACAAATTCTGCATGTATTTTTGGTGGTGTGTTTAGCAAATGTCCAAACAGAAAAAAATTAAAAACCTTAAATTACAATTGGAAAGGACTTTAAAACATGAACACTGTAATCTCAAGCTGGCATTAGATCATTTGTATTACTTCGTTTTAATATATTCTCTACACCCTTGGATGTTTTACACCTCACTCCTGAATACCTGGTCTTTATCGGGAAATAAAATGTTCGGTATGTGACTTTTAGAGAAAACCTGGGAAATAAAATGTTCGGTACGTGACTTTTAGAGAAAACCTTAAAACTCATGTAAGTTTGAAATAATATCACCGTAATTAAAGAAAGATGCTGAATAAATGAAAGATGTTGAGGCTCGGGATACATACTCATAGATGAGAAGAGTTAAGGTACAACAGTTATTTATGGGTTGTACCAAGTGGACGAGTGAGATTCATCCAAACCACTCCTACACACCACTACTATGTGTGAGAGAATCACATCTATCTACTTGGTATAACTCACAAATATCTGTTGCACCATAATTTTTCTCCCCATATAGTCTTCCGTTAAACACAACACTTCCAAATATCCCTGTTGTCAAAACTAATGATCATAAATAACCGAAACAACCTCTGAAGTCATAACAACCGACGTGTCTAAAAAGAAGAACTATTGAAGCTAGTTTGAGACACATGCCTTATCAAAGGAAATAAAACCGAAGAACTATATAACATAAGGAAAATTCCATGACTTCGGATGATTGGACAAAGCTGCATAAACCGCTTCATTAATGCCACGTTGGACATCTTTTTTATTTTTATAATGCACTATCTGTAACAGCTTTTACTTTTGTTTTTTTTATATATATATTTTTTATATTTTTATTTTTATTTTTTATATCCCTTCACAAATAGCCACTGCCTATATGACTATATCTATTTCACAATATTTATTCTTTGTATTATTATTATTATATTATTTATTTCCTCACATTAAGCTGTTATGGGATTATATATATATATATATATATATATATATATATATATATATATATATATATATATATATATATATATATATATATATATGCCACAAACCCGTGCATAATGCACGGGTCACAACCAAAGAAAACTCGTGCAACTTGTGCGATGCACGGTATAGTGTAAACTTAAAAAAATGATTATAAATAAATGTAAACATAGTGAACGTGTATAATTGCCGCAATCATACTCCAGAATTAATAAGGCACCAATTTCCAACGGCGAGGGAAACTGCAACTTATTTGTAGTGATAGTTGTCGCAATAAAGTGTCAAGATGAATTTTTACACCATTAATTATTATGGAACATATAGAATTAATAGGTCTCACACAATAATCAATAAACTAAAAGTGTGTTGTGTATTTGCTTAAGAGAGAGAGAGAACGTATTTTTATCCAATTAAACTTGAATTTCAATCATATTATTAAAAGACATGCAATATTGCAATGACTAAAGATCCAACACACACCACTAATAGGCACGACAAAAAAATCTCTTGAAGAGAAAATAAGCTTCTAAGAATAGATTGAGCAGAGAATTCTCCATCGAATTGCTTGAAGTCACAAAAATGGGTTATTATAACCAGTAACCACCCCCCCCCCCCCCCCCCCCCCCAAAAAAAAAAAAAAAAAAAAAAAAAAAAAAAAAAACTCTAACAATGGAATTGATTTGTAACGGTTACCAGCTTTAGTTGTGGACAACTGAATATAATCCAGCTAAATCCCTAGAACCTTATGTTTGTTCCCTGCAGAACATGTTTATCAAATCGCTTTAGTTCCTCTATTATCAAAAAAATGAAGCAAAAGATTATACACCGCCAGAGGAAGAGATTAGTCTCCATATTATATAACACGCTCAATGCATATGACGTGAAGCATGAAACATTCATAAACATCGCAGAAAATTGGACTGCTCAATCGTTTCAACGCCAACTAATGAAAAATAAATCAGAAAAAAAGTGCACACGGAACAAAACGGTAACCGTAGGAAAGATTTAAAAAATAAAAAAAGCCAAATCGAAGGGACCGATTCAACCCAATAGACTATATATTCTCATACCAGATCATATTTAGTTCAAATGCACACCAACACGGCATACAATCAGCTAGACCGTTATCCCCAAAGTGCTAAAGTGCACTGTTTTTCCCGACCAGCACATGTTGTAGTCGAGTGTGCTCTCCATCTAGGCCCGATTGAAACCCGATGCCGGAAAGCAACCTGGGTGGGCTATTAATTATCCCAGCCCTACTACCGCCATGCAATTATGAAAACCCAGATAACAAAAAAACACATAGATAAAGATAAATGTAAATCAGATACATATATACTGGATATATGTACCTTCATTTACCTACATCGTTTTGATACAATCTATTAGGATCTCGGTTAGGGCACTCGCCGTCGGTCCGCCCCTAAGAACGATGGCCATAATATTCTGTTAAAACACAACCGATCTACAAATTCCCAGACGACACTTATCAAGCATTCTGATCATATTTTCAGAAAATGCATTGCAAAAGGTGAGATTGAAGTGCCAACAAAACAAAAAAAGATCTTCAGACCAACCAGACCAAGCGGAACATGGAGAAAAAGGTAGAGCCGTAACCTGCAAAACATGAAGTTACAAATTCATAACATTAAAACAAAGGAAAACGAAAAATGGAAAAAGAACATTTCACACCCAATAATGAGTCTTAGAAAAAAATTAAACAACAACATGTGCTACAATTATAATTGGATTACCACTTACTACATTTAAAATCGGGTTACCATCTTCGATTTAAGGTACTTCAACCATATCTTCATCACTCAAAGTAGCAATCGCTTTCTGCTCACTACAAAATTTCCTCTTTTATGTAGAGTCCTGTACAGTTTTTTTATTTAATAAAATATCCGGTTTATACTAAAAAACGTAGCGATCGCTTTCTGCTCACTACATGGTAGACAACACTCGGGCTTTTTCTGCATCCCCTTTGATTTGACACCAAAAAATAAAATAAAATTAACACTTCTTCAAGTGAACATCCAATGCAATATTGAATCTATCAGAATTCAGCAAACATCTAAATAATAGTAACTACAAATACCACAAAAAAATTTCCCTATAAGACAATAATATTAAATTTACCCTATAGGTGAATTAAATTCATGTTTATATGGTTTTTTTTATTATATTTTTTGAAAAAAAAAAAGAGCAATGCGAAAATCTAACTCACCATCTATAATTAAATTGATCAGTCGAAGACACCACCAAGGTTCATATCTACTTTCTTCCCTCAAACTCCCCAGATCTGCGACCATACAAAAACGTCTTATTTCAACATAAATGAGAACCGGATAAATATGACAATCATTCTTAAAAAACGAAAATCGAATTGAGGATTGGAGGCAACGTGAATTTTTTGGCTGATGAATCTATTGTGATTTTTTTTTTTGGAACAAGTCTCGTTGGGATTACAGTGTAAGATGAATTCAAAAACATTTGAAATTGATACTGGAGTCGTTTTTGCGGATATCTCGGGGAATTAATTTCGGAGGGTGGATTAATGGGTTTTCTATTTCTATTTTTTTATTTTTAACCTCCCTATTAAATACCGGGTTTGGAGCGAGTCAATTGTGTAATTGGGTTAAATCGCCTCTCTCTATATATATATATATATATATATATATATATATATATATATATATATATATATATATATATATATTCTCCAACTCTTTATTTTCATATCAAAACAATACTCCCTCAGTTTTTTTTTCGGTATCGGTCACATATTAATTACTTACGACAGATAAAAAAACGGAGGGATTATATACAACTACAAAAAAAATGTTAAATATACTACTAAAAATAATTTTTATGTTATTATTATAATATATATATATATATATATATATATATATATATATATATATATATATATATATATATATATATATATATATATATAATGGGTACATTTAATAGAATTATAAAAGGTTTTTGTAAAGTTGTAAAAGTTTTATAAATCGATTACGTGACAACATAAAAAGCTTTATGATTGTGATGAAAAGGTTTATAAGAAAATATTTATAAGATGGATGATGTGACACAGTCAGGGACGGCTCCAGGAATTTAATGATGGGGCAAAGGTTTAAGAAGGACGTTTGACCAAAGAATTGGTGGGCTTAACCCGGTGTACCACAAGCTGTGGCTTACATGACCCAAAAACACTTGTTTTAGACCATTTCCTCACATTTTATTTTCGCGTTTTAGGTGTTTTTGGATCCAAACTAAACCCTAATTGGGAAGGGGGAACCCAATAGGGGATTCTAGGTCCTTAAGATCGTGCACATTTGTGAAAAAAAATGGGAGAAAATCGTGGTCAAAATATGCAGGGTTATTTCGGCCATACCTTTTCGAAAATGGGTTATATAGGCCATTCCCCCTTTAATGATACGGGTCGGAAATTTGTCATATTTTACAATTACTAAACGTAATGTTACATACTATAGTTCAATACGGGTCAATACGGATCAATATATAAAAATAAGGGGTCGGTATACATATAAAATGTGTATAAAAAAAAAATTTCACCGTAATATTTTTTTAACGGGTCGGGTGACCCATTTTCTAACACATGGAGCCGCCCCTGGACACAGTCATAAAAACTTTATGACCGGAGATACCCTAAATGACTATCTGCTAGTTTGCTTAGTAGATCTTGAATTTGTTTTCCCATTATAAGAATCGTAGTAGCATCATTTGTCTATCGTCGTGGTGGAGGTTTAGTCCCTGATATTACGAGCCTTGCTCGTGAAATGGAGCAATCAAGTTTAAGATAATAATTATGATTTTTTTTTTTTTTTTTTTTTGGGGTGAGTATATATACTTAAAAACAGAGTTTGATGTTCAAATAGGTTTTCATCTTAGACACTGTTGTAAATTTGAGAGACACTACAGTGGGCCGATTTTCGAATTCAGTTTACAAGCCCGAAGCGGAAGTTATACTACATTGACAAATAATATAGAAATGTGGCTTCTATCGACGTCATGTATATACTATTGGCACTTGATTATTAATATTATTTGTTATTTACTTTCGGCACCATACATGTATTTCTTTTTCCTATTTTTTTTTAACTTTCTGTACCACACTAGGAACGTTAGTGTCACTGACGTTTTTTTTCCCGATATTAACGTCAATGGACTAATAGAAAAAATGGGCAAATGTCCAAAATGACACATATTAGACTTAATAAGGCAAATAGGACACTAAAGAATCTTATTTGGTTATAAAGACACCGCATTGCAGAGACACCGCGATGCAGTGACCACCCCCGATGCAGACACACTGCGATGCAGAGACACTGCAATGAAGTGACACCGCGATGCACTAACAACCGCGATGCAATGACACCGTAATGCATTGACCACCCTCGATGCATTGACACCGCGATGCAATGACTACCCCGATGCAAAGACCACCGCGATGCAATGACCACCCCCGATGCATTGCATTGACACCGCGATGCAGTGACCACCCCGATGCAATGACCACCGCGATGCAGTGACCACCCCCGATGCATTGACCACCGCGATACAGTGACCATCGGGATGCAGTGACCATCATGATTCAGTGACATGTGAAGATGATGTGACTGTGACGATTTAGAGACACCGCGATGCAGAGACACCACGATGAAGTGACACCGCGACGCAGAGGCACCACGATGAAGTGACACCGCATTGCAGAGACACCGTAATGCAAAGACATCACGATGTTATGACATTTGACGATGCAGAGACACCGCGATGAAGTGACACCACGATGCAGAGACACCGCGATGCAGAGGTACCGCGATAAAGTGACACCGCGATGCAGTGACATTTGATGACGTGACACTGCGATGAAGCACCGCGATGACATTTGATATTTTTCCGACTTAATTTTAGAAAATCAATTTCTTTTCTTCATAAAATCGACTTCACACGGCTATATATTTCGGTTGAGCCAAAAATTGTACACCCAACAACCATTGACAATGACATTAGCAACGATTTATGCAGCGACAAGAATATTTGCCACGATTTATACAGTGACATTTAATTTTTGCTCATACAACATTATTTCTGAAAATCGAAATTTTCTTCGCAAAATCGACGTGATGCAGTGACATGTGACGATGTAGCGACATTTGACGATGAAGTCACAGGTGAATTAGGGGTGTAAGTGAGTCGGGCTACTTGTGAGCTACTCATACTTGACTCGCAAGAGAGTTTGACTAGATTCAATTTTTTTCGAGCTCGAGTCGAGAGATTTGAAATATAATTATCGAGTACCCAGTGAGCTAATCGAGCTTTCAGTAAATAATAAGCATTTCAGCCATTTCTTACCCTTTATTTATTTATTTATTTATCATTGACCAAGTCCATCAATGATATAAGGTATCATAAAACCAGCAACAAAGTTCCTTTGCCCTTCAAAACAATAACTCAACTACATAAAGGCCAAAGCTGACAGAACTAGACAAAATGGATTAGAGAATTGAAATTTATTATTTTTCACACTAATTAACACTCCCAAATAAATGATGATCAAAACAGGATTCGTTTTTTTCCATGCATATTGTAATATTCCAATTTTCGGGAAAGGGCAGACGTGTCATTTTGCGAATACGAAATATTGGATTCAGTTCCTTTTATTCAGAGTTTAAGTATTTTATTATATATATATATATATATATATATATATATATATATATATATATATATATATATATATATATATATATATATATATATATATATATATATATATAGTTTATATGTATATATATTTAAGGAAAATCTGATTTTTAAGGTCAATTAAGGAAATATGTTATTTTGGGAAAACTTATTTAAAGAAAAATAATCCCCATTATACACTAAACCTATTAGAAATCAGAATTTTCTTCTACGTTATTGAGAAAAACGCGGCTGAGAGCAAGAGAGGAGCCAGAGAGACTTTCTACGATATCTCACGGAGTTTTCAACCGTTTTCAGATCCGCGAGAAGCGTTGGAATCGTCGTGAAAGGAGCGTCGTTTCAACACTCAAATATCAGAGCTTTGTTAAGGTTTTTAATTCGAAGATCAGAGCGTCGTGTTCTTGGTTGAGTTTTGAAGATCAAAACTCATACCTTTCGTAGTTTGTTGTTATGGAAGCGTGTGATCGATTTTAATGCGAATTCGAATTGATCATTTAGGTTTCTCTGCAAAAGGTGTTCGAGTTGCTGCTGTTTTTCTGAGTTTTGGTTTTGGAATAACTTGCTAAAGGTAAGAAGGTATTCCTACACGTTAATTACGGCTTATAGGACTTAAGTTGTGGTTTTGTTGATGTTTTGGATGTTAGAATTCATGTTACAAGTTGTTTAAGAATCATAGGATGTTATGGTCCTGTAAAAGTCAAGTTTTTCTGCTATTTTCTGAGTATATTAAGGTTTAACACGTTTGGGAACGATTAGGGTTCAAACTGAGTTTTTGGAGAGTGTCCGCGGTTGGTGCGGGCGCACCAGGCCCAGTGCGGACGCACTGGAGGACCAGAAGCTGAATTTAAATTCAGAGAGTTGGTGCGGGCACACCAAACCCCGGTGCGGGCGCACTGAAGCGCAGTACGGGCGCACCAAACCCAGTGCTGGCGCACTGAACGAGCAGTTTTCAAGTTTTACATACAGAGGCTCAGTCCGGGAGCATTGAACCCCAGTGCTGGCGCACTGGACCCTGTTTAGAGGGAAAAGTGGTTTTAAATCATGCAATGAGTTTTAAATGTTAATCCTTGATCAAATAACATTACATAAATATGAACAAGCCTCGATTGAGTTTCTGATGCATTTGGTTCCGGCACCAGACGTACTCTTAAGGGGAGTTGAAGTTCGGGACCGTCGGAAGGGCATGAAAGGGCTTGCGCTTTGATGAACTAGAGTTCATCAATGTCTGTGTATTTGATAGGTTGTAATGTCTAGCTGTCTAAGTGAGGGAGTTGAGTTGATAAGGTGAGTTTTATTTTGAAAGCACTTAGGTGGCTAGATAACAACGGCAGATAATTACATATGTGTAGTAAAAGCTAAAACGTCACTTATTCTCGGTTAGACACTAATCCATATCGGCGATGTGATACGTTCATAAAAAGGTGAACAACGCTACTGGCTTAATAGGTTGAAGGGTAGTGGAGTAAATTCATCGAATGTATATGCATACCTAGGAGATCCCGGAACTATCGGTGCTAATCACCGTAGTTGGCAAGTATATCTCGTGGTGGATATTCATCATGCACAGTGTCCTTGAGTAAGGATATGACCAAGATAATTCAAGTTAGAAACATATAGTCTTGACATGTCGATGGGCATGGATTGAACCCTAGATTGAGTCGGTCTCATAAAAGATGATTATTATAATAAAATCTGTTAATTGTAAACCTTAATTAAATTGTAGCTTCTACTTCTTACTATGTACAATTTACTTACCTCAAATGCTTGTTTATTTATGTGCTTAGGGGAGAGAAGACGAACATGTAAATCTGGAGTTCGAGGAGGACTTTGATGACGACGTTTGAGGACGCCGAGTTGAAGCGTTTAGATTATTTATGTTTTATTTATACTTTAGACTTGGAATTTTGTTGGAATCTTTGTAATTTACTTTTTAGTATTTGTGGAGAACTCGTACTTTTGGATTTCATTGGTTTCTTCTTTTTCTAATGTAATAGATATTACATTTCCTTCTTTAGATCTTGAGTTTCTATTCTTGGTTATTTGAAAAATTACCCGAGTCTTTTGCTTCCGTTTGCTTTATTTTGATACGACGTAGTAGAGGCTTACGTATAAAGTGAATTTATTTTATTTTATACGTGCCGAACGTTCCTTTTCCAGATAAGAACTCGGTGTCCGGGAACGGGGTGTTACAGTTGGTATTAGAGCGAAGCATTTTTTAGGCTTCATTTCTTTTAAGATAAGATTCCTTTAGATCTTTTAGTAACGTTCTGGTTTTTCGTTGATCATCAGGATGGTGTTCACTAGAACAGGAGCGGGTGCGGAAGCTTCAGGAGTACGTCGTGAGAGTCCGACACCGGTTGTAAGAGGCCGCTTTGTGAGGAAGAATCCTTCACCTCACCCGAGCCCCACTCCACCCCTCATACTGTGACCCCCACAACTCTATGTCAGCGGAGCCCTCCACCGCAACTACATCAGAACCCTGCACCATGACCTCAACCAAGATACAACTACATCTATGGAGAACCCGGGGAAGCCCCCATCCGTGTCACTATAGTAGGAGACATTCCATCAATTAGTTTACCACCCCCAGTGACCAACATTTACCCTCCACCAATCAGTGTTTTTCCTCGACCGGTAAGCCACCCCTCTCCACCAGTTTACCACCATCAGCAGTACCTGACTTTTTACCCTCCATCAGTGGGTCACACTCCTCGACCTACTATACCTCCTTCACCACGTTTTGACCATCAACAAGGCGCTGGTTATCCACCTTACGGCTACTACCAACCACCACCATACCAACAACAGCTTTACCAGCAACAAGTACCTTTTGGATACCCCCCAGTACACCCACCAGTCCAACCAATAAGACCGGCTTTCGTGCAAGCACCGCCTGTGGATTGGTATACGAGGCTAAGAAGGAACCGAGTTCAAAACTTCTTTGGGAACATGGAATACTCAAAGGCGGAAGAGTGGATAAGAAGTTTTGAGAAAGCCTGTAGGAACATAAACGTCCCTGAATCTGAGATGGCGCAGTTGGCAGTTGGTTTTCTTCTAGGTGCAGCTGAAGGTTGGATCGATGCTATAGAGAGCAAGGAAAAGTGACAGATTGGGAAGACTTTAAGGCTATGTTTTACAATGAGTATTTCCCAGCAACAGCGCAAGCAGACAAGGCGAGCCAGTTCCTAAAAGTTAAGCAGGGTATTTATATGACAGTATCTCAGTACACCAACAAGTTCAACGAGTTGGGAAGGTTCTACCCTAAGCTTTTGAAGGTTGAAGAGAGGAAGATGGTACTCTACAAAGAAGGTTTATCCCACGAGATACAATCTGGTATGTTAGGTTTCATAACAAAGAACATAGCTGAACTTCTGAATAAAGCCTTAGAGGTTGAGACCTTCAGGAAAAAGGCCACCGTCGTTATTGGGAATAAGAGAATTTTTGAAGCGAGTCAAGGCAATCACCGAGGTTCACCGCAGTAGAATGCTAAGAGGAACAACCCCTGTGGCAGGTAAACCTCCAACCGGAGAACCGCTTTGCCTTAAGTGCAACAGGAATCACTCAGGTGATTGTAAGGCTAGTACATGTGGCTGCTACTACTGTGGAGATCTAGGACATTTTGCTAAAATGTGTCCAACAAAGGGGAGTTCGAGTAATCAGAAGCAAGGAAATGGTAAAGGCGGCCCGAGTTGCCCAATTCGAGTGTTTGCAGTGGATGCTGAGATGGCTGAACCAGATGATAAAGTTATTTTAGATACCTTTATTGTTTATTTTGATTTATTAGGGTACTTTTATAGCACGATTTAAATCATGTTGTATTTGTATTTAAATAAACAAATTCACATCATAGGTACAATAATATTAGACAATTTAGCGGTTACGACATTGTTTGATACGGAAGCGTCTAACACATTTGTGTCAACTAAGATAGCTAAGAAACTTAGCTTACCAATGGAGACTTTAAGAAACACTTTGGAAATAACAACACCTTTTGGAAAGGTAACTAAGGTAGCCAAGTTGATGCCTCAAGTGGATGTGCAAGTAGGAGCGTATCGTTGCAAGAGTGACTTTACGGTTTTAGACTTTTCGGATTTCGACGTGATTCTTGGAATAGATTGGCTATCCAAGAATTATGTTCACCTGGATTGTATAGAAAAGAGAGTGACATGTAAGATACCCGGGAAATCAGAGAAGACTTATCAAGGTAATGTTTACAAGCCAAGTAAGAAGCGTCACCCTATAATTTCAGCAGTTAAGGCTATAAGAGCTTGTCAGAAGGGATGTGAAGGCTACTTGTTGTACGCAGTGGATGTGGAGCAAGTGAAGCCTAAGTTAGAGGAAACCCCTACAGTAAAGGAATACCCTGAGGTGTTTCCAGAAGAGTTACCGGGAAACATGCCGGATAGGGAGATAGAGTTTGAGATTAAGCTGTTAACAGGAGTGGCACTAGTTGCTAAGGCACCCTATAGAATGACACTAGCTGAATTGAAGGATTTGAAAGCTCGACTTAAGGATATGCTCGAAAGGAATATAATTCAGCCTAGTATCTTGCCTTGAGGAGCCCCTGTTCTGTTCGTTAAGAAGAAAGATGGTAGCATGAGGATGTGTATAGACTACAGAGCACTGAATAATCTTACCAACAAGAATAAGTACCCTTTGCCAAGAATTGATGATTTGTTTAATCAATTGCAAGGCAAGAGAGTGTTTTCTAAGATTGATCTTAGGTCAGGTTATCATCAGTTAAAGAGCAAGGTAGCGGATATACCGAAGACGTCTTTCAGTACGAGGTATGGACATTATGAGTTCTTGGTCATGCCATTTGGACTCACTAATGCTCCATCTCCATTTATGGATTTGATGCAGCGTGTTTTCATGCCATACTTGGACAAGTTTGTGATAGTGTTCATAGATGACATCCTAGTATAACTCAAAGGATGAGAAAGAACATGAAGAACACATGAGGATAGTGTTGGATACTTTGAAGAAGAACCAGTTGTATGCTAAGTTCTCAAAGTGTGACTTTTGGTTGGATCAAGTTAGTTTCTTGGGTCATGTCATTTCGGGAGATGGCATTAAGGTTGATCCGGCAAAGATTGAAGCAGTTGAGAAGTGGTCCAGACCGACTACAGTTTCAGAGGTTAAAAGTTTTCTTGGTTTGGCTGGCTACTATAGGAAGTTTGTACAGGACTTCTCAAAGATAGCCACACCGCTTACCCGACTCACTCAAAAGAATGTGAAGTTCGAGTGGACCAGTGAGTGTGAAGATGCGTTTCAGACGATTGAATAAGAAGTTGACTACAGCCCCGGCAGTTCCGGAGATCTTTGACAACTACGACGTTTATATAGATGCTTCAGGACAGGGTTTAGGTTGTGTGTTGATGCAGGGAGGTAAAGACATTGCTTATGCATCTAGGCAGTTAAAGGTGCATGAAAAGAATTACCCAACACATGACTTTGAGTTGGCAGCAGTAGTGTTTGCCTTAAAGATTTGGAGGCACTACTTGTATGGAGTTAAGGTTAGGATCTTCACTGATCACAAGAGTTTGAAGTATTTCTTCACTCAAGAAAATATGAATATGAGACAAAAGAGATGGTTAGAGTTTGTAAAGGATTATGACTTAGACATTCAGTATCATCCGGGTAAAGCAGATGCTTTGAGCAAAAAACCAGTGTTTGCGGTTTCAAGCGTTGAAGATGTGGCAGAGAGGTTAGATGGGCTGCAAATCCAGAGTTTTGATCAGATTGAAGACCGGCAGTTTGTGGCACCGTTATTAGCAAGATCAGAGTTGATGGATGATATTCGGGAAAAGCAAGATGAAGATCCATTTTTGGTCGATTTGAAGCGAGTTGCAAAAGAAAAGCTTACAGTGGGTTATGTGTTAGATAAGAATGGAAATCTTTGGTACCAGCATCGTTTGTGTGTGCCTAATGTCGGTGATTTGAGATAGAGAGTTATGGAAAAGGCACACATGATTGATTTTGCAGTTCATTCAGGAGTTACTAAAATGTACAGAGACTTTAAAGAAAAGTTTTGGTGGCCCTCGATGAAGGTGGAAATAGCTAAGTTCGTAGTAGAATGTGATACTTCCCAGAAGTTTAAAGCAGAGCACAAGAGACCAGGAGGAATGCTTAAGCCATTGGATATCCCTGAATGGAAATGGGATACGATCACGATGGATTTCATCACCGGTTTACCTAAGACAAGAGGTGGACATGATGCGATTTGGGTGATTGTGGATAAATTGACCAAATCCGCTCATTTCTTACCGCTTAAGGTTGATATGCCCTTGAAGCTTACCGCTTAAGGTTGATATGCCCTTGAAGAAGATGACCACACTATACTTGGATAATATAGTGAAGTTACACGGAGTACCTATCTCTATATTCTCGGATCAAGATAGTCGGTTCATTAGTCGGTTTTGGAAATTTTTGCAGCAAGATTTTCGTACAAGGTTGGATATGAGCCCGCCTTTCATCCTCAGACAGATGGACAATCTGAAAGAACCATCCAAACACTTGAAGACATGTTGAGAGCCTGCGTTTTGGAAGTAGGCGGATCATGGGATGATTACCTACCCATAGTGGAGTTTGCCTACAACAACAGTTACCATGCAAGTATAGGCGTGCCACCGTTTGAGGCTTTGTATGGAAGAAGATGTATAACGCCGCTGTTTTGGGATGAAGTCGGGGAAAGACAAGTCACCGGGCCGGAATTGGTTGAGCAAGCTAAGGAAAGAGTTCAATTGGTTAAGAAGAATCTGAAGGCAGCCCAAGATAGATAGAAGAGTTGGGAAGATGTTAGGAGAAGACCTCTTGAGTTTGAAGTCGGTGAAAGAGTTTACCTATGAGCTTCACCAATGAAGGGAGTGAAACGTTTTGGACAAAAGAGAAAGTTAAGCCCTAGGTATGTTGGACCGTTTGAAATTCTGGAAAGAGTTGGACCTTTGGCTTATAAGCTTAACCGGAATCAATGTCAAGAGTCTATAATGTTTTTCAAGTGTCGATGTTAAAGAAGTGTTTGTCGAAGAGTGATGTTGAAACCACAGTTGATCCAGAGGTTCTTCAAGATAATCTTGCGTATGATGAGAAACCGATCAGAGTTGGACCGGAAAGAAAGGATGATTAAGAGAAGAATGATTCCTTTGGTTTTGGTACAATGGAGCAATCATTCACCCGAGGAGGCAACTTGGGATGTTGAAGACGATATGATCAGCGAGTTCCAAGATTTTATGGACTTACCAGGTGATGTTGCGTGGAACACCAGATTTGCGGTAACAGTGTTTATCTTGTGGATATAAGGCTGTGACGTATGATTTCTACGGTGAGGATACGGTGGTGATCAAGAACAGTGGTGGCGGTTTGAGTGTTTGTGATGAACAAGTGAATCAGTCGACAAATTGGCAGAGTTTCTGCTTGTATTAGATTAATAGCTTAAAGCTTGAGAGATTGAGATGATATTTCTATTACAAGGTCATCCCCTATTTATAGGCTAAAAAGTAAGTCGGTTTACTGTTCATCGACAAGACAACTGAGAGTACATAGCTAAGTTAACTATGCATGCAATACAAGTGTCCTAGCCAGCTGTCAGGAGTGGCCAGCTGTTTCTGTTGGAATAGTGTCCTAAACCCAATCGGGTTGGACCGGATCCGACCGGGTCGGATCATTTCTACTATTTCTTTATGTTTGTACATATATTAAATGGCTTTTCTGTTGTCATATATATGTTCTTTTTAAAGAACCAATTATGAATTGTTATATGATAACGTCCTTAGTATTAAACTGTGGTAGAGAAACCATGATAAGCGATTATGGTTGATGAGATCTCTAATCACTTTAATAAGTTTGATACTTAAATGTCTCTAGGCTGATGTACTATCAAACAGGGCATTGATAGTATAAACAGACTAGCACGTATTAGATGTCTTCGTCTTTAAGGGCGGGGATAGATCTCGTCTATCGAATCGTGTAGAGACACTTGGACCGTACGTGGACGTGTATTAGAGAATGCGTACGTTAGATCGACCCACTTACACGGATAAGTGTCACACTATGTGGCGGTTGTGTAATTATCCTTAAGACCGGAGTCTTCATGGCATCACGGTGTGGATTGTCATGCTTTGACACTATTGAGGTTTCCCCAGCCACGGGGCGATCATGCGGTAGTGATTGGGTATGATCGAAGCATGCGGAGTATACATGATTGGTCGTCCGGGAATCGCGTATCCTATGATTGGGATCGAATATCCGAAATGGCCTTCTTATAAGGAATGTCTTACTCTCGTGAATCTTTGCAAAGTGGGAGTAAATGAGTTACTTCGAGAGAGCTTGATATCCAGATTATAAGATACGGTCGTTGATGTTTTGACACTCGACTAACGACCGTATGGATATTATTACAGCGATAGGATTGTAAGTTACACGGTAATCTGTTTCACATGAAAGGTAGTAGTCATTGCATTTGACTCTTCCGATGATTGGGGGTCACGGTGTGTTGCTAGACGCTATCCCGTGATCGTTAGGCATGAAGGGCATTTTCGTAATTTGCACTTTGTGTCTACGGCCAACATATTCGGAAGCCTATCGGGTCACACACATAAGAACATCTAGCCGGATTAAAATGTGGTTATAGATGATAACCAAATAAGGAAAGTTTATCTCGAGACTATAAGGGTTATAGTGGTAAATTAATATGGTGGTATTTATTTATTATGAATAAATTAAATACAAGATATTAATAATATTACATTAATTAAAGAATATTCCGGATGCCAAAATATTGGCTAAAGGTGGCGCAACATTGAAGTGTATAGGATACACTTGGATTGTGCAATTTAATTAATGGTATTACCATATATTAATATAAGATATTAATATATTAATATATATAGCCAACATGCGTGTGCTGTACATTGGATGTACATGTGCACAATTTCATTGGTTATATTTACATATATAGATTTATTTGTGTAATATATATGTGATATATACACATGTGTAAATTGATTTATGGTAATAAAATAAAGATAGTCAATATTAGATATTGACAATATCTTGGAATATTCAATATAAGATATTGACAATATTCTAGATTTATTTGATATGAGATATTGTAATAAATGAGATAAATCAATCAATTATATTTTCCTTATTTTATTGGGAAAAGGTTTTCTTCTCCTCCACACTCTTTTGGGGCGCCACTTCTACTATAAATAGGAGGTGGGTGTCAAGCTCTTTTGTACATCATAACTCCAAGAGCTAATAGTTCTTGTGTAAAATTGGAGAGCATCCTATAGAGAGTTGGAGAGAGGGGAAAAAGGCCGGTCTAGCAACCGGAGTTTTCCAATAGCAATCCATGATGGGATTCCGGCGGGGTGTTCGTGTGGACTAGCGGTAGAGGCCGAACACTTGGGCGGCTCTATGCAGAACTACTCTCCTTAGACGGTCAAAGCGTCGATCTTTTAGATCAACCAAGGTAACCACCGTCTACTACTTATTTGTTTATTGCTTAAACGGAGTCGATCTTGGGTCGATAGGAAATAAATTTTTGAATTCCGCTGCGTTCCCGCGTAGATTTCCTAACAGTGGTATCAGAGAGAGCTTCGAGCTTAAGCAATAAGCATGTTTATTCGCGTAGTTAATTTTATCGTTTAAATCACGTAATTAAAAGATGAAAGATTTTTGATTTGCAAAATTGATACATGAAAAGAAAAAAAAAAAAAAAAAAAAAGGGGATCGGGTGGTGCTCGGCCGACTGGCGGCGGCACCACCACCGGCGGCGGTTGGGCGGCGGCGGCGGCAGCAGGGCAACCTGCCGCCGGCAGTCGGTTGACCGGTCAATACTGGCGGATCTCCAAATTTTTGTTTTGTGTATTTTGTGATTCAATATGGTTCATAGTTGTGATTAAAATCTCCTTTGTTTAGTTGTGTCATGTGGCTAACCAATGGTTCAAATAGTTTAGCCATCGGGATGCCACATGGGTTTAAAATAATAATGGCCTTTCCAAACTTTGTTTGGAATAGGCCTAGGCCCTTTCCAAATATTTGATTTGGGAAAAAAGGCTGAAGCTAGGCAAGCCACTTCCAAAATTTTGATTTTGGATAATGGCGTGCCTAAACCAAAATTATTTGGCCTTTCCAAATATTTGATTTGGAATAGGCCTAGGCCCTTTTCAAATATTTGATTTGTAAAAGGCCTAGGCCTAGGCCACTTCCAAAATTTTGATTTTGGAAAATGGCCAGGCCTAAGCCAAATTTGGTTTAGGAAACCAAAGGCATCCATTTTGATTACGAATTAAAAGGAAAGAAACAAAAGAGAAATAATTTTAATTTTGATTTATTTTGGAATAGTTCTAATTAATTAAAATTAAAATTAAGATCGGTTTAAAATTAATCGTTAATTTTATTTCGATTAAAATCATTTAATTAATTAAATGTTAATTAGTTGATTGATTGGATAAAATTATTTAATAGATTAAATGTTAATTGATTAATTAAGACGCAAGTAGTTAAATTTTAATTTTATCTTTTTCATAAGATTTTATTGTATGGATTAGATATAGTAGATATAATATGATTATATGGACCCCGATTGATCATGGACTCGACCGATAGGATAGATGTGAATGATTTAAATTTTCTGTTGGTGTAAAAATTGTCCTAGGCCGTTATGAAGAACGTGACCTAGTTTATTTTCTGCATTTATCCCATTCCCGTTAGCTCCCCCCCGTGTGCGGCGGGTGTATTTATTTTATTAGATAGAATTAAATGTAACAAGAATGGAGCAGAAGATGGAGACCAAAGAAAGACGAAAATAAGGATCCCATTGGAGAATGGAGCATTAAAGATCCTATTGGCGGTTGCAGCTACCCTTAGATTGTGACCCGCGGTTTCGTCAGTTTGTATTCGAAACCGCACCTAGGAAAAGTCCATGATCATACCGGTTACTTTACGCATTTATTTATTTTGTGCTTGTATTTATTTTATATGATACGATAGATGCATGACTAGGCACGATCTAGATAAATGTGTAGGATGTATGTCTATAGAGATAGATATATTTGATGAGACCGTAATTAAAATTAATTAAGTGAATTAATTTACGTAAATACTTCCACAACAAAAATCAAGTCGAAAAATTGTCTCCCAATATTATAGCGACGGTGAAGAGCCTTTGTTCGGATCCAAGCGATCGGCCCTCGTCGGGAGTTGACCTACCACGGGTATATCGTCGTTATTGAGATATGATCGTATGAGATCTCGCGAATATTGGGTTATGACTTGACTAGAGTATTGCGGTGATTGGCCCTCGTCAGGACCGTCTTATTCTAGAGGCAAGGGGTTGACTACCACATAAAGATGTGAATTGTCAAAGAGTTGACTAGTCAACCACCAAGAGTCACATAGAGATGTGATTGGTAAGAGTTACATACCTTTCGAATTATTCCGGTTGATCGGCCCTCGTCGGGAATCGGGGTAACCAGATGGGATCTTGGCCACTAAAGAATTTTTGAAAGATTCTTGAAAGTCAATTGGGAGTAGTTGACTAGTGGGAGCAAAATCATAAATCAAAAGACCATTTTTGATTTTGCGTGTATAAACAACAACACTCTTTTATTTTCATTTTTATGTTGTAGTTTTAGCAAACTTTATATTTATGTTTTATTCTCGATTAGTAAAACCAAATTATGACTGTTAATTTTGAGAAACGTTCTCAAATATGGTTGAGTAATTTTAATCCTTTTAAAATAAGCAATGGCATGAGCAATCCCGTTATAGTAGTTAGAGACAAGGAGATTACATAATTGATGCAGTGCTCCGAGACTTTAATTATTAATGAAAGCGGAAGCTCATGATATGATTAAATCATTTGAAATAAGTTTCAACGAATTAGTCATATATTGGATACGATCCAAGATGATCATTCAGTCATACGATGACAATTAATTCAAACGTTGGATAAGAATGACCACATCGAATTTTGGAAAGGTTGTTTTCAAAATTGTAAGATTTAAGTATCGACTTATTTCTTTAATCATTGCTTAAAGGTTAATTAAATAGTTAATGTTTTAAATACGATTTAAAAGGTTAAATAAACTATTTAATAAACTTTAGATTTTCTTTATGAAAGGAAATCAAAGACATAGCTCTTGTGATCTTTTCTTAAGTCTTATGAAGACTACAATAAGAAACATTTCTCAAGTGCTTAAAGGATTAAAAAGGAAAGTTAGGGCATGTGCTTAAATAGAGAACTTGTTGAAGTTTCTATTCTAGGCAAGTGAGTTGAGATAAATCTATCTAAATTCAAAGTCAACTCTAAGATATATGATACCTTACGAGTGTGATTAAATTAGAAAGATTAAATACAGATATGGAAGGTGAAGCAAACGTTGTAACACTTACCATATTCTGGATCTAGTAAACTGATAAGGGAACTAAATAAATGTTATTATGTTCCGGTTCTTATGAAGGACACAAGTTCAGTTATTTGTTAGGATTTAGTAGACACATTCAATTGTAAAGAATAAATGTTATTCCGATAAAGTTGGAAGTTCACTGAATCTAACATACTAGATTGATGTCACTATATAGTTGATATATGTGATGAGATCTCAACTAAATATTTGTATGGCTGTTATCCTTGATTTGTGGTTGTTCTAGGGACAGTCTCTCTAGAAGGGAAGCGTGTAATTAAACGTCATTCTGATGATGTTGAACCATGTGATTATGAATCGTGTGGGTTATACGTATCTTATCTAAAGATGACTAAAATACCCTTTTTCGAAAAGGTTATGAAACCTAGAAGATTGATTAGAGCCTAAACATACCGATGTTTGTTGGCATATGACAATTAATATCACAAATAATGTTTATTAATCTCTTTGACTATTTTTAGAAATAGTTGAACGTACTTATTGAAGTACGACAATTCGGAAAGCCCGAAAAGTTCGAGCTAGTTCGAATATGAGATTGATGAGCTACTTAGGAATTAATCTTCAATTGGATTGAAGTAATTAATACCTGAAGGGTGTTTCAGAAGTCGTCTGAAAATGAATAAGATTCTCCCTTCAAGGATACCATACTTGGGATACGCAATTAGATTGTGTTCCCAAAATGAAAATAACACTTTATATGATAAAGGTGTGACGCAAGCCATGCGATGTATCCCTTACCCGTTTCGGGATAGTGCCCTTATACTTAACCTAGTTCCAAAGAATAAAGGTTGAATAAATTCCATATTAGATATGGAAGAGGATAATGTCAAATCTGTCTTAACCGATGATTTGAAGTTGTCATAAGCAAAGTCAGAAAGGCTTGGAGCCTAGTACGACATATACAACTTTGTGGAATGTCTTAGCTAGCATGCTGGATATTATTTACTCGTCCGCGGAGCAAAAGGTGTTTGTCTCCAAACACGCTGTCTTCTAGAGGAAGTGTTTCTTCCAAGAGAAACAGTGGGAGTAAATCAGATCTCAAAGAGTTTGAGAACCACAAAGATATATTCAACCAAAGGAATGTGAGCAGACGCCATATAGCGATGAGGTGTAGATCACTGCTCAGTGCACACAAAAGTTCTGTAAGTCTGTAGATAACCTCAAGCCTGAAAGGGCTGCAGGTACGTTCATCTTGAAGAATGAACATCTCACGACTTATGAAAGAATGTTTGAAAGGCAAGATTGAGAGGTATGGCTAGGAGCCATAATATCTGAATTAGATTCCATCAGTGACAACCAGGTTGTGAACCTAGTCTGTCTTACCTAAAGGGAGTGTCCCTGAAAGGTTGACATGGATAGTAATATGATTACCATCAGGCTATAGTGATGGCTGAGGGGTACGGGGTGTAAACCTTGTAATTACCTTTATGCCGCCAGCTGAGCCCAGTTCTAATCAGATGATGCTTGTTATAACTTCGTATCATGACTATATAATAGTGTTGAAGACGTTGGGCAGAAAGCTCGATGTTCATAGACAATAACATGACACGTAAGCCCACGAGATCCATTTATGGACTCAAACAAGTTTCTCTAGACGATTTCTTTGTTTGATAATCAAAGGAGTTTGATTTAGTCAAAAGAAGGATATGCCCAATGTGCAAGATCGATAGTGGGAGTGTGTTATGATTTTTGAGTAAGGTATTAGATATCTCTCTCAAGAATTGTCACCCCATATTACGATCAATTAATGTTTGGTAGTTCAAGGTCTTTTACGAAAGCACTTGGATTGGCGTTCTTATTTTGGAAATAAGAATCTATAGTGATAGATTTAGCTCGCTTTGTTAGATTATAGTTTACCTATATAGATGTGATGCTAAAAGAAGTTTAGCATAGATCGCGAGATCTGTCTATGTTAGGACATTGGTCCTAAAGATAAGGTGAAAGATGATGCTTATGGAAGGTTTCCTTCGCTACTGCGATAGGAACCATCTTATAGGTAATGCCGGATGTTCATAGTCCATGAATAGTCATGAGCAAGTATGAAAGTAAATCTGGAAAATGTCGAGAATATCCTTAAACAAGTTAAGGGAGAATTCCTTGTTTATCGAAACTTGGAGTTAGATAAATATAGTTATACAGACGTATATCCTGAGTCTTATGAAGGCAAGTGGGAGCTACGGTCTGGGTTTGCGATCACTTTGATTAAGTGATACAGTGAGCTGGAAATGTTCTAGCATATGGGTCACTGTAAATTCTACAAGTTAGCCAAAACACAGTAGTGCCTTAGAGGCGCAGCGGGAGCAGTACATGGATCTAGAAGGTTCATTCCTGAACCTTGTACGGTTCTTCCACCTTTTCTATATAGCTGATATAGTAAGTGGATTCATTGCTTGAAGCAAGGACCAGGGTCTCGTCAGAGATTCGTGTGTGTGTTGAGGCGGTTCCTTTGACTTGATCATATGGAACGTGATATGAAGATAGTCTGAGTCCCCACGGATAGCAATCCGTTTATGGCTAGGGCTGGTTGCGAGTATTGCATAAGATTCTTGTGTTTCAACTTGGTCTTGTGTGTGCTAGTGATTGGTTTTAGGCCAAGTGGGAGATTGTTGGAATAGTGTCCTAAACCCAATCGGGTTGGACCGGATCCGACCGGGTCGGATCATTTCTACTATTTCTTTATGTTTGTACATATATTAAATGGCTTTTCTGTTGTCATATATATGTTCTTTTTAAAGAACCAATTATGAATTGTTATATGATAACGTCCTTAGTATTAAACTGTGGTAGAGAAACCATGATAAGCGATTATGGTTGATGAGATCTCTAATCACTTTAATAAGTTTGATACTTAAATGTCTCTAGGCCGATGTACTATCAAACGGGGCATTGATAGTATAAACGAGACTAGCACGTATTAGATGTCTTTGTCTTTAAGGGCGGGGATAGATCTCGTCTATCGAAGTGTAGAGACACTTGGATGTACGTGGACGTGTATTAGAGAATGCGTACGTTAGATCGACCCACTTACACGGATAGTGTGTCACACTATGTGGCGGTTGTGTAATTATCCTTAAGACCGGAGTCTTCATGGCATCACGGTGTGGATTGTCATGCTTTGACACTATTGAGGTTTCCCAGCCACGGGGCGATCATGCGGTAGTGATTGGGTATGATATCGAAGCATGCGGAGTATACATGATTGGTCGTCCGGGAATCGCGTATCCTATGATTGGGATCGAATATCCGAAATGGCCTTCTTATAAGGAATGTCTTACTCTCGTGAATCTTTGCAAAGTGGGAGTAAATGAGTTACTTCGAGAGAGCTTGATATCAGATTATAAGATACGGTCGTTGATGTTTTGACACTCGACTAACGACCGTATGGATATTATTACGGCGATAGGATTGTAAGTTACACGGTAACTCGTTTCACATGAAAGGTAGTAGTCATTGCATTTGACTCTTCCGATGATTGGGGGTCACGGTGTGTTGCTAGACGCTATCCCGTGATCGTTAGGCATGAAGGGCATTTTCGTAATTTGCACTTTGTGTCTACGGCCAACATATTCGGAAGCCTATCGGGTCACACACATAAGAACATCTAGCCGGATTAAAATGTGGTTATAGATGATAACCAAATAAGGAAAGTTTATCTCGAGACTATAAGGGTTATAGTGGTAAATTAATATGGTGGTATTTATTTATTATGAATAAATTAAATACAAGATATTAATAATATTACATTAATTAAAGAATATTCCGGATGCCAAAATATTGGCTAAAGGTGGCGCAACATTGAAGTGTATAGGATACACTTGGATTATGCAATTTAATTAATGGTATTACCATATATTAATATAAGATATTAATATATTAATATATATAGCCAACATGCGTGTGCTGTACATTGGATGTACATGTGCACAATTTCATTGGTTATATTTATATATATAGATTTATTTGTGTAATATATATGTGATATATACACATGTGTAAATTGATTTATGGTAATAAAATAAAGATAGTCAATATTAGATATTGACAATATCTTGGAATATTCAATATAAGATATTGACAATATTCTAGATTTATTTGATATGAGATATTGTAATAAATGAGATAAATCAATCAATTATATTTTCCTTATTTTATTGGGAAAAGGTTTTCTTCTCCTCCACACTCTTTTGGGGCGCCACTTCTACTATAAATAGGAGGTGGGTGTCAAGCTCTTTTGTACATCATAACTCCAAGAGCTAATAGTTCTTGTGTAAAATTGGAGAGCATCCTATAGAGAGTTGGAGAGAGGGGAAAAAGGCCGGTCTAGCAACCGGAGTTTTCCAATAGCAATCCATGATGGGATTCCGGCGGGGTGTTCGTGTGGACTAGCGGTAGAGGCCGAACACTTGGGCGGCTCTATGCAGAACTACTCTCCTTAGACGGTCAAAGCGTCGATCTTTTAGATCAACCAAGGTAACCACCGTCTACTACTTGTTTGTTTATTGCTTAAACGGAGTCGATCTTGGGTCGATAGGAAATAAATTTTTGAATTCCGCTGCGTTCCCGCGTAGATTTCCTAACAGTTTCGTCCAGCTGGATTGATAAGGATAGCGGGCAGCGATCAGCGACCATCGATAAGTATGGCGAGTAGCGGACTCATTTGTGCCTTGACTGTATGGATAGAAATCTCATGGAGAAGGTGGATCCGACATAGGACTGGCGGACAAGATCCGGCTTACCGTTGGCGGACAGGACCCGGCTTGTAGCTAGCGGGTAAGAGATGGCTGTGGCACCGGCCAGAGGAGATGGAAGCTCATTTACCTATGTTGATGGGCCAAGAGTGTGGGCCCAATATGGATGAACAGGGCCCCATTCCGATCCGGGTATATCAATGGCCCCCTACTCTGTGCCTGGCGTGTCCGCCAAGGCGGAGAGTAGATTTTGAAGAATAACTTTAGATGAAACTCCCTTTTGTAGTCGCTCGTGAGAGAGGCATGCCGATACTGTTTTATCGGGCTTGAACCAGTGTTGGTGAAAACCACTAGCTATATGCTGTGCATTTGTTGCAGACAGGCTTGATCGCCGATAATGCTCTATCGGGCTTGAATCAGTGTTAGTATCGTGTAGCGAATCACCGATTATATGCTGTGCATTTGTTGCAGACAGGCTTGATTGCCGACAACGCTCTGTCGGGCTTATTTAAGTGATAACGCTCTATCAAAGATGCTTTGTCGGGATAAGCCACAGCGGGCATTTATTGATGCTAGCCGCTTGAAATAAAGTTGGGAGATAGTAATACGCTGAGGCCGCTTATTCTGCGGATAGGTTGGTGGTCGTCAGGAGAGACTTGAACGGTTGGTATGTATAAACGGATGTATCGGTACACGAAACGTCACATCAGTCACGTGCTCTGACACGGCGGTTGGAACTGAACCGTCCCTTGCTCTGATTGGCGGAGAAAAATCGGTAACCGTTCCTGCCATCATTACGTTTGAATTTTGAATCCCAAGCGTCGTTCCCCCTCAATTCTCCCTCTATAAATAGAGGTACTCCCCCAATCACTTACACTTTTCTCCCCTTCCACCTCTGATAAATCCCTCCGGCGATAAAGCAAGGAAGTTCCGGCGATTGCAAGCAGATTCCGACGAGTGCTTATTCCAGTCCAAGATCGTTTTACTTCTTTTCTCATCCATCAGGTGTGAATTTATACATTCCTGTATTGCTTTCTGAATTGATTATGTTTTCATCTGCTCTTTCATGCGGGAGATCACATTGTTTGATAATCCATTTCTGCAATTTTACCCTATTTTCTTTTGATGAATGCCATGAGCCCAGCCTGTGCTTTGTGATTTTGTCCCCTTTTTTCCCAGAAAAACACCCAAATGCATGTATGTTTTGATTGCTAGTGTTGGCGATTTGTTTGGTAGAAGTTTGAATGTGTGCTGTTTGAAACTTTTTCTGGTTTGTATTTAGGGTTTATCTGGGGAATTGGGGTTTTTCTGGGGATTTGGGGTTTTTCTGGGGATTTGTTTGCTTAAGGAAGAAGGAAGGGCGAGGTGTCGGGGTGTGATTGCTTTCACCTCGGCCTGATTTCCATGTCCGGGTGATAATCTGATCCACCTTGCCCCTTTTTTTTTTTCTCTTTTCCAGAATGTCATCAGAGCACACACAATCAGACGAAGAGGCTAGGGCCGCTGCGGGTTATGGGTCAGAGGAGGTGAGTATGGAGGACGCTAGCTCTAGCGGCGACGAGGAGGAGATGGAAGAAAATCCAAACCCTGGACCCATCAACATAGACTCTGACTCGGAGATACCAGCTATTGGTGAGGGCGCTGTTGAAATCGAGGTCGAAGACGACGACCAAATGGCGTTGAGCGGGCTACTAAACAGGATGGAGAAAGCTTTACATACTGGGGCCGTTAAGCGTAGCGGTAAGGTCAAGGAATCCGTGGAAACCGTTGTTGAGCCGTCGGAGAAACCAAAGAAATCTCCAAAGGCTGTTGTGTCCAAGAGAAAAACCGTAGCGGCTGATGAGCCCACTGATGAGAGTCAACTTTACTATGCTCCGGTGCATGTTTTAACCCCCATTTATGACACTTTTGGCTTTTATTGGATAGTTTTAGACCATTTATAGGGAAAAACACATTGAGCAATCACTTTGAGGTGAACCGTCACATTGATGGAAAACCTCGGCATTTTATGATGTTTTTGACCCTTTTCGAGCCCTATTTATCTTGTGGGATTATGCTTGGTATGTTGGTTGCTATGGAAATGCAGGAAATAGGTGACTCGTGAGCCCAAAAGATGAGGCATGAGACTTAGAATAGCATAACCGAAGCCCGGGGATGGAACGGATCAAAGGTGGTTGGTGCTTTCACCATCTGCTCACTTTATCTGCATTTTTCTTCCAGATACATGCATTTTCTGTTAATTATCTAGGGGCTTGAGACTTGATCACCAATGCTACCAATGCCTTTAATATTCCTGCAAAATCTGAAAACGGATCCTCTCGGTTTCGCAACAAGTTGCTGTCCTTCTTAAATTTATTCGTCCCCTTATTTGTCCGGAGTATCACGAATAATCTAAGTGAGATATAAACAGAGAGTTCTTCCTTTTTGTCTAGGACAAATAGAACAAAAAGATCACTTGGAAGTGTTTGTATGTATGTAACTTTTCAAGGATGCTTGCTTATGTTATATCTTTGTTCAATAATGCAAACTTGCTTTTATAGCTTTTTAGATATCTGAAAAAGAGCAAAGAGAATCGTCCCTTAAGTAAGAGACACCAAATGAAAAGGTTCCATTTGGTTGTATCCACTTAAAATGACCAAAGGACACCAAAAAATCAGTTTTCGGACCACAGGCGGGCGCCTGTTATAACCCCAAAACCGAACAAACATCCTGTTCAACTTTTGGCCTAGCTGAAGTTCCACGGGCGGGCGCCCTGTCACTCTGTTTCACTAAATCCCCGATTTTGGTCCTTTAGCGGTTTTCCGGTCCTTTAAATGACTTTATCAACCTATACTTGCTTATTTTCCATCCGTATACTCATATACACTTATATAAGCGTGCACTCCGCACCTCCAAACTTATTATTAAGTGTTACGAGTATATCCACCCTTGTACTAAACCCCAATTACCTCAATGGCTTGTGATTATACTTAAATCACCAACATTCCTCCCCCATTTAAGTGTAATCCTTGGTTTAGTAAAACAAAACAGTCACAAACAAACCAACTCATGATTCAATGAAAATGTCACGAAGATTGAATTTCCACCTAGCATTATTACACGCAAATATTCGAGTATTGGGGTGTGACTAAGCATTGAACCCCTTTACACATTTTGAATACATGTACATAACAACACATATGAATTGAAAACTACTCCAAAGTATTATACTTGACACCATTCTTTGTAATCCGGCCTTGTGTCCATATCCATTCATGAGCATTTAGAAAGCCAACCCAACTTTCCTTGAAGCGGCCATACTTCATACTCATATAGGTGAACCTTTAGTTAACCGTGCACCTGCATTAGCACTTTGTAAGATTCATTAAGAAGATTTCACTTCAACCTAGTCTCACAGGTAAACAGCACATACCTTCGGGATTAATACATGTGCTCAAGTTTCCAAAAACAGGCTTACCACATTGAATTTAGCCTAAGGCATTGTACCAAAGGGAAATTGGGCGTCCCATATTCAGAAACTTATACAGGCTGTAAACCCATCCCGACAACCGACTTTTGTAATAAGTCCTTAGCTAATCCTTTCGTCAAATGATCAGCCAAATTTCTTTGAGATCTCACATACACAACCGATATCACCCCGTGAGAGATCAACTCACGTACCGCGCTATGTCTAACGCCTAAGTGTCGCGATTTTCCATTATACACTTGACTATATGCTTTAGACAGTGTTGATGAATTATCACAATGGATAGATATTGGTGATATTGGTTTAGGCCATAAAGGAATTTCATGAATCAAATTCCTAAGCCATTCTGCCTCTTTACCGGCTGCCGCCAAGGCAATGAACTCCGACTCCATAGTCGAGCTAGATATACATGTCTGTTTCTTAGAAGCCCAAGAAATAGCACCTCCACCTAAAACAAACACCCATCCACTAGTAGAAGAATGATCTCTACATTAGATATCCAACTAGCATCAGAATATCCTTCAATCACCGAAGGATATGCAACATAAGCCAAACCAAAGTTTTTGGTAGACTTAAGATATCTCAATACACGAACAACCGCTCTCCAATGACAATCACCCGGGTTACTCGTATATCGACTTAGTTTTCCAACCGCATATGCAATATCCGGTCGTGTACTAGTCATTGCATACATTAAACAGCCAATGACTCGTGAATATTCAAGTTGATTCACTGTTTCACCTTTATTAGGTCCAAGCTTCTCATGAGGCTCCATGGGAGAATTTGCCGGAGTACAATTTTCACAATTAAACCTTTTCAACACTTTCTCAATATAATGAGACTGTGTTAGTAAAAATCCTCCCTGATTTCTCTTGATTTTAATTCCAAGAATTACATCTGCCTCCCCCATGTCTTTCATAGAGAATCTAGAAGATAAAAGTTCTTTACACTTATCAACCTGATTTCGGTTTGTACCAAAAATCAACATGTCATCGACATATAGACAGATTATCACACCGTTACCAGTTTCATCAAATCTACTATAAATACACTTGTCCGACTGATTGAGTTTAAATCCACTAGCCAAGACAACCTCATCAAACTTTTGATGCCATTGTTTAGGAGCTTGTTTAAGTCCATACAATGACTTCACAAGTTTACAAACCTTATGCTCGTTACCGGGTATAATAAATCCTTCCGGTTGCTTCATGTATATTTCTTCATCCAAATCTCCATTTAGAAAGGCTGTTTTAACATCCATTTGATGGATCACCAAGTTATGAATTGCGGCTAAGGCAATCAATAACCTGATTGAGGAGATTCTAGCAACGGGAGCATAAGTATCGAAATAATCGATACCTTCCTTTTGCCTAAAGCCTTGTATAACTAACCGGGCTTTATAACGATCAACAGTACCGTCGACTCTCATTTTCTTTTTGAAAATCCACTTGCAACCTAATGGTTTGCAGCCTCGTGGTAAATCTGTAAGAATCCACGTATTGTTACCCATTATGGAATCCATCTCGTCATTGATGGCTTCTTTCCAAAATGATACATCCTGAGACCCCATTGCCTCAGAAAATGTTTTTGGATCATCCTCAATATTGTAACAATATGAGTATTGATATCCAATTTCATTTCTCGAACCTTCCACCAAATAAGTAACAAAATCCGGTGGAAAAGTCTTCGCTATTCTAGCCCTCTTACTTCTTCGAAGTTCAGAAGGCTCAACTTGAGAATCTTTATTCTCCCCATTCTCCACTCCAACTATTGTAGGTGCAATATCCTTTGGTCTAGGAATAGAAGTAAACCTATTTTCATCAAAGATAGCATCACGTGATTCTATAACCGAATGTGCAGCCACAGAATCACTAGGTTCTATAACATAAAACCTATAAGCCTTTGAATGACTTGCATATCCAATGAAAATGCAGTCGATGCCTCTTTCTCCTAAGGTTTTAATTTTAGGATCGGGAAGTCTAACAACCGCCCTGCAGCCCCAAACTTTTAAATAATTCAAGTTTGGTTTCTTTTTGAACCAAAGTTCATACGGGGTAGTAGAATTCCTTTTATTAGGAATTCTGTTTAGTAAATAACAGGCCGTTAACATGGCCTCTCCCCAAAATCCACTGCTCAATCCTGAATAGGATAACATGGAATTTACCATCTCTTTTAGAGTACGGTTCTTCCTCTCCGCAATGCCATTTTGTTGTGGCGTATACGGTGCAGTAACTTCGTGTATAATACCACACGACCCGAAGTAGGTTGGATCATAGTATTCTCCACCTCTATCGGTACGAAAACGTTTGATACTTGAATTTAATTGCAATTCAACTTCACTTTTATAAACTTTAAACTTATCAAGTGCTTCGTCTTTTGTATTAAGTAAATATACAAAACAAAAACGAGTACTATCATCTATAAAAGTAATCATATATTTCTTATTTCCCAAAGATGGTGTGGCATTAAAGTCACACAAATCACTATGGATAAGTTCTAAAATTGTAGACGATCTTTCAACACCACGAAATGGTTGTCTTACAATTTTATTAAGCATACAAGTAGCACACTTATCCACATTGATATCAAACGGGGGAATTAAAGCATTTTTAGACATAACATGCATACGTTTGTAATGTATGTGTCCTAATCGTGCATGCCACAACTTTGAAATATTAACATCAGAAATATGCATAACTTGATTAACTTTATTATTAACAACATTAAGCATAAACATGTTATTACACAAATAACCAAAACCAACAAATACACCATGTTTTGACAAAATAAACCTATCGGACTCATAAACTTGTTTGTAGCCCGATTTACACAACAAAGCACCCGAAACAAGGTTTTTCCGAATGCATGGCACAAATAAAACATTAAATAGTTTTACAGATTTTCCAGAACTGAAATTTAAAGTAATAGTTCCTACACCACTTATTACAGCCTTCGACTCGTTTCCCATCTTTAAGATAGATCCATCGTTTACCGGTTCAAAGTCTTCAAACCAGCGTCGATCTTTGCATACATGTCTTGTTGCTCCCGAGTCGATCCACCACGTAACATCATCATCCTGCATATAAAAAGCCTCAGAAATAAATGGCACATAATTCATAACCGAATTAACACCATAATTAGCATTCTGACCTTGATGATGTGGTGGTCCTTGGTCTTTCGACCCTTGCTCTGGACCCTTGCCTTTACCATTCTTTCGAACTCGGCAATCAGCCTTGTAGTGTCCTGTCTTTCCACAAATCCAACAGGCCCCTTTTGGCCTTTTCCCGGATTCTTTGTCATTCGACTTTTTCTTTTTCTTGCCATGGTATTTCCCTTTGTTAGTTTTAGAACTCTCCCCAGCCTCCATCACATGTATGGAAGTGGATTCATCAATCTCCTTGCCCTTGGTTTTAACCCCCTCCTGCGCCCTGAGGGATTCCTCAATGCGTAGATGGCTACCAAGTTCAACCAAGGAGAGTTCTTCCTTTTTGTGCTTTAACATATGTTTAAAAATCTTTCCATGATGGTGGTAGTTTGTCAATGATACTAGAAACAGAAATGGATTCATCCATTTCCATTTTGTGTTGTGCAAATTGGCCTAAAATGCGTTGTAATTCATTGAATTGTTCCACTACAGACCGTGAATCAACCATCATATATTTCATAAAATTACCAACTAGAAACTTTTTAGCAGATGCATCTTCATTTAAATATTTAGTTTCTAGTGCATCCCATAACTCTTTTGCGAAGCAAAGTTTTGATAAATGTCAAATAATGAATCGACATACCATTGACAATGTGACCACGACGGATGTAGTCATCATTTTCCCATTTGTTCCGCCTTCGCAATTCCTCCAACGGTGCATCATCATCAACTTCTGGAATTTCTGTGCTAAGAACATACACCACTTTCAATGTTGTGAGAAGGAAATGCATCTTCCTTTGCCACCTCCGGAAATCAACTCCTTCGAACTTGTCTAGTTTCCCGAAATTCATCATCAAATCCTTTGCATTCACCATTGTGATCAACACAATAAATTTAAGAAGATTGTTAATTATCTAGGGGCTTGAGACTTGATCACCAATGCTACCAATGCCTTTAATATTCCTGCAAAATCTGAAAACGGATCCTCTCGGTTTCGCAACAAGTTGCTGTCCTTCTTAAATTTATTCGTCCCCTTATTTGTCCGGAGTATCACGAATAATCTAAGTGAGATATAAACAGAGAGTTCTTCCTTTTTGTCTAGGACAAATAGAACAAAAAGATCACTTGGAAGTGTTTGTATGTATGTAACTTTTCAAGGATGCTTGCTTATGTTATATCTTTGTTCAATAATGCAAACTTGCTTTTATAGCTTTTTAGATATCTGAAAAAGAGCAAAGAGAATCGTCCCTTAAGTAAGAGACACCAAATGAAAAGGTTCCATTTGGTTGTATCCACTTAAAATGACCAAAGGACACCAAAAAATCAGTTTTCGGACCACAGGCGGGCGCCTGTTATAACCCCAAAACCGAACAAACATCCTGTTCAACTTTTGGCCTAGCTGAAGTTCCACAGGCGGGCGCCTGTCACTCTGTTTCACTAAATCCCTGATTTTGGTCCTTTAACTGGTTTTCCGGTCCTTTAAATGACTTTATCAACCTATACTTGCTTATTTTCCATCCGTATACTCATATACACTTATATAAGTGTGCACTCCGCACCTCCAAACTTATTATTAAGTGTTACGAGTATATCCACCCTTGTACTAAACCCCAATTACCTCAATGGCTTGTGATTATACTTAAATCACCAACATTTTCTGGACTTGTGGTCTTCATGAAAGTTGTAGATAATTAAATGAGCTTTCCAACGCACTTTGAATCATTCAAATCGGAGCTCTACGCGCAAAGATATTTCCAGATTACTGAAGGTGTATCTGGCCAGGAATTTTGGCGCGCGCCGAAGACTTTGGGGCGCACCAAGTTGGAACAGAGAGCTCCCAGAATCACAGAACAGTTTTGGCGCGCGCCGAAGACTTTGGGGCACGCCAAAATTGCCTTATCTACACGTTTTTGGGCCTTTTTAAATAGATTTTTCAGCCCCCATTTCATATGAACTCATTGCTAGACTTAATTAGGACACCCTTAGGTCGATTTTCTTCCCTTTTCTCCCTTAGATTAGCTTTTCTTTCACTCTTTCCATTAGATTAAACACAATTTAGCATAGATTCTCTCCTCCTTGTTGGTGTTTTTGAAGTCTTCTTCCCCAAGTGACAATGGGTTTGGATGAAGATTGATTCAAGTTTAATTTCCTGCGTTTTTTTTGGTAATTAATTGCATTCCTCTTTCTCTTTTATGGATTTAATCTTCTCTTTGATTGTTATTTCATGTTTTACTATGAGTAGCTAAACATTCCATAGCTAAATCATGTGAAGATTGAAGAAACCACCCTCTAATTGATGAAATTGGGAATGGGTAGTGTTCAATTGTTGTTATATCGACGAATTCATGTCTTAAAACTTGTTCTTAATGCTTGAATTAGCTTGTACACCTAGTTCATGAACTCACACACCACTTTTATAAATGTATGTTGCGAAGGGGTGTGGGAAAAGGGGTTTTAAGACCGTTATTTACAATTGACTGAGTTGTTTAGATCGATTGGGTAACGAGGTTTGTCGGTGTAAATCGAGCGGCTCTAGAGCGTTTATCTTGTTCCGGTCAGTTAAATCCTTAAAGGCGGACTGTTGAACCGGGCAAAGGGTGCTAGGTTGTTGCATGGCGTCTAGTACTATCTTAGGAGTTTGCACCCATGAACGAGTCGATATAAGCATTAGGATGGTTGGTTGGTAGTTTCCATTCCCAAATAATCGATTAGAGGGGCGAAAGTATTCAATTGGATCGTGGTTTGGCTATGTCTCTTTCTCTTTATCTCTTGTTTAAACAGCGTTGTAGTATAATTACCGTGAACAAACTTTGATTGACCTAAACTAAGTTGAGAAACGACTTTGGTACTCGATTGATTCCTCGAGGGATACGACCTTGCTCTCCACTATAGTACTTCCGACCCGGTACTCTGCCGGTTAAGGTTGGTCGTTACTATTTCCAAAAAGAAAAGGGCGCCTAAGAAAAGGTCTGCTGCTGTCGAAAGTGAGCTCGCAGAGCAAAAGCGAGCAGACAGTGCTCTTATATCTCGATGGAAGGAGTTCAAAGATCGAGAAGATTATACCTTGGCGCTGGGGGCGTACGATATCTCGGCGGACTATCGTTTTGTCAGCATGGGCGCGATCAACGTGTCATGGACCTGTGGCCGAGACCAGCAGGACTATTTGTGGTTGCATTATGATCATTTTGCAGCCGGACTCAGACCTCCCTTCGATCCATTTTTCGTTAAGTTCATGGAGGAGCTGAAGGTGATGCCGTGCGACCTTAGCCTGGGAGTAGTCCGCGTGGTTATGTCCTTTATTATAATCAGTAGGCTTAGCGGACGTGAACCATCGATGGCGGCGCTCCTATATTTTTACGGTTTTTCCAAGAAGGGCGCGGCTGGTCAAATTCAGCCGCGTAGTAGATCAAGCCACGGCCGGCCCCGTTTATTGTTCGATCTCCCTGATAAAGTGGCGGACTGGGACAAAAGATGCATGAAGGTGGATTCCCGGGTAGGCTGGCCGTTTGAGAAGCTAGCGGAGAATTCGGTCGAGACTGATCACTTGAACAAGATAAAAACTCAATCTGACGATGATGAGTTTATCTCGGAACTGAAAGACGATCTGGGTTATACCCGCAAAAATGAGCCTCAAGCCCGGGCATTTAACTGGAGGACTTTATCCGCAACGAATTGTTCAGCAGACTTAAACTTCAGTAGGCTTGATCTCAGCAGGGTTTTTTTGTGAATATACTCTGCCGATATTCTTCTGGTGGTTCAGCAATCTGCTGATACATAAAATGCACAGATGATCTTTATACAACATAGTTTTGTTCAACTGATAATACAAGATGAAGTTTAATACCAATGACTAATCTACCAAGTGAGCTCACCCAACAGGGCAAAGACCAATTGTTGGATCGAAAACGCGCAATAAATACTCTAGAGGGGGGTGAATAGAGTATTATGACCTTTTAAAAATTCTTAAACCACTTTCAAAAATATTTAAGCAGATTAAAACAATTCAAGTGCTTTATCACACAAAATCGGAGTATACATTTAACTTAGTTTAGTTAACGAACCTAGGCGGAAGATCTAGTTTCGATTAACCAAAGGAACCTAAGTTAACTTCAGTTGATATGTTTCGAATTCAGATTCAGTTGTTTAAGAAAAAGACTGTGATTGTAAAACTGAAACTTATACCAAAAGATTGGACTAGGTTGAACACTACTGCAGGTTGAACACTTAACCAAAATCAGAAGAGAAAACTTGCAGATTCAGATTTTAGGTCGTTGTCCTAAGATATGAATTTCTAGGTGTTCAACAAACAAACACAGAATTGCAGATATTCAATTTTTATCTTTGTAGCCTAAGCATGCAATTCTAAGGTGTGTATCAAGATACAAACTATCTAAAGCACATATGTGTGATCTACTAGAGATCACAACCACACACAAAGGTTTTCACTAGATTCCTTGAGTCTTATTACAAAACAAAAACAAAAAGAGATAAGATTACAACACTTTCACTGTTAAAGTGTTACTAACGGATAACCAAATTAGTGTTAGTCTTAAGCGAACCACATACTCCGACTAACACTAATATGTTCTAAATCCTTAGTAAAAACACTCAACAGATTTCTACAAAACACACTCACCAAAGGAGTACTTACCAAGAATCACCGCCCGGATTCTTGAACCCGAATTCACCTCCATGAATTGGTAACTCAGCAGGACCAAACCGAACTGCTGAACCACAGCTTGGGCTAGCTATGCCCTTGTTATTGCTCCTCAATAACAAGTGGAACACTCCCAACACTACAACACAACTCACTAAAGGTTTCTTTAGAGTTGCACTCTATTACACTCACACCTCACATTTCTAACACTCAAGATATAAAACACTGATTTCAGAATACAAGTGTAAGAAAACAAAGTGGAGACTTAGTGAAATAAATGTTGTCTTTTTTGGAGAGGCCGTTCTTCGTTTTCTTCATAGAGCTGGAGTAGTATTTATACTACTAGACAATTAGGGTGTCTAGAGTATTGAACTTGGCTTGTGCAAAACCAGTTTTTGTAATTGCAGATCAACTTTGACAGGTAGCTTTGACAGGTTGCCTTTTATCCAACAGCTCTAAAGCTGTTCCCAAGAGAAAGAGAAAATCTGCACACTTCACAAGACATCAAATGCATGGGAAGAAACAAAAGAAAGGTGCGGCTACAGTTACACATGGGTAAGAGCAAAAGTTACAAAGTCCAAAAAAAAAAGTTCACATGCGAGAGAAAAAGTAGGCTAAAGCTTTCAAGGATATTTTAGATAAACTATATTACTCATGTTGCAACACAATAGTTATATGTATACATACGACACATTATAAATTTCCATTTAAGCACCTTCAACTTTCAACTATATTATCAAGCTAGTCAAATATGACTAAAGAAACATTTATATATATATATATATATCTCCTACTTTATATATATATATATATATATATATATATATATGGTCTACATATATTTCCAAACACAGATTATGTAGAATATATATATATATACTAGTGGATGCACCCGTGCGATGCACGGGGCCCACTCATTTTTATTTGCTTTTAATAATTGTATTGTTGTGTGGGATATTAATTAAAAGATGCAAACAAACATGTAAAGAATATTAGGGTAACAAAGGTGGGTTGGCTCATAACCTTGAGGTCACGGGTTCAAATCCTGTCTCCGCAATATTTTGTTTATCAAACAATTTTCTTGTGGACTCACTATTAATTAATTGACGCTTTTTGGACTAATATTTTATTTGACGTGGAGAGATTGACTAATTGATAAGAGCAACTGTAATGATTTTTAAATAGATGTCATTTAAAACTAAATCAATGTTTTTCGAAGGAGTCTTTATTTTTACATCCTTATAGTAGCTTGAAAATAGATTTGAATTCTTTTGACTTCTCCCAGATAGAAGATATATGTCAGGCTAAATTCCATCTATTGGAATTATCTAATTATTTTTCCTTTAAAATTCAATTTTTTTCTTTTAATTTTTTCAGTTTTCCCATATTATCTACACAAACAAACCATAAAATAAAAATAAACAAAATACTCACCAACGTAAATTTGTTTTAAATTTTATTTATTAAATTTAGACGTAAGCCACCACGAGGATCGACTTGATTTAACTTATCAAAAGCATCCCCCGTAATAAAATAGATTACATTAAACGTGTTGACCATTACAATTGCTCTAAAGGTTTTAGAGTATTTGCATCAGATGCTCTAAAATAATACTCTATTTTACTGTTTTAAATACGTATTTTTCTAGTTTACAAAATCTCTATCTAAGTTGAAATGCATCAGATTCTCTATTTTACATACTGAGTTAGATATAAAAGAAAATTTACAGAATCTAAATAAATGCGGTAGTTGTAAAGAAAACTTTACAGAATCTGTAATTTACAATAAAATGTAAAGTATCCACTGCAGTGCTACTTTTTCTAAATCTAAATTTTGAAATCTTTAGAATACATTTAAATGATTTAAAGTATCTACTACAAGTGCTCTTATAAAGAGAAGTAGTTGATGGTTGTCCATTTTAACAAATTGGTTTTTTCTGGGTCTTTTTAGTCCGATTAAATTTTAAATATGTCAATCTCCATAAAAATCTATACCTTTTTATCTGTTGTAAAGAAATTTTAAGGTAGATTTTTTACTAAACTTATAAATTTTCTACTTATCATTTTCTAATCTTTTTTATTATTTGCTCGGTATATACATTTGCATAATAAACAAAGCATAAGCTGGAATCACGTGAAAATGTAAAAAAAAAAAAAAAAAAAAAAAAAAAAAAAAGATAAAGGGATGGGAATGTTTATGAAAAACAAACTGGTCATGTTATTTTTTTTTTTTATATTTTTAATAAACAGGCCTAAACTACTGCTAATGGAGGAAAAACAAATACCGGCTGAAATTGTTAAGTATACACTTGACAGCCATAGAAAGACTACTTGAGAGATGACTTGAGAGAGACAACTTGAGAGAATCCAATCCCGCAAGTTACAATGAAGTGGAAAGTTAATAAATATGTTAGGAAATACAAAAGTGCAGCCCCTCCCCATAGGCCATAGAGACCATACCTCTACTTTTTATTACATGAAAGAAAGGGTATGCACTCAGTGGCGGTCTACATACAGCTAATGAGATTCCCGAAAAAATCATATTAATATATGTAGTATGTATCTTGTTTTCCTCCCTTAAAATTTTTATTTGTTTCTTTAAATTTTTTACTATCCCTCCTCATCCTGCATCCTGCATCCGCCACAATATGCACTATGCATATTAAATCAGATCATAACAAATTTGCAAGTCATTATTCGTCAAACTATTTGCGATCCATGAGCAGCTTTAAAAATAAGAGCACACGTTATTGTTGGCTCTAATTTAGCAATCGATTGTATAGCAAACATTATTTTTGCCTCTAATTTAGCAATCGATTCTTATACAGGGTCAGTCCACGTAGCGTTTTAGGATTGAACGGAGACAGTAAAATGAATTAGAAGAGGAAAATGTACACATAACATATTATGTAGTGCACATACAGTACCACCACAACTCCGGTTGATTAAAGAGTACCGATTAAAATTGCATGCACATATTGTACAGTGCACATACATTACCACGATGATTAAAGAGTACTGATTAAAATTATTGGCCAAGATTGTTTAGTGGAATGAAATTGTATTCCTTTACGAATGAAACCAAACCTATGCAACATTAATGAAAAAAAAAATCATGTCAAGATTTTTTGAACTCCATCAACCCATAAAACAAAAAAGACCTGTTGTCCACAATTTTGAAATAATAGAAGACTGCAACTCTCTTCTTCGGTAACCAAAATAAACAAAAAGATTTAGAATAAGAACACCCAAATCTTCAACTCCTATGATAAAAACAGAACCAAACATATACAAAATTGGTGTTAAAGAAACAAGAAATTCATATAAAAGATATTGCTGTGAAAAAAATTTAAGATCAGAAAATTGCAAATCTCCTCTTTGCTCACAAAGAAGATGAACATCTTGATGTAATATTCCGACTTTCGTAAAAGGGCAGACGTGTCATTTTGCGAAAACGTAATTAATATTCTTTTTCCTTTTCGTTGGAATTTAAATCCTTTGAATTATAACGGTTTCGGTTTAATGGTTGTTCGAGGGTATTGGAGTAAATTCGGGTTTAAAATGATAATTAGGTTGTCGTATATAAACGGAAATATACTAAAACCTAATCATTTTTCCTAAAACCCTGAATCTTGGAGCAGGCGCACTCCTCCCCCTCAGAAAAGAGAAACCGCTGTTTTGGGCATTGAAACCGTCAGTTTTCGATCCTTGATATCTCATTCGTTCCTCTTCCGTTTTCAGATCATAGCATACCGTTGGAATCCTCGTGACGAGAGCTTCGCATCGGTACCAGGCACAACATCTGATTCTGAGTATTTAGGCAGAAAAGGTAAGGAGAAATCCTTACGTTTTCAGTTTTGAATTTATAACAATTGTGTTGCTTTCCTTGCTGTATTAGTGGTTTAATTGTGTTAATTTGATGCCTAAACAATGGTTGATGTTTTGGTATGGGTGGTAGTTTAATTCGAGTGCTTTTGGTCAGGAAAGATTGGGTTTTTGGTTTGGAAAACGGATGAATACGATGATGTGCTAAACCAGTTTCTGGAAAATCGCCAGGTCGGACGGGCGTCCGGTTTTCTGGACGGGCGTCCAAACCTGGACGAGCGTCTGGATACTTCAGACGGGCGTCTGAGGTGCAAATTTTGATACAGGATTGAAAGGGGATGTCTGGACGGGCGTCCACTATTTTGGACGAGCGTCCGGGGCCTTTAGACGAGCGCTGGTCCTTCGACGAGCGTCCCACCGGAGCCGGTCTTCCGGCTTGTTCATCTTTAGCTTTCGATGAGGGATTGTTATCTAAATGAACTAGGATGGTCAGTTAATCACCTAATATAACACAACTTGCTAGATAAAAGATTAAACACCATGTGGTCTTGGGTAGATCCTGAAGATCTATAGCGTGATGTGTGAACGGACGAGTCAAAGTGAGTGTCCTATCGGCTGCGCAGCCTATAGGCATCGCCGTATGTTCATACTATCGGAACCGGTTATTGTATCCTGAAGATTTCAATACGTTCCGGGGTTATTGTATCCTGAAGATTTCAATATGTCACGTTCCCCCTTGATAGCATGTTGTAACAAAGATAAGCTAAGCAGTTACAGTTTAGGCATATTGGGAGATGTAACCTTTATGCGTAGAATCGAGTCTGTCTTGCCTTTTAGTTGAAACCTAATAATGTTCAACCTTATATGTTCTAAACTTAAACGTACTTCTCTTCCTTACTGAGTATTATATACTTACCCCTTGTGCATTTCTGTTGTATGTGCTTGGGGGTGAGAAGGCGAACAGGAGTACGAGTATTACGAGGAGTATGTTCCCGAGGAGGATCTCTGAGCTTGACATTTATTTTTATGCACTTTCATTTACGCAGGATATGTTGCATTGTTTTATACTTTGTTCATAGTACTTTGGGATGACGTGTGTTCATCTCTACTTCTTATTTCATAGTACTTTCCATTGGACTATTCGGGAGACTTCAGTTGTATTGTTTTGATACACTTTCAGCTTTTAGTACCTTTTTCTATTCTAGTATCTTTATGGATATTTATTACCCGAGCATTTAATTTCCGCGCGCTTCGATTGTATTGATTGTAGGCTTACATGTATAAATGAATTAAATTTTATTTATATATGTGCCGAACGTCGTATTTCCGGATAAGGGCTCGGTATCCGGGAACGGGGCGTTACAGTTGGTATCAGAGATACGTGTTCCTTAGGCTTCTGTTCTTTGAGTTTAACTCAATCTTATCTTTAGATCCTTAGTAACACTCTGGTTCTCTTGGTTGTCAGGATGACTAGAAACACAAGATCGAGGACTTTGGCTCTTGGTAATCAGACGTCTGAGAGGGGTGAAACCTCTAGGGGTCGTCGCAGTTTGTCACCGCCGCCTCGCACAGCTACACCGTCACCTGAGCCGGAGCAGGTTCAGCATCAGGCTCCACCACCACCTCCTCCACCTGTGGTTAACCCTGCGGCTTCACTTTGGCCTTCTTCGTATCAACCTAGGTCGGGGCAGTATCAGCAGAGGACGGTTGTCTATCCACCACCGGTGACACAGGCACCACAGCAGGCTATTCCTCAGTATGGTTTTCAGCGGCCACAGTACCCTCCGCAGTATCCTCAGCAGAACCTAGATTATCCTCCTTACCAGGCTGAGCATCAGGCTCCGTATTACTATCAGCAACAGCCGCAGGTACCCCTTGGTTATTCCCCGGTCTATCAGCCTTTCAGGCCACCGGTTCAGCAGCAGCAGCAGATACCCTATGGTTACCCTCCGGTTTACCCACCAGTTAGGCCGGTTGTTGAGTCAGCACCATCAGTAGATTGGCACACTAGGCTGAGAAGAAACCGTATGCAAGATTTTTATGGGAATGTGGAACACGCAAAGGCTGAGGAATGGATCAGAAGTTTTGAGAAATCGTGTAGGAACATAGGTGTCCCTGAGACAGAGATGGCCCAGTTAGCGGTCGGTTTTCTTTTAGGTTCAGCCGAGTCTTGGATAGATGCAGTTCAGAGTAGCAACGGTAAGGTCACAGATTGGGCGGCTTTCAAATCCATGTTCTACAACGAGTACTTTCTGGCAACGGTACAAGCGGAAAAAGCCAGTCAGTTTCTGAAACTTGAACAAGGTAATCAAATGACAGTGTCCCAGTACACAAATCGGTTCAATGAGTTAGGAAGGTTTTATCCGGAGATGATGCAAGTGGAAGAACGAAAGATGGCCCGTTACAAGGACGGTTTGGCATATGGGATTCAGTCGGGCATGCTAGGCTTTACAGCAAGGAATATGGCAGAGCTACTGAATAAAGCCTTGGAAGTCGAGAATTTCAGGAAGAGAGCTACAGTGGTTGTTGGTAATAAAAGAAGCTTTGAAACAAGTCAGGGTAGTGGCAGAGGGGCTCCGCAGCAGCAGTTCAGGAGGTTTCCCGCACAGACAGCAGTTAGACCACCGGGTGGTGCCCCACCAGCAGTCAGGCCACCAGTTGGCGCTCCACCGGCAGCTAGGCCACCGGCTACCTCAGGTTGTTTCTTTTGTGGCGAGCCGGGTCATTTCTCCAGGAATTGTCCACGCAAGGCAGCCAGTGCTCAAGCAGGTCAGCCTAGTAGAGCAGGTCCGAGTAAGCAGGTACAGATGTTTGCTGTTGATGCCAGAGAGGTCGAGCCAGAGGATGATGTGATCACAGGTACCTTTTATGTTTGTTTTGTTCTTTTGAGTTATTATAGCATGCTTGGAACATGTTGTAACTTTAGTTAATTGGACAAATGCATGATAGGTATGATAAGAGTAGGCAATCTAGTAGTCAAGGCCTTATTTGATACAGGAGCTTCAACCACCTTTGTGTCCTCTAGGATTGCTAGGAAACTAGATTTACCTATGGAGCCTTTGAGAGATACTATGGAGATTGTTACACCCCTAGGCAAGGTAAATAAGGTGGTTAAGATGATACCACAAGTGGATGTTCAGGTTGGATCTCATCAGTCTAAGAGTGACTTCACGGTTATGGATTTCTCAGACTTTGACGTGATTCTTGGGATAGACTGGCTATCCAAGAATTATGTTCACTTGGATTGCAGGGCCAAGAGAGTTATTTTCAGAGTCCCGGGGAAAGCAGATAAGACTTATCAGGGGAACGTTTACAGGCCAGGCAAGAAGAGACATCCTATCATTTCGGCGAGTCAAGGCCATCGGGGCATGTCGAAAGGATGTGAGGGCTACTTGTTGTACGCAGTGGATGTGGAACAAGTGAAACCTAAGTTGGAAGATACTAGAGTAGTCAGGAGATTATCCCGAGGTATTTCCGGATGAGTTGCCGGGAAACATGCCGGACGGGGTCATTGAGTTTGAGATACGGTTAGTCCCAGGGGCGGCACCAGTTGCCAAGGCACCATACAGGATGGCACCGGCTGAATTGAAAGAGTTGAAGGCTCAACTCAAGGAGATGTTGGAAAGGAACATCATTCAGCCCAGTACTTCACCTTGGGGAGCACCAGTTTTGTTTGTGAAGAAGAAGGACGGCAGCATGCGGATGTGTATTGACTACAGGGCCTTGAACAATCTGACTATCAAGAATAAGTACCCACTACCGAGGATAGATGATCTGTTCAACCAGTTGCAGGGTCGGAAGGTGTTTTCAAAGATTGATTTGCGGTCAGGCTACCATCAGTTAAAAGTTAAAGTGGCAGATATTCCGAAGACAGCATTTAGTACTAGATATGGACATTATGAGTTCCTTGTTATGCCTTTTGGACTCACTAATGCTCCATCTGCATTTATGGATTTGATGCAGCGGGTCTTCATGCCTTACCTAGATAAGTTTGTAATTGTCTTCATTGATGATATTTTGGTATTCTCTAGGGATGAGGCGGAGCATGAAGAGCATCTACGGATTGTTTTGGAAACGTTGAAGAAGGAGCGATTGTATGCAAAATTTTCCAAGTGTGACTTTTGGTTGGACCAAGTGAGCTTTTTGGGTCATGTCATTTCAGGTGATGGCATTCAGGTCGATCCGGCCAAGATTGAGGCAGTTAAGAGTTGGCCTACACCGACTACAGTTTCAGAGGTCAGGAGCTTTCTGGGTTTGGCTGGTTACTACAGAAAGTTTGTGAAGAATTTTGCAAGGATAGCCACTCCACTCACCAGACTTACACAGAAGAACACCAAGTTTGATTGGACACCCGAGTGTGAGTCAGCATTTGAGTTGTTAAAGGACAGGTTGACTACAGCACCGGTATTGGCAGTACCCGAGGTGTTTGATGATTATGATGTCTACACCGATGCTTCAGGGCAGGGTCTAGGTTGTGTGTTGATGCAAGGAGGAAAGGTCATTGCCTATGCATCCAGGCAATTGAAAGTACATGAGAAGAACTATCCCACACATGACTTAGAGTTGGCAGCAGTGGTTTTCGCATTGAAGATTTGGAGGCACTATCTGTATGGGGTCAAGGCTAGAATCTTCACCGACCACAAAAGTTTAAGGCATTTCTTCACTCAGGAGAATTTGAATATGAGGCAGCGGAGATGGCTAGAGTTCGTGAAGGATTATGACTTGGACATTCAGTACCATCCGGGAAAGGCAAATGTAGTAGCAGATGCCTTGAGCAGGAAACCGGTGGTTTTAGAGCCCAGTGTTGAGGCTATCACAGCAGGGGTTGATGACTTGCAGTTTAGCAGTTTTGAGCAGATTGAGGACCGTCAGTTTGCGGCACCGTTGTTGGCTAGATCGGAGTTGATGGATGAGATCAGAGCAAAGCAAGACGAAGACGCAGTTTTGGTTGATTTGAAGAGAGTTGCAAGGGAGAAGCCTACAGTCGGCTATGTGTTGGATCAGAGTGGAAATCTGTGGTATCAGGACCGTCTCTGTGTGCCTAATGTTGGAGATTTGAGACGGAGAGTTATGGAAGAGGCACACAAGATTGCTTTTGCAGTGCATCCGGGTTCCACCAAGATGTACAGGGATTTGAAAGAAAGATTTTGGTGGCCCTCAATGAAGCTAGGGATTGCTAAGTTTGTTTCTGAGTGTGACGTCGTCCAGAGAGTGAAGGCCGAACATAGGAAGCCAGGAGAGATGCTTAAGTCATTGGATATCCCAGAATGGAAATGGGAAAAGATCACCATGGACTTTATTTCGGGTTTGCCTAAGTCGAAGGGTGGACATGATTCTATTTGGGTGATCGTTGATAGATTAACCAAGTCGGCTCATTTCTTGCCTTTCAAGATGAATATGCCCTTGGCAAAGATGACGGAACTATATATGGACAATATAGTGAAGCTTCATGGAGTTCCAGTCTCCATTGTTTCTGATCGGGATTCGAGGTTCGTCAGTCGGTTTTGGCAGAGCTTACAGGAGGCATTTGGTACCCGGTTGGATTTGAGTACAGCGTTTCATCCTCAGACAGATGGTCAGTCTGAGAGGACTATCCAGACACTTGAGGATATGCTTAGAGCATGTGTCTTGGAGGTAGGCGGATCTTGGGTAGATTATCTACCAGTTGCGGAGTTTGCTTACAACAACAGTTATCACGCGAGCATAGGCATGCCACCGTTTGAAGCTTTGTATGGTAGAAGATGCAGGACGCCTTTGTTTTGGGATGATGTTGGGGAGAAACAGATTACTGGGCCAGAGTTAGTTGAGCAAGCCAAAGAGAGGGTTCAGTTAGTGAAGAAGAATCTGCAGATAGCTCAAGATAGGCAGAAAAGTTGGGCAGATGTCAGACGGAGACCGCTTGAGTTTGAGGTTGGTGATCGTGTTTACTTGAAGGCATCACCGATGAGAGGAGTAAAGCGTTTTGGTCAGAAAGGAAAGTTGAGCCCGAGGTATGTTGGACCGTTTGTAATTCTGGAGAGGATTGGACCTTTGGCCTATAGACTTCAGTTGCCAGAGTCAATGTCCAGAGTTCACAACGTCTTCCATGTTTCGATGTTGAAGAAGTGTTTGACGAAGACAGAGGTTGAGTCTACAGTGGATCCCGAGATACTTCAGGACAACCTCGCTTATGACGAAAAGCCGATTAAGATTCTGAACAGGAAGGAAAAGATGATTAAGAGGAAGATGGTTCAGTTGGTTCTTGTTCAGTGGAGCAATCATACACCTGAGGAAGCAACTTGGGAAGTTGAGGGTGATATGATCAACGATTTCCCAGAGTTTTTGGATTTACCAGGTACGTTCGAGTTTCGAGGACGAAACTCCACTTAAGGGGGGGAGAATGTAATATTCCGACTTTCGTAAAAGGGCAGACGTGTCATTTTGCGAAAACGTAATTAATATTCTTTTTCCTTTTCGTTGGAATTTAAATCCTTTGAATTATAACGGTTTCGGTTTAATGGTTGTTCGAGGGTATTGGAGTAAATTCGGGTTTAAAATGATAATTAGGTTGTCGTATATAAACGGAAATATACTAAAACCTAATCATTTTTCCTAAAACCCTGAATCTTGGAGCAGGCGCACTCCTCCCCCTCAGAAAAGAGAAACCGCTGTTTTGGGCATTGAAACCGTCAGTTTTCGATCCTTGATATCTCATTCGTTCCTCTTCCGTTTTCAGATCATAGCATACCGTTGGAATCCTCGTGACGAGAGCTTCGCATCGGTACCAGGCACAACATCTGATTCTGAGTATTTAGGCAGAAAAGGTAAGGAGAAATCCTTACGTTTTCAGTTTTGAATTTATAACAATTGTGTTGCTTTCCTTGCTGTATTAGTGGTTTAATTGTGTTAATTTGATGCCTAAACAATGGTTGATGTTTTGGTATGGGTGGTAGTTTAATTCGAGTGCTTTTGGTCAGGAAAGATTGGGTTTTTGGTTTGGAAAACGGATGAATACGATGATGTGCTAAACCAGTTTCTGGAAAATCGCCAGGTCGGACGGGCGTCCGGTTTTCGGACGGGCGTCCAAACCCGGACGAGCGTCTTGGATACTTCAGACGGGCGTCTGAGGTGCAAATTTTGATACAGGATTGAAAGGGGATGTCTGGACGGGCGTCCACTATTTTGGACGAGCGTCCAGGGCCTTTAGACGAGCGTCTGGTCCTTCAGACGAGCGTCCACCTGGAGCTGGTCTTCCAGCTTGTTCATCTTTAGCTTTCGATGAGGGATTGTTATCTAAATGAACTAGGATGGTCAGTTAATCACCTAATATAACACAACTTGCTAGATAAAAGATTAAACACCATGTGGTCTTGGGTAGATCCTGAAGATCTATAGCGTGATGTGTGAACAGACAGTCAAAGTGAGTGTCCTATCGGCCTGCAGGCCTATAGGCATCGCCGTATGTTCATACTATCGGAACCGGTTATTGTATCCTGAAGATTTCAATACGTTCCGGGGTTATTGTATCCTGAAGATTTCAATATGTCACGTTCCACCTTGATAGCATGTTGTAACAAAGATAAGCTAAGCAGTTACAGTTTAGGCATATTGGGAGATGTAACCTTTATGCGTAGAATCGAGTCTGTCTTGCCTTTTAGTTGAAACCTAATAATGTTCAACCTTATATGTTCTAAACTTAAACGTACTTCTCTTCCTTACTGAGTATTATATACTTACCCCTTGTGCATTTCTGTTGTATGTGCTTGGGGGTGAGAAGGCGAACAGGAGTACGAGTATTACGAGGAGTATGTTCCCGAGGAGGATCTCTGAGCTTGACATTTATTTTTATGCACTTTCATTTACGCAGGATATGTTGCACTGTTTTATACTTTGTTCATAGTACTTTGGGATGACGTGTGTTCATCTCTACTTCTTATTTCATAGTACTTTCCATTGGACTATTCGGGAGACTTCAGTTGTATTGTTTTGATACACTTTCAGCTTTTAGTACCTTTTTCTATTCTAGTATCTTTATGGATATTTATTACCCGAGCATTTAATTTCCGCGCGCTTCGATTGTATTGATTGTAGGCTTACATGTATAAATGAATTAAATTTTATTTATATATGTGCTGAACGTCGTATTTCCGGATAAGGGCTCGGTATCCGGGAACGGGGCGTTACACTTGATCTGTAGAAAAAAAAAACCCAGATCTACTCCATTCATACCAAAAAGATAAGAAAAAAAAAAAGAAATTTCAGACCCTTTTAAGGCTCAGATCTTCTAGTTGAAGAGAAAAAATAAATAACAAATTTGAAGCTCATATTTCACAATTTCAATCCCGCTGGAAAAATAAATTATAATAAACATCACAACACATATTTTGCGAGGAGTGAACGCATCAACAAATCCCATTATATGTAGATGTGTTATGCGTAAGTCGGTGAAGGCTATGGCGGTTGAATAAAACATATACGTGAGAAAGCACAGGTGTCGATCAAGGTGGGAATTGAAAGAGGTAGACGCGTGGAACCGTGAACGGTAATATAAGGCAAACTTGACAACTGTCCTGGTACGAAACGACGTCGTTTCTACACAAGAGGATGAAAAATGAAAAATGAAAAATGAAAAAAAAAATAAAAATTGGACGACGAAGGTGGACGAACAATTTTCTTCGCTCTTATTAAAGCTTCTATACTAATCTAATAAACCTAGTATATACTATTTAGTCAAATTTGATATTAAAGTATTACCATGTCTACAGAAAACTTATATGGACATATATAATATGCACAGCAAGATGTTTAACCAAATAGAACCCGCCGCATCCAAATCCATGGACTCCATGGCAGTTGATCAGACACAGGAAGAAATTGATCTGCTGCAGTGAAGCATCGAGAAACCAAAGGAACCGGATCCACCTCCTGCGGAATTGGCTTGGACTACGAGATCAGGAGTCCAAGTTGTCACAGAGCAAAACACCAATTCTCTATGGTATGTCGGAGAAGACGATGACGAGGAACATATATACTGGAAAGATGCGATCGAAAATTTTATGGGGCCCGACGACAAGTCGGAAAAGTCGGTCACTATCCCTCTGGAACGCTGCCTTGATCTATGGAGGCCATGGAGGAAAGCCCTTATCATCAAATTGCTCGGTAAGACCGTCTCTTACAAATTTCTTTGCCAACGCCTCTCTGGTATATGGAAATCCAAAGGCCGAATGGAAGTGGTGGACCTTGAGGATGGATTTACATAGTTAGATTCACTGATCCCTTTGATTATGACACTGCGTTGTTAGACGGACCATGGATCATACAGGGTCACTACCTGCATGTTGCTAAATGGACACCATATTTTGAGCCTTCAAATGATGCTATAAAGACAACCCTAGCCTGGTTACGATTTTCAAGGCTCCCTATTTGGTGCTTTAAAGAGGATATCCTGACAGAACTTGGCAACCTCGTGGGGAAAACTATTAAAATTGATCCTATCACCACAACTAATATCAGGGCTCGATTCGCCAGAGTTTGTGTGGAAGTGAAGCTTGACCAAGCCTTAGACTCGACTGTAATGTTAAATGGAAGAAACTTCAAGGTTGAGTATGAAGGATTGCAGATGATCTGTTTTGGATGTGGTAAGTTTGGTCACAGAAAAGAGACTTGTCCGGCCAATGCCCAGCCATGTGACCCAAACTGTAGTGGAGTGTATGTCCCTAATAACACACCTCAAGGACCAACTAAAGAACAGCCCTATGGTCCCTGGATGATTGCCCAGACTCGTAGAAGGAGACAGCCCAATAAATCCACTGAAAATCAACAGGGACCTAAAGCTAAACCCTCTGATGTAGAACAACAACCACACCCTAGCTCTGCTTCAGGTTCCCGTTTTGAAATCCTTGGGGAGACATATACATTTATGGAGGACACTGAGGATGTTGCAGAAGAGGGAGAAATCCCACATGTAATTACAGAACTACGGGAAAAGGCCCAAAATGTGCAATCTCATGGGGGACAAGCCAGAACAAGAGAAGTCACTAAGGAGCAAACTACAAAGCAGAATAACAAGAAGAGGACTGCGGAGGATAGTACTTCTGGTACAAAACTCAATCCAAGAGGTGATAAAACACTGGACATGAATTCCATGGATACCTCTTTGGGAGGAAGAAGTAGAGAATCTGAACCCCCACCTACAGTTCAAAGCGCCCAGAACAAGAAGTCCTCTACTAGTAGGACCAGGATAACCACAACAACAAGAACAGCACTCTCAGAAGTCTCAAACAACCCTCAGAAACTCCCTTTGATCCTGGATCCTGCTAATAATCATAAGCCCACATCCAAAAAATCAGGAGACAGCATCAAGACACATCCTCCAGATCAACACCAGGGTATCAGAGGTCAGTCCACAGATTATGATTTAGCAACTGCTAACCCTCTGTTTGTTCAGGATGGAATTAGGGATTCCCCTCCCTACTCCTCCCAATGATTCTCTCCTTATGAAGATTCTAGCTTGGAATTGTAGAGGAGCTTCATCAAATGAACTCCTCCGTCAGTTAACCTCCATTTTAGACCAGCATAAACCTGATATGCTCTTTCTTATGGAAACCAGGAGTACTAGTGACAGAGCCTGTCAAATACTTAAAAAAACCAACTTTACTAACCTGTATGCAGTGGAAGCCAGGGGCTAAGCAGGCCGATTGTGGTGTTTTTGGGATAATAGCAGAGTCAACCTCTCTTATATAACATGTACTAATCAGTCCCTCACTATGGCTGTTCTGAAGGATGCTGAAATTGACTGGGTGTTAACAATGATTTATGCCTCTCCTATACCTAGTGCTCGTAATGAACTTTGGGACTACTTATCAAGGCTTAAGAACACGTTTGACTTGCCTTGGTGCCTCATAGGAGACCTTAACCAAGTGGTTTACCAAAAAGATAAACTTGGTGGAAGAGCAGTTGGAGGCCTCAACAGAACCAAACTCTGGCTATTCCTCCAACAGTATGAACTAGAGGAAATATCGTTTCAAGGTCCAAGATTCACTTGGTGTGGTACTACTAAAGATAATAAAAAGATTCTGCAAAGACTTGATCAAGCCTGGTGTAATATGAGTTGGATGGAAAAGTTTGACCGAGCTAATGTCCAACACCTCCCAAGATTTCACTCTGATCACAACCCCATTCTTTTGACTACAGACACTCCACTTCCCAGAAGGAAAAATAGTAACAGTTTTTTTTTTCAGAGAGCGTGGATGGACCACTGTGAGTTTGAAGATTTTGTTTCACATAACTGGAAAGACTTGGGATCCCTTAACTCAACTATCTCTAATTTTGCTAATGTAGCAACTAAATGGAATAAGCAGGTCTTTGGCAATATATTCACAAGGAAGCAGAACTATCAGGCTAGAATTGCAGGGATTGAAAAGAGTATGGAGCAGGCCCCTTCAACTTTTCTGGCTAATCTTCATGATACCCTACAACTTGAGTTGAGTGCCATTCTGCAACAGGAAGAAACCTACTGGCATCAAAGGTCACAGCTTCAATGGCAAGCAGAGGGTGAAAGAAATACCTATTTTTACCATCTCTCCACCATCAAACGCCAACAAAAGAAAAAAGTGACTTGCTTAAAAAATAATGTAGATCAGTGGATCTTTGATATGACTCAGATCGAAGCCATGATCCAGGAGTTTTATACTAAACTCTACACAGCTGATCCTACTCCTCCTGACTGGAATCTAGAGGTTAATTGGCCTACCCTAATCACTTCAGACAGACAGTGGATGAACAGACATATAACTGAGATTGAAGTAGAAGAAGCTATTTTCCAAATGGGCAATTTCAAAGCTCTAGGCCCTGATGGTATACCTGCTTGCTTCCTCAAACACTACTGGCACATTATAAGTCCTTCTATATTGCAGTTTGTTTATAATGCTTTCTCCTGTGGGCAGTTTGATGCAAAGCTCAATGAAACTCTCATTACCCTGATACCAAAGACTAATCCCCCGGAGAAAGTGGAACAATTTAGACCTATTGCACTCACCAATGTGTGTGCCAAAATCATTACCAAGGTGCTTGCCAACAGATTTCAATCAGTTATAGGTAAGCTTGTCAGTACTACCCAGTCAGCCTTCATTCCCTGGTAGAGGGAGTACGGGAATATTATTGTGGCACAGGAGGTAATCCACCAGTTCAAAAACAAACAAGGTAAGAAGGGATGGATGATGTTGAAGATTGACCTAGAAAAGGCATATGACAGGGTGAACTGGGACTTCATTGAGAAAATTCTTGAACACCTGGGGCTGTCTGACATCCTTGTGCAACTCATTATGTTTGGCCTCAAATCGAATAAATTGTCAATATTGTGGAATGGAAATAAACTTGATCCTATTACCCCCAAAGAGGTCTTAGACAAGGGGATCCCCTAGCCCCTTACCTATTTGATCTTTGCATGGAAATCTTGAGCCTTCTCATTGACCAGCAGGTTCAGCAAGGGAATTGGAAACCTATCAAACTTGGCAGACAAGGCCCCCCTTTGTCACACCTGTTCTTTGCGGATGATCTGATCTTATTTGGAGAAGCCACAGAGAATCAAGCTAATACCATCATAGCAGTGCTTGAAAAATTCTGCAATATCTCTGGCCAGAAAATCAGTACCCACAAATCCAAGTTTCATACTTCTAAGAATACAACTAATCCAACCAAAGTTCTTCTCAGCCAGAAACTGGATATATAACATACAGAAAATCTTGGGAAATACCTTGGTATACCTCTCATTCACTCCAGAATTACTAAACAGAGCTTCAGTCCAATTCTTGACAAGATGAGTAAGAAGATGGCAAGCTGGAAGATGAAGGTCCTCTCTAAAGCAGGTAGACTGATCCTAATCAATAGTTCCTTTGCAACCCAGGCTTACTATACTATGCAGACCATGAAAATTCCTATGGGGATACTACAGAACATAGATAGACTCTGTAGAGACTTTTTTTGGGGCAATAACGAAGGGGAAAGGAAGATGCACTATCTGGCCTGGCACACTCTCTGCCGACCCAAGGATGAGGGAGGTTTGGGAATCAAGAAACCGCACCTGATGAATGTGGCTCTTTTGGGAAAACTAGTATGGCAGCTGCTATTGGATGATCAGTCTCTCTGGGTGCAGGTTTTGATCAGTAGGTATGGTAGTCCTTTTGAACCACCAAAACCCACGGATTCCCTCATATGGCGAACTATATGTTATGCAGCCAACATCCTTAAGCAAGGCTTTGGTACAACTGACAATCATATCATATGGACGGAGGCAAGTGATTATAAATACTCGGTTGCATCAGCTTATAAGACACTCAATCTCTCTACCACCCATGCAACGGAAGAATGCTGGAAACGTATTTGGAAACTGCAAGGACCGACTCGTGTGAGCTTCTTGCTCTGGCAAGCTACGCATAATGCCTTACCTACCATGGCACTTCTCTATGACAGACATGTGAGCCCTTCTTCCGACTGCCCCCAGTGTCATCAAGCAGCGGAATCTACCATTCATGCCTTAAGAGATTGCGCACCTAATAAGTCGCTTTGGAAATCGCTAATCCCCCAACAGATTTGGTCCCGATTCTTTTCTGCAGAAAATACTAAGGATTGGATAAATGACAACTTGCAAAAAAGAGGTGATATCAAGGACTGGCCCTATCTCTTCTCCGAGACGATCTACACGATATGGCATTGGAGAAACAAAACTTTTCATGAAGATGATACTATGAAGCCCCATGTGCATATTTTAATCTCTAATATTGTTAGTCGAGTGCGGAATCTCCGTCTAGCTTGGAGTGAATAACGGCTCATTGCCGGAAACTGTTTTTTCCCATTCTTGTAATTTATTTTTTTGGGGGGCTTGATCCCACGCTTGCTTGAATAAAATGGCTCGTTTCGTAAAAAAAAAAAAAAAATGTTTAACCAAATAACATATAACATATATAATATTAGATCAATGTTAAGCATTCTGTAAGAATCATGTTTCGATTTAATACTAAGCAGTCATCAAATACATATCAAATACATTTTAAGCTTGGGTCTGATAAAATGCCATTTTAACCCATACATCATCAAGATTAAGTAACAGGCACATGTAGCTATTGATTAAATAAAAGTTCGATTAAAGACTGAACCTTTGACAGAGAAAACACTTAAAGACATCAGATTTTATTAGATCTAAAACAAGATCGTTCAAAAAGATTAAGCAAAACCGTTCACTTAGTTAAGCTGTTAAGCACCAGAGATTAAAAACATGCTTTAGACAGATGAAACAATTTTATCATTTATAGATCTAAGCATGCAGTTACATAAAATGTTCATATTTTTTTATAGAACTGGGCATGCACTTACAGAGATATTAACCAGTCATTTAGGCAACAAATTTCGGATTAAATTAGAGTCAAAATATCGAGTAAACACGTTATGCTTTTCGAGACTCGGATTAGAGAAGATTAACACATGTTGCTTTCAAACAAGAAATCAGAAAGATTTTACACGATTAAGACATCACGAGTAGAGATTTGGAGAAAGAGACATCATAGGCCTCAGATCGGTTCATCATAGGCCTCAGTGTTGTAGGGATTCCTCAGAAAAAGCTTTCTCTACCTTCACGGACGACCATGGCTTGAAGAAAGGACACTCAGACAGGCATACCAATGATCTGAACTCATTAGACATCCAGAGTTGTAGAGTGCTTTTTAGAGAGCTATTCCGAGGGTGGAGAGAACAAAACTTTCTTTGAAACCAGAGATGGTTTCACATGGAAGAAGAAAGAGACGTTAGAGCTCTGTAAGAGAAAGGAGCTTTTTCGAGAGCTCATTTCGAGTTTATGGTATTGGCGAAATGAAGAGTTCCACAATGAAGACCGACAGCGGCTCTCGAAGGCAGTGTTCATATCTCAAGTTATTCGAAAGGCGCAAGAGTTGCATCTAGCCTGGCAAAAATAACTCTATACTTTAGCTTAGTTGTTTTGCTCATGTATAGCTTTCTTTTAATCGCTTTGAACAGTTGTATAGCCTTTCGATTAATTTAAATATCCGGTTTTTACCAAAAAGAAGAAGAGAAAGGAGCTTTTTCAAAGCAATTGGAGATTGAGAAGAGATAGAGACAATGTGGTAGATGGGGGAGATATTCTAGGAGGTGGAGTTAATGAGATAAGGACATGTAAGGAGATAGTGGGGTTAGATTAGAAGTTTCTAGGCAATAATGGAGGTGAAGCGGCAAGAGTGTAAGTAAATAGAAATAGGGTTTGATAAAAAAAAGGGACTATCTTTTCACACCAATGTTGTTATACACTCACCAAGAGTCGAGAGTGGGCTTCGTTTGGATATTCCACACGCCTGCCATTCTGACTGTAAATGAGTCCGGAAAATATATACTATTCTGGCCAATTTATGGTCAATTCACACAACAACCATTCTGACCGATCATTATACTGATTTTATTCTAGTCAGAATTTTGAATGTTTTTCATACTCAATACCGGTCAGAAAGACATTCTGACTAAAATTGAGTGAAAAAAACTTTTAATATTCTGTCTGAAATTCAGTCAGAATCAATAATGGTGCTCTTATATTGTTGTTGTTATCCTGACCCAATTCTAGTCTGAATGTGTAGAGTATTCCGGACTCAATATTGGTCAGAATGATGCTCTGACTATATATGAGTTTGGAAAACTTCAAACATTCTACCTAAAAGATGGTCAGAATCAACCAGTGTGGACTCTCAACACGTATATTCTGACCATATTTCAGTATGGATAACGTGTCACATTTGACCAACCTTTGGTCAGAATGAACGCACGTAAAATAAAAAATAAGGGCGAAATTGAAAATAAATTTCTGTGTAATAAGATAAAAATTGGTATGAAAAGATATTTCCTAAAAAAAATATTGTGTAAAATAAAATGGTGTTGGGCTAAAAGGGCCAGAAAGAAATAAATAGAAGTTGGGCTGGAAAGTTATAAGGTGGGAAGGGTCGGGAATTGGTTTTTCAAAGGGCCGAACCAAAAACCAATATATACAAATATCTCTCTATTATATAAGAAGGGAAAAAGTGTCTTTTTGTGACACTTGTTTTTTTTTTTTTTTTCATTGGTTCCCCGTTTTTTACTGTTTATCGGCCCAAAAATCCGGCCCAATTTTTTTTTTTTTTTTTTTTTTTTTTTTTATAAAATTTTTAACTGTTCATCGGCCCACCCAAATTTTTTTTTTATACGGCCCACTCCAGTTTTGTTTTTACTATAATTGTCGTTATGTTAAATAATTGACATCATAATTTGTTGTATAATATCAATGCCGGTTAAATTTCGTCATTTATATTGTGTTGTACTTAAAATGTGTTGAGTGATATTTTAGTTGAAATGTATGTTATATTTAATAGTTTTTGACATTACGGTAAACGTCTAGCTTTTTTTACTGTTCATCGGCCCAGTCCAGATTTTTTTTTTTTTTTTTTGTTGAGAAGAAGGGTTTGAGTTAAATTGTTCCATTTTGGAGGACTCAATTGTTCATCGTTTTTTTTTTCAATTTTTTTTAATCTACATATTAGCCTTAATTTAATCTTATTATGTGTGTAGTGCTTAAGATGTATCCGATTCCAATTTAATTACATATTATTTTACTTTGTGTCTGAACCACACAACCCTCTCGAGATAGACACCAAAATCATTACCGAGAAGAAAAACGGATCGGAAACAACCCCGCACCCCTTATTTTTATTTGTTTTATTTTATATATTTGGCTATACTTCTCGACGAAGGAAACATACATAATATTAATATTTTATTACTCCATACGTTCCTATTTATATGTCACAGTTGCCGAAATCAATTTTTTTAATATGCCAATTTTTACTAATACACACGTGGTGGTGTGTAAGAGGAAAGTGATGTTAGGCAGGTGGTGGGTGGGGTGGGTTGGGTTGGGGTGGTGGGAAGGGTAGGGTATAGTAAGATGGTTGGTGGGCACGGTAGGGTAGGGAGTTGTAGGGTAGAATAGGATGGGGTGGTGGGTAGGGTAAGGTAGGGTGGGATGAGATAAAATAGGGTGTAATAGGCTTAGCTAGGATAGTGAATTAATATGTAGGTTGGGAGGTAGGTTAAGGTTTGTAGGTAGGTAGAGATGTAGGGTGCGGTAGGGTGTGCTAATGTAGGTGAGGCGAGGTATGAGATGTAATGCGGTGATGTATGGTAGGGTAGGATGGTATGGTTGGATGATGTGGCGTAAGTTAAGTAAAGTTTGGTAGGTTGAATAAAGTACGTAATATAGGGTAGTGTTGTAAGATAATATGTGGTAAGATAATGTGGTGTAGGGCATGGTGAGGTGGGATTGGATTGGTGAGTGTTAAAAAATGTTGGGATATGGTGCGGTTGGGTGATTGATAATGTGTGTAGGATAAGAAATAGTGTGTTGACTAGGGTAGAGTTGTGCGGTTGGGTGATTGTCGTCGTGTTAAATAATTGTCATCATAATTTGTTGTATAATATCAATGCCGCCTAAATTTCGTCATTTATATTGTGTTGTACTTAAAATGTGTGGAGTGATATTTTAGTTAAAATGTTTTTTTATATTTAATAGTTTTTGACATTAAGGTAAACATCTAGCATGGGCACTCCGTGCGTTGCACGGAGTCCTGTTTTAACTAGTATCTTATATAATAAACCTTATGATAAAGATATAGATAAAACTTATACATATATAGATAATAGATATATATTACACAAATATAGTATAATAAAATGTCTTATGTCACAGTATGATGTCATGACAAAAATCATTAGACACACTTATTTTCAATTGAATTCATAATGTGACATACACATAATTTAGATAAAATACTTACATATAAAAATTTATGTCACACATGAAATATAGTAAAAAGCTTTAGTGTGACATACACGCATTATTGATCATGTAAGAGCTAAGATATTTAAGTCACATAAGATATATGAAAAATTAAGCTTGTTAGTGACTTGACAATTTTCAAACACATGTCACTTCAGATATAAAACATTAATAGTGACATACTTAATTATAGAGTAATTATACGATATATCCCAAAATAAATATATTTTGAAATACATCAACACAAAATACTCAACACCAATCCCCTTGGTAACTTCATTTGCTCAGTTCTCCAAAGTATAAGAGCACTTAGGAATTGTTGATACCAATGACTAATCTGCCAAGTGAGCGCACCCAGCAGGGCAAAGACTAGTCCCCTTGGTGAATTCCAGTACTCTGCTGACCTATCAGCAGGTCAGTCAACCTTGATAATGCCAAGTTCAGTCCTTAACTTAGCAAACCTCTCACTATCCAAAGGCTTTGTAAAGATATCAGCAAGTTGATCTTCAATAGGAATATAGAGAACCACCACATCTTTCTTTTCAACATGATCCCTTAGTTGCTGTCTTAACCAAAGTACTTGTGCACAGCAGTTTCCAGCAGCAATGTATTCAGCTTCAGCAGTGGAAGTTTATATAGAATTCTGCTTTTTTCTAAATCAGGAAATAAGTCTATTTCTTATCAACTGACAAGTTCCTGTGGTGCTTTTTCTATCAATCTTACATCCAACATAATCAGAATCTGAGTAGGATATAACTTTGAAACTTCCATCTTTTGAATACCATATTCCTACTCCCAAAGTCTCTTTTAGATACTTGAGAGTCCTTTTTACTGCTGCTAAGTGACTTTCCTTAGGTTAAAATTGAAATCTTGCACAAACACCTACTGCAAAGGATATATCAGGTCTGCTGGCTGTCAGGTACATCAGACTTCCTATCATCCTTCTATATAAAGTCTGATCAACATCTTTACCTTCTTTTCTTCATCCAACCTGATACTTGTTCCTATAGTAGTTGATACTTTGGTGCTATTTTCCATGTCAAATTTTTTCAGCAGCTCCTTGGTGTATTTTGTTTGATGAATGAAGATTCCATCTTGCATTTGCTTGACTTGCAATCCCTGGAAATAGTTCATTTCTCCCATCATACTCATCTGGAACTTGCTTTTCATGAGATTGGCAAACTTTTCACATAACAATTCATTTTCAGAACCAAAAATTATGTCATCCACATAAATCTGCACCAATAGGGTGCTGTCTTCTTCATTGATTCTGAAAACAGTCTTGTCATTGGTTCCTTTGGTAAAACCATTGTTCACCAAGAATTGAGATAAAGTCTCATACCATGCTCTTGGTGCTTGCTTTAGTCCATAAAGTGCTTTTTTGAGTCTATACACTTTATCTTCTTGATCTTTAACTCCAAAACCAGAAGGTTGCAGTACATAAACCTCTTCTTCCAGAATGCCATTTAGAAATGCACTTTTGACATCCATCTGGTATACCTTGAAGTTTTTATATGCAGCATATACCAAAAACAGTCTTATACCTTCCAATCTTGCAACTGGGGTATATGTCTCATCAAAGTCTATTCCTTCAGCTTGAGAATAGCCTTTTGCCACTAGTCTGGCATTGTTTCTAACAATGGTACTAGATTCATCAAGTTTGTTTCTGTAAACCCATTTAGTACCAATCACATTTGCATGATCAGGCCTCTCAACTAGTGTCCAAACTTGATTTCTTTCAAACTCATTAAGTTCTTCTTGCATCGCAATTATCCAATCAGGATCAGAAATTGCTTCTTCAACAACTTTACGTTCCATTTGGGATAGAAAACATGTAAACATGGCTTCTAGTTATCTTCTAGTCCTTACACCTTGCTATACATCACCAATTACTTGTTTAGCAGGGTGGTCCTTCAACCATCGTAAATCTTGGTTTGCTTGATTTACAGGAACCTGATCTTCAGTAGGGTCTTCTGTAGGTTCAATAGGGGATCAGCAGATCCTTGAGCTGTATCAGTTGTTGTATCAGTAGAGTTACCAGCAGGGACATCTTCACTTCCAGAATCAGAAACCTTTAAGTCACTTATCTTCTTTAATACATCAACATATTCTGGATTAGTGACTTCTCAATGTATAACAGTGATGACGCTCTAAATGGTACCAATAATTATACCTATATTCACCCCGAATTATGCTTAAGAGAGGATAGATAGGCTCGTTATTGCTTGGAATATATGTTAAATGCTATGTGCATGTTTCCAGGATCATAATTCTGCATCTATGTTATTTTCCCGAGGTTTTGGTACTGTTTTGTCTCGTTTTGCATGTTTTATAGGAAGTACCGAATCTGGAGCATTGGAGAATGGATCTGGACCAAAAGGAAGGCATTGGACCGAGTGATTAAAGTCCAAAAAGATATCTGCTGAAGAAAAAGAGGAAAAGTTGGCCCGGTAACCCGAGGGTTAGGCCCGGTAAACCGGAGTCTTGTTCAACACGAAATTAATTCTGCCGCATTATCTAGGTCGGTTAGGGTTTTAGAGAGTCTTAAGTCGGCTATTGTATCTATATAAGGCCGCATATACTGAGTATTACATATCTTTTGGAAGCTTCTGATTATTATTAATACATTATACAATTTGATGAAATAAAGTTTTCTTGAGCTTTGGAAGAGTTATTTTCGGTTTTCTCCCTTCTTCCATCATCTCTAGCTTGAGTAGATCGAGCTAGATCATCATTGTTGAAGGTATGAAGCTTTGAACGTTCCTTTATTATCTTCAATATGTAGATCTGTTCGTATTTATGTGTTTAGTTAATCTGCATGTTTAAAGATCCTATGATTTACTTATTTTAATCGTATCAGAGCAATGTAGATCCAGAAATTAGGAAAAGCCACCCTCGGTAACCCGGCGGTCTATACCGGTTTACTGAGGCAATATTCAGAAAACCTAAACTGGGATTCCCTACAGCTACGTTGATCGGCAGAAATAATTAAAACGAGTAATAGGTCTGGCCAATCTAGTATTCGTAATTCGTAAATTAACATGAAGGACTGTTAGTGAAGTGTTAATTAGGACATAGTCTTGATGGACCCTAGGAACGTGCTGGTCAATGTCGACAGCTGTCTAGGCGGGTTAGCGGTATGAGTTAGCGCTCAGTACCGGCAGTTCTAGTTCTTTATGCGTATGGGCTATTACGGACCAATTAAGGAGGGTAGCTTGCGCATAGATCGTTTACCGCCATTGTTGGAGTAGACAGGGTTAGGAATTGCACCCGTAGCTGATATAAATAATTAAAAGCTCGCGATTAATATAAGGAAATCATGTGGGGGAGTAAACATAAGGATTAGCTAAACCAAGTTAGTAGATCGATGAGGAGGAGGAGAGACATACCGTGTTTGTTTTCTTTTATGTTATTGTTGGTCAATGACCGCCTCTATGTTGCTTCTTAATTAGTTTAAAACCGTTTATATTTATAAGTTGCATTGTCTCTGTGGGATCGACCTTGACTCGCATTTACTATACTGTGATTGACCTAGTATTCTTGCTAGTAATATCGACGTTAGTGACTTACACGCGATCAAGATTTTTGGCGCCGTTGCCGGGGACAATGGCCAATTTTTAAGTATAAACATTTTAATTCTGATTAAGAAGTCGTTTTTGTTTTATCTTATTTTATTTTGAGTCTTGAGTCGTTCTGTATCAATCCTGCACATGTTAAGCTGCCAAAAAAAGAAAATTCAGGGCCGGTTTACCGAGTATTCCCTGTATATTTTAGTTAGTAGGTCCGCAACAGTTGGGATCAAACCCAACTGAAGCGGAAGTTGCTAACGTTTTCTCTGTTTTACTTTGTCTTTTTGCAGGCGATCAGAACGTTTGGAGATTCGATCAAACTTGAACAAGGAGCAAAAAAGTCAAGCAATATGCCTAGGACAATATTGAACATCACACCGATTTCCATGTACCCTGGATCTGAAGCAAGAGAGCATTATGAGGCAACAAAGAAACGGTTGGAAAAAGAGAAAGAAGCAATCAAGTGAGAGCCTGAAGAGAACTTAAAGGAGTATAGCACATATCGTCCAGGTGAGTTCCCTTGTGAGTTAATTGATATATCATCTTCGGATTATGATTCTGATGATCCTGAAAAGGATCCTAACACGATGTTCTCTGAGCCTGAGGCTTACCCAGACTCAGACACTGTAGTAAAGTTAGGAGACCCTGGCACGTTCCGACTCCCGGTTTCTGTTAATGGTATATCAGTAGGATTAGGTCTCTGCGACTCTGGCTCGAGTTGCAATATTTTACCTTTTTCCCTCTGTCAGAAGATAAATCTTCCGGTCATTGTGAATCAAACCAGGACGATGACCTTTGTTGACAGAACTAGAGACATGCCTGTTGGTTTGCTTAGAAAGTGTACAATTAAGGCAGGAGGGTTCACGTATCTTATCGACTTTACGGTCATAGATGTACCTGAAGATCCCAGTGCCCCAGTTTTATTAAGCAGACCTTTCCTAGCAACTACCAGAGCGGTTTTGGATTACGACAATGGGGAGATTACTCTAAGGTGGAACAACGATGCTGTATCTTTTAAGATCTTAGAACCCTTAGAGAATAGGCCGGAAAGCTGCAAGATGACGTATGCTTCAGGAAAGGTGGAGATTATGGAAATAGACGGGCATAGTTATAGAGAGGTTGTAGTAGAAACCTTGGAGCAGGAATTTATGAGATTAATGCTGAGAGAGAGAGAAGAGAAAGACCACGACAAGATGCTCATGGAAGCTAGTCCTTCCGTGTTGCGTAGTGAACGAGTTGAGCTAATAGTGGAAAACGTGGAGTCCTTGGGTCTAAAGTATAAATCTCGACGCAGAGGCAGACTTAGTACGCAAGCCAAAAGAGAAAGGCGTGCTAGGAAGAGAGCTCAGAAAGGTTCTACAAAGATACAAACCTCTGGAGCAATAGTTTGGTGAGTTAGGACTCCAACCCTTGAATGATCGGAGATCTGAAGAAAGTCGAGCTGGCGACTACAAACTCAGAACTAATTCTTCAAACTCTTAGTTAGACTAGGTATGAATAAAAGTAGCTAGATGAAGGGACGAGCTTTTTTTCATCCTACCGTTCCCTTAGGCTTGAAACCGATGGTTGTGGAAAGGTTTTTTTACTCGTTGTGGATTCTAGTGAATTAGGTTAGGTTTTGAGACGGAAATAGCAATGGAAGGAGTAAAGGCTAAGCAATTTGAGGTCAGAAGTGAGCAGAGAGGTTGATTACAGAGTGCATAAAAGGCAGGCAGAAAAATCTGGGAAAAGGTACCCCCCGGTAAACCTTAGGTTACCTCCGGTTTTCCGAGGGTTGATTTTTGGATTTCTGAACGTCAGAGTGTAAAGCTGAATTTTTAGAGACACGTGGAGGACACACGTTGCACCAGTTACGGTCAGTCAGCAGAAACGCCACCCTTCTTCCCTCTTTTCAAATTTTTCATCCTTTCCCACACTCTACCATAACTCCACCTCAATCCCATCAATCACCTCCTCAAATCCCTCACCCCAATTACTTATCTACCCACTATCCCACTAAAACCTTCCACATTCACTCATTCTTCCTATTTAAACCACACCTTCACCCCATTTCAACCATTCTTATCAAACATCTCCTCTTCAAATCACCAAACTTCTTCTACTTCTCCTATTTTTAATTTTTTCGGCAACCACATCACCACCACAACACCACCATATCACCACCATACATCACCATTTTCTTCCATTTTTCCTAAACCCTAAACACTATTCCCTAACCCTGTTGCTGAGCTGTATTGCTGCTGCTACAGTGAGGTGCTTCCATTCTTCTTCTTTCACCATCAGAGGCGCTTTCCAGAAAGAAATTCAGAAAAACTCAGGCCGGTAAACCGTACCCTACCTCCGTTTTACCGAGGGCATTTTTTCAGAATCAGCTTCAGAGTCTGTTTCTATATTCATTCAGGATGGGTCATAAGCGTCATCGTTCAGCTGTTCGTCCCAGTGGTTATCAGACAGTCTATGGGGATGCCAACCCTTTGATAGACGGGGTTGAGCAGTTCCACTCTTTAGCTATCTACGAGTTGTTCCGAGGCCATTGGAACACAAGGCCAGTTGCTCGAGAACGAGGGGTAGATTTGGAGGACTGCGGTTCGATCTTGCCAAACGCCTTACAAATGCAAGACATAGTGGATATGGCGGAGGCACCGGCGAGGTTCACGCCACGGTGGTAAGGAATTTTATGCTTACATTTCACACAACCCCAGAGCCACATTTGTTATGGTCCGTGGCGTCAAGGTTGACTTCTCTATCGAGAGGATCAACGAGTATTATGGGGTTCGGAATCCACCGGTGGGCCCGAATGAGTATTCATCCTCAAGCAACGTTGAAGACATAGAGAGGATGGACATGATTGCTGATTTCTTAGGGGTGCAATGGAAGCAAAACCCTATGGGACCCCCCACCATCTTCCTAGAGAACGATTTATCTTGGGACCGGAAGATGGTCAAAAGATTTGTATGTGCTCGCCTTCTACCGACCAAGCACACGGTCTCTGACACCACTACTAGGGCGGAGTTGATGTTTTATATAGAGACTGGATCCCTGATCAACATCAGTCTTCTGATGCACAACCGTATTCACGGGCTTGCTGCCGATTTTGAGCGCGAGCTATTACCATACGGGCCGATGATTGATTTGTTTGCTTTGGAGGACGGGGTCAAGATGCTCGTCAGTGATGATTTGGAAGACCCTGAGCCAAAGCTCAGTTCGTAGTCAGTTTCAAGAGTACAGAGACGGGCTAGAGCAGATAGGGAGCATACTCCGGTGCTTGGAGCACCGAGAACTCAGAGAGCCTTGCTTGAGGAGCATTCACGAGAGATTGCTAGTCTACATCATAAGATGGATCGGATTATTTATTTTCTAGGATTTCCACCTGCTACCCCGCCACCTAGGACTGCCCCTGGTCATAGAGCATCTTCTTCTACCGCCGCCGCCTCCAGTTCTGCACCACCTCCTGGGTTTGAGCCAAGAGATGACCTGGAGGATTATTATGATGAGGACGATTAGTTTTTCTTTCTTTTTATTGTTGTTTTCCATTTTTCTTTTTAATTTTTCTTTTAATTTTTTATTTTCCTTTTCCTATCTAGTTAATGTAGCCGAATAATTTTAATATAAGGATTTTGTCGGCTTAATTTGTTTTAGAGTTATTCATTCTCTCTTTTACTGCCGCATTTTTATTATACAGTTGCTTGTCATCACTATTCTTCTTGGTTTGTTTGAGTCATTTAGCACAGATTCTTCGATGGACTTCTTACATGAGTCCGATGATCGATACGACGATCCAATTCTTCTTTGGTTCTGCCCTTAACCGAAGCTAAGTTCCTTTTCATTTTTTTCTTCATCTTACACATTGGGGACAATGTTTTGATTAAGTGGGGGGGGGGGGGGGGGTTAAGGAATGTCACTTAGCTTCTTAGCATTATATTCCGTGAATTGCGTGAATATCTTGATTCTCTTTGATGCACGATTCACTACTTAGAATTTGACTCATTTCGACAGAATTTTGAAAAAATTAGAATATTTTTGATCTTTTCGAGTTAATTGACTTCATCTCTGTTTTACATTGTACGAGTAAAAGAAAGTGTCCACTTTTGAAGTAGTGACATATTAAGCGCATATTCTGTTATGAGCCACCATTTTAAGTACGTATAACTCACTTCCCTTGGTGTGTAGTCAATAATATATTACTTTGACTAGAGTTGACCATGGCTTTATCACGAATTATGTTCCACCAACGCTTATGAAGGAAATGGAATTTTGGATTCGGTAGTTAATCAAGAGTGTGACCGTGAGGATAGATAAATCAATGAGAGTTCACCCGCCAATAAAGAGGAGTGCATTGAAATATATACATCTATATTCTCTTTGGCAAATCATCTAGTCGATGGAACGTAAAACGCATGACTTTACAGACCGATAAACGTGAGCCTAAGAGTAGTACTCGGTTCTCGATCCGCCTTGCCAGTTCAATCAAATAATTAATAACATGTTCGAGACTGGTCAGTTCGACGTACTACAGGTTGACATAAAGTGAGGTTGTCTGCATTATTAAGAGGTTGTGAAAGTTATTGCACACACACATTGGCTCATGACATGAATAGTGTTTAATGCATCACTAATGGATATAGTGGCATGATCTTGATCTTGACTTTGTAGGGCATGGTTGTTTTTAATTAACTTGTACACTGATCAGAGATGTTGTTTTCTTTTCGCCTTTTTGCTCGGGACGATCAAAAGATAAGTGAGGGGTAGTTGATGACGCTCTAAATGGTATCAATAATTATACCTATATTCACCCCGAATTATGCTCAAGAGAGGATAGATAGGCTCGTTATTGCTTGGAATATATGTTAAATGCTATGTGCATGTTTCCAGGATCATAATTTTGCATCTATGTACAACTCTTATTTGAACGAAGTTAAAAAATGTTTGTCTCGTTTTGCGTTTTTATAGGATGTACTGAATCTGGAGCATTGGAGAATGGATCTGGACCAAAAGGAATGCATTGGACCGAGTGATGAAAGTCCAAGAAGAGATCTGCTGAAGAAAAAGAGGAAAAGTTGTCCTGGTAACCCGAGGGTTAGGCCCGGTAAACCGGAGTCTTGTTCAACACGAAATTAATTCTGCCGCATTATCTAGGTCAGTTAGGGTTTTAGAGAGTCTTAAGTCGGCTATTGTATCTATATAAGGCCGCATATACTGAGTATTACATATCTTTTGGAAGCTTTTGATTATTATTACAAATACATTATACAATTTGATGAAATAAAGTTTTCTTGAGCTTTGGAAGAGTTATTTTCGGTTTTCTCCCTTCTTCCATCATCTCTAGCTTGAGTAGATCGAGCTAGATCATCATTGTTGAAGGTATGAAGCTTTGAACATTCCTTTATTATCTTCAATATGTAGATCTGTTCATGTTTATGTGTTTAGTTAATCTGCATGTTTAAAGATCCCATGATTTACTTATTTTAATCGTATCAGAGCAATGTAGATCAAGAAATTAAGAAAAGCCGCCCTCGGTAACCCGGCGGTCTATACCGGTTTACCGAGGCAATATTTAGAAAACCTAAATTGGGATTCCCTACAGCTACGTTGATCGGCAGAAATAACTAAAACGAGTAAAAATAGGTCCGGCCAATCTAGTATTCGTAATTCGTAAATTAACATGAAGGTCTGTTAGTGAAGTGTTAATTAGGACATAGTCTTGATGGACCCTAGGAACGTGCTGTCAATGTCGACAGCTGTCTAGGCGGGTTAGCGGTATGAGTTAGCGCTCAATACCGGCTGTTCTAGTTCTTTATGTGTATGGGCTATTACGGACCAATTAAGGAGGGTAGCTTGCGTATAGATTGTCTACTGCCATTTTCGGAGTAGACAGGGTTAGGAATTGCACCCGTAGCTGATATAAATAATTAAAAGCTCACGATTAATATAAGGAGATCATGTGGGGGAGTAAACATACGGATTAGCTAAACCAAGTTAGTAGATCGATGAAGAGGAGGAGAGAAATACCGTGCTTGTTTTCTTTTATGTTATTGTTGGTCAATGACCGCCTCTATGTTGCTTCTTAATTAGGTTAGAACCGTTTATATTTATAAGTTGCGTTGTCTCTGTGGGATCGACCTTGACTCGCATTTACTATACTGCGATTGACTTAGTATTCTTGCTAGTAATATCGACGTTAGTGACTTACACGCGATCAAACAGGTTCTGGAACTTCTTCATCCTCCATTCCAGTGAACTTAAGTTCATCAAAAACAACATGTATTGATTCTTCATGTTTTAAAGTCCTTTTATTCAGTACCCGAAAAGCCTTGCTGACTGAAGAATATCCCAAAAAGATTCCCTCATCTGATTTTAGTTGGAAAGTCTTTAGTTGCTCCTTATGATTTGAGATAAAGCACTTACTCCCAAATGGATGGAAATATGATATATTTGGCTTTCTTCCATTCCATACTTCATAAGGTGTCTTAATAAGATTTTTGTTCACTGAGGTTCTATTTTTTGTATAGCATGCTGTATTGATAGCTTCAGCCCAATATCTTTCAGGTAGCAATGCTTCACATATCATAGTTCTCCCTGCTTCCTTCAAAGTCCTGTTTCTTCAATCAGCAACCCCATTCTGCTGAGGTGTTCCAACAGCTGCTAATTGATGCAGCACACTATTTTATTCACTGTATTCTCTTACGACTTTGTTTAGGAACTCAGTACCCTTGTCTGATCTGATTTTCACTACTGTCACACTCTTCTATTCTGTAATCTCTTCAAAAATTCTGGCATCTTTTGAAGTGTTTCATTTTTCTTGTTCATGAAAATCACCCAAGTGTATCTTGAATAATCATCCACAACTACTAGAGTGTACTTCTTTCTTGTTACGCTTGTTGGTATTACTGGTCCAAATAGATCCATGTGCATCAGCTCCAAAACTCTCTTTGTTGACTGCTTGGTCTTTGACTTGAAACTTGATTTTGTTTGTTTACCTTGCTGACATGAATCACATATTCCATCTTTCTTCTTTGTGATTTCAGGTAAACCTATGACCAACGTTGTTGGAAATAAAAATTATGTTTTGATGATGATTCATCACATTTATTCAGTTATTATTTTAACCCCATTGATGAAGTGATGAAGCTAACTGTTATAGTGAAAGGCTAAAAGATGTCTAGAACTGAATGTATTTGATTTACTAGAGTCTGATATTTGTATAGGTTACATCAGACAAGCATTGTAATAGTTAGAGAGTCGTGAAACTAAAAACTGGAAATCATCTAAAGAACTGGAAATTATCAAGACAATCAAACTGACAAACTGACACAGACAACACCAATACAGAACTAAAGAAGGTAAGTTCACTGAGGGACACAAACTCGGTTGGCTTATCTAGAAGATAGAAGAACTGAGGGAACAGACTCAGTAGATAAAGAACTGAGGGACACAGGCTCATCTAGTTCAGTTTGAAGAACTGAGGGTTCAGACTCAGCTTACTAAGTCGAGACTGTAAAGTTAGAATTCAGGCAAGTTTGTGGTGACCTGAACTGACTTTATAGATCTTGTATGAAGACCTAAGATTCATTAGGACAATGAATCTTAGATTTTTATATGAACACGGTGTACTATGATTAATTCAATTAAGATCAGATGAAAAATAGAGTACTGATATTTGAAGAAGAGTAAAATCTCAGTTAATGCTCTAAGTCAGTTAAGAAACAGATAACTGACAAACTCAGCATAAAACTGATAAGGAAACTCAGTTTTATAATTCAGACATCCAAGAAACTGTAGTACATTCGAATTTTGTAAAATAGGCATTTTTATTGGATGAAGTACTGATAAGTCAAAACGGTCACAAAATATAGCCGTTACGACATGAACGTTGATAGGATTCAAATTTGAACGAGATGAACGTTGGATCTCACACTATAAATAGAGGACTTGGCATCAAGGATCAAACACCAAGAATTCATGCGATTACAAGCGTTATTGTGCCAAAGTCTAGAATCTCTATCATCTGTGCTAACAAAATCAATCCAGAATTTCTTCAAGTGTTCAAGCTACACAAGATTTATCAAGAATCAGACACTTATAAGAACCACAAACAAGAATCAATTCATTGATTCTCAGGCCAACTTTGATTCTTTATCAAAGGTTTAGACTGTGACGCAATCCGGTGAAGGATTTGCTAAGGACAGTTGTGAGAACAGTCGGGTAGACTGTGTTTGTGGTGGTAGCTGGTGAAGAGGCATACGTAACCCTTCAAGGACCAGTGTTCAAGCAATTGAAGAGCAGCAATTCTACCTGTTCTACAACTGTTTAGATAGTGACGCTAGGAATAGCCAAGGACTATTGTTTAGGACTTTTTGTAACAGCTTACCTCAAGAAGTTCTAGTGGAATTTTCCTTCTACACTATAGGGGAAGAGAGGACTGGTAGGATTACACCACCTAGAACCTCTATAACTCTTGTTTTATTTACTTTACGCACTTACTTTCAGTCATTTACTTACTCAGCATTTATTGTTGTTTATACAACATACTGAGAACTGATTGTTACACAAACTCACAGCACACAAACTGACATTCACCAGAATTCAGTTTAGCACACTCAGCTTTCACAGTAGAATAACAAGATCCGAAAAAGGCTAGACTTTATATCCGCTGCCGGTTGACTCAGTTTTGTTATAAGTCAGTTTGACTTAGACTCAGCTTAGTCAGCTCAACTCCACGCAAGTTTTAACTGAACATAAATTGTTTAAATTACAGTTTTTAGTGACAAGTTTATTCATCCCCCCTAAACTTGTGTTGGCCTTTCCAAGGGACCAATAATTTCTTCTTCACCAACTGAATGATATCTTCAAAGTTTAGATTATTCAACTTCTTGTGCCATAACCAGTTGAGTTCTGACTTTTTTTGCGCAATAAGACATGTTTCAGGAACAACAGTAGTCCAATCTACTACATACATGTTTTGTTGTCTTCTTCCAACCAACACAACTTGTTCTCCCATTTCACTCATGACAATGCAGTAGGCTTTGTCAAAAGTGAATTTGTAACCCATGTCACAAAATTGTCCAGTGCTCAGCAGGTTGTAGTCCAAGCCTTTAGCATATGCAACATTTTTTTATTGTCAATCCATTCTTCACCAGTGTTCCATATCCTCTAGTGTATCCTGTGTATCCTTGTTTCCAAAATTGACTTTTGGTCCATCCTTTGCCACATAATTTGTCAAACAGTGCTTACTTTTGGCCATATGTCTGGAACATCCACTGTCAAAGTAGCAGACACCCTACAAAACAAATTTAATGTGTTTTAGGTACCCAAACCTGTTTGGGTACATAGTGGTCAGTGGTAAGCACAACCCTTGGCAAATTTCCATAAGGTCTTCTTTGGAAAGTGTTGCACTTTTGTTCATATTTGTGTGCTACATTTCCATAGAATCTAACATTTGGTTGTGTGGCATTCACATATGGTTTCTGGCCTTTTGGTACAAAATGCCGCTTGAAGTGATTCCTATTGTTAGAAGCATTAGTATAACCATAAGGTTGCAGTCTTTTAGGAACAACCCTATATTGTGGTCTCTGCTGAGGCCTCTGCTGAGTCCTTTGCTGATTCCACTGCTGAGGTCTAACCCTAGCATTATGGTTAAAATTATTGTTTCTAGCAGCAGGGCAGGAATATTCCAATCTTCATTAGTAGGAAACAATCTATCTTTCCCCCTGACATAAGTATCCCTTGAATGATTAACATTCTTGGGTTTAACATTCTTATCCTTGGAATATTTCTGGTTCTTACCCTTTTGTGGTCTAGCAGACTTTGCAGCCGGTCTGCTATCAACAGGTCTAGAGGGTCCAGTTGACCTAGCTTTAGATGTACCATTTTTGTTAGGTGATGCTGTCCCTTTGGACTTCTGATTTTGCTTCTTTGAAGCATTCTCAACAGGTTTTACTGCCTCAGCAACCTTTTGAGGTTTTGGATCTTGTGCAGCCACAAACTTAAGACCAATTCTGGCACTAGGTTCAGCAGCCTTACTTGATCCACCCTTAGAAGATTGTTGAGTTTCAAATCCAAGGCCTGTTCTATAACCATAAGGCTTTCCATATTCGAATGCAGTTGTGGAACTAGATTGTGCAGCAGATTCAGTTGCCACTGCTGGTGCAGCAGACTTACATTGATTCTGTTCATAATCCTTTTCGTTACCTTTGAGAATTCTTAATCCAGCATTCAATCTTTGAATTTCTGCTTGAAGTGCTTCTCTTTCAGCCTTCATAATCTCATAACTTGATTGTATTATCCTCAGTTGATTAAGGAGGGCATCTAGAGGTTCTTCATTTTTAGAAATTTTTGGATTGGAACCACCAGTAGACTCACAATCACTTTCGGCAGGAGTGTTCATACATATACCTCCTCAGTTTCATCCATATGAGCCATGAAAGCATAATCATCCATATGTGCTATGAGAGCAGTGTCATCTATTTCATTTCTTTTTTTTATTCCACTTCATAGCCAGATTCATCATCAGCAACAAATGCTTTCCTACCAGATTGCCTCTGCTGACCCTTGTTCTTCAGCAGGTCTGGGCTTCTTACATTTAAAGCATAGGTAGTCAAGATCCTTCTTTTGTTTCAAATCAAGACAGTCAGGTTTGAAGTGTCCTGGTTTCTTGCAATTGAAGCACATAATTTCATGATCCTTCTTTGATTCATCTTTCTTCTCAGTTGTTTTCTGGACAGAATTCCTTGGAGATGCCCTCCCAGATTTCATCATTCTGATTCTTTTAGTCAGTAGGGCTATTTGCTCTTGCATTTCATCTAGCACATCATCTTGAGCATTTGATGTTTCTTCTTTATGTGAAGCAGCCAATGCTGTTGTCTTTGTTGCTTCTTTATCAGCACTTGCAACAAGGTCCGTGCTGAATTCATAAGTGTGGAAATATTACTCCAGCAGGGTGCTGAGCCTCAGCAGGGTGCAGCCTCAGCAGGGTGCTCTTATGCCTCTGCTGAGTAACATGTTCAGCAGTCTCTATTTCGTGTATTATATTATTAGTACACTTTATTTATTTGTAAAAGACATATTAATTGTGATACATATAAACAATTAATATGTCAAACTCTAGTTTACTTTATGTCATAGACATAGCTTTTACTTTTACTTTTTGCATGCTTGCCGCCCACATCTACATACTCAAGTGGCCGCCCAAGCTAGCTAGCTAGTCTCTCTCTCATTTGTATCTATTTATACACCTCTCATATCAATGAATAAACTAAGTTGAAGTTTACTCTTGTGTTTATCACATTCTCAAACTCTCTTCATGGTAGCAGAGCCTACTGAGTTCTAATTTTCCGCTGCAAAACTCAGTATCGTTTTTATCAAGAATGTCTTCATCTGAAGCATCCTACTCATTAAGTAAATCTCAACAGACTGAGGTTACTGACTCCACTCCATATACAAATCACAGACTTGATTACAACAATAATCTTGGGTCGTCAAGATCTATGAAAAAGTATAACTCAGGACAAAGCAAGATGGAAGACTTGTCTGAGTCCAAACACTCTCAGCAGACTGGAATCACTGGTGATATTGTGGATTCTCAGTTAACTCTCTTCAAAGAGTTTCTCAAATGGCAGAAGACTGATAACTCTCTCACAGGCATTGCCACTCATACCAAGACAGGTATATCTTATTCCCAACTCAGTAATGGCACCTGGATAGTTGATTCTGGGGCCTCATCTCATATGACAGGAAATAAAGACCTGTTATATAACCTCAAACCCAATCGTCGCGAGACTCATAAAATTAAAACTGCTGATGGATCTTTTTCATATGCTCAAGGTTTTGGAATTGTCAAACTTACTGATAAAATCTATCTGAATGATGTCCTGTTTGTTCCAAAGCTAGACTGTAATCTCATATCAGTCAGTAAACTCACTAAGGACCTAAATTGGACAGTCACTTTTAAAGACAATCAGTGTATTTTCCAAGATACTTATTCACAAGAAGTAATGGAAAGAGCCAAAACTTGCTCAGGACTGTTTATTGTTCACCCTGCTGAAGACAGAAACCTGAAGACTGATTCTGCCTCAGCAGCCTGCTCTCAAACTGTAGACAATATTATGTTATGGCATTATAGATTAGGACATCCTAGTTTTGGTTATTTAAAGACTTTAACTCCTGAATTATTTAAAGGATGCAATCTTAATGATCTTCAATGTGATATATGTCAGTTTGCCAAACTCACCAAATCTGTGTATGCTAAATTACCTCACTTACCCTCCTCACCTTTCACCCTAATTCACAGTGATGTATGGGGACCCTCAAGAGTAAAAAGCATAACAGGAAAGAGGTGGTTTGTTACCTTCATAGATGACCACACCAGAACCACTTGGTTATTTTTAATGAAGGATAAGTCTGAAGTTGGACCCATCTTTCAAGAATTTTACAATATGGTCTCCACTCAATTTGACACTAAGATCAAAATCTTGAAGACTGACAATGCTCTTGAATATTATGAGTCTCATCTCAGTAATTTCTTGATGGATAAAGGGATTGTCCATATCAGTAGTTGTGTTGAAACCCCTCAGCAAAATGGGGTTGCTGAGAGAAAGAACAGGCATCTGCTTGAAATGGCTAGGTCTATTATGTTTACCACAAATGTTCCAAAATATATGTGGGGTGAAGCTATATTGACTTCCACATACTTAATCAACAGACTTCCCAGCAGAGTGTTAGGTTTCAAAACTCTTCCACTCCAAACCCTACTGACCACACACTCCTGCCATCATCTTGTTTCCCAGTTGCCTCCAAAGATCTTTGGTTGTACTGTGTTTGTGTATATCCATGCTCAACACAGAAGTAAACTTGATCCTAAAGCTCATAAGTGCATTTTCCTTGGATATGCACAGGACAGGAAAGGTTACAAGTGTTACTCTCCTACTGAAAAGAAATTTTACAATTCTATGGATGTGAAATTTTTTGAAAGGACTCCATATTACAGCAAACCTACTGAGCTAGTCACTGATGGAAACCTGATTGAGATTGAACTAAGTCCGTTCCCTCAGCAAACCATTTACCCTCAGCAGAGTCCTAACTCTCTGCAGACTGCTGACCCAGAGCCTACTGACCATCAGCAGCCTACTCCCCAGCAGACTCATAACCTTCAGCATAGTGACCCTCGGCGGTCTCGCGTCACGAGAGCTCGCCGACCCGAGCCTCGGCAACCTGCGAACCGAGTCCGCCGAACCTCGGCCATCGACTCTCGGCGGCCTGCGAAGTGGATGACAGACCTATTGCTCTAAGGAAAGGGAAGAGATCATGCACTGATCATTCTATTCATACTTATTTATCTTATGATCGGTTGTCTCTGTCTTTGCCATGTTTACACGGGACACGGACTCTCACTCTATCCCTAGAAATATTCGGGAGGCCCTTCAAAATGATAAGTGGAAGGTCGCTTGTTAAAAAGAGATGACTGCCCTCCTGGATAATCATACTTGGGATCTCACAACTCTTCTAAAAGGCAAGAAGACAGTCAGCTGCAAATGGTTATTCACTATCAAGTACACTGCTGATGGCACTATTGACAAGTACAAAGCCAGATTGGTAGCCAGGGGATTCACTCAAACTTATGGCATTGACTATAAAGAAACCTTTGCACCAGTGGCAAAGCTCAACACTGTCAGGGTACTAATTTCTCTAGCTGTCCAACTTGACTGGCCTCTTCATCAATTGGACATCAAAAATGCTTTTCTAAATGGGGACCTTACTGAGGAGGTTTATATGACTATACCTCCTGGTTTTATCAATCCTCATACTCAAGGCAAGGTGTGCAAACTGAGGAAATCTCTATATGGCCTGAAGCAATCACCAAGGGCATGGTTTGGAAAATTAACAAGCGTGGTCAAAGTCATTGCGGATATCACCAATGCAATTCGATCACACTATGTTCATCAAGACAACCAACCGAAGAGGTCTATTCTTATTGTCTATGTGGATGATATCATCCTTACTTGGAGATGACCCCGCCGAGATCCAACACTTGAAAGAAGCTGGCGGCAAAGGTATTTCGGGTTAAAGACTTGGGTTTACTTAAGTATTTTCTTGGCATGGAAGTAGCTAGAAACATCAAAGGAATCTCGGTCTCCCAAAGGAAATATGTCTTGGACTCTTGAAGGAAGCGGCATCTTTGGGGTGCAAACCCGTTGTATCCCCGAGTAGACCCCGGTCATACCCCTGCTACATGGTGACATTCTTTGTAAGAAAGGAACAATATCAAAGACTTGTAGGGAAACTCATCTACCTATCCCATACAAGACCGGATATTGCATATGGTGTCGATCGGTTAGCCGGTTCATGCACCGCCCTACCGAGCAACATTGGGATGCCGTGAATAGGATGCGAGGTATTTAAAGTCCCACCCTGGCCAAGGGTTACACTTCACCAAGTCTGTCGATAGATCCATCAAGGTCTACACCGATGCCGATTGGGTGGATGCCACATAGATAGAAGGTCGACCACAAAGCTACTCGTTCCTATGTATGGGGCAATCTTGTTACTTGGAGGAGCAAGAAACAACCTACGTCGTGTCTAGAAGCGATCTTCGAAGCCGAACTCGGGGCACTTGTCTTAGGCATTTGTGAAGCTCTTTGGCTCAAAAGAGTACTTGCGAACTTCGGCGGCCTCTTCAAACAACCTATCACACTCGTCGTGATAATAACTCAAAGCACTATGCATGGCAGAGGATCCAGTCCATCATGACAAAACAAAACATGTGGACATTGACAGACATTTTTTGAAGGAGAAGATTGATGCCAAGATTATTCAACTCCAGTATGTTCCCTCAGCAGATCAGAATGCTGATATCCTTACCAAGGCTATTCCACCTCTTATGTTCAGCAGACTAAGTAGCAAACTTGGCTGCATTAACATATACAGCCCAGTTTGAGGGGGGGTGTGGAAATATTACTCCAGCAGGGTGCCGAGCCTCAGCAGGGTGCAGCCTCAGCAGGGTGCTCTTATGCCTCTGCTGAGTAACATGTTCAGCAGTCTCTATTTCGTGTATTATATTATTAGTACACTTTATTTATTTGTAAAAGACATATTAATTGTGATACATATAAACAATTAATATGTCAAACTCTAGTTTACTTTATGTCATAGACATAGCTTTTACTTTTACTTTTTGCATGCTTGCCGCCCACATCTACATACTCAAGTGGCCGCCCAAGCTAGCTAGCTAGTCTCTCTCTCATTTGTATCTATTTATACACCTCTCATATCAATGAATAAACTAAGTTGAAGTTTACTCTTGTGTTTATCACATTCTCAAACTCTCTTCAATAAGCTTTAAGATCAGAGAACAATTTGAAGGTATCTTCCTCATGTAGTCTCCTGGACTCCTCCATTGAAGTAACCTTCATTTCCCAAACTTCTTTTGCAAGTAAAGCTTTGAGAATCCTGGTGTTGATTTCTTCTTTAGTATAAACAACATTTAGCAGGGTGAGTTCATCCAGAATTGCATTGAACCTAGATTCCATTTGTTCAATGGTCTCATTTGATTTCATCTTGAACTCTTGAAAATTTTGCTTGGCCACACTGATCTTGTTCTCTTTTATTGCATCAGTGCCTTCACAAATAAGTTGCAATCTTTCCCATAATTCTTTGGCAGTTTTGCAATATTTCACCTTTATGTACGTGTTGCTATCTAAAGTTCTGTAGATAATGTCAATAGCAATGTTGTTCAGGTTTGCCCTTTTTCTATCTTCAGCACCCCACGCATTCTTTGGCTTTGGGACAGTTTGATTTTGACCATCCACAGTTATGACTTTGGTGCTCCCCAGTGGTCCATCAATCAGCACATTCATCATCTCATCATGAGTTCCAGCTAGATAAGCCTGCATACGAAGCTTATACTCATCAAAACGATTTAGAAAGCACATCAACACAGTCCGAGCATACTGATTGTTATCCTTGAAGAAAAAACTTGAAAACAGAAACTTGAAAAAGATTTCAAAGATTTTTCTCAAGCACAACAAGTAGGATTACTTCAGAACAGAAGCTCTGCTCTGATACCAATTGTTGGTCCCTTGAAAAGGCTTTGGTTAAGTTTTGAAGGGGGGTGAATAAACTTAACACTTAAAAACTTTTTGGAGTTTTACAAACTCAGTAGGGTCAATAGTCTGCTGACCTTCAGCAGTCTGCTGACTATTGAAGCTATTGAATTTGTTGCAGCGGAATATATTAGATTAAGCATTTGTTACTTGTTGTAAAGATGATAATAAGTATTGGATACTCAGTAGTACAGGTAGTGTGATTTAGCAGCTAGCTCAGTAGATTGATGTGATAATTAAGAAGATTAAGTAAATTGCAGAAAGTAAATGCAGTAAAGTAAAGTAGGCAAGTTTTATAGTGGTTCCAGGTGGTGTAATCCTGTCAGTCCACTTTTCTCCTATGATGTTGGAGGAAATTCACTAGAGACTTTGAGATAGATGTTAAAAAAAACCCTAAATTGTTTGTCCTTGACCAATGACTATGGCTTCACAAACTGAACACTAGAAACAGGTAGGATTGCTGCTCCTAAGTATTCCACTGGTCCTTGAAGGTATTAGGTGTAATGCCCGAAAGACAATTTTTGTAATTGTTTTATTTAATAAATGAAATGATGTTATTATTCATATTTATTATTCTCATATTCACCGATGTGACAATAGTATTTACACTACAGAAAACCCTAAGTATATCGTTTATGTAATCACTTAACTCAGTGTATGGTATATACACGGGAGGATTGAGTTAGTGAAGATGTACTTAAAATACAATTAGCCCGTAGTGAAGTTAATCGAGAGTATCGGGTCTCTCCTTTAACGTGCTACTAATGCGCCCAGAACGCAATAGGTGTGATTGTCTTATCCGGACTTTCGGTTAAGAGAACCTAATGGGGCATTTATATATGATAGATATATCATATAAGGCTGGACCGATTTGATTAGAGTTCACGATATAATTCCGTAATCGAGAAGTCTTATCGAATCAATGGATGATCATATTTATGGATATATCTTAATCCTGAGGTGATCACAGTCAACTGCTTGAATCAGTATGAAGTTTGACTTGACGGTTAAGGATTACACTGAGTCTGTGGTCTGAATTACCCCATCTTGGCATTGTAATGGATTGAGTGAGTAGTCTGTGTTATCACAGATACGGAATCCATTCCTTCCATTTATGGAAGTAGATAGACAATTCCCTTATTTGTTAATCCTAGAAACTGATCGATCGCGCGAGTTCATATCACACTGATTGATCACCAGTGAGTTGTATGAATTAATTGATCACTAGGGGGTTAATGGTAAATAAGGATAAGAGGTTCTAAAAAGGGTTAACGGTAACTTCCCGATTTAGAATGAACAGTCTATGGAGGATTAATCCATATGTAATGATTATATCAATGGACGCTTATTATTATTCTCGTGAGGAGATAAATATAATCTCATAATCGGAGGAGTGCAGTCACGGGATTATGGTGGCATATTCCTGTGATTGATTTATCGAATATAATTATTCTGTTCGTAAGATAATTATTTATTTGATTTATCGGAGCCGCTGATTATTAGTCCATGGTCCCCGACGTGCCTCCTAATATAGCATAGCTATTCTCGGACGTCGAATCCTAATAATATTAATTTAGTTCTTGTTGGACTTTATTAAAACGATATGTGAATTAATTGTTTAGTGGACTATTAAATTAGTTGGGCTAAATAATTAAATATGTGGAAAAGACATTTTCCATAATCTTGACCCAATTGTGTTATAGCCCAAAAATTAATTATGACTAGGTCATGAATTAAAAGTGGCGCCCCCCTCTTATTTTTGGAACAAGAAATTAGTTTTCTTGTGATTAATAAGACATGTGCATAAAATATTTATTGGATAAATATTTATGGAAAGAAATAAAGATAAATATTATCCTAGATTTGTTCTAGAATATTATGGGATTATCTTTTATTTAATGGGATTATTATAATTGATTTTGTATTAATTATAAAATCCTTGGAGGCTAAGTTTTACTCTCCTATATAAAGAGAGTTCTCCCAAGCCTTAACACATATGTAATTTTCGACTTCTACCTCTTAGAGAGGAGAAGGAAAATTTCGGCCAAGGGGAGTCAAGGGGAAAATCTTGGAGATTTTTCCGGGTAGCATATCGGAAGGGTTCGAGTCGAGAATTTCCTTCCACCGGGAGTTGCTTGGATCACACGTACGGAAGATCGTGGTGCTCTTCACGCTTTCCTTCGTTCATCCTATTGCGGTTCTTCAACTTGGATTTTGAGATCCAAGAGGTATGTTCTACAACCCCCTTGTAGAATAGATCTAGTTGTTTTATTACGTGTATTTTATAGATCTAGATCCATAAATCGTTTTCGCTGCGGATGATATTACTAACAGTGGTATCAGTCGCCATGGTGATCTATATTTATACGTATAAAATATTAGATCTAAGGAGTGGAATATGCATGTGTAGATTGCATTATTTTCGTTTTAATTTTATTATTTTCGAAAATTTTATGATGAATGATTGTGATTGTCGTGGTTGAAGAGATGGATTGGGGTTTGCATTGTTTACCCGTTAGATCTATTGTACACTCATATGAATGATGAAAATTCGTTCATATGAGTATAGGAAATTATGTAATTTATCTTTATTGCAAGTTTAATTTCCAGCAAATAGATCTAGTTAGTAGCTGTTTAGTATTTTTGTTTTTCCCGTTGATCGAACCGTTGAAACGAAGATCCCTCCGGTCAGAATCAAGATTAGAAGATGATGATCAACTCCACAAATTTTGGTGTCGATCAGAGTCCGTTTCGATATCCGTTTGATGCTGAGAAGAGGCTGCTGTAACAGAAAAACGCAGGATTCACAGATACACTACCTGTGACTTCCTCGATATTCTGGGAGAGTTTGGACCGTTGAAACGCAAATCCGACCGTTCAGATTGATCACCTTGGAGTTTTGGACGTACCATAAAAATTTCAGGTCGATCGGGATTCATCTCTATTCCCGATCTGCCTCAGGAAGTCCTTGATGCAGTGCAGTCAAAGTCAGATTCAGCAGCTAGTTTGGCGGTTTACTGGAGAAAATTGGTAAGTCAAAGCACCGATCCAACCGTCCATATTGAAGTTCAAGGAGTGAAGATAAGATCTGGAAAGTTTCGTCCCGATCCGAGTTCGTTTAGTATGCCGATCGTCAAAGAGTTCGAACAGCTGCAGATTTAGTTAGAAAGTAGTAAACCCTAGTTAGGGTTTTGGTTTTTATTTTCTAATAGATTAGATACGGGGTGCCAACGATCCATCTCGGTGTTTAAATTTTCCGCATTTATTTTTTATGTGTTTGATCATAAAATAGATATAAAATCGGAATTGCCATGACATGCATCATATCATAATTCCACTCCATGCATACATGTAGAATTTTAATTTTGGTAATTAAAATAGGCATGTATACAAACTCGTGTAATTAGTTGAAATTTAATTAATACGTGGTAATTAATAAATTTAGTAACTAATTAATGATCCGAGGACGGGTTATGAAATCGTTAGGCCTTTCGGTGTGTGTTCTCGGTGAACCGCCTTAAAGCCCGAACGAGATCACGTTCTTCAATTCGTAGTGTCTACGAGATTGAATGATGGTAAAAGAACAATAAATCTTGGATAAAAACGGTTCGCCTATAGGTTGGGTGGTCAATTGAGCTTCGCTCGAACGACTTAACCCTCCTAGTGTGATGTATGCACGGGGGTCCGGCAAGACTAAGCCAAACCGAGAGCGGAGGGGTGATTCCTTCTAATCTCAATAGGGCTCTCTTGACCCGATTTCGTCCGACTGTCACATATGTTCCAACGAATAGGACGGGTAGGCTTGCCTACGTTACCGACACCATTCGGAATCCTTGATTTGATGTGCTTTTATGTTAACATCAAAAAGACGTGGTTAGTTAACCCACCACCACTTCCAAAATATTGAGTGGGAGCGGGGGAGGCGACAGCCAACCCCACGGCCTCTACTATAGATACAAGTAAGTGAGAGAAGGGTGACGCCTCGCGGCGCTTTGATTTCGTCCCCCTAAGGATGGTGTTCACCCCTATCAACATTCATGGCTTGGTCTCCGAAAGGATAGGATTTCTGGGTACTCGTCGGGTCACTGACCTATCCTACGACGGCACACTCGGGGCGTACCTAAGAGATCTGATATAGTAGGTCACACTCATCAAGGGTATTTTTTGATAAATACCTAGGCTAAAAAAGGAAGGTAGTCAATGAATAAAGGGATGTTCGATTCTCGTGGGATATCTGATTCTCACAAGTTATTCATTGATTTAACCGTTGATCTCTTTGACCTACCATACGGCGGCACTGAGATGCAAGGTTAAAACCTTGGAATGGTAGAGTAGACTTATTTTATTTTTGTTTACAATTCCTAAAATTTAATATAGTAGTGTTAAACTTGAATTAATTTATGTCATTTTACTTACAGCATTATCCCTTACTAAATTGCTTACAATTGACTAGTATTGACTTCGTTAAAAAGTGGAAAGTAACTAGGACGTTGAACTAGTTAATCGATAATGCAATTATTTTTCCGGAAGAGATATTTTTTTCTTAAGCCTTTTAAAAACCAGAGTGACATATAGGTATGTCACTAGTGTCATTCGTGTCAAACGAGAGACAAACTTAGTTTGATCAAAGGTGATTTCGGACTTTGAAAATTCTTCTAGTGAATTTTCAGTGTGTAGTGACTACACACGTAACCGTTCTAATTGAAAAATCGGAAAATCATAAACTGTTGCTAGTTAGACGATATCGATGAACTAGTGGGAGTTTTATGATTTGTATTTTTCTGGAAACATTAGAACTGTGTAAGTGTTTACACGAGAGATTTTCAAAATTGAAAAATTGGAAAATCATAACATAAAGCATTGCTGGTTAGACGGTATTTGGAACCGATAAACTAGTGGGAGCTTTAATCTTATGATTTGTTATTTTTCTGGTATATTAGAAAATCCGAGAAGTCCCGACGAGTTACATTCAAAATAGACATCCCACGGTTCAAGAGTAGTGTCTACTCAAACGAACCGCCGGTTCAAGACTGTTTCCATTTACGGAAAGTCAAGAATGGGAAAGTATGTTTAAAAGTGTTAGTCATCTAAAACTGAGTTGATTTTAAGGCAAAACCCGAAAATTAATAAACTGAAAATCATAGGATAATGATAGTGATTTCGGATCACCAACCTATGAATCCTTGGCGATTTTCTTGAGCTAAGTTCTTTGGAAGAACAAGGCAGCAGTGCATTTAACGATTAAAAGAGTAAACAACGGGCAGTTAATTTTAGCTAGAATAGTGGGAGTGATATAAGGAAATGAATCTCGGATTCAATCCTTGGATATCGCAAAAAATTTATTTTCGGTTTAAGATTCGTTGGAACGAATGGATTTACCTTCTATTCGATAATTTGTTTGTCGTATAGGAAGTGAATATACCATTTTTAGTACGAATCCAAGACTCGGACTTTTGTTTGATAAAGTCAAAACCACTTACAACTGCTGAAATATGTATATAACACATCTTAAGAACTATTAAAAGCAATTGGTTTCTATATTTAGATAAACGCTTCTTCATATTCCACAGTTAGTGCATAGTCCCTAAAAGACAAGACTTGAAGACTGGCTCAGGGTGATTCCTTTCTCCCAGTCTGGTTAGATTGTCTTAAAGGTTCAATGACTAAGTTTCCTTTCAATCGGGAAAGGATAATGGTTATAAAGAAGTAACACCGCTTGTTCATGATGACATTCAGGGTCTTATGAAAGATACAAGCTAGTGGGAGCTTATGAGTAGTGACTTCTAGTCTGACAACTACTCAAACACTCCGGTAAGTTTATCCAAAATATTCAAAGGTGTCTCTGACTTTGTCGGAAATGGAGTATTCTATACTCAGAAATGGGCCATCACATAGTCCTAGGGACTGATGCTCGGTCTGCCTCATAGTGAAATGCTTTCACTAAGGAAGAAACCATTGAATTGCCTTTACATAGTTGTAGATGTGCCACAATACACTGCTTAACTCAATAAAGATATTGGAAGTGAAATAACGGTTTACATTGAAGTGTAGAACCGAGCAGTCTACCTAGAATATGCTTTGGAATTAACGGATAATGAGTGGATTCGGTTCACCCAAATTCCGTCAATATAAGCATTTAGCACATGATGCTTGATGGTTTGACTCGGGAATTTCGCGTACACGTTCGGTCAATGACCAATCGTTATATATCTTGTAGCATTGAGAAAAAGGTTCGTTATCGATTCTTGACATCGGGAAGGGACGAGTTATCTTTGTTGCATCCTTTCGATAGAGTCTATGAACAACAAACCTTGAACCTTGGAGTACGGTTACTCAAGGTAGTTACTTACTGATTAGATCAAACCACATCCAACATTGGTTGTTGGTGATGACACTAAATACTACTGAACTAAATCAGAATTTCGATCCACCAAGAAAATAGTGGGAGTATGGTTTATCCATTACCCATTATGGGTTCTGAGGCCTTGATGGACTACAGGATCGATTGATGACCTATGGCTCTTTTGTGAGCTGTATAGGATTCTGATAATAGAGGTTGGTTTATAAGCCATAACCCTGTGAATGGAGTTTGGTACTCCAGAGCTGTTCATACTTTTGTAGAACCACCTGAGTGTCTCAGGCCCAGTGAAAGTAATTGGATCTACATGGAAGAGAGTAGAATGAATACGAAAGTTTATCTTTCAGAGCAAAGCTTGAGTGGTCTAGGGGTAATTCCCTAAGAAGTAGAGAGTTAATCAGACGATGGACTCTCTTACCACTTAGTATTGCATGATTTCGTTTGAAAGCAGAAAATAGGGGTGATTCCCTGAGACTTTCATGCCGAACAAACGGAATCTGGATTCATTCGGAACGAAGGGTCTTCGCTTAAGAACCTATGACAGGGTGACTGTCCAGGCTTATGTCCTTTGTGGATAAGAAGCAAACCTCTTGGTCATTAGAAGTCACATGTTTCTAAAACATGTGGATTTGACCAGAATATTGATAAATCTTTTGTAGACTGGATATCAATTTTAGTACAGTAGTGAATATATAAATATATATTAGTGTTTGTGAAGGATAACACTGCATCAGTTGGAATCAACATGGGTGTGTTATCTGAAGTCGAATCCGACAATGCCACAATTCTCTCGCAACGGAGATTTGGACAACATTCTTAAGAGTTTGACTCGGTCGAATTCATTAGAATCGATCCTTTCGGTTTCCCATCCATCTTATTGGTTAAGATGATGCATCTGTGTATGCAACATTCAACGAGGAAGTTATACCCTATGCCTCAGGAATGACTCTCTAAATCTTCGGATCAAGAGAAATGGGATAGATTCTCTTTCTAGTAAGAGATGGTCAGGTTATTGAACGTCAATTTTGACCGAATCTTAGATTCGGCGGTTAACGAAGCAAGTTTAGTATGTCCTTTAGTATCTTGAGAGAACGAGGAATAATATGCGGGCATATTCAAATGTGAACTTGGATATGTGAGAATACACTGGTTCTGACTTTGTGTCAGATTAAGGATGATCGTTAAGTCGATCTCGGTCTCAGTGTTTACTCTTGTGTTGAAGCTATTGCCTGGAGGAATCCAGCAACGCCAACTCGACTTTAACTAGTTGGGTGATTAGCGGCTTTTGTAGTAGCTAGAGAGGCGATATAGCCTCGGGATTTCCTTTTCGGCCCGGGAGTGATTCCGATTTGGAAAGCCGATACCACATCATTGTGCAAACGATGAAGGGGTAGCTTATAAGGATTTCCGAAATCACTTGAGTTCAAGAGCATATTGGGAAAGTACCACATGATTAGATGGACCGGCGACGTTTCGATTCTACGGATCGCCTCGAGCCGACAACCTGACTGATCATTAAGACCCATGACATTCAGATATAGGTGCTCCCCGAGTCACTGACCTATCCTACGACGGCATACTCGGAGTGTACTTTGGAATCTGAAATGGTTATGATAAGTTTTTGTGGGTACTAAAATACGGGATGAGTCTCCATTGCTTTAGAGCAAGTGGGAGATTTAGTTTGTTGTAGTTTTAAATAATAGGGTGTGCTCAAAAACAATTAATCACATGCTTTCGTGCAAGTGGGAGATTGTTAGGTGTAATGCCCGAAAGACAATTTTTGTAATTGTTTTATTTAATAAATGAAATGATGTTATTATTCATATTTATTATTCTCATATTCACCGATGTGACAATAGTATTTACACTACAGAAAACCCTAAGTATATCGTTTATGTAAACACTTAACTCAGTGTATGGTATATACACGGGAGGATTGAGTTAGTGAAGATGTACTTAAAATACAATTAGCCCGTAGTGAAGTTAATCGAGAGTATCGGGTCTCTCCTTTAACGTGCTACTAAAGCGCCCAGAACGCAATAGGTGTGATTGTCTTATCCGGACTTTCGGTTAAGAGAACCTAATGGGGCATTTATATATGATAGATATATCATATAGGGCTGGACCGATTTGATTAGAGTTCACGATATAATTCCGTAATCGAGAAGTCTTATCGAATCAATGGATGATCATATTTATGGATATATCTTAATCCCGAGGTGATCACGAGTCAACCGCTTGAATCGGTATGAAGTTTGACTTGACGGTTAAGGATTACACCGAGTCCGTGGTCCGAATTACCCCATCTTGGCATTGTCTTGGATTGAGTGAGTAGTCCGTGTTATCACGGATACGGAATCCATTCCTTCCATTTATGGAAGTAGATAGACAGTTCCCTTATTTGTTAATCCTAGAAAGCGATCGATCGCGCGAGTTCATATCACACTGATTGATCACCAGTGAGTTGTATGAATTAATTGATCACTAGGGGGTTAATGGTAAATAAGGATAAGAGGTTCTAAAAAGGGTTAACGGTAACTTCCCGATTTAGAATGAACGATCTATGGAGGATTAATCCATATGTAATGATTATATCAATGGACGCTTATTATTATTCTCGTGAGGAGATAAATATAATCTCATAATCGGAGGAGTGCGATCACGGGATTATGGTGGCATATTCCCGTGATTGATTTATCGAATATAATTATTCGTTCGTAAGATAATTATTTATTTGATTTATCGGAGCCGCTGATTATTAGTCCATGGTCCCCGACGTGCCTCCTAATATAGCATAGCTATTCTCGGACGTCGAATCCTAATAATATTAATTTAGTTCTTGTTGGACTTTATTAAAACGATATGTGAATTAATTGTTTAGTGGACTATTAAATTAGTTGGGCTAAATAATTAAATATGTGGAAAAGACATTTTCCATAATCTTGGCCCAATTGTGTTATAGCCCAAAAATTAATTATGACTAGGTCATGAATTAAAAGTGGCGCCCCCCCTCTTATTTTTGGAACAAGAAATTAGTTTTCTTGTGATTAATAAGACATGTGCATAAAATATTTATTGGATAAATATTTATGGAAAGAAATAAAGATAAATATTATCCTAGATTTGTTCTAGAATATTATGGGATTATCTTTTATTTAATGGGATTATTATAATTGATTTTGTATTAATTATAAAATCCTTGGAGGCTAAGTTTTACTCTCCTATATAAAGAGAGTTCTCCCAAGCCTTAACACATATGTAATTTTCGACTTCTACCTCTTAGAGAGGAGAAGGAAAATTTCGGCCAAGGGGAGTCAAGGGGAAAATCTTGGAGATTTTTCCGGGTAGCATATCGGAAGGGTTCGAGTCGAGAATTTCCTTCCACCGGGAGTTGCTTGGATCACACGTACGGAAGATCGTGGTGCTCTTCACGCTTTCCTTCGTTCATCCTATTGCGGTTCTTCAACTTGGATTTTGAGATCCAAGAGGTATGTTCTACAACCCCCTTGTAGAATAGATCTAGTTGTTTTATTACGTGTATTTTATAGATCTAGATCCATAAATCGTTTCCGCTGCGGATGATATTACTAACAGAAGGGTAGGATTGTCTCTTCACCAGCTCCACCACAAAACACAACAGTCCTTGACACTTCAGTTGTGCTTCACTGTCTTCAGGTTCTTCTTGAAAAAAAGGGGTTGAATCAAGAAAGTGATTCAGCTTTCATCAAGCTTTTGATCAGGATGAAAAGATCAGCAGCTTATAGTCTGCAAGTGTGTATACTGGATGTAAATTGATTGTAGAAACACTTGAAGAAAATCCTTGATCAATAAATTAAAGCTCAGGTATGCTCAGCAGGGTAAGATTGCACTTTGATCGATTTCTTGCTCAAAAACTTAGTTGTGTGCCTTAGTGTTGTGTATGTTTTTGCAATCTGAGGAGTCCTCTATTTATAGGTGTAGATACTGTGATTTGAATTTGAATTTCAAATACAACCGTTATTGGATTTTCTGAATATTCCTGAAATTCCCTTTGATGTACCATACGGACACTGTCAGTGTCCTTCTGACAGTCCAGTTTGTCAACCAATGATTTAATTCCATTTGATATGGCTCTGAAATTTATACAACATCCCTTTCATCTTGGCCATTGATTGACTAATTAATCCAAGGCTTGTAATTCATCCTTATCCATTTAATCTTCCAGAAAAACTTGTATTAATTCAGCTTTTGTATTCAGCAGATACCTGTTGCATAGGTCAACTGATGTCCACATATGGTCAGCTGACTTTTAGTCTGCCGTGTTTTATAAACACCTCAGCTGATTGCTTCTCGTCTAACTTTTTATTATGAAGTTATAGTACACCATTTTAACCATAAGCAAGTTCCAATCACCACTTAACTTTTATGGAACTTAGACCTTCTACACAAGGTATATATGATCAGTTTAGGTCATCACAGACTTCCCTAAATTCTGATCCCATATCCTTGACTTTAAATACTAAGTTTGATCCCTTACCCTTCATTACTGAGTTTGAACCCTCACCCTTCAATCATCAGCAAGTCCTAGACACTCTACTGACCTAGATACTCTACTGACCTAGATAGGTCTGCTGATCAAGTCAGCTGAACTCTTTACAGTGCTTGTTTGAGCAAACCTATACAAAGATCAAACTCTAGTAAACCTATACATTCAATCTAGACATCTTTTTGCTTTTGCCCTATAACAGCTAGTCTGGCACTCATCATTAAAACTAAAATATGTCTAACAGTTTTGTTCTGGTTATTCTAGTTAATTGCAATTCGTTTAGACATGCAGATTAATTACAACACGTTAATCTAACTTAATCTACCATGATTAAAATATGAAGGAACGTTCAAAGCTTCATACATCTATCAATGGCGGATCTAGCTTGATCAACTCAAGCTAGTTGATGGATTGGAGATAATAACCAAGCAACCGAACTAAAAGAAAATCACGAACTCTTTATTTCATAAATCTAATAATTTGAGGTAATAAAAAGTGTGTATGTAAAAGCATATGTTACAATAGACCGGCACGACCTTTATATAGAGTTGTAAACCGGCCTGTTGGTCTAACCTAACCGACTTAATACAAATTACAACTCTTCTACTTTCGTGTCGTCCAAGTTGCCGCTGCTGCGGCTAGGGTTTCCGTGGCCTCGGGCTTTCTTCTCTTCTTTCTTGCCCAGCAAACTTTGTATTGACTTCTCCTGAATTGGGCCCAATGTCTTCTATAATCCGGATTTACTTCTCTTCAGCTCCAATAATATGGTACTCCTGAAAATCATGTAAAACAAGGTCGAACAGTACCAAATATCGGGATAAAATACAAAGATGCAGAATTAATGACTAGGGAAAAGACACTAGGCAATTGACACACATTTCATACAATAATCTGACTATCATTCATCAACTGAGAATAATTCGGGGTAGATAAGGGTGTATTTATAGTATTAATTATGGTGCGATCAACTACCCCCCACCTAGATTTTGGTCGTCCTGAACAAAAAGGCAAAAAAAAATGAACCCCGAACCAATATACAAGTTAATTAGAAACAACTATGCGTTATAAAACCAAGATACGAACCATGCTGACTCATATCCATAAGCAATGCATTAAACAATTTTGAATTCATGAACCGGTGTGTGTGTGTGCAATAACCTTTAGACCGCAGTAATGTAGATAGACTCGTATCATTCCAAATTACAATCTGACTAGTATTCTCGAGAATGTTCGATCCTTTACGCCATATTTTCCTTTTTTTCTAGATTTTTATTTCATTGCATAGGTCAAGTCAACTAGGCAAGGCAGACCGGGAACAAAGTATTTACTCAAAGGTTTGCATTTATCGGTCTATTTATTGTTCGAGGGTCGTGTGTCTTACGCTCCGAGTTTGCTTCCCTCTTGCCAAAGAGATATATATATATATATATATATATATATATATATATATATATATATATATATATATATATATATATATATATATATATATATATATATATATATATATATATATATATATATATATATGATAATCATTTTTTCTTTCTTTTCTCTTTCATTGGCGGGTAAACGTTCAAAATCTATTGTTAGGTGTAGTGCACGAAAGACAATTTGTGTAATTGTTTTTAATAATGACTGACAGAATTTATCTCACCTTATTACTTGCTTTGTGCTTGTAAAGTAATACACGCTCGCAAACCCTAAGTATATACGTATGTAACCACTTAACTCGGTGTATGGATTACACGTGAGGATTGAGTTAGTGGTGATATACTTAAAGCGTTAGTCCGTGGTGAACTTAATCGAGTTTAGGGTCTCTTGATTAAAACACCAATAATGCGCCCGAACACCTTATGGTGTGATAGTCTTATCCGGGTTTGTCGGTAGAGGGTACCTACGTGGGGCATTTATATATGATGGCATTCATATAGAATTTGGACCGATTTAATCGAATTTCTCGGTATAATTCCGTAATCGAGGAATCTTATTAAATCATTAGAAGATCATATATGGATCAACCTTAATCCCGAGGTGATCACTGTGGTGCCGCTTGTCCCGGGGTAGTGTTTGATGTGTTAGTTACGGTTCACTTAAATAATGTGTTCCAAGCCACTTCTCATTGGCACTATCTCCGGATGAGTGAGTAGTTCGATTTTCACGGACATGGAATCCATTCCTTCCCGCGGGAAGTAGAGAGACGATCCCCTTATTTGTTAGCCCTAAGAAAGTGATCGATCGGCCGAGTTCATATTTAGACTAATTAGCTACTAGTCGGATATGTGAACTAATTGATCACTAGGGGGTTGATGGTAAATAAGGATAAGATATTCTGAGTCGGGTTCACGGAGACTTCCCTCTCAGAATGGACAGTCTATGGAGGGTTAATCCGTATGTAGTGATTATATCAATGGACGCTTATTCGCTCTATGGGTTGAGTATAAGTATACATCTATAATCGGTAGAGTTCAGTTTCGGGTTTATGGTGGCGTAATCCCGGAATTAATAATTAATGTACTTTCTGTTCGATGAATAATTAATTATTGGAGCTACTGATTATAGGTCCATGGTCCCCGGTGTGGCTTCTGTAATTCGGACTAATAATCTTGTTATTTGGGCCTCAGTGATAATTAATTAGTGATAATTAATTGGCTGGGCTAATTAATTGATATGCATGGATATTATTTAGTTGGGCTAAATAATATAATACACATAAAAGACATTTTATGTGGGCTTTTTTGACCCAATATGTGGCGCCATTAATGTCCTAATAATTAGAGAGAAATTAGTTTTCTTGGATAATTATTTAACATGTGATTTATCTTTTATTTGTTAAATGATAACTCATGGAATAATAGATAATAATATGATTTATCTTAATTTGTTTGGGATAATCATTTTATTTATCTTTTATTTGGAAAAGGATTAATGTGATAATTATCACTTAATTATTTAATCCTTGGAGGACATTGATTACTCTCCTATATAAAGAGAGTTCTCCCAAGTCTAATGGCAAGGTACTATTCACGTCACTATTCACTGAGAGAAATTGGCCGAAAAATTTTGGCCTCTATTCTTAGGGTTCGAGTTGGAAAAATCTTCGGGATTTTTGTGGTTGCATATCAAGGAGGCTCGTGTATCAAGAAGAGTGTCCACCAACCGCCGTTTGGAGAACACATCGGAAGATCTTGGCTTCTCTTCCTAATATTGGTAACATGATCTCAACCCCTTTGTAGTTTTTAAGTCCTTTAACTATGTTTTATGATATGTAAATCGTGATCCGTCCGCTGCGTATAGATCTAACTTGGTTAGATCTAAGAACCTGCATCCTTCATGTGGTAGCAGAGCCAGGTTCCACGATTTACATAGTATAATCATAATTAAACGATTTAAAGGAGTGGAATTGCATGTAGGTAAATTTAATTTATTGTTCTATGCATTGTTTATGATTGGTTGTCATGGTTGAAGAGATGGATTGGGGGTTGGCCTTTGTTTACCCGTTAGATCTATTGTAAACTCATATAAACGATGAAAATTCGTTCATATGAGTATAGGAAATTATGTAATTTATTTTTATTGCAATTTTAATTTCCAGAAAATAGATCTGTTTAGTAGCTGTTTAGATATTTCGTTTCTCCCGTTAATTGAGCCGTTGAAACAAAGATCCCTTCGGTCAAAATCAAGATTGGAAGATGATGAACAATCCCACCAAATTTGGCGTCGATCAGAGTCCGTTTGGATGTCCGTTCGTTGCTGTAAAGAGGCTGCTGTAACAGAAAAACGCAGGATTCACAGAAACCCTAGATGTGACTTCCTCGATTTTCTGGAAGAGTTTGGACCGTTGAAACGACGATCCAACCGGTCAGATCAATAAAGATGGAGTTTTTGACGTGGGATAAAAATTTCAGATCGATCGGCATTCATCTTGATTCCCTTCCGGACTCGGGAAGTTTTTGATATGCTGCTGTAAAAGCAAGATTCAGCGGTAGATGGGTGAATCACTGGAGAACATTGACAAGTCAAAGCTCCAATCCGACCGTCCACATTGAAGCCCGAGGAGTGGAGAACAGATCTGGAAAGTTTCGTTGCGATCCGAGTTCGTTTGGTTTTCCGATTGTCGAAGTCTTTGGACAGCTGCAGATTAGGGTTTTAATTTATTTACGAATAGATTAGTTACGGGGGTGTCAACGGTCCATCTCGGTGTTTATTTTCCGCACTAGTATACATGTGTAGATTGTATGAATAGAACCGGAAAATTGCCATGACATGCATCATATCATGAATTCCACTCCATATGCATACATGTAGAAATTAATTCGAGGAATTAGTTAGGCATGTATAAAACACGCAATTATTTTTAATTAATTGTTTGATATTGATTAGAAACTAATTAGGGTAAAAACCGAGGAACACGGGTTTTTTCAATCGTCGAGGTTGGGTCATGGATTCTCGGTGAATCCCACTCTGCGAAAGCATAAGGAGTAAAATCCCGAAACCTCGTGGTTAAGGTGTTGGATTCTTGGTGAATTCCACCTTACTTAAGACGAGATTACGTTTTTGTTCCGTAGTGTCTACGTGAAAGTTTGATGTTTAAGGATTGGATAATCACGGGCAAACAGGTTCGAAAGTGGTTTAACCACGGTTGGGTGGTCAACAGTAGCTACGGCTCGATCGACTTCACCCTCCACGTGTGGCGTTTGCACGGGGATCTCGCAAGGCTGAGTCATCCGAAGAGCCACTACGGCTTAACGGAGCTCCCCTAGCCTTGATCCGTCCGACGGCCACATATGTTCTAACGAATAGGTCGGGTGGGTTAGCCCACATAACCGACAACATTAGGGCTGTGAATTATTGTTCCTTAATGTAACATCAAGTCCAAAAACGTGATCGTAAACCCAAAGCACTTTTTCAAAATATTGAGTGGGAGCGGGAGAGGCGACAGCCGACCCCATGGCCTCTACTGTTGACACAAGCAACGTGAGAGAATGGTGACGCCTCGTGCCGGCTTTGATTTCGGCCCCTAAGGAAGGCCTTCACCGCTATCAAAATTCAAGGCTTGGTCTCCGAAAGGATAGGATTTTGGGTACTCGTCGGGTCACTGACCGACCCTAAGGCGGCACACTCGGGGTCTACCTAAAAATCTGAGACAGTAGGTCACACTCATAAAGGGTATTTTTGGTAGTACCTTGGCTGAAAGAGGAAAGGTGATTGACGATCACAATGAGATGTTCGATTCTCAATCTGATCTTCAATATTAATCGAAACCTCTTTGACCTACCCTAAGGCGGCACTGAGGCATTAGATTAAATCCTTGGAACGGTAGGATAGACTATAAAGTACTTAGTTTATGTTCCTAAAATTTTAGTAGTGTATGATTTGGATTTATTTTCTGTCAATTTTATTTACAACTGTTATATATATATCTCTAAGGTGCTAGACTGCTAGTGTAAAATTGACTAGTAATGACTTCGTTAAAAAGTGGTTAGTAACTAGAACGTTGTACCTATTAATCTCACATGCGATTAATTTTTCGGAAGAGATATTTCTCTTGAGCCTTCAAGACTTAAGTGACGTAAACAAGTATGTCACTGCTGTCACTCGTGTTGAACGAGAGACAACCATAGTTAGTTTGAAAGATGATTGGGACGAAAAAATTCTTCTAGTGAATTTTAATTGTGTAGTGTCTACACGAGAAATTTTCTAATAGAAAAATTGGAGAATCATAAATTTAAGTGTCGCTAGTTAGACGGTATTTGGAACCGATAAACTAGTGAGAGCTTTTATCTTATGTTTTTCTAATTTATTAGAAAATTAGTCCCACTGGGTAACGCTTTCATTAGACATCCCACAGTTCACGAGTAGTGTCTACTCAAATGAACTGCTAGTTCAAGACTATTTCCTTTTAAGGAAAGTCAAGAATGGGAAAGATTGTCTACAAGTGTTAATCATCTAAACTAAGTTTGAGGCTAAACCGAAATATTAATAGGATAAGGAAAGTGATTTTGGATCACTAACCAATGAATCCTTAGCGACTTTCTTAACCGAGCAACTTGACTCGGTAGCTTAGTTCTTTGGAAGAACAAGGAAGCTGTGCATTAATGATTAATAGAGTAACAACGGGCAGTAATTTCAGCTAAAATAGTGGGAGTAATATAAGGCAATGAATTTCGGATTCTATCCTTGAATATCACAGGAAAATTTATTTTTCTGTTTTTTCAGATTCATTGAAGCAAATGGATTCACTTTCAACTCGATATATTGTTGCCTCATAGAAAGTGAATATGACATTTGTAGTACGAATCCGAGACTCGGACTTTTGTTTGATAAAGTCAGAACCACTTAGAACAGCTGAATAAGTATGTGTAACACATCTAAAACTATTAAAGGTAAAAGGTTTCCGTATTAAGATAAACGACCTTTCAATATCTATTAATTAGTGCATATATCCTAGAGACAAGACCTGCTGACTGGCTAAGGGTGATTCCTATCTCCCAGTCTTGGAACACTATCTCAAATGAACAATGACTAAGTTTCCTTTCAATCGGGAAAGGGTAATAGATTTGAAGGGGTAACATAGCTTGTTCACCATGACCTTCGGGGTCTAGTGAGAGATACAAGCTAATGGGAGATTTTGAGTGGTGACATTCTGTCTGATAACTACTCAAAACACTGGTTGGTTTATCGAAAGAATACGAGGAGGTGTCTCTGATTTTAGCAGAGAATAGAGTATTCCATGCTCAGAAATAGGCTATCGCATAGTCTTGGGACTGATGCTCGGCCTGCCTCCTAGTGGAATATTTCTCACTGAGGAAGAAACCATAGACTTGCCCTATATAGTTATTGATATGCTACAATACATCGCTAAACTCGATTAAGATAATTCGTTGCAAAATAACGGTTAACATTATTATGTAAACCGAGAAGTCTACCTAGAAGATGCTAGTGAGTTTATGGATAAGGAATGAATTCGGTTCACACCACATCCGTAAATGTAGGCATTTAGCATTTAATGCTTGAAGGTAGGACTCGGGGATTTTGCGCATACGTTCGATTGTATTTGTTCGTGAAATATCTTAATGAGACGAGTGAAGGTTGATTATAAGATTCTTGAGATCAGAAAGTGACGGTTGAACTGTCACAAGCCTTCTGATAGAATCTATAAGAAACAGCCTTAAACCTTGGAGTACGGTTACCCAAAGGAAGTTACTATCTGATTTAATCAGACCACATCCAACATTTGTTGTTGGTAATTACACTGATAAATACTACTAGATCAGAATGTCAATCCACCCAAGACACAGTGGGAGTATGGTTTAACCGTTGACCCATTGTGATTTTGTGGACTTTATAATAATCTGTTGGGGTGATTGATAACCTATGGCTCTTGGTGGGCTGTATAGGATTCTGATTATAGAGGTTGGTTTGAAAACCTTAACCCTGTGAATGGAGTTTTGGTACTCCAGTTCTGTTCAGCCTCTTGTAGAACCACCTGAGTGCCTCAGGCCTAGTGGGAGCAATTGGATCTACACGGAAACGAGTCGAATCAACCTAGTCGAGTGAAGGTTGATTATAAGATTCTTGAGATCAGAAAGTGACGGTTGAACTGTCACAAGCCTTCTGATAGAATCTATAAGAAACAGCCTTAAACCTTGGAGTACGGTTACCCAAAGGAAGTTACTATCTGATTTAATCAGACCACATCCAACATTTGTTGTTGGTAATTACACTGATAAATACTACTAGATCAGAATGTCAATCCACCCAAGACACAGTGGGAGTATGGTTTAACCGTTGACCCATTGTGATTTTGTGGACTTTATAATCTGCTGGGGTGATTGATAACCTATGGCTCTTGGTGGGGGTTGTATAGGATTCTGATTATAGAGGTTGGTTTGAAAACCTTAACCCTGTGAATGGAGTTTTGGTACTCCAGTTCTGTTCAGCCTCTTGTAGAACCACCTGAGTGCCTCAGGCCTAGTGGGAGCAATTGGATCTACACGGAAATGAGTCGAATGAATAGAAAAGTTTAAACTTTCAGCGCAAAGTTGAGTGGTATAGGGGTGATTCCCTGACAAGTAGAGAGTTAACCAGACCTTGAACTCTCTCACCACTCAGTCTTGCTAGATTTCGTTAGAAAGCAGAAAATAGGGGTGATTCCCTGAGACTTTCTTGCCGAACAACGGAATCTGAATTCATTCAGAACAGAAGGGTTTTAGCTAAGAATGAATAACGGATTTGTTACAAAGCAGAAGATAGGGGTGATTCCCTAAGACCTTTTTTGCGAGACTAACGATGTCTTAATTGATTCAGAAAGAACCTTTTGGTAGGAGGCCTGCCATGGCTTATATCCTTTATGGATTTAACAGAACCTCTCGGTCATTTAAAAGTCACATGTTTTAAAATATGTGGACTTGACCAAAATATTGATAAGTTTTTCGTAGACTGGATATCAATATTGGTAATGTAGTAGTAGTATTAGTGTTCATAAATGATAACACTAAAACGGTTGGAAACAACATGGGTGTGCTATCTGAAGTCGGAAACTGACACGCCAAGATTCTCTGGATGAGAGAATTGGACTATATTCTAAGAATTTGATTCGGTCAAATTCACAAGAATGAGTCATTGGCTATCCTATCCGTCTTATTGGTTAAGATGATCATGCATATACGTATGCAACATTCAACGAGAGTAGTCCTACCCTAACTCTCAGGAATGATTCTCTAAATCTTCGGATAAAGAGAAAATGGGATAGAGTCTCTCTTGGATAATGGCAAGTCAGGTTATCACAAGTCAATAGTAATCGAATCTCGGATTCGAGCATTGAATAGCGTTTAGTATATCCTCAAGTATTTTTGAAGAACGAGGAATAATGTGCTTGTATATTCAGGTGCAAACTTGAATATGGTTGACTACACTGATTCTGACTTGTAGTCAGATTAAGGATGATCATTAAGTTGATCACGAGCTCAGTGTTTACTCATAGTGCTTAGAATTTTCTTTTTGGTCTGGGAGTAATTCCAGGTCTGATAAGCCGATATCACTTCATTGTGAAAACAGTGAAAAGATAGCTTAGAAGGATCTTCTAAGTCACAAGAAGTCAAAAGCATATTGAGAGAGAGTACCGCCTGATTGGAAGGACCGGCAACGTTTCAATCCTAAAGATCGTCTCGAGTCGACAACCTAACTAATCAGTGTACCAAGTCGAGTGCTTGGTGGGTACAGTATTGATGGATATGTCTCATCTGCTTTTAGAGCAAGTGGGAGAGTGTTGTGAATAAGATGAGAAATGGTGTGCTCTAAAAACAATCGTTACTTGTCATTTCGTGCAAGTGGGAGATTGTTAGGTGTAGTGCCCGAAAGACAATTTGTGTAATTGTTTTTAATAATGAATGACAGAATTTATCTCACCTTATTACTTGCTTTGTGCTTGTAAAGTAATGCACCTTCGCAAACCCTAAATATATACGTATGTAACCACTTAACTCGGTGTATGGATTACACGTGAGGATTGAGTTAGTGGTGATATACTTAAACTGTTAGTCCGTGGTGAACTTAATCAGAGTTTAGGGTCTCTTGATTAAAACACCAATAATGCGCCCAGAACACCTTAGGGTGTGATAGTCTTATCCGGACTATCGGTAGAGGGTACCTACGTGAGGCATTTATATATGATGGCATTCATATAAGACTGGACCGATTTAATCTGAATTTCTCGGTATAATTCCGTAATCGAGGAATCTTATTAAATCATTAGATGATCATATATGGATCAACCTTAATCCCGAGGTGATCACGTGGTGTCGCTTGTCCCGGGGTAGTGTTTGATGTGTTAGTTACGGTTCACTTAAATAATGTGTTCCAAGCCACTTCTCATTGGCACTATCTCGGATGAGTGAGTAGTTCGATTTTCACGGACATGGAATCCATTCCTTCCCGCGGGAAGTAGAGAGACGATCCCCTTATTTGTTAGCCCTAAGAAAGTGATCGATCGGCCGAGTTCATATTTAGACTAATTAGCTACTAGACAGATATGTGAACTAATTGATTACTAGGGGGTTGATGGTAAATAAGGATAAGATATTCTGAGTCGGGTTCACGGAGACTTCCCTCTCAGAATGGACAGTCTATGGAGGGTTAATCCGTATGTAGTGATTATATCAATGGACGCTTATTCGCTCTATGGGTTGAGTATAAGTATACATCTATAATCAGTAGAGTTCAGTTTCGGGTTTATGGTGGCGTAATCCCGTAATTAATAATTAATGTACTTTCTGTTCGATGAATAATTAATTATTGGAGCTACTGATTATAGGTCCATGGTCCCCGGTGTGGCTTCTGTAATTCGGACTAATAATCTTGTTATATGGGCCTCAGTGATAATTAATTGGCTGGGCTAATTAATTGATATGCATGGATATTATTTAGTTGGGCTAAATAATATAATACATATAAAAGACATTTTATGTGGGCTTTTTTGACCCAATATGTGGCGCCATTAATGTCCTAATAATTAGAGATAAATTAGTTTTCTTGGATAATTATTTAACATGTAATTTATCTTTTATTTGTTAAATGATAATTCATGGAATAATAGATAATAATATGTTTTATTTTAATTTGTTTGGGATAATCATTTTATTTATCTTTTATTTGGAAAAGGATTAATGTGATAATTATCACTTAATTATTTAATCCTTGGAGGACATTGATTACTCTCCTATATAAAGAGAGTTCTCCCAAGTCTAATGGCAAGGTACTATTCACCGAGAGAAATTGGCCGAAAAATTTCGGCCTCTATTCTTAGGGTTCGAGTTGGAAAAATCTTCGGGATTTTTCTGGTTGCATATCAAGGAGGCTCGTGTATCAAGAAGGGTGTCCACCAACCGCCGTTTGGAGAACACATCGGAAGATCAAGGCTTCTCTTCCCTATATTGGTAACATGATCTTAACCCCCTTGTAGTTGTTAAATCCTTTGATTATGTTTTATGATATGTAAATCATGATCCGTCCGCTGCGTATAGATCTAATTTTGGTTAGATCTAAGAACCTGCATCCTTCATCTATCTATCCTCGTGGTCTACACTTTGATAAACTATCGAGTCCACTTTTCCTTAGCCCTTATAAGATCCACAACTTGACCTAAATGACCATAGGTGAAACAAAACTCGGAAACTAGGTTCAACCCAAGTCAAAATGATAATCATCCAACTGCATACTGAAAATCGTGGGTTATACGTGCTTAAATGGTGGTTCATGAAAAGAGAATGCGGTTAATATGCTACTACTTCAAAAGTGGCACAAATTTCATTACGTTCATGAAACAAAGATGTAATTTAATAGCTTCAAAAGGTCAAAGATGTCATATCCTTGCAATCGTGTTTGAAATCGACTCGAAAAGACTAAGTGGTGAAAAATGCATCATAAAAAATCGTGACAAGTTAAAGAAATGATGAAATGAATCGTCAACAGCTAAGTGACGGTCCTACCCCTACCCCCCACTTAATAGTAGCATTGTCCCCAATGATGAAAAGATTAAAAATGAAAAGGAACTTAGTTTGCATGAAATCGTGGAGCGATAAGAGAGAATCCGTGGCACATGTCTCGGGCTTGATGTCATCTAAAGTCTGTGAATACCTACTCGAAAATTCTAACACACAAAACATAGCTAGAAAGCGTAGTAACACGATACAATGTAAAATATTAAACAACAGTAAGCAAATTAAGCAAAAGTGCAATCAATTTAAGCCATTCAAAATATGTTATATTATAAAGATAAAGCCATAAGTTGCAAAGTCGGGAAAATAAAAATTAAAAGAAAAAGAAAATACAATAATGGAAATGAAAATACTAAAAAGAACTAGACGAGGCGACTAATCGGAGACAATGTCCTCGTAGTCTACGTCGCCAGGAGGTGGTGTAGAAGCAGACGGGCCGGCACCCGAAGAAGATGGAGCACGCCTAGGGGCTCGTGGTGGTGGGGCAAAGAGAGGAATGCGTAGGTGAGTCATCATATTGTTAAGAAATCTACGTGGGAACGCAGCGGAATTTGAAATTTTATTTCCTTTGACCGGGATCGACTTCGTTTAAGCAATAAACAAATAAGCTAGTAGATGGTGGTTACCTTGCTTGATCTAAAAGATCGACACTTTGACCGTTTAAGGAGAGTAGTGGTGCATGGAGCCACCCAAGTGTTCGGCCTCTAAAGCTAGTCCACATGAACAACCCGCCAGAATCCACCATTGGATTGCTACTAGAAAAACTCGATTGCTAGACCGACATTTTCTCTCTCTCAAATCTCTACAAAGAAGCTCTCTATTTTTCACAATAAACTATTAGTCTCTTGTAATTGTGATGTACAAAAGAGCTAGCCAAGTCTCCCTATTTATAAGAGAGTCTGCACCCCATTGTAGTCCCAATCTGATTGGGAGCAGCTTCCTAGTAGATTGAGGAGAAAGAAAAAATTTCCTAATAAAATATGGAAAATATATTTGATTGATTTATCTCATTTAATTTAATATCTTATATTTAAATATTTCCAAGATATTGTCAATATCTAATATTGACTATCTTTATCTCATTACCATAAATCAATTTACACATGTGTATATATCACATATTAAGTAATACCATTAATTAAATTGCACAATCCAAGTGTATCTTTTTGTCAATATCTAATATTGACTATCTTATATTAATATATAGTAATATCATTAATTAAATTGCACAATCCAAATGTATCTTATACACTCCAAAATTGCGCCACCTTTAGCCAACAAATTGGCATCCGAGATATTCTTTAATTAATCAACACAATTAATATTTTGTATTTAATTTATTCATAATAAATAAATACCACCATATTAATTTATCACTATAACACTTTATAGTCGAGATAAAACTTTCCTTATTCGGTTATCACTATAACCGCATTTTAATCTGGCTAGATGTTCTTATGTGTGTGACCCGATAGGCTTCCGAAAATGTTGGCCGTAGGCACAAAGTGCAAATTACGAAAATGCCCTTCATACCTAACGATCACGGGATAGCGTCTAACAACACACCGTGACCCCCAATCATCGGAAGAGTCAAATGCAATGACTACTGCCTTTCATGTGAAACAGTTACCGTGTAAATAGAATCCTATCGCTGTAATAATATCCATACGGTCGTACGTCGAGTGTCAAACATCAACGACCGTATCTTATAATCTGGATATCATGCTCTCTCAAAGTAACTCATTACTTCCACTTTGCAAAGATTCACGAGAGTAAGACATTCCTTATAAGAAGGCCCTTACGGATATTCACCCTTACTGATAGGGTACGCGATTTCCGGACGACCAAACATGTATACTCCGCATGCTTCAGTATCACACCCAATCACTACCGCATGATCGCCCCGTGGCTAGGGGAAACCTCAATAGTGTCAAAGCATGACAATCCATACCGTGATGCCATGTAGACTCTGGTCCTAAGGATAATTACACAACCGTCACATAGTGTGACACTTAACAGTGTAAGTGGGTCAGTCTAACGTACGCATTCTCTAATACACATCCACGTACAGTCCAAGTGTCTCTACACTTCGATAGACGAGATATATCCCTGCCCTTAATGACAGAAGACATCTAGTGCGTGCTAGCCTGTTTGTACTATCAATGCCCTGTTTAATAGTACATAAGCCTAGAGACATTTAAGTATCAAACTTATTAAAGTGATTAGAGATCTCATCAACCATAATCACCTATCATGGTTTCTCTAGCACAGTTTAATACTAAGGACGTTATCATATAACAATTCATAATTGGTTCATTAAGAGAACAAATATATGACAACAGAAAAGCCATTTATTATATATGTATAATCATAAAGAAATAGTAGAAATGATCCGATCCGGTCGGATCCGGTCCAACCCGATTGGGTTTAAGACACTATTTCAATACATATGAGTCAACATGCCTCGCATGTCCGCTAACTCCCCAGTTACCTCAGCTTGAAATTCCTGCTAAGGCCTATCACGTCCTTGTGCTGGTAGCACCGTCCTTCTTCTTCGCCTTCCTGTGACTTGAACTGCCACACTATCAAAGATTGGCAGTGGCTCAAATCTGTCATCACCAGCTAAAACGGGCACTCTACTGCCATCGCCAATGCATCAATCAGGTTGCCGTATGGAAAAATCTCTCTCTTCATCCGGGCAACCTGGCGAGTCCTTTCATGCATCAACTGACCGATGTTCACATTATTCTCGATATCGAGATAGTACATGAGCTCAGCTTGCCGACAAGTCACTATGTCTGCGTGAGTATTGGGCAGAAGATGAGTAATCAAAAATCTCTGCAGCTCCTTAGCCAGCTCGTTTGAATAGAAGGTAGTGGGGAAATTATTGGCTCTGAAGTCCCACTGCACATCGTAATAATCAGCAATACACACCAAGCGCTCATGATGCGCTCTCTAGTGGCAGCAGTGAACTCCTCATCTTGAAGTGATGCATCTTCTATTCCAAAGCGAGCATTAATACTATCATTGGACAAGTCAATGTGAACCCCCGAACAATAGCAACATTAGTGAACCCCCAACTTATGTTTTGTGGGTTATCCGCAACCCTCAAACAATTATAATAGTGAGGTATCGAACTCATCACTAACTGTAGATGAACTAGATGCACTAAACGAACAGTTATCTAGTGAGAAACATACATTTAGAGTAAAAATGAAACCCTCAACGAACTTAGGATGCAACATGATGACGAAGTCGTCACCCAAAAAAACACACTAAGTCAATTAAAGCTTAAGCACCGAGACACTGAAATTGAGAACGAATCTTTGAACAGAGATGTTGTGGCACTCAAAAATGTCATCTCAAAACTTGAGGAGAAAATTACTCAGCTCCGAAAGCAAACTTCTCCCTCAAAGAATTCGAAGTTAAGGAAGTATGTGAGCCGGAAGTGGATAAGTCCAAAGCACAGACTACACCCAACTCAACAAAAGTTGGCTTAGAGCCTAGGCACATTGCCTTAGATAATGCTACACCTGCACAATCCACTGCACACAAGAAGAATAAGAAAGCACCCACCTCACCTAAGAACGCCGCATCAACACGAACACACACTTCACATCGTTCTACCCCAAGAACTCACGCATATGTATATGACAGAAGAGGTTCAAGGAGTTATGCTCAACAGAACCCCTTCCCTCATACTAACTATTCTACAACTAGCTTTTACCAACCTGTATATTATGATCCATGGATACACCAAGCACCCGACTATACTTATAGATACCCCCAATTCAACCTCGTTTTAGCCCAAATGTTGTACTAGAATGATCAGTTTGCTAGAATGCAACCGAACGTGTACCAATCTGACCCACGTCACGGTGAACAGTCAAGACAATCCACCCAGACTAAGAAGACCGAGAACAAACCAAGAGAAAGAAAGGTATAGGTATGGAAGGATTCTATCAAGACAGATCCTAATTTCTAAGGACCCAAGTGTTAGATGTAGTGCCCGAAAGACAATTTATGTAATTGTTTTTGATTTAACAAAGACAGATTTTATTATTCATATTATTATTTGCTATGTCCTTATAAAGTATACACTACTGCAAACCCTAAGTATATCAGTATGTAACCACTTAACTCGGTGTATGGCATGCACGTGAGGATTGAGTTAGTGGTGATATACTTGAACTGTTAGTCCGTTGTGAACTTAATCAGAGTTTAGGGTCTCATGATTAAAACACCAATAATGCGTCCAGAACACTTTAGGGTGTGATAGTCTTATCCGGAATGTCGGTAGAGGGTACCTAAGTAGGGCATTTATAAATGATGGCATTCATATAGGACTGGACCGATTTAATCTTTATTTCTTGATATAATTCCGTAATCAGGAAATCTTATTAAATCATTAGATGATCATATATGGATTGACCTTAATCTTGAGGTGATCACAGGATGCTGCTTGTCTCGGGGTAGTATTTGATGTGTTAGTTACGGATCACTTTGATATGTGATCCAAGTCACTTCTCGTTGGCACTATTCCTGATGAGTGAGTAGTTCTGGTTTTCACAGACATGGAATCCATTCCGTCCTGCGGGAAGTAGAGAGACAGTCCCTTTATTTGTTAGCCCTAAGAAAATGATCAATGGGCCTAGTTCGTATTAGACTAATTAGCTACTAGTCAGATATGTGAACTAATTGATCAATAGGGGGTTAATGGTAAATAATGATAGGATATTCTGAGTCGGGTTCACGGAGACTTCTCACTCGAATGGACAGTCTATGGAGGGGTAGTCCGTATGTAGTGATTATATCAGTGGACGCTTATTTACTCATAGGGTTGAGTGTAAGTATATATCTATAATCGGTAGAGTTCAGTTTCGGGTTTATGGTGACGTAATCCCGGAATTAATAATTTAAGTATGAATATTCTGTTCGATGAATATTTTACTTAATTATTGGAGCTACTGGTTATAGGACCATGGTCCCCAATGTGGCTCATGTAATTCGGGTATTTTTCTTGTTATTGGGCCTCGGTGATAATTAATTGGCTGGGTCAATTAATTGATATGCGAAATATTATTTAGTTGGGCTAAATTATATAATACACAGAAAAGATATTTTCTGTGGGCCTAAAACCCTAGATGTGGCGCCTCCCAAGTCATAAAATGCAAGAATTGATTTTCTTGTGTGATTAATTATTTACTTGTTAAAGAGTTAATTAATAAAATATAATTGATTTGTAATTGATTGATTGATTAATCACAATCTTTTATAAATGGAATTATCTTTTATTGTGATTTCTTTTTAATTATTTATTTAATTAATTAGAAACTTGGAGGCCAAGGATTTACTCTCCTATATAAAGAGATTTCTTCCAAGACATATGTGAGGAGAAAATTTCGAGGAGAAAATTTCGAGATACACACACAAAAATAGAGAGAAAAACTTGTTTCTTGTCTTGGGTTTCTGGTTGAAGAAAAAGTAGTTTTTCTTGGAAGCATATCAAGGAGGTTCTAGTACCAAGAATTGGTGTCCGCCAACCACATTTTGGAGAACATATTGGAAGATTTGCTTCTCTTCCTGTTATTGGTAAGACATACTAAACCCCCTTGTAGGAATTTTAGATCCTTTATTTATGTATTGTAATTTGTAAATCGTGATCCATCCGCTGCACAAAGAAACTACATCTTTCATGTGGTATCAGAGTGAGGTTCCACGATTTATGAATTATATTCATAGATAAACGATTTAAAAGGAGTGGAATTGCATGTAGAAATTTTTTTATTTCATGCGTGTATAATTTTTGGTGTGATTGGTTGTTATGGTTGAAGAGATGGATTGGGGTTGGCACTTGTTTACCGTTAGATCTATTGTAGCCTTTTCGATTAGTATCGATAAAGCATAGGAATTGTAATTTAAATTTTATGCAATTTTTATTTCCGCAAAAATTTGTAAATTTTATGTAATCGATCCGGGTTCAAGACATGAAGATCTTGAAGATGAAGATGATGAATCCCAAGAATTAATATTGGGAGAGAGGGGGCAGGCGATAATTTTTTTTTGTAAGGTCGGATATTTTTTTTATTAAAATAAAATAAAATTGGATCGGCCCCTTCTCTCCTTCGAAGCTTGTGGATCGTGTAAAGATCGATTCAAGATGCGGATGAAGATTTGAAGATTGTAATTTAATTTATTTTATTCCTAGAAAATAGGTTAGATGCGGGGGTGCCAACGGTCCATCTTGATGTTTATTTTCCGCACTAGTATGCATGTTTAGGATATATGTGTAGAACCAGAAAATTGTCATGACATGCATCATATCATGAATTCCAATCCATATGCATATATATGTGGAAATTAATTCGAGGAATTAGTTAGGCATGTATACAACACGCGATTAGTTTTAATTAATTGTATGATATTAATTAGAAACTAATTAGGGAAACCGAGGATTACGGGTTTTGTCAATCGTCATGGTTAGGTGATGGATTCTCGGTGAATCCCACCTTGCGAAAGCATAGGGAGTAAAATACCGAAACCTCGACAAGATTGCGTTTTTGTCCATAGTGTCTACGTGAAAATTTGATGTTAAGGGATTGAACAATTATGGGCGAATATGGTTCGAAAATGGTCAAACCATGGTTGGGTGGTCAACTGAGCCACGGCTCGATCAACTTAACCCTCCACGTGTGGCGTTTTCACGGGGGTCCGGCAAGGCTGAGCTATTCGACGAGCAACTACGGCTCAACGGAGCTCCCCTAGCCCTGATCCGTCCGACGGCCACATATGTTCCAACGAATAGGTCGGGTGGGCTAGCCCACATAACCGACACCATTCAGGCCCATGATTTATTGTTCCTTAAAGATACATCAAGTCCAAAAACGAAATCAGTAAACCCACCACTTTTCCAAAATATTGAGTGGGAACGGGGAAGGCGACAGCCGACCCCAAAGCCTCTACTGTTGACACAAGCAACGTGAGAGAATGGTGACTCCTCATGCCGGCCTGGGACCGGCCTCCCTAAGGAAGGCCTTCACCACTATCAAAATTCAAGGCTTGGTCTCAGAAAGGATAGGATTTTGGGTACTCGTCGGGTCACTGACCGACCCTAAGGCGGCATACTCGCGGTCTACCTAAAAATCTGAAATAGTAGGTCACACTCGTTATGGGTATTTTTGGTAATACCTTGGCTGAAAAAGAAAGGTAATCGGGGATTAAAAATTGGATGTTCGATTCCATTTTAATCATCGAGAGAGAAAGATCTCAATTTGGCCGTCACCTCTTTGACCTACCCTAAGGCAGCACTGAGGTGTAAAACTAGATCCTTGGAACGGTAGGATAGACTATACATTTAGTTTATAGTTCCTAAAATTTATTTGTAGTGTATAGTTTGAATTTAATTTCTGTCATTTATTTACAGCATCATGTCGTCGCAAATTTCTTTACTGTTGAATGATAAGTTGACCGGAACCAATTTCACTAAGTGGAAAAGTAACTTAAACGTTGTGCTCGTCTTAAAAAATGTTCAACATGTTCTGACCTCGAACATTCCAGCACTTACCGCCCAGTCCTCAAAAGTCGACAAAGAAAATCGGCAGAAGTGGACTGAGTTTGATAACAAGGCGCGGGGCATCATGCTAGCCTCGATTTCGGAAATAAGTAGGACCAAATGTGAAGGTTTTGCAACTGCTAGAGAAATCATGTAGAGCCTTACCTCCATGTATGTCGCACCTTCTGATCAAGCCCGACACGAAGCTGTCAGGATGGCTGTTAACGCGAAGATGAGGAAGGGTCAGTCGGTGACGGGTCATGTGATGAACATGATCAATTACATTACTGATGCCGAGCCTCACGGTTCTAAGTTTGACGAAGTGACTCAAGTGAGCATGATTCTCGAATCACTCTCACCTGATTTCCTTCAGTTCAAGACCAATTATGTCATGAACAAGCTTAAGTTTGACTTGACACGATTGATAAACGAGCTGCAAGTGTTCGAGGGTGTCTACTCTAACAATAGACCCCGAGAAAGGGAAAAGAAGGCCGAAGCCAATGTGGCTGAAGCCAAGTCGTCAACCTCTGGAACAAAGGGAAAGTCGAAGGTCAAACCTGTAAAAGAACAGAAATCGAAGCCCATGAAGAAGAAAGGGAAAAAGGCAACTCCTTTCAAACCTAAGGGTAAGTGTTTTCACTGTGGAGAAGTAGGCCACTGGCGCAAGCATTGCCCGAAATATCTCAAAGAGGTGAAGGAAGGAAAGGGCCAGGCAAACAAGGGGCAGGATAAGACAGGTAATTTACTTGTCTTGGAATCCTACAGTGTAGCTAAAGATGTATCAACTTGGATGCTGGATTCTGGAGCTACTAACCATGTTTGTTCTTCTTTGCAGATCCTTAGTTCGTATGAGGAGCTAGAGGACGGGGCTCAAGAGATGAGATTTGGCAACGGGGTAGTAGTTTCAGCGAAAGCAGTGGGAGTAGTTCGTTTAATGTTTGGAAATAAAGTCCTTAAATTGGACCATGTCTTTTATATTCCGCATTTTTTAAGAAATTTAATTTCTATGTCTGTTTTGCAAGAACAATTGTATTCTTTATCTATTGAGTATAATAAGATTGTTATTTCCAGAAATGGACGTAACTTGTGTTCTGCAATGTTAGAAAACGGATTGTATGTCATTAAACCAACCGATACTCCACTGCTTAATACTGAAATGTTTAAAGTAGCACATCAAAGTTCTGCTACAAGGCAGAAAGTTTCTCATGAAGATAAAACATGTATTTGGCACCTTAGGCTAGGTCATATTTCCTTGGAAAGATTCAAAAGACTGGCCAAAGACGGTCCCTTAAGTGAGTTATCTGTTGACTCACTGCCAGTCTGCGAATCTTGCCTGGAGGGAAGAATGACTAAGCGTCCCTTCACGTCAAAGGGTAATAGGGCCAAAGAACCTCTAGAATTGGTACATTCAGATCTGTGTGGTCCGATGAATGTACAGGCTAGAGTCGGAATCGAGTATTTTGTGACTTTCATTGACGACTACTCGAGATTCGGATATGTTTATCTACTGCACAGGAAATCCGAAACTTTTGGTAAGTTTAAGGAATTCCAGGCAGAAGCCAAAAGGAAGCTAGGCAATTCTTTGAAATGCCTTTGCTCTAATCATGGAGGTGAGTACTTAGATACTGAATTCACTTTTTGGAACAAGGGATCTGTTCCCAACATTCCGTGCCTAGAACGCCTCAACAAAACGGAGTTGCTGAGCGAAGAAATAGGACATTGATAGACATGGTCAGATCAGTGATGAGCTACGCGTCACTACCGGTTTCCTTTTGGGGACATGCCCTAGAAACAGCGGTCCGCATTCTAAATGTGGTGCCGTCAAAGTCTATCGAGAAAACACCCATTGAGTTATAGAGTGGGAGTAAACCTAGTTTGTGTCACTACCGTATTTGGGGGTGTCCTGCACATGTGCTGGAGGACAAGACTAGCAAATTGCAAGCACGTACAAAAGTATATCTGTTTGTAGGGTATGCAAAAGGGACACGAGGAGGTTTCTTCTATGATCCGGAAGATCGGAAGGTAATAGTTTCGACTAATGCCACTTTTCTCGAGGATTAGTACATGAAGGACTTCAAGCCTCAGAGTAAAGTTGTACTCGAGGAGTTACTTTCTGATGAGGTCAGACCACGGGTGACACCTAGTGTCACGGATAACAACACTACTGATACACATGATGACCCTGACAGTCCTAGACCACTCAGACATACTGCCAGAGTGTCTCGGGCACCAGTGCGGTACGGTATGCAACCAGAGGCGAATGTCGCCGTCTCCGATGGAGTGGAGGATGATCCAGTGTCCTATCGCAGGGCTATGGATGATTCTGATAAGGACATATGGGTTGATGCGATGAATCAGGAGATGGAGTCTATGTACTCTAACTCAGTCTGGAAACTTGTAGATTGCCTTGAGGGTGTCAAACACATAGGCAGTAAATGGATCTACAAGAGAAAGCGAGGAGTGGATGGAAAGGTTGAAACCTTCAAAGCTAGGCTAATGGCCAAAGGCTACACACACAGAGAGGGAATCGACTACGAAGAGACCTTCTCCCATGTGGCAATGCCGAAGTCCATTCGGATCCTCCTTTCAATTGCTGCATGTCTAGATTATGAGATCGGGCAGATGGATGTTAAGACAACCTTCCTTAATGGCTATCTTGACAAGGAAATATATATGTAGCAACCATAAGGATTAACGAGAAAGGCCAAGAGCACAAAGTGTGCAAGTTGCTCAAGTCCATTTATGGGATGAAGCAAGCTTCTCGGTCTTGGAATCATAGATTGGATGAAACCATCAAGTCGTATGGTTTCAAACAAAACTTTGATGAGCCTTGTATATACAAGAAGGTCGTCAAAGATCAGGTGGCGTTCTTAGTGTTGTATGTTGACGACATTCTGCTAATTGGACCCAATAAGGGGATGTTGTCAGATGTGAAGAATTGGTTAGCCACATAGTTTCAAATGAAATATTTGGGAGAGGCGAGTTATGTTCTAGGGATCCAAGTTATACGGGATCGGAAGAACAGGATGTTGGCTCTATCCCATGCATCTTACATAGATAAGATGTTGTTGCGTTATAGCATGATGAATGCAAAGAAGGGTTTCCTACCAACCCGTCACGGCATTCAACTCTCTAATAAACAGTGTCCTTAGACACCTGAGGAAATAGAGAGTATGGGATGAGTACCATATGCTTCGGCTGTTGGTAGTCTAATGTACGCTATGCTGTGTACTAGACCAAACATCTGCTACGGCGTGGGCTTGGTCAGCCGTTTTCAGTCAAATCCAGGCTTGGAGCACTGGACAGCAGTGAAGAATCTCCTCAAGTATCTTAAGAGAATGAGGAATTATATGCTTGTATATTCGGGTGCGAACCTGGATATAGCATGGTACACTGATTCTGACTTCCAGTCAGATAAGGATGATCGTAAATCGACATCAGGCTTAGTGTTTACTCTGGGAGGCAGAGCAGTAGTCTGGAGGAGCGTCAAGCAGTCCAGCACAGCCGACTCAACTATGGAAGCCGAATACATAGCGGCCTTTGAGGCAGCTAAGGAAGCGGTATGGCTCAAGAAGTTCCTGGGAGATTTAGGAGTAATCTTAAATCCAGAACATCCGATACGTCTCTACTGTGACAACAATGGGGCCGTTTCGAATTCCAGAGAACCCCGGAGTCACCAGAAGTCAAAGCATATAGAGAGGAAATACCATCTGATCAGAGAGATTGCTCAACGAGGAGACATTTCCGTCACGAAAATCCCCTCAGCCGACAACCTTGCTGATCCGTTCACAAAGACGCTTTCCAAAGAAGTCTTTTCGAGGCACTTGGAAAACATGGGTATTAGGGACATGAGTCATTTGCTTTAGAGCAAGTGGGAGATGTAGTTATTGCTGTAATAAAGATAGGGTGTGCTCTAAAACAATTATTACTTGTCATTCGTGCAAGTGGGAGATTGTTAGATGTAGTGCCCGAAAGACAATTTATGTAATTGTTTTTTATTTAACAATGATAGATTTTATTATTCAAATTATTATTTGCTATGTGCTTATAAAGTATACACTACTCCAAACCCTAAGTATGTCAGTATGTAACCACTTAACTCAGTGTATGGCATGCACGTGAGGATTGAGTTAAAGGTGATATACTTGAACTGTTAGTCCGTGGTGAACTTAATCAGAGTTTAGGGTCTCATGATTAAAACCCCAGTAATGCGCCCAGAACACCTTAGGGTGTGATAGTCTTATCTGGACTGTCGGTAGAGGGTACCTAAGTGGGGCATTTATATATGATGGCATTCATATAGGACTGGACCGATTTAATCTCTATTTCTTGATATAATTCCATAATCAGGAAATCTTATTAAATCATTAGATGAACATATATGGATTGACCTTAATCCTGAGGTGATCACAGGATGCCGCTTGTCTCAGGGTAGTGTTTGATGTGTTAGTTACGGATCACTTTTATATGTGATCCAAGTCACTTCTCGTTGGCATTATTCCTGATGAGTGAGCAGTTCTGGTTTTCACAGACATGGAATCCATTTCTTCTTGCGGGAAGTAGAGAGAGAGTCCCCTTATTTGTTAGCCCTAAGAAAATGATCGATGGGCCCAGTTTGTATTAGACTAATTAGCTACTAGTCAGATATGTGAATTAATTGACCAATAGGGGGTTAATGGTAAATAAGCATAGGATATTCTGAGTCGGGTTCACGGAGACTTCCCACTCGAATGGACAGTCTATGGAGGGTTAGTCCGTATGTAGTGATTATATCAGTGGACGCTTATTTACTCATAGGGTTGAGTGTAAGTATCTATAATTGGTAGAGTTCAGTTTCGGGTTTATGGTGGCGTAATCACGGAATTAATAATTTAAGTATGAACATTCTGTTCGATGAATATTTTACTTAATTATTGGAGCTACGGGTTATAGGTCCATGGTCCCCAATGTGGCTCCTGTAATTCGGGCATTTTTCTTGTTATTGGGCCTCAGTGATAATTAATTGGCTAGGCCAATTAATTGATAAGAGAAATATTATTTATTTGGGCTAAATTATATAATACACATAAAAGACATTTTCTGTGGGCCTAAAACCCTAGGTGTGGCGCCTCCCATGTCATAAAATGCAAGAATTGATTTTGTTGTGTGATTAATTATTTACTTGTTAAATAATTAATTAATAAAAGATAATTGATTTGTAATTGATTGATTGATTAATCACAATCTTTTATAAATGAAATTATCTTTTATTTTGATTTCTTTTTAATTATTTATTTAATTAATTAGAAACTTGGAGGCAAGGATTTACTCTCCTATATAAAGAGAGTTCTTCCAAGACATATGTGAGGAGAAAATTTCGAGATACACACACAAAAATAGAGAGAACAACTTGTTTCTTATCATGGGTTTCTGGTTTAAGAAAAACTTGTAGTTTTTCTTGGAAGCATACCAAGGAGGTTCTAGTACCAAGAATTGATGTCTACCAACCACCATTTGGAGAACACATTGGAAGATCTTGGCTTCTCTTCCTACTATTGGTAAGACATACTAAACCCCCTTGTATGAATTTTAGATCCTTTATTTATGTATTGTAATTTGTAAATCGTGATCCATCCGTTGCGCAAAGAAACTACATCCTTCACCAAGAACTAAAGGGTACCTACAAAATCACTTATATTGCAGACATGCTTCAAATCTAAACATTTTTTAAGAAATACTAAGTGGTGTATGGATAGTGGATGCTCCCAGAATATGACTGGAAACTTGTCCTAGTTTCACGATTATAGAGCTAAATCCAAGGTAGGTTCAGTCAAATACGATGATAGCTCAAAAGGCAAGATCCTTGGTGAAAGATCAGCGGGTAATCCTAAAACCTTCTTGATTCGCAAAGTTTTACTTGTTAAAAATTTAGAATATAATCTTTTGAGCATATCACAGTTAATGACTCTGGCTTTAGAATTGTGTTTGACGAAGATAGTTGCAAGGTATATTAAAAATCAAGGAAAGTTGTCCTAACCGGTCGACGTTAACATAATATTTACACGATCGAAATGGACAACTTAACCGATTGTTCAATAACTTGTCTTATATCTAAGAATGACAACACAAATCTATGGCACCGTCGCTTAGGTCATGTTGGTATTACAACCATTGAGAAACTATGTAAAGAGAATCTCATGCGTGGTCTACCATCTCTTGATTTGAAAGAGTTTGACACTTGTGAGCCGTGTACACATGGAAAACAAATTAGAACTTCCTTTAAATTTAAACACGGAGTGTCTTCCACTCGCATCCTTGAATTGTTGCACATTGACTTATTTGGCCCCAGTAGAGTTAGAAGTTTTGATAGGAAGTCTTATGTGCTTGTCGTTGTTGACAACTACTCCAGACATACCTGGGTTTTGTTTTTGACCCATAAGAGTGATAGTGCTGAGGCATTTTCAACTCTTGTGAAGTAACTACAAAACACTTTTGATATATTCATAGTAAGTGTCAGGAGTGACAGAAGTGGAGAGTTTGTGGATATGGGTCACATTGATTTCTATGAGTACCTTGGTATCCAACATGAATTCTATGCTCCTTGAACTCCATAGCCAAACGGCGTTGTTGACTGTAAGAACCGAACCCTAAAAGAATCTACTCGAACAATGCTTAGTGAGTTCAAGGTGCCTCGTTTTCTATGGGCTGAGGTTGTTGCTTGTGCATTCTACATTGTCAATAGAGTGTCTATAAGACACAGACTGCACAAGACACCTTATGAAGTCCTAAGAAACTAGCCTCCTGATGTTAACTACATTCATGTTTTTGGATACAAGTGTTTTGTGCTGTTTGTTAAAGGAAACTTGGATAAGTTTGCATCTAAGTCCATCGAATGCATATTTGTTGGTTATTCAGAGACCTCTCGGGCTTATAGATGTTATGATCCAATTTCCCGACGTATTCTCGAGTCCATCCATGTGTCTTTCCATGAGTATATTTCCATGACTAACAAGTTCTCGAGTGTGCAAGATAAGAATACAAGTGTTGAGCAGTTAGACATAGATCATGAGTTTGAGGTACTTTTGCCTGCTTCAAATGACACATCCTCCAAACCTGAAGTAGCTCTTGAGCCAGTTGTTGAGTCAACACCACCCATTGTGGATGACAACTTAGCAAATGGTGCTCCCAATGAGGAGAATGATGGTGCTCAACAACACATATGAGAATAGTATCACACCTCTGATCTCATTATTGGTGGTTTCAATGCTTGTGTAAGCACCCGAAGGTCCACTATCTCACCCTCATCTTTGCATGCATTTATTTCCCACATTGAACCTAAGAATATTGTTGAAGCCCAATGAATGGGTTATAGCTATCCAAGAAAAGTTCATCCGTATGAAAGGCAAGAAGTATATGAACTCGTACCCCCACCAAAGGGTAAATCCTCGGTAGGCACTCGATGGGTCTTTAGGAATAAGTTAGATGAAAATGGTAAAGTCTTTCAGAATAAATCTTGACAAGTTGCCTAGGGTTATACCTAAGAGGAAGGCATCGATTATGATGAGACATTCGCCCAAGTTGCTAGGCTTGAAGCCATTCGACTTTTAATCCTATTTGCATCTGGCTTAGAATAAAGCTCTATCAGATGGATGTCAAAAGTGCATTCTTGAACGGTTTTATTGATAAGGAAGTGTATGTTCTCCAGCCCATAGGCATTGAGGATACACTTCATTCATACAATGCCAACCGTCGCAAGAAAGAATTTTATGGACTCAAAGAAGCCCCTAAAGCATGGTGTGATGGATTCATCTATGCTAATAGCCAACGGTTTTGTTAGGGGTAGGTTAGACAATACCTTTTTCATAAGAAAATCTGGCTTTGACATCTTGGTAGCCCAGGTTTGTATCGATGACATTATCTTCGGTTTCACAGACCCTGATCTTTGCACTGAGTTTGAGACTTTTATGTCCTCCCAGTTTGAGATGTCAGCTATGGGAGAATGAAGTTTCTTCCTTGGTTTACAGATCAAACAGACACAGTCCGGCACACACATTAGTCAAACCAAGTATATCAGAGATATGTTTAGCAAGTTTAAGTTTGGCAATCTGAAACCAGCTACAACTTATATGAGTTTGTCAGTCAAACTTACACTTGATGAAAATGGTGAGCCGTTTGACTCTCACTTATATCGGTCTATGATCGGTTCTCTGCTATACCTGACCAAATCGAGACCTGACATACAGTTTGATGTAGACTTATGTGCACGTTTTTAATCAAATCCCAAGATTCACATGTCAAAGGTGTAAAGAAAGTTTTTAGATATCTTCGGCACACACCTACACTAAGCCTCTGGTATTCCCGGGCTTCTGTACTTGCACTTCTCACTTACAGCGATGCTGATTTTGGTGGTTGTCATATCGAATGGAAATATAGTACTGGTGGTACCTGTCAATTCTTAGGCGATAGACTCATTTCTTGGTTCTCTAAGAAGAAGCCTAGTTTTTCCCTTCGCACTACCAAGGCTGAGTATGTTGCCCTAAGCAACTGGTGTGCTCAACTCCTCTGGATAAAACAACAACTCGTAGATTTCGGCATGTCTGTAGACTGAGTACCCATTTATTGCAATAGTACCAGTGCAATAGACTTGGAACCCAATCTTGTATTGCACTCTCCAGCCAAACTCAAAGATATTAGATATCATTTTATACGTGATCACATGAAAAATGGTACTATATCTATTGAGTTTGTTCCAACTGCGCAACAAGTTGCCGATATTTTCACGAAGCATTTACCTCAGACCTTGTTTGAAAAGTTATGTAGTGGCCTCCACATGATACCTCTGTGACTCCATTTTCTTAGTTTTCAAACTAAGGGGGGAAGTACATATGTTGGGGGCTGTAATCTAGGGGAGCGTATAAGTATTTTGAAAATTAATCAAAAGGGGGAGAATGTTGAAAAATGAATCCTAGTTGCATGTGAATTTGATTAATTTCCAAAAATACATGTGTTTATCATAAATGTGTGACACTAATTGCCATGAAGCTTTAATGCTTACATCATAATGCACATGTTGTTATTTTTCATCTTTGTAGGGTATGTATTTATTTAATTAAGTTCTAATAATTTTTTTAATTAATTGAGGATTTTTATTAATTAAATTAATGAAACTTATATATTAATATTTGTGTATATATATATTTGTGTGTGTGTGTGCGTGTGTGATTTTTTCCAAGAAGGACACATTCAATAATAAATCAGGCTAGAAATACACACATGATTAATAAGGACAAAATTAATTTAGAGTTCTGATAATACCCCTATTTTATAATTATGGAGGGAGGAGTAAATAAATGGAAGTAAATCCTGGCAATTAAAGGAGTAATTATAGGAAATTGAATTTCCCAAATATTTTATCCAATTTTAAAAAAAAAAAACACAATCATGAGTACGCTTCAGTTACAACTATATATATATATATATATATATATATATATATATATATATATATATATATATATATATATATATATATATATATATATATATACTAGTAGTAAAAACCCGCGTTATGCACGGAAATGATTAAATATGAAAATGATATTAAAAAAAACAAAAAAGTAACACGTGTATGCTAAGATAAACATTTTGATGAATGTATAACATAATACTCTAGGTTTAAGCACCATTTTTCTCATTTATACACACTTATATAACACAATACAACAGCTAAATGGCCGTGTATTTCTCTCGAGTGTTAGCAAACACACAAAAATAATCAAATCATTATTCCTCAACTTCTGGTAGAAACAAAAATAGCTAGGTGAAGAAATTAAACCATTATCGTCATTTTCATGTAGAAATAAAATAGGCAGGTGGAAAAGCTACACGGGTGTAACCCGTAATTCATTTGGACAAAACATATAACGCATGACATCACACCGGTTGTTGGATGGAACCGCTACCCTTGCATCATCCCAACCTCCACCGGGGAATCATAACAAACTTGTTCATATTCTGGATATAATGCTGATAAAGATTTTGTCTGCACAATTTGCTGAGATACCGATTCCGAGGAATTGCACCCTCCAATTGGAGAGAAGACTTATTGTACAACATGTATTTGTGAAGGATACCAAGTGGAAGTTGATATGTGTCCAACTCAGACCTATACAACACTACTATGTGTAAGGGTAAATTTAGACACATCTCCACCTTAAGTTGGTATCACCCAAAACTTCTGTTGTATTATAAAATTTCTCCCAAATTGGTAGCTTGTAAGCAACATATCAAAAAAAGATGCCCACCCAATAAATAAAAATAAGAACAATAAGAATAGAAACACTACAATGTTACCTCATGCATGAAGACCACTCTTTCTGCACAGGTGTAGTACAAAAATATAGAGTCAATTTTTCTGAGAAACAATATACAACAGCCGTAAGACATGATTCAAAAAAAAGTCCAGTTTGCATGAAAAATAAAAGAATCCAACCATACCACAAACGAAAATAAAAATAACTATGATCTGGATCCCGTAAATACTCCTATACCTTGTATCGTCGTCATCGTCTTCATCAAATGTAGTGCCAACAATGTTGCTACATATTAGCTTCTCACCGGCACGAAAAAAAAGTAGCAACCTGCATACCAAAAGAAAATAGAAAGACTTCTAAAAAATGTGTAAGATATAGTCAAATCCAAATCAAAATTGGAATGAGAAAAAATAATGCAATAATTACTCATTGATAAAGGCTACAACTTTCATGAACTTCTATTTCCTCTATATCCCCAACCGGAGAATTACTGAATAGGTGTAATGAACAACCAAAAACAGATGTCGCACGTTAAAATGAATCCCCGCTAAAATATCAGTGAATAAAGAAATAAACTTCTGTCAGGTATAACGGCTGAGTTGGGAAATGTAAATCCTTATAAATTAAAGTAACAAATCTACTAATCGTGGTAAAAAAAAACAAAGTAACATATCCACTAATCGAATTGCAGAAAAAACATAAGGAGAGTTATAACCTTGACCAAAATGTGATGAGAAAACCAAAAACCGCACTTGATTAGTAAAGACATAACGTTTCCTAAGAAATGTCAATTATAACATAACAAAAACCATGGAAAGCATAAGAAAAAAATGTATGCGGTGGCCGGTAGCTAAGTTGCCTGAAGTACAACTATGAATGTTGAGATCGATTGGCATAGATAATGCTTGCATATTATCTCATTTAGGATTTCAAAATTTGAACTACCATTCAGATGAGCATGACTATACTTGGAGAGGTAAGAAAAATAAACAATAGAAAAACAGTACCTTCAAGATCCCTCCTTTTCACACATTTCTTAACCTATTTTTAAAGTTTCTTCAACTTCATCCCAAAGCCGCCTATTCTGCCCGGTATAACTCTGAGAAAACCAAGACAATTTATTGATGGTAACACCATAGAAATATAAGACAACAGTGTAAAAAGAAAAACAAAAGCGTGATGTATGAATGAAATGGTAAGTTGGCATATTGCAAAGCAGCAAATAAATGAATCAAAAAAGAAATAGTAATGTGAGAATACATATTTATTGGCAATCACCAAAACTTGAATGCAAAGATGTACATCAGATAAATAAAATGCAACAAAAAAAAGTCATCGTTTAGTATCCTGCCACGTGCAAAGCTGTTGGAACTGCAGTTTTATCACTTGGCACTGACCTGGAAGCATTTACACTTTGTCCATAAAAAAACGGCAGAAGTTGGAAAAAAATACTAAGGCAGACACACCATTCACATTGTAGGTGGAACCCAGTGGAAGTAGCTGTAGCAATTCACATGAAGTTAGCATGGTGGTAAAGAGATTATAGGTAAATTAATGAAAATAAAGAACTAACACGGTTTACATTTGAAACGAAAGGGCAATATGAAACATAGCAGAAGGCTTGCTCACATGCATGGACAGTAAAATATGGTTTATAATCTAAAGCACGACATCATAGCATCCTCAACATTGACATGTACTCCAATATGAAGGACATATGCGTGAACAACAATGTATGCAAATGTAGAGTGACATTAATGCATTCTGCTCATATGCAGAAAAGTCCTTTGCTTAGTATTCAGATAAAACATCCGCAAATTGAAAATCAAAGCAAAGGTTTTAAAACAAAGCAGAAACCACAAAACTGTGCTTGCTATTTTGAATTCCAGGCCAAAAATTGAATGTCAACATGAAGTTGCAATTTCATTCCAGTATGGGGAGACGTCATTCCATCTATCTACAGCTGAGTAAAAATAGGACCATTGTAACCAAAATATTATATTGACAACATTGCTAAGAAAGCAGACACAATAAGACTGAGGTTTCCTCATGAAAATGTAAATCCACTTGATATGCTTGAGACAACAAAAAAAAAACATTATGGAATGAAAATGAAATAGAGAATGAAAAAAGCACCTTCGATTGTTGGCACGGAATCGCAGCTCCTCAACTAAGAAGCATGGTGGTTTCCCTGGGACCTAAAATAAATGAATTTGAACATAAACAGAGGACGACACCAGAGAAAAAGCCTCTAGGTGTTTGATACGTTAAGACTTCAATTGAAGAATTATAAACAAAACATTTGGATTACCTTTGAATTCGAGCAGAATACAATACCAAAAAGGGGAAAATATGTTAAACTTTTTTATGAATTGCTAAAAATAAAAAAAATTTAAAAAACCTTACAACATTCAAGATCCATGAGTGTTATGTACCCTTAGGGAAGCCACATCCTTTAATTTTCTTGAAATCGCTAGCAGCAAGAAGCTTGGCATCGCCATCTTCATTTATCAAGACGACATCCTCCGGCCTGAAATCGAAAGAATTTTTAGTCTTCATGCAGTTAGAATCGGAACAGTTTTAATTGTGGATTGAACTTGAGTTGTAGATTGCAAAAGAGGATCAACATAAGATTACATAGCTTGAGAGGTAGTTGAAAGGGGAGCGGTTTGTCAAGGATAGCCACGATTGATGGTCCGTGCGTCTCATGATGGGAGCAGATCATTGGGCACAACGTAATGAGAGAGGTCGGGTTAATCGCAGGTGTAGGGGAAAAACGGGTCACGGAGCGGGTTAATTGGTGTAATTGGGTTAATTGACAGTTTTTTTCTTGAAAATATATAATAAGATATATATATATATATATATATATACTAGCCACAAACCCGTGCGATGCACGGAAGAACGTAAACTTTGAAAATGAGTATTAAAGGAAAATGATATGTTACAAAAATGTTGTGTTTATATTTGAAACTTATGATGAGGTAATATGTACATCATGTATGTTTATAATTCTTACGTGTAATGTAAAAAGAATGAATAATATATCGTACTAATAAGAGGTCATGTTGTCTGATTTGAATTCGAAGTTTGCCTTCCGTGAAAGTGTATCAACATAATTCTCCAATCCAGAAGCTGTTGAAAACGAATTAGTTTTCTGAAATTGCTAAGTATAATATGGGCAAATGAAAAAGAAAATATGTGAACCATCGTAAATATATGAGGATCATACATTATTCTTTAACCAAAAAATCGCTAGTGGAAAAACCATGCAATGCACGGGATAGTGTGAATAATGAAATGATTATTGAAATTTTGTATTTGTATATGTAGGCAACAATTTACTTTCTTTGAATACAAAATTTTTACCTAAAAGCATTGTGTATATATTGATTGTGAAAAAAAGGGAGTTATACACTTAAGTCATAAGATTGAAACAGTTGGTGAAATAGGCAAAGAACATATATCCATTATTCACATAAATCAAAATTTCATTATATGGTTTACTACTTTGACTATAGTCATGCATTCCAAAATGGAAATTTGCAGTAAAAACCAAACCCACAACCCCAAACAGACCACCACCCCCTTCCCCCGTTTTCTTAATAACTATAACAACACCTGAGCTTATTAAAACATTCAAAAGTTTTCATAAACATGGAACAATATAAATCATTTGATATGCCGCAAACCTAACTTTAGATTCCCCTCCGTAGCATGACAGGGCATCGCTATTCTTTAACCAAAACATCACTTCATCTTATGCGAGCATTTCACAATCCATGAAAGATACAATTCCTTCACAATGCAGTTAGCCTTGACCAAAACATCAACAACCTAATCAAAGTTTCGAACATGTAACATATGAAATACATTTTTGCAAGAATAATAGCCAAACTTAGTAATAAACAGTACTCCACTTATTTAGCCCCATAGGTAAAGAACACTTTCATGTCCCCTGAGTTATAATACTTTGCATAAGGTTCCATAGTTTCATAACCTAATGGGTTAGATATCTTACACCATCCAAATTGAGAATACATAAATCTCTACCTCTTAATAGACAAATTAAATACAATACAAAGTGATGAGAAAACACAACTGAATAAAAATTTATATTTATGGATTGTTGCAAGATTAAGCTAAATGTGAGAACGCGACACGTGACAATTAGAAGATCGCATAAGCTACTCGTAGACTTGCTCTCCCGGCATATCTCTACTATTGATTCAGATTGAGAGTGGGAAGCCTAAAGCATATTGAACGATGTGCAAGATGAACTAAAATAGCAGCCAGAAAATGAAAGGAAGAGGTACAGTGGCATCATGTACGTACCTTCCTCTCTTTCATGTCAGTAATTTCACCAGTGTTCCTATCTATGCCAATCCATGCATTTTCACCATTTGCATGCTGCAATGCAAAATACCTGTATGAGGAACTTATGTCTAATATCACCTCTGACTGAAACTGAGAAAAATTACCACAGTAAGAATGCTTACTAAGATGGGAAAAGATCTAACCTTTCCTTGTAACGCAGTCATTGTGCGAATCACATTCACTCCACAATTTTGAGCCAAAGTTGGGGTATAGGTTCGAAAGCAATTGCAGCAGCTTCATATAGCCAATGTGTTACCATGGATGACAACATTACTATTCTATATAAAAAACATATGAATTGATTTGGATTTTAAATACGACCTGGATTTTAAATACGACCTATAAATTGGTCCTTGGAAAAAACAATCAAAAATGTGTAAAAATCAAACACGAAAACCAACCTTTTCTATTCCTTCAATAGATGAACTCTTCTCGCTTCAACATGGCGAGAGACAAGTCAACTCCGTTGCCCCACCACCAGGTAGAAGTTTTGGATTGTTGATGATGTTTCTGGCCACAGACATTGCATCCTGTAAAAGAACACATAAAATTTTTAAATGTGAATCATAAATGGAGGATAGACATGCAATACAAAGAGGGGAAAAAAGTACCTGTAAATTCCTTTCAACTTCATTCAACAAATCCTTGCTGGCACCCCTTAGCAATACGGTGCAAGCTTTTGGATCCTTGCAATCTTCAATAACTGCAAAAAAAACTCATCCCCTATTTTCCTAACCTCAAAGAGACCAGCTCCAGTACCAACATCAGACTCCTGCAACTCATCAGGTCCGTTCAGATAATGGCATGTTATTGTCAGTCTTTCTTAACCTTCAGATGGCTGCGGCACCGGCCTTGCTCAGATAATGGCATGCAAGGTCACTAATCCCCTTCTCTGTGATTACTAAATCGGGTTTGAACTTCAATATCTGCACGCAGAGGTTCTCGATATATTCTTCTTCCATTTTCAATAGTACACTCCAATCTTCTTCTCTCATCAATTCTGCATTTGTTTGGCTCTCACCTTTCTTGTATTCCAGGGGGCAATCAAGTAGGATAATACATGGGTTCGCAATCTTTCTCCTCATTTTACCTATTTGCAAATAAATAAAATAGAGAGAATGCTACAAAATACCTTCAAGAACCGATTTTTACTGAGTGCCCCGTTGAATTTGCCCACACATTTCATCTGATCCAGGTCAATAATCAAAGGAATTAAATAAAAAATACTACTTCAAAAAAGCTGAAATCGGTAAAGAATCTGATAAACTGGTTGAACTCACCTGATCTTCAACAGTCAAATACAATTGGATGCTCATATTGAACAAAATCAGCTCCAAGCTCCTAAAACAATACCAAATAAGATAATTAATAAATTAAAACCAAAAATAACAAATGTGAAATGTGCAGACTAAATGAAGGGGAAGAAATTAGCAAAATCAACTCAAAACTGCTAAAACAAAAAACAAAATTGGTAAAATAAATTAAAAACAACAAATTAGCACAATAAAGGAAGGGGATGGAAAAATAGACCATAGGCAATGTGAGTTCAATTCAATTCTGACACCTACCATTGGCACATTTACACTCCGGCAGCCGCCCGATTTTTTTTTTTTTTTTTTGAAAAATCTTTCATTTGAATCTCGCAACACCATGATCTCCATCAGATTCTCAGCACTTCCTTTCCTCACCGCTGTAATTATGGCAATTGTTCAAATCAGCTACGGCATATGGGAAGGGATTGGCTCCGTCACCTGCACCGGCGGCTCAATCGAATTAAAATAAATCAAAAACAACAAATTAGCACAATAAAGGAAGGGGATGGAAAAATAGACCATAGGCAAACACACCGTTGTGATTTCAATTCAATTCCGACACCTACCATCGGCACATTTACATTCCGGCAGCATCTTCAATCGAATTACGGTGAGTTTTAGGTCTTTTTTTTTTCTTTTTGATTTTGAAATTTTCATTTCTTGACATTAGTTGAGAAATAGTGGATAGATCTGGATCTGGCTTTGTTTTAGAAGCGTACTTGTGGGGTTTATTTGGGGTGGGTAACAGTAGAGAAAACGTGGGTGGTTCTGTGATGTGAATTAGTGGGTTGGGGAAGTTGTTGCAGCCGAAAAATGTAAGGATTATGTACAAAAGAAGCGGGTCAGATGGATGGTTTGGCGAATTAAAACCGGTCCAGAAGTGGGAGAGAATGTGGGATAGTAGGAATAGGCATAGAAGAACGTGGGAATGGAACAACTGATTTTCTGAATTTTTTTTTTGTTTTGGAAACCAGATACAGGAGATGACTGATGAAGAAGTGAGGGGGAAAAAAAATGTGGGGCGGTGGAAGTAAAAAGAGTGAGAAGAGTGAGGCAGTTTAAATAAAGAGTGGGATTGGGTAGTTTTTTGTGGAGAGGTAGTTGTAGGAGGGGTGGGTTAGTTTTTTAATAAGGTTTTTTCTTTTATTTTTAGCGGGTAACCGGGTTTTGAAAACGGGTTTTCATGTGTTTTTTCCGGGTCAATTAGCGGGTAACTGGGTTAAATCCCTTCTGTCATATATATATATATATATATATATATATATATATATATATATATATATATATATATATATATATATATATATATATATATAAATGACGAGTGAAGTAACAGTAACACGTGAAGTAACAATACAATAAGAATGATAAATTTTCAACATACAGTAAAAATTATAAGTGAAGTAACAGTAACACGTGAAATATAAATGCAATAAGAATTGTAATTTCCAACATATATTAAAAATTACGAGTGTAACCAAGTAGCTTGGCTCAAGTGGTAAGTGACTTGAGAATACCAAAGAGGTCACCGGTTCGATTCTCCTCTGAGACGTCATGTTGAAAGAGCTCTTGGCGTGCCAAGTTGAAAGAGCTCTTGGCTAGGCCTTACCCCTGAGTAAGAGTCAGACTCTGCAGGCACGATCCGGGCCGAAATCCGGATTAGTCGGACCAGTGGGTCCAGATACCGGGGGCTTTAAGCAAAAAAAATACGAGTAAAGTAACAATAACACGTGAAGTAACAATGCAATAACAATTACGAGTGACTACTTCTTTGTGTATTGGTTATAATTACTTTTTTGTATATCTTACTACTCCCTCCGTTTTATTTTAACCGACACTTTTCAGAGTTTTCTTTATTTTTATTTATCTGTCATTTTACATTACCAATGCAGCATTTATTATTTTCTTCCACCTTTACCCTTCATTTTAATGACCCAAATTTTTGGTACAATTTTCCATGCACAATGAGTGAAGGATAATTTTGTTATTTTACCCTCTTTTTCAGACACATTAATTACTTTCTTAATCTGTGTGAATCTTCTCTCAGCGACAGATAAAAATAGAACGGAGAGAGTACATTTTTTCTAGTGTTACTAATGTTTAATGTGTAGCTACATTTTTATTGTAACTATATTTTATTGATTGTTATTATTTCTTTATATGTTACTACATTTTTTTGGCACTGAGTACACTTTTCATGTGTAATTACATTTTTTATGAGACTACACCTTTTTTATCAGTAAATTTCTTTTTTTTTTTTTGTATTTTAGATTGTGAATTTAATTAGTCAAAGATATTTATGACTGTAATAAATCTAAATAATGATACCCGCATTTATTAACGCAGTTATGCCAATTTGCACATGAGTAATTTGATACATCTATTTTCATTTTGTCCATTTTTATCATCCTAGATGAGAGATAACATTGAATCCTCATTTTGACATTTAATGTCTTTCTGACTCCTTCCCCCTCCCATATATATGTCTGTGTGTGGGGGGCCCTCAGATTTGCCTTGGCCCGTTTAATTCCTAGCCTAGCCTGATAAGCCTAGCCCGTGTTTAAAGTCCATTTACCCGGCCCTTTAAGACTTGACTCGCTTCTTGACCCAGTTCCACCCTAAATTACCCTAACACCTAATTAATCCCTTCATTTTCACTTCGGCTGTTTTTCTTTCAAAATCCAATTAGTGCATGATACAGAGAACCAGCAAAGGGCTGAGTTTATACCTTTAGGGTTCTTTTGCGAGCCATTTTTGACACATTAGTCTTCTCAGAGTTTTCTGAATGAAATATCCTTATGAATTCAGTGCATGCTATACTAAACTGAAAATTTGTCCTTCAATTATCGAGAAATTTCACATCTTAATTGAGAGGAGAAGAATTGGAAAAAGTTCATTTCTTAACTGCGAAATGAACATTTCCAATTCGAATTTTCAAAATTAACCGAATATTAATACCGGAAAATGATTTATTCTTTTGGATCTATGAATTTTCCCTTCAACCAGACAAATTTTCGTATAGAGTTTTCTTAAGTGAAGCCGAGAATTGTTGTTTCCGAATGTGATTGAGATTTGAGCGTCTCTTCGAATTTGTTCTTGACTTCTTATTGACTCTCCCTTCTCACATTATTTTACTCCAACTTATGATTAAAATCGATAATACAACTTTCATTTATGCGGTGAACGGAAGGCCTTTATCATTCTGAATTCTCCTTTTTTTTATTTCTCTTTTTATTTCATTTTTTTTCCCTCAACAGAGACTCTCCCTTCTCTTTTTTTTTTTTTTTCTTGCCTCAACAAAGACTCTAGCTTCTGAAGAGCGGTTGTAATTGAGATCCGGAGATGAAAGATTCATACAAGACCACTCAGACTCAAAAGATGTTGGAACTGCTTATGGCCCTCGGAACAATTCATTGGAGCCAGTGAAAAGAGGGAACTCCCTAGCTAGTGGTTCTATATATATATATATATATATATATATATATATATATATATATATATATATATGTTCGCGTGTGTGCGCGCTTCATTGAAGAAACAATTTTTATTTTAGCATATTAACTTAAGATGAAATATTTGAAGAAGTTTTATATATTTATAAATACTCAGATTAAAAAAATTATGTTTTATTTATAGTTAATTGTTAATAAGGACATTTACACATTTTGATTCAAGTAATAGTCCAGCTCAATATTTCATAAGGCATCAAAGACAAAATCAATTAAATTGGACAGATATACCCTTACTACTAATTCGATCATTTAGCTGAAAGAAAAAGATTTCACGAGAATGTATTTTTGTTCATTACTATCCACCTCAAACCACCCAAATGTGATTGTCGCTCCCCTTTCGCCTCCCCCTCCTCCGTCCCTCTGCTGTCGCCGTCTCTGCTGAATCGCATTAGACTCTGCTTGTCGATCACATTAGTGCTTAGATTAAGTGTTTTAACAATCTAGTGAATTTACGTAATGTCACTATGTGAAAAATGTGAGTTTGTGTAAAATCTCATATCGGTAAGTAAAATCCTGCTCACCCCTATATAAGTGTGAGACATAAAGGTCTTGTCAACTCGGGTTAGCCCTTTTAGACCAAGCGAGGACGACGGTCTAAGCAGTTGACCGGACCATTTATGACTCATGTAGCGCTACCAGGCCCGAGGTCTGAGGGCGTTACAGAATGATATTCAGAACCGACTATCATACAGAACTAAATACCACACCGTGAGAGGCGGTGGGGGCCACCTCTAGAATCCTATGGTAGGACGAACTAGGACAAGTCCACTGGGACAAGTCTTGGCCGTCCTGGCGAGGACGCCAGTCCCTTATAATGGGGATGAGAATGTAAAATCTCACATCGGTAAAGTAAAGTCCTACTCACCCCTATATAACTGTGAGACATAAAGGTCTTGTGAACTCGGGTTAGCCCTTTTAGACCAAGCGATGACGACGGTCTAAGCAGTTGACCGGACCATTTATGACTCATTTAGCGCAACCAAACCCGGGGTTTGGGGGCGTTACAACTTGTTCTTTCCACTTGGTTGATGAATTTTGTGTTTTGTCGTTCGATTTTCTTACTGTTTGATGAATATGAACATTGTTGCAATGTGATGGCAAAAAAAGGATTGTAAGGAGCTATTTTTTTTAATTTTATTTTATTGTTTATGTGATTAGGTTTTGTTTGGTTTGGTTATATTGTGGATATACAGTATAGTGTATGAGTTTTTTTTTTTTTTTTTTTTTTTTTTTTTTGTGTGTGTAAAGTTTAAAGAGGTCCTTTTGTGTTTATGTTCTGAGGGAATGTAATTGCTGTGGCTGTGATGTGATCATGTTTGGTACGTTAGTTTGTGGATGAAAATTATGAACCTATATATTCAATTTTCTTATGTAAATCTGAAGGTTTTTTATTTTTTTATTTTTTTTATATTTGTTTAAGCTTTGAGATTCCTTCCTAACCTACATATAGAATTATGTTATAGTTCCTATGATTTTTGCGCAGGTATGAAAATAGTCTGCTGCGTATTGTACATGCATATTACGAGGACTACATTAATGTAAAGACGAATCATCCACAACTATTGCAATTTATTATTGATTCTGGATCGCGTCTTGAATTTATGGGGCATAGGTGATCATCTTAATTTGTCCATGAACTTTGACGGTGATGCTACAGATTATTTGTTTGGAGAAAGATTTGGAGGGTTATCGTGCTTTTGGTAATCGAAGCAGCGGTTGTTCTCGTTTCGTGAAAGATTACTTTCTTGCTGTTAAGCTTCAGTTAGATGCGCTTGTCCAAGAAGACTGTTTTGTTGAAATAGTGTCCTAAACCCAATCGGGTTGGACCGGATCCGATCAGGTCGGATCATTTCTATTATTTCTTTATGATTATACATATATTATAAATGGCTTTTCTATTGTCATATATTTGTTCTTTTAAAGAACCAATTATGAATTGTTATATAATAACGTCCTTAGTATTAAAAATGTGATAGAGAAACCATGATGGGCGATTATGGTTGATGGGATCTCTAATCACCGTAATAAGTTTGATACTTAAATGTCTCTAGGCTGATGTACTATTAAACAGGGTATTGATAGTACGTACAGACTAGCACGTATTAGATGTCTTCTGTCTTTAAGGGCAGGGATAGATCTCGTCTATCGAAGTGTAGAGACACTTGAACAATACGTGGACGTGTATTAGAGAATGCATACGTTAAACTGACCCACTTACACTGTTAAGTGTCACACTATGTGACAGTTGTGTAATTATCCTTAGGACCGGAGTCTACATGGCATCACGGTGTGGATTGTCATGCTTTGACGCTATTGAGGTTTCCCCTAACCATGGGGCGATCATGCGGTAGTGATTGGGTATGATATTGAAGCATGCAGAGTATACATGTTAGGTCGTCTGGGAATCGCGTACCCTATGAGTAAGGGTGAATATCCGAAAGGGCCTTCTCATAAGGATTGTCTTGCTCTCGTGAATCTTTGCAAAGTGGAAGTAAATGAGTTACTTCGAGAGAGCATGATATCCAGATTATAAGATACGATCGTCAATGCTTGACACTCGACGTACGACCGTATGGATATTATTACAGCGATAGGATTCTATTTACACGCTAACCGAGCACATGAAAGGTAGTAGTCATTGCGTATTGACTCTTCGATGATTGGGGGTCACGGACGTGTTGCTAGACGTTATCCGTGATCGTTAGATGTAAGGGCATTTTCGTAATTGCGCCTTATGTCTACGGCCAACATATTCGGAAGCCTATCGGGTCACACACATATGAACATTGAGTCGGGTTAAAATGCGGTTATAGTTGATGACCAAATAAGAAAAATTTTATCTCAATACTATAAAGGTTATAGTGGTAAATTAATATGGTGGTATTTATTTATTATGAATAAATATAATACAATATATTAATTAAGTTGATTAATTAAATATATATATCAGATATATGTGGCCACGTGAATTTGGCTAATAATGTGGCGCCAATCTCTTGGTGTATAGGATACATTTGGATTGTGCAATTTAATTAATAAGATTACCATAATGTTAATACTGGATATTAATTGATTTTGAAAAATAGATTTATGGTAATAAGATAAAGATAGTCAATATTAGATATTGACAATATCTTGAAAATATTTAATATAAGATATTAAATTAAATGAGATAAATCAATCTAAGGGATTTTCCTTATTTTATTAGGAAAATGTTTTCCCTCTCATCAATCTTCTAGAAGCTAATCTCAATCAGTTGGGGAGATAATTAGGGTGCCACTTTGCCTTATAAATATGAGGGTTTGGCTAGCTCTTTTGTACGCTATAATTCCAAGAGCTAATTGTTCTTGTGAAAAATAAGAGAGCTTCTTAGAGAGAGATTATAGAGAGAGAAAAAGGTGACCTTGCAGTCGAGTTTTTCTAGTAGCAATCCTTGGCGGGATTCCGACGAGGTGCTCGTGTGGATTACTGGTAGAGGCCGGACGCTTGGACGGCTCGCGCACATCTACTCCTACCGGACGGTCAAAACGTCAATCTTTTAGATCAACCAAGGTAATTTCACCGTCCCCTCTCTTGTATGTTTATTGTTTAAACAGAAACGATCCTGGATCGGGAAATCAATTTTTAAATTCCGTTGCGCTACTCGATTGATTTCCTAACATGTTTTATGAGCTTGTGGGGTGCAGAAACGGTCTAACATGAGAACTGAACTGGGTAAACAAGCAAATAGGTCTTCTATTTTTAAAGGGGAAGTTAAGAGAGATGCCATGACTTAGTTTGTCAGTCCATGGCTCTCTGTTTGAGTAAAGTTGTCATGAGTTGTAATCATGATGATCTTACTTTAATTTATTTATTGTGGATTGATTAGTAGGTTTTACTTTTATGTGAGTTCAAATATAGTGAGCATTGCCTTGAATTGATTGTAACACATCCATTCATAAGTATGGTCAAGTTGTCTTGGATCATGAATTCAGATATGTATGCCCAATTGTCTGTAGCAGGTTGTTTCCAAGCTGAAGAAGCTTTCAAAAGGCAAAATAAATAAATAAATAATTGTTGAAAATAAAATTTATGTTTTGATGATGATTCATCTTAGTTATTGGTTTATTTGTTTACACCCTATTGATGAAGTGCTGAAGCTAGCTGTTATAGTGAAAAGCTAAAAGATGTCTAGAACTGAATGTACAGGATTTATTAGAGTCTGATGATTGCATAGGTTATATCAGACAAGCACTGTAATAGTTAGAGTGTTATAAAACTGAAAACTAGAAATCATCTAAAAACTGGAAAGTCACTCAAAACTGAATCAGATTACACCAACTGATGAATTGAAGAAGGTAAATTCGCTGAGGGACACAGACTCGGTTGACTTATCTAGAAATAGAAGAACTGAGGGAACAGACTCAGTTGATGAAGAACTGAGGGACACAGACTCATTTATTGAAGATTGAAGAACTGAGGGTTTAGACTCAGTTATGTAGACAAAAGCAGAGACTATAAAGTTAGAATTCAGGTAAGTCTGTGATGGCCTGAACTGACTTTATGGATCTTGTATGAAGACCTAAGAGTCATAAGGACAATGATATGGTGTACTCTGATTAAGTCATATAAAATCAGATGAAGAATAGAGTACTAAGTTTTGAAGAAGAGTAAAAACTCAGTTAATGCACTATGTCAGCAAACAAACTGATAACTGACATACTCAGTATAAAGCTGATCAGGATACTCGGTTTTTTAGTCAGTCATCCAAGAACCCAATTTAAATATGAACGTTACAAACCAAGGAATTCTATTGGATGAAGCACTGACAAGTCAGAACGGTCACTGACAAATAACAGGACCACTAACAGCTATATGAACGTTGATAGAATTCAAATTTGAACAAGATGAACGTTGGACCTCACACTATAAATAGAGGACTTGGCATCAAGGATCAAACACACAATTCTACAAGATTGCAAGCATTATTGTGCCTAAGTCTAGTTCATCTGAATCTCTATCATCTGAGCTAAACAAGATCATATCCAGAATTCTTCAAGTGTTCAAGCTACACAGAATCGATCCAGAATCTGACACTTAGAAGAACCACAAGCAAAAATCAGTTTATTGATTCTCAGCCCAACTTTGATTTTTGTCAAAGGTTTAGACTGTGAAGCAATCCGGTCAAGGATTTGCCAAGGACAGTTGTGTTAGCAGTCGGGTAGACTGTGTTTGTGGTGGAGCTGGTGAAGAGGCAACAGCAACCCTCCAAGAACCAGTGGTTCAAGCAGTTGCAGAGTAGCAATCCCACATGTTCTACAAGTGTTTAGATAGTGAAGCTAGGATTAGTGAAGGACTATTGTTTAGGACTTTTTGTAACAGCATACCTCAGAAAGTTCTGGTGGAATATTCCTCCTACATCACAGGGGAAGAGTGGACTGACAGGATTACACCACCTGGAACCACTATAATTCTTGCCTTATTTACTTTACGCATTTACTTTCAGTCATTTACTTATTCAGCATTTATTTTTGTTTATACACCGTACTGAAACTGATTGTTATACAAACTCACAGGTCACAAACTAACATTCACCATAATTCAGTTTTGCACAATCAGCTTTTTCTTAAGAAACAACAAGATCCAGATAAAGGCTAAAACTTATATCCACTGTCGGTTGACTCAGTTTTGTTATAAGTCAGTTTGACTTAGACTCAGCTTTGTCAGCTTAACGCCACACAAGTTATAACTGAACCTTAATCGTTTTAAATCTAGTTTTTGGTGACAAGTTTATTCACCCTCCCCCCTTCTAAACTTGTGTCAGCCTTTCCAAGAGACCAATAATTGGTATCGGAGCAGTGTTCTTTGACAAGCCATTGTTAAAAACTCACTTGCTTTAGTTATCTCCTCTAGTTGTTCACCTGAAAAAGCTCAGTTTTTCAGTTTCCTAGTCTTTGCATAATCAGCACTCACTCACACAATGGATAACAATCAGTATGCCAGACTAATGCTGATGTGCAACTTGGAAAGATTTGATGAATACATACGTCATTTGCAGACTTTTCTTGCGGCCACTCATGATGAAATGATGGACGTGCTCACTGATGGACCAATCCAGATCACCTACATCCAAACAGTTGGTAATGATCAAGTTAGAGTTCCAAAGCCCAAATCTGAATGGAACAATGATGATCAGAAGCAAACTAATCTCAACAACGTTGCCATGGACATTATCCTCAAAACTCTTGATAGAAATATGTACTTGAAGGTGAAATATTGTACAACCATAAAGAAGATGTGGGAAAATCTTCAGCGGGTTTGTGAAGGAACTGATTCCATCAAAGAAAACAAGATCTCAGTTGCCAAACAGAAATTTGAGAATTTCAAGATGAAGTCCGGAGAAAACATTGAACAAATGGAAACGAGATTCAGCGCAATCATGGACGAATTGGCACTCCTCAAAATTGAGTATACAATACTAGAATCTTGAAGGCCTTGCCCATGTGTTGGAAGATGAAGGTCACAGCAATGGAAGAGTCAAGAAGACTTGACATAGAGGATTCCTATAAAATCTTCTCAGATTTGAAAGCTTACGAATTCAGCGAAGATTTCACAAGCACAGCTGCAATAATCAAGGCTCTGGAGGAACCTAAAACTACCGCTCTTGCAGAAGCATCAAATGGAAATCAAGAAACATCCTCAAGTAATCTTCAACAGTTGGATGAGATGGAAGAACAAATGGCCCTCATGATGAACAGGATCAGAAGGATGAAGAATGGTCAACCAGTAATTCAGAAGTATATCAAGAAAAATCCTGAGAAAAGGAAGGATGATGAATTTCTTTGCTTCAACTGCAAGAAACCAGGACATTATAAAGCTGAATGTCCAGAGCTGAATGGAAAGCAGACTCAGCAAAGAAGAACCAGAAGAAGAGCACTTTTAGCTGGAGATGAGTCTAATTACGAAGCTGGCACTGAAAGATTATCAGATGACACAGCTCTAATGGTACATATGGAAGATCCTAATGAGGTATGTGGATCTAATTCTAAATACATCTCAGCTCAAATTTCCATGCAAAATGCTTGTTCTTCAACTGCTGATTCCAATCCAAGGAATCTAGAATTAGAAGAAACTCTTAACGAATTGATGAATCAGCTAGTTACTATACAAGCTCTAATTCTAGAAGTCAAGAGATTGAAAGATGAATTGAACACGTTAAAACTGACCAGAACTAATAAAGGAACGAATCAATATCAGCCTACTGCATCTGCAGCAGCAACTGAATCTTTTTCTCAATCATGTTCAGTTACTGGATTCAAATCTGGGAAGCCTTATGGAGACATATTTGACTTAGGATTTGAAACACAGCAATCTTCGAAGGAAGGAACGAGCAAAGCTGCTGAACCGAATGTCAAAACTGGTGTTAAGTTCGTAGCCGAGCAATTTCGTCAAACTAAGAAGCATGTTAAACCAGTAAAACCAGTTCCATGTGAATCAACTCAATCATAGCATTAGTTTTCAAAGAAGTCAGTTGCCTTCAACAACAGAACCAACCTTAAAGGCAAATCAGCTGCACATCATGAAAACCGAAAAGGTAGAACAACTGCTAGATCTACAAAAACTGATCAGGCCAAGAACCAGAAAAACTTCAGTCAGAGTAAATCCAAGAATATTAATTATTCAAAGATTCACAAAGTCAGGGGAAAGGCAGATTATTTCCCACGGATGATGATTGGAATTTCTCTGAACCTATTATTAAAACTGATAGAAACAATCATTCTAGAAAGAGAACTTATCATAAGTTTCAACCTAAAACTCAGCAGAGGTCTCATTTTAGTCCTCAGCAGAAGCATCAGTACTAAGGTCAACACAGACCTCGATACAGAGAGAATGATGGTTATTATTCAAGTTTCAATAATAGAAAGTAACATGAAAACCAATATCAGCCAAAAGACTTGAGAGATCATATAAATAAGGCACAATCCAAACATGGATACTATGGGAGTGTGGCTTATATATATGAAAATAAGTGCAACAATTTCCAGAGAAGAGCTTATAGAAATATCCCCCGAGTTGTACTGACAACTAACCCCCATGGACCCAAACAGAGTTGGGTACCTAAAACCTTTTAATTTGTCTTGCAGGATAGATGGTATTTTGACATTGGATGCTCTAGACATATGACAAAGAGCAAGGACTGTCTAATTGATTTTGTAGCCAAGGATGGACCAAAGGTTAATTTTGGAAGCAAGGACAAACCTGGATACACCAGAGGTTATAGAACTTTGATTAGAAATGGACTCACAATCAAGAATGTATCTTATGTGGAAGGACTACACGACAATCTCCTCAGCACCAGTCAATTTTGTGACATGGGGTACAGAGTCACTTTTGATAAGGATTTCTGCATTGTTGTTAGTGAAACAGCATTTGAAGTAGTTCTTGCTGGAAGAAGAAAAGAGAATATGTATGGTGTAGATTGGTCTACAGCAGTTTCAGAAACTTGTTTTCTTGTGCATACCAAATCAGAAGTCAGCTGGTTATGGCACAAGAAACTGAGTCACCTCAATTTTGACGACATCAACACACTGGTCAAAAAGTAGTTAGTAATTGGATTACCTGAGATTTCCTACAAGAAGGATATCTTATGTGATGCTTACCAAAAGGGAAAGCAAGTAAAAGCCAGTTTTAAGACAAAATCTCAGCATTCAACTTCAAAAGTCCTAGAACTTCTACATATGGACTTATTTGGACCAATTACACCAATCAGTGTTAGTGGAAAGAAGTACACCTTTGTGGTAGTAGATGATTATTCAAGATATACTTCGGTAATCTTCTTGACAAATAAGAGTGAAACCAAGCAACGGCTCACAGAACTTCTCAAGAGACTCCAAAATTAGAAAGGAGTTACAGTAGTCAAAATTCAATCTGACAAAGGAACTGAATTTCTCAACAATGTAATTACTGAATATTGTGAAGAAAATGGAGTACTACACCAACTTGCAGGTACAACAACGCCTCAACAGAATGGAGTAGCTGAAAGAAGAAATAGAACACTCAAATAAGTAGGAAGGACCATGATCTGTGAATCAAAACTGCCTGAAAGATATTGGGCAGAAGCAGTTAATATAGCTTGCTACACACAGAACAGAGCACTGATGAACAAAAGACATGAGAAGACACCATATGAGATTTGGAATGGAAGAAAACTAAATGTTTCATACTTTCATGCCTTTGGAAGCAAGTGTTTCATACACAATAACAGAAATGATCAACTTAAGGTTTTTCAGCCCAAAGCTGATGAATGAATATTTTTGGGATATTCAAGTGTCAGTAAAGCATTCAGAGTACTGAACAAAAGGACACTCAAGCATAAATAATCTATACACATAGTATTTGATGAACCAAACTTTCCTGGTGGAACAACTGAAGACAAACAAGAACCAGTTTCTCAGTCCCAGTTACCAGTTTTACCAGAATCAATTTTTGTTGATATTTGAAGATTAAGAATTTCAGAATCTTCAGATCAGGATCAGAGATAGGGTATTCAACCTGAGTGGGACTAACCCATTCACTGTCAGAGATAGGGTATATTATACCCGCAGCTAGAAGCTTCAGCACTTCTTTCTTCACCACCTCCTTCAGAGTAGGATTCAAGCGTCTTTGGCCTTCAATAGAAGGCTTATAATCATCCTCAAGAAAAATCCTATGCATGCATATAGAGGGGTGGATTCCTTTGATGTCATCGATGGTATATCATATCACTTTGCGGTACCGTCTAAGTAAAGAAAGTAACTGTTTAGTTTCTTCCTCATTTAGACTAGCACTTACAATGACTGGATATGTAGAATTTGTTCCAAGAAACTCATACCTTAAGTTCGACGGGAGTGGTTTTAATTCTACCTTTGGGGCCTTATCCTCATCCCAAGATTGGGCATCAACTTGAGCATCAAAATACTCTCTCTCATAGTCAAAAGGTGGAAGAACATCGTTCTTCTCATCTTGGCCCTCAGTGGCCTTATCATCAATTTATCCACCCTCTTGCTCATCCTTACTTTGTGTCTCTTCTTCCACGGGGTCAGTTGATCCTTCCTTAATGGAATTTTCCAACAATTTTTCCTCAGAATCGATCATGCAACAAACATCCTCAACAGAAAAGAATGCAAGAGCATTAGGCAGATTAATTCAACATTTTCGTCTCCTACGCTCAAAGTAAGCTTCCCATTCTTGACATCAATAGTAGCCCAGCAGTGGCGAGGAATGGCCTACCAAGAATAAGAGGGATATGGATATCCTCATCCATTTCAAGCACTACAAAATCCACTGGTATATAGAACTTACCAACTTTAACGAGAACATCCTCAAGAATACCCACTGGATATTTGACGGAGCGATCCACCAATTGCAAAGAGATATTCGTAGGCTTCAACTCACCAAGATCATGTTTCTTATACATAGAGTGGGGCATCAAACTTACACTGGCTCCAAGGTCACACAAAGCCTTATCTATAGCCATATTTCCAATTACACATGGGATGGAGAAACTACCCGGATCCTTAAGCTTTGGAGGTAGTTTATTTTGGATGATAGCACTACACTCCTAGGTCAAAGCTACAGTCTCATGGTCTTCTAACTTTCTTTTATTGGATAGAATCTCCTTCAAAAACTTAGCATATGTAGGCATTTGTGTAAGGGCATCTGTGAATGGGACATTAATATAGAGTTTCTTTAGATACACCAGGATTTTCCCAAATTGCTTATCAAGCTTTGATTTGGCCAATCTTTGTGGGAAAGGTACGGGTGGCTGATAAGGTGGCGGGGGAATATATTTAGGCATAGGTTCTGGCTCATTTTCTTTGGTAGCCTCTACCATAGGCTCATCTGTCCCACCTTTCTCTACCTCTCCCTCCTTGCTCTCACTATCCACCACCTTTGGGTCTTCCAACTCTTTTCCACTCCTCAACTTGATGGCTTGACAATGCTCCCTAGGATTAAGTTCGGGTTTTCCTGGAAGTTTCCGGGAGCACTAGAGGAAGCAACTGCTTGTTGAGCAATTTGGTTCTCTAGTATCTTATTGTGTGCAGCGAGGCTATCCACCTTAGATGCTAGAGACTTAATCATTAATTGGTTCTCCTCATTTTGCTTATTCTGATTCGCCATGAAGGTTTCAATCAAGCTTTCAAGATTAGATTTTTGAGGAAATGTGTTGGCTGCCTTAGGTTGGAAGCCCGGAGGGTATTGTGATGTTGGATTCTGATTGTTTCTATATGAGAAGTTCAGGTGATTTCTCCAACCAGGGTTGTAGGTATTTGAGAAAGGTCATTGATAGGCCTTTGGTTGAGAGTGTTGTAGGCATTAACTTGCTCATGGGACTGGGAAAGTAGTTGACACTCTGGGGCAGTATGTCTAATCACACCACAAACTTCGCAAGGTACTTCTGCATGGCTCAAAGCACTCACATTCATTTTATCAAATTTAGAACTCAGAGCATCTACTTTAGCAGGGAGAAGGGTCAAAGTGTCTACCTCATACTTACATGCCTCCTTCCTTGAAGTGTTAGGCATTTTGTTTCCGGCCCACATGGAGCTGTTTGTTGCCATATCCTCAATGAGATTGTATGCATCATCTGGATATTTGTTATGCAGTGCACCTCCTGCCGCAGCATCTATATCCATTCTATCCCTGTAATCCAGCCTATTATAGACGGTCTGCACTAATTGCCATTTCTCCAACCCATGGTGAGGACAGTTTCTCTACATTTCTTTAAACCTCTCCCAAGATTCATACAGGGATTCATTTGATTGTGTGAAGCTTGTAATCTGATTCTAAAACTGAACAGTCTTAGAGGGAGGGAAATACTTGGCTAAAAACGCCTGAGAGAGTTGATCCCAAGTAGTCACTGTGCACGGTGGTATGGAGTGGTACCAGGCTCTTGCCTTATCTCGCAGGGAAAACTTGAACAACATGGTTTTGATCTGATATGAAGTGGTGTTGTTCACTTTTAAGGTATCACAATATTCGAGGAAGACTTTTAGATGCAGATTAGAGTCTTCTACAGGCGACCCCCCAAATGAATTTTGTTGAACCATCTGGATAAGAGCAGGTTTCAGTTCGAAGTTGTTTGCAGCTATAGTAGGTTACACAACCCCTGATTGTAAACCTTGTGCAGTAGGCACTGAGTAATCCTTCAAGGTCCTGTTATTGTTCTCAACCATCTCTGTTTCTGACTTAGTTTCTTCTTGCTCAGTTTCCAGCTTAAACAATCTTCTCCTCCTGTGGAAAGTTCTCTCCATTTCAAGATCTAACTCAAAGAGATTGTCAGAATTTTGAGAATTTCGCATAAACAAGAAGAAAAGATAACCAAAGAAGGACAACACAATTACCCACTAAAAAAAAAGTCTAGTCTAATTAATCAAAAACGAGTTCGATGTTGACACCGAAGTCCCCGACAACGGCGCTAGAAAACTTGATGTGTGATTTTCAATAGATAATCACTAAATGCTACCGCAAGCGCACGGCTTATCGAGTAGTACTTAGGATGTCGATCCCACAGGGACTTGTAGTCAATCACCAAACAATTTCCGATTTATATTAGCTAGACAAATCAAATGTTTGTAGGTTTTTAGCTACAAATCCCAAAATTAAAGAAAATAAAGAAAGTACAACTATGAACCAAGAACTTCAAGATTTAGGTAAAGATTCAATTTTAAAGCATTTCTAGGATTTCGGAGTCACCACGGAATTACTATACGACTTACCAACAATATTTCCCCCAAGATACGTTTACACTTATAAAGGCAATTATCAAATTTTATCTCAAAAATATTCTTTCGAATTATTTTTGTGATTGTACCTAAACTCAAACTACACCCGGTTTCCCACGATGAAGAATGAATTTAGATCCCTTAAAGAACTTTAATTTCATGCCATCTAGGTTTTTACCAAATTTTCATTCCAATAAAACCCTAGATTCAATTCTTGTTTCCTAAAGTATCAATTAATTGGTACTTTTTCAGTCACTAATTAATCGAATAATTTCTCTACGTAGAATTGTGATTATTCACCCTTTCGAGCTATTAATTTCGATAATCATACAAGAATAGCATACAAGAACCAATTTACAAGCATCAATTTCATAAAACAAGAGAAAGATTGAGTTTTTACATCATATATTCATATCCGGGTTTCTCCTAATCCTAGAAACTAATATCTACTCACGTTCCATATCAAGATTCCATGATTCAATCATAGAATACATACTTTGACAAGAAAAATAAATAAATAAAGAAAAGGAGAAAAGAGAGAAAAAGAAACCGTCAAAGTATTGCATAAATAATCAAACCTCAAAAAAGCTTTGTTCTTGAATTCTTAAAACCTAAAAATCCTTGTTCTTGGGGATGGGAGAAGATGATGAAGAAAAGAGGAAAAGAGTCGACTCTTCTGACGTTGGAGGCGCGAATCATGAATTCCACGACTTATCGGAGTATAAAAGGGATAATTACATCATAAATATAAGTTTCCATAATTAATTTAATCAAGAAAATCTCTAAAATCAAATATCTATCAATCTTGGACTCTTCTAGTGTGTGGACTCCTCTTTTTCCATATAATTCACGCCAACTTCAAGTAAAATCACGTTGGAAAAGCTTCGACCAATCAGAACATTTCGTTGGCCAAGATCAGATTTCTGGAAACTGCCACACCCTGGGTATGACAGAGGCTGGTTTTTGAACTCTTCCTCTTTAGCTCTGCTTTTTGAGCCTTTTTCTTCCAATCTCGAACAATGCTGCAATAATTCAAACATCCGCAGTAATCTAGCCCAAAAAGAATAAAAACATCGCAAAATAACAACACACGACACCAAATTGAGCCCAAAACATCTAGAATTATTCGACTTTTTAGGAACTTATCAAAACTCGTAAAAGTGAACTACAAATAGTGAACTCGCAAAAAAGAACTTCAAAAGTGAACTAATAATAGTAAACTTCCAATGGTTAACTACATATTGAACTACAATCATAAACTCCTAAAAGTGAACTTTGGTTTGAAGTGAATTAGTAATGTGAAGTCGGTGTGAAACAGTGAACCATAGTTTTTTGAACTCAATGAAAATAGTAAACGAGAGAATTTTGCTAAAGCTAAGTCACAACCTTTGTAGCAGCTGCAATGGATTGGGAAGAATAAAGTTGAGATCATTGTTGAGATGAATTAAGATAGTGAATTACAACAATAGTGAATTACAATAACAGTGAATCACAAACGTTGTACCACAAATAGTGAACCCGCAAAAAAGAACTCAGAAAGTGAACTAATAATAGTAAACTTCCAATCGTTAACTACAACAATGAACTACAATAATAAACTCTTAAAATTGAACTTTGGTTTGAAGTGAATTAATAATGTGAAGTAGGTGTGAAATAGAGAACCATAGTGTTTTGAATTCAATGAAAAATAGTGAACCAGAGTATTTTGCTAGCTAATAGTGAATAAGTAGATTTAAGGATCAGAGCTATCGAATAACATTATTCTACTACTGGTGTATGTCAACCGGATGATGAAATTCTATGATATTTTACTCCAAATTCTCTGGTTTATAGCGAGATTTTGTATCAATTAAAGTAAATTCTGTGACAAAACGAATCACTTTTCTTTAGCGTCAACACAACCAACAATCAAGCATTTTATCATTTTTTAGAGCGTATTAGCCATATTTTATTTTCAAAATTACGTGTGGTATGTTTTTGTTGATGTTTTGCAGTAATTACGGGAGCAAGGAATGACGATGTTGAGGTTTGATCATGTCTCGTGCCTTGGTGAAGAAATTGAGGAAGCTTGGGGAGACATAAGCTCGATTCAATATGATTGGCAATACAATCTGATGTCCCGACGCACACCGTGGAAACACGGGCAAACCAGAAGCAATCACGGCGTGAACCGAGACATCTATTCAGAAGTGGTTGCATGTGCATTAAATGTTGAAGTCATTTCTCAACCACCTTGTCAGTGCCCCGGCGCAAGCCGAGACATCTTTGGCGCACGCCGAGACATTCACGGCTCAGGCCGTAATGTAAAAAGAAGCAACTTATTAGAATTTTGTGCTCTTTTCGGGGGAGATCTTACAACATATCGAAGGGAGAAAAAAAACACCATCTTCTCCAAGCTTGCAGTCACCTCCACCTCAAGACTCCCCTAGCCAAAATTTCCTTATTTGGCACTTAAAATCCATTGTAAAACATTCTAGAATTATCATTTTGATGTTTGAAGCACTTTGGTGGATGTAGGAAACAACTATTTTGTGTTCTATCTTTATTGAACACTTTGAAGGTTAGATCAAAGCTCCTAATTTCGAGTTCATAGCTTGAATTAGGTAAATTCTTAATCTTTACTTTGGTTTAATTGTTCTAGTTGTTATGAATACTAGCTTTAACATGTTGGTAGTTATGACTATGAGTGGCTAGTTCTATACTAGCTAAGATGATGTAGTTGTGATAGTTAATCCCCTATGGTTGTTTGGAATTGATTGTTTATGTTTTCTAGTTTCTTTGTGTTGAATTACTTCTTACTTGAATTGATTGTCATTGTGTATGCTTGAGTAATTAACTTACATATGCACCTACACAACTAGTAAAAACCGAATGGCGCCATTAGTGAGAAGAGAGTAAGAAGAACGGAAGGTAGAACCGACCCTAGTGGAATTCGGTTCCTTATCTGGGGAGTTTTGCATTCAAGTGATTATCTTGTCAATTCATTAGGTTTAAGGTACTTAGACCAAGGAGGAGACAAAGTGTGGTTTTATTTACTCGTATGAGGGGAAATTACTTGTCTAGGAATGCACCATTCACACATTAGAACACCATTGGAAAGAGGTAGGTAGATTAATTTCAAGGAATTACGGGAGGTAACTTGAACTACGATTCATCTTGGCTAGATTCTTGTACCATTTGAACAAACTTTGTAGTTAAGTATTAGTTTCTTAATCTCACTTGCGATTCAGATCAAGATAATAATAACTAATTGGTGTTTGACCTCACAATCCCTGTGGGATACGACTTTGACCACCGTACTAGACTACAATTGACCCGGTACACTACCGGCAAGATTGGAACCCTAGGAAAGTTAGCATAAAGTTTTTGGCGCCGTTGCCGGGGATTCTAATGGTTACTTCTTGTATTAGTTCAAAATTATTGAGAATGAATCAAAAAAAATTTCTAACCAAAATTATGTTTTGTTTCTTTGGTGCTTACCTCAGGTAAGTCACCAAATGTTGTTTTACTGTTTTCTTGTTGTTTCTATCTTGTAGTTGATGACCCATTCCAGAAGCGGTAAGGCCCCTCTCACTCCATACAAGCCCAACATTAATAGTTACGAAAGGCAGTTACGAGTAGAGAACAAGCGTGGTCAAACTAGCCAAGGACATTTGGTGAAGAATCTTCCCAAGGATCATCTAATGAATGAATATATATGGCCGAGAACATTGACGAAGCACAAGTCGAACAAGGATTGAATCATGCACAAGGGCATGCACGAATTGCACAAAACCAAGCCAACCCAATTCTACCACCAATTCATCCACTTCACCCGAATCAAAACAATCAAAACCCCAATGGCCGACCTAATCAAAATCGCAACCAAAACCGGAACCAAAATAACCGGAACAACCACAACAATAATCCTCAATTTAGACCCATTTGTGATCAGACGGTGAGAAGAAATGAGCCTAATGATCCCATTCGTTTACCTAATGATGGAGCTAACAATATTGAGGTGAAAGGTCATCTCTTTGGTTTTTATCGATACTCGTTGTCAATTCTTTGATGAAGATCATGAAGATCCACATCAACATCTTCATCTATTTGAGCAGTTTTGCAACACGGCTAAGAGTCATGGTATTCACAAAGAGTTGACAAGGATGTCAATGTTTCCTTTTTCAGTGACCGGAAAAGCTAAAGATTGGTTTTTGTCACTTCCTCATCACTCATTGACTAGTTGGGAAGAAATACAAGATGAATTCCTGAAGCAATATTTCACCCCCGGGAGAAATTTGAAATTGAAAGTTGAAATTGCTAACTTCAAGCAAGGATCCAAAGAGTCTCTCGGAAGTGCATAGGAAAGATTTAAGAAGTTGTTGAGAGCTTGTCCCGATCATGGTTATACTCTTGAAATGCAAATCCAACTCTTTTGTAGACGGTTGAGTCATAAGTCACGTGCGGATGTTGATCATGCATATGGCGGATGCTTGATGATGCGAGATGCACAAGAGGTGTATGATGCTATTGAAAGAATCTCGAAAAACAATAGAATGTGGGAAACCGGATCGAGCACAAGGAAAGTAGCTTTCGTAGGAGAAGCTACCGCCCAATCGGAAGTGTTAGCACAATTGGCCTCTCTCAACAAGAAATTTGATGGAATGCAAGCTAGCAAGAATTCGGATAACTATGCACAAGGCGAATGCCCAATCAAGGAAATGAGGTATGATGATGATACACCTTATGCAATGGATGAGTCAAGGGAACATACGAATGAAGAGGTTAGCATCATGCAACAACATCGGAATTTAAACAATGCCTATTCAAATTCCTTTGATGCCATAAGAAAAGATCGCACTAATTACCGTTGGTCCAATAATGCAACCAAGAAAAACCAACCCCCATTCCCTTTACAACAAAGAACATCATATAACCCAAATTCCCAAACTCGAAATTTTCAAGGAACTTCCTCCACCTATCCACAGCAACTACCAACTCACTGTTACCGACAACACACCACACAAAGCATTCCCATCACTCAAAATCCAACTCAATCAAGCGAGAACGTTGATAAGTCAGGAACATTGATGGATAATCATATGGGTGTTGTATCTACTCAAGCTAAGAACATGGAATCCATGATGACTTCTATGAGTACGGTTACTAAAGATCTCAGCACATTGAAGACTACGATGAGTGGTCATGATACGAAAATGAAGACTATAGAAGCATCAATGAGAAATATAGAAGAGCACATGAGTAGAGAAGGAGAAAGGAAAAGTAGTAGACCCCCCGGAGGACTTCCTAGAAACACCGAGAGGAATCCAAGGGAGGTTAATGTTATTGTTACTCAGAGTGAGAGAGTTTGTGGAAGTAATAGTGTGGAAGTCTCCGAGAATAACGAGGTTGAAGATGATTTGGATGACAAATTTGAGGATGAGACATTTGAAACCAAGGGACAGGAAGAATTGAGAGAGGAGGAAGAAGAGATTGTTGACAGTTTTTTGAGAAGGGATAGATATGTTGAAGAGGAAAGTGATGATGATGAAAGGGTAAAAGTGCTGAGAATATTGAAGAACCCGAGGGCTAGTGATCTAAGAACTCTATTCAATGAACACGTGAGAGAAGATCATGTTGGAGAGAACACGGTTTGTAAGGAACCTTTAGCGGTTCATACCCAACAAGCTCAAAGGGGACCAATGCAATGCCAAGGAAAGAAAAGCAAAATGACATTAATTGGCGCCCAACCAATGCTCAAACTTTCAAGGAAGCGTCTCCATCTCAACCGAACGACAAGGGTAAGGGAGGTATAAATTCTAATCCCACTTTAATTGACCTTGAATCACTTCCCTATCCCCCAAAAGAACAAATTAAGAAGTTGAAGATGGATAAGAAATATGCTCACTTTCTTGATACTTTCTGCCATTTAAATGTTAACATTCCCGTAATTGAAGCTTTAATTAACATGCTACTTATGGGAAATTTCTGAAAGACATTCTTTCTAACAAAAAGCGTTTAGAAGAATATGAGAATATTTGTCTTAATGAGAAATGCTCCGTGGTATTACAACATAAGCTCCCTCCTAAACTTAAGGATCCCGGTAGTTTCATCATTCCGTGTGAGATCGGGGGGTTTTTGTTTAAGAGAGTGCTTTGTGATCTCGGTGCAAGTATAAACCTCATGTCTTATGCAGATTACAAAAAGCTTGGAATATGAGAACTTAAAAACACGGAGATGACTCTCCAATTAGCGGATAGATCGATTAAATACCCAAAATGAGTCATTGAAGATGTTTTAGTCAAAGTTGATAAGTTTTACTTCCCGGTTGACTTGGTGGTGATGGAAATGGAGGAAGGGTATTCAACGCCCCTTATTCTTGGTCGTCCTTTCCTAGCCACGGGAAGAAGTCTTATTGATGTTCAAAGAGGTGAGGTAATTTTAAGAGTAAATGAAGATAAAATCACTTTTAATATCTTTAAGGCAATGAAACATCCATACAACTCACAAGAGTCATGTTCTTTCATAGATGTTATATCTTCTATGTGTGTGGATCGTACTAACTGGCAGACCTTTAAAGACAAACTTGAAGAGTGTTTGGCTTTATCAATTTATAAAGGAGAAGAGATTGATAAAGAGATGAAAGAAGTGATTTTTCACTTAGATGCTGGCAATCCTTTCATGAGACAACCATGGCACCGATATTTGGAATTAGATTTGAGTGGCCCGGTGCTAAAGCCTTCGGTGGAGGAGCCACCTAGGAATTTGGAGTTGAAACCTCTCCCTTCAAACCTTAAATATGCTTTTCTTGCAAATGATAGATTACTTCCTGTTATTATTTCTTCGTCACTAACCTACTTGCAGGAAGATCAATCGTTGAGGATGCTTAGGAAACACAAAAGGGCATTTGGTTGGACGGTAGCAGACATTCATGGAATTAGTCAAGAGATTTGGGTACACAAGATGATCTTGAATGAAAATACTAAGCCATTTGCACAACCACAATGCCGTCTCAATCCACATATGCAAGAAGTGGTGAAGAAAGAGGTTATCAAATTGTTTGAAATGGGCATAATTTTCCCTATCTCGGATAGTGAATGGGTGAGTCCCACCCAAGTTGTGCCGAAGAAGGGCGGGTTCACAGTTAAAGAAAATGAGAAACACGAATGGATTCCTACAAGGGAAGTGACCGGATATCGCATGTGTATTGACTTTCGAAAACTGAATGAGCATACAAGGAATGATCATTACCTATTACCGTACATTGTCCAAATGTTGGAACGGTTATATGGACACAAATTTTATTGTTTCCTTGATGGTTATTCAGGATACTTACAGATGTTCATTGCGGTCGGTGATCGATAAAAGACGACATTCACTTGCCCTTATGGAACATTTGCTTATAAGAGAAAGCCTTTTGGCTTATGCAACGCTCCAGCCACATTTCAGAGATAAATGATGGCAATTTTTTCTGATATGGTTGAAAAAATTTTAGAAATATTCATGGACGACTTTAACATCTTTGGAGACTCTTTTGATCAATGCTTATCCCATCTAGAATGTGTCCTACAACGTTGTGAATATACGAATTTGGTTCTCAATTGGGAAAATGTCACTTGATGGTATCCGATGGTATTGTTTTGTGCCACAAAATTTCAGAAAAGGGTATCGAAGTTGACAAGGCAAAGATTGAAGTGATTGAGAAGCTACCACCACCGGTGAATTTGAAGACTTTGCGCGGATATCTTGGACATGCAGGATTTTATCGCCGTTTCATAGCGGATTTTTCTAAAATTGCTAAACCCTTAAGTCATCTACTTGAGAAAGAAGTACCTTTCAACTTTGATGATAAATGTATGGAAGTGTTTGAGACCTTGAAGAAGCGATTGATAAGTGCACCAATTCTAGTAGCGCCGGATTGGAATCTACCATTTGAGCTCATGTGCGATGCAAGTGATTTAGCAGTCGGGGCCGTGCTAGGCCAACATCACGACAAAGTTTTAAAGGAAATTTACTATGCATCTCACACCTTGAATGCGGCACAAATCAATTATGCTACAACCGAGAAGGAGCTATCGGCGGTAATCTTCTCTTTGGATAAATTTCGCTCCTATCTTATCGGCTCTAAAGTCATTGTCCACACCGATCATGCGGCACTACGACATCTGTTGAACAAGAAGGACGCAAAGCCGAGGCTTCTTAGATGGATTCTACTTCTTCAAAAGTTCAATGTTGAAATCAAAGACAAGAAGCATAGCGATAATGTGGTAGCAGATCATTTGAGTCGACTAGAGGTTGTTGAAGAAGGAAAGAGAAAGGAGATACGAGATTTATTTCCGGATGAGCAACTTATGGTAGTTGATGCACCACCGTCAATGTTCCACTCTTAAAGATAATAAGATTATTATAGTTTATTTACCACCCACCGGTGTGTAAAGACACTTTTACTTTTACCTTCTCATCAGACCAAATCATCGTTCAGCAATGAAATCATAATCATAACTATATTAAAAGAGCCAGTTGTTTTCCACGTAAGTGTTTTTCCTTCGGATGTTTCCCTCAAAAAGAGTTTCTCCACAATTTAATATTTTCATAAATAAAACAAATTATTCAATATTAAAAAAATAGATAGGATTACGTTAAAAAAATTATCTCATTGTTAAAAATTATCTCTTTTCCATTCAAAAAAAAATAAAAATTATAATGACAGTCTTTTCCGTTCGCATCAACCATGCATTTGCTAATTGGTGCATTTTATTTTTGCTTAGGTAAATTATCTCTTTTCCCTTTTTTTAAAAAAAAAAAAAAAAAAAAAAAAAAAAAAAAAAAAAATCTCAGTTTTTTTTAGCAACATTAACTCACCGTTATATGATAGTACGTCTCTTTTCCGTTTTTTATTTTTTATTTTTATATTTGAATTTTAATACGTACTACTATATTTCTATTAAATATCTTATTTTGTATTTTTTTTAAATGTCAAAATTTAAAATTACAATAACATGTACATACATTAATTACTTTCCCACTCCTTTTATTTTTATAATTTATAAATCTTATAGTTATTGTATTTTTAAATAATGTCAAATTTAAAATTATAATACCGTATCTTCATACAATTTCTAATTAGTCTTTTTTTTACGAATACGAAATATAGACACGCACGCACATTTTTTTGTCTCCACTTGGACTCAAAACCGGAACATTCGGCTTAAGGACCACATCATTCTCTCAAGTACTTAAGGGTGAATTGCATTTTTTTTTACATTTTATCACCAAAACGACGTAATTTGAAGGAAAAAAAAATCTACGTTTAGATGATTTTCACATTTTGGGTGTGTGGTTAGATCACTTCTACTTGAGAGAATACTTTCTCAAGTACTTGAGAGGATCATGCCTCCAATAGCTTGATGAAAAATATATGATTCTATCAAATGATAGCATTAAAACATTTTATATTGCTTTTTTCATGATGTGTCTTTATGCTTTTAAAAACTATATATCTATGCAATTAACAATAGAACCATCTCACACTGAAAATCAACTATAGAATTTATCTAAAACCTGAAATAAGAATGTGTAATATAATTGATCAAGTATGCGAATATTTCATTGATTAAAGTTAAAAAATGTAATGAGAACGGATAACAATTCATCGATATTAATATATATACAAGATATTAATTTAGTAAATTTAATCATACAACACCATAAAGCGTTGCCAAAATTGATCAAGCATATTGTGAACATTACATGAATTAAATTTAGAAAAAATAAAATATAATGACAACAGATAAAAATTTATCAATATTAATATATATACAAGATAATGGTTTAGTAAATTTAATCGTACAACAACATAAAGAGTTCCACTAAAAGTACGAAATAAATAGTCACCGCTTTTTTTTTAAGTCATACTACATCACTTAAAATTGGTTAAATGAATTCAGATGCACTTAAGAAATTAACGAGTATCTGAGAACCACCTAAGGAATGTGTATGGCGTGGTGAAAGATACTTCCAGATGCGTGATGTTTCAGATGATCGGAGAAGAGACTTGGTAGAAATGCATTTACGAGGAAAAGCTAATGTGTGGTTTGGCAATCTGAGATTGAGTTTTCCAACAATTAATTGGGCATTACTGATGGAAGAAGTTATGAAACGATTATGAGGTATGCCAATATAACTGACAGTAGATGAATTCCATCAACTCTGACAAAAGACCACAATCGAGAAATAAATATATCAGAGTTTGAGAAATTAAGTTGATTGTTGCAGTTACAACATCTTATGTTGATAGAAACTTACTTCATCAAATGTTTTATAAGAGGTCTTAAGACTGAAATTAAGTCTTTTGATGAAGCCTGAGGACATTGATATTGTCATATGCCAAGAATCTATTATATTGGCAATGAATGACATGCATGTACATAAAAATTACTCTAACCATAGTCAGTCTAGGTAATCCATTCACCACTAGGGTGAATAATAAACTACCTGACACTGATGATAAACCAATGGTACATCAGACAATTACTCCTAAAAAGTTGCAGGAAAAAAGGGTTATTGGGTTATGTTTTAGGTGTGATGAAAAATACACCCGTAGCCAGGTGTGCAAGCAGATACACATACACTTTTGGGTACCTAAGGATGATGGATTTTAGGGAGAGATTACAGTGTGATAGAACCAAATCGCCCTTTGTTAATCACAGTAGTAGATGGAAATAGAATGGTGATAGAATTTAAGTGTCCTAAAATAGGTGAGATTTATCAAGTTGGGAGGTTGTGCCATTGTATTAGGAATGGATCGGAGGAAAAGGTACAGTCATATGGTCTTTGACTTCAACAAAACGGAGGTGGTTTTCACTAACGAGGGAGAACAAATTAAGATGAGAAGTTACACAGAAGAAGCTCAACTTAATATGACCAGTTGCAAAAACTTTTCTAAGGAATTGATAAAGAGGGCCTATAGACTCTCATGGAGCCTCAATTTGATACATGAACATGCTCTGAATCATGTGCCCAGTGAACTGACTCATGTCCTAGAAGAGTGCCATGAGGTATTTGTAAATACCCAAGGATTGCCACAAATAAAGGGCTATGAGCATACCATAACTTTAAATGGAGGTGTTGAACCTATGAAACTAAAACCTTATAGGTATGCTCACAGTCAGAAGGATGAAATAGAGCAGTTGGTGGATAAAATGCTACAACGGGGGATTATCCAACCATAATAATAGTCCATTTTCATTACCCTTGCTTCTTGTGAAAAATAAAGATGGAACCTAAAGATGTATGTGGATTACAAAAGGTTGAATGACTTGATTGTCAAGGATATATACCCTATTCCCTTAATTTATGAATTGCTAGATGAGTTTAGGAGTACTGCAGTATTGTGTAAAATAGATTTAAGGTCTGGATTCCATCAGATTCTGATGAATAGGGATGATGTCCTAAAGACTGTCATTGTGACTCATCATGACCAATTTGATTTCAAAGTGATGCCATAGAAGTATGAATGAGATGCCGAGACCTTACTTGAGCAAGTTTGTGTTGATATTTTTTTGATGACATCTTAATCTTGAGCCCTGACATGGATTCCCATATACAACATCTTAAAATGGTTCTAGAAGTTTTGAAGAAGAACCAATACTATGCTAAATTGTCCAAATGTTTTTTGGACAAGCCAAGGTGGAATACTTGGTTCATATCATACTGAGGGTAAAGTGCATACTGGCCCAAGCTAGATTCAAGCCATGTCACATTGGCCACAACTCTATAATGTGATTGTACCGAAAGGTTTTTTTGGGCCTAACATGTTTCTACAAGAGTTTTGTGCCTCATTATGGGATTATTGCTAAACATTTGAATGACCGTAACTCAAAAAAGATGGGTTTTGTCACAGAGTGCTTCGGAAGCATACTAGAAACTCAAGGAGGCCATGTGCAAATTATCAGTACTTGTCTTACCAAATTTTGGAATTCCATTTTGCATTGAAACATATGCATGGCAAAGGATTAGGCCTACTTTACAACAAAACAAGAAACATGTGCTTATCTAAGCAGGGCCTTCATCTCTAAGGAGATGGGATTGTTTCTCAATAAGAAGGAACGCTTAGCAGTCCTCAAGGAATGGAAGCCATATATTCAAGGCCGGGCCCTTTGTCATCGAAATTGATCAACAGAGTCTGAAGTTCATTCTGGATCCGTGGGCCACTACTACACTACAACAAAAAGTGAGTTGGATACCACTATTAAGTGCAAAAAGAGAAGTGAAATTGTAGCGCCTGATGCCTTGTCCAGGTAAAGTCATTTTGAGGGACAATTGTGTGTTGTGAGCAAAGTATCCCCATATTGGATGCAAGAAATAACTTCCAGCAACACAGGTGACATAGCCATTAAGGAAAAATTTAAGGCACTGATGATTAATATAGGCCCAGATCCCCACTACACGATGCATATATATATATATATATATATATATATATATATATATATATATATATATATATATATATATATATATATATATATATATATATATATATATGAACCATGAAGGTTTTGAGATCCAAATTGATAGAGCGATACAAAAAATGATATTGTGCTCAAGGATGTTCAAGATATGATACAAACGTGTATTACATGTCAGCAGTACAAGAGTCTACATGATAAACCTCAAGGACTACTCCAGCCAATACCAATCCCACACAAGCATGGACCCAACTCAGCATGGATTTTACAGATGGACTGCTTAAGTCTGAAGGGAAGGAAGTCATCATGGTAGTAGTTGACATGTAGATCAAGTTCAACCACTTTATTCCACTTGAGACAGATAGCATCACGAAAGCATGAATGATACATAAACGATCAAAATAAATATCCATTAAATTAATTTGTACGGTAATTTTATTGTATGGTTAGTATTATCTAAGAATAATTATAACTCATTAATACTCATATGACACAATTAATGATTCTTTGTCTTATGATTATTAAATTTGACTGACAGTAAATGATTTAACTAAGAGTATTGCAGTTGTAATATAATGTTGGTATAAAAATACACATAATTGAAACATCACACAATTTTTTGGACACATAATATTTTGATGATGTTTTTTAGGTTAGAAGGAACTTAGGTAATATCTAAAAATATACCACATACTTGAGACAAATCTTCATTTGATACCCATAAATTACACGATTTTATAACTGAAAAAGTTTATCATATTTAAAAGAATGAAAATGTAACATGACAAGTTTGATTCAATACGTAAGAGTAAGAGAACTAAATTAATTCTACCAAACGTAAAATCATTCTATAACAATTGTCATTATTTAACATATATTTTGTTTATGTATTTTATGTTGGATAACATATAATTAATAATTATTGTATAAATTAAACAAATAGTCAAGAATATAGATGTAATATTAAAATAAATTAGAAATAATAAATTAGTCTAACACGTGCGAAGCACGTGCATTTTGCTAGTTACTTCAAAAGGACAAGTTTTAGCTAATACGGGTAAAAAATAAAAGCCATATGCTATGAAGGAAAAAACAATACTACATTGATACAATAATTTATTGCAAGTGAGTCAAACATACTCCGAGATGATTTTACACATCAAACACAAGAAATCCCCTCATAAAAAGACGGTTATACAATCAAGAAAAAAGATGAGAATAATCTTTAGAATGACAAATCTTCCCTTCATCAAAGCTTTTAACAAGTAAGACATTAATGGAACTGTGAACATCAACCCAATCTGAGCTTCAGCTTTCTCTTCATCAGTATTTGCTGAGCTTAGCTTTTAAGTGAAATCTGCTAATCCTTTCTGAACAAGGCTCGGGTCGAAGCGGTCGAGTGGGACCGCCTCGACGGTGATTATATTCGTGACGGAATTCCCATGAACAAAAGCAAAACCACTACCAACGAAGTATTTTGTCACGTCATTACCTTCATAGACTGAAAACGCACCGGGCTTTAGCTCTGCAATTGTGTTTGTGTGTACATGACCTTGCAAAACACATCTGTCCGGTAGTTGCTGGTATTATCACCATGTCACTCTAAAACAAGAAAAGCAGAAAAATGAGACATTTTAATGATTTATGAATACAACAAAAGGCAAGTTGATTGATTGGTGGGGTAGAGGGGGTACGGGAAATATTCAAGTAAAATGTAGCATTTGAAGGTGATTGTTATAGTAGTATCTTACTCTAGAGATCGCACTATGACAGTACTTATTTAAGACATGCCTTCAATTTCTTTACATTCTGTTTATTAGTTTTGGGTCCGCAAAATGTAAATTGGCCATAGTAGACGTCAATAATTTACATAAGGGACCAGTAACTATGCCCTAAGTACAACATGTAGCTTTTGTTTTGCAGAGCAAGACTTCTCTTTGATTAGCTATACGAGAATAAGGGTATATTATATTGGAAAGTTCTTGTGTGGTATATCCACATGCATCTAATTGACCGGTAAACAAATCTGGACCACACAGTTTGAATTCTGATTAAAAATAAAAGGTGCATAGTTTGACACATAGGGATTTTAGTCCTCTAACTTGGCCTATTTTGGATTTTAGTCCTGCTCTTGCTCCGGTGAGGAAAATAGTCCTCTAAGTTGGTTTTTTTTTGGATTTTAGTCCTATCCGCCGGAATAGCTGATTGGGCACCAGATTTTTTAAAAATAGTCCTCTAACTAGTCTGCCACGTAAGCATTTTTTTAAAGATTCCGGTGTCCAATCAGCTATTTCCGGCGGATAGGACTAAAATCCAAAAAAAAACCAACTTAGAGGACTATTTTCCTCACCGGAGCAAGAGCAGGACTAAAATCCATAATAGGCCAAGTTAGAGGACTAAAATCCATAATAGGCCAAGTTAGAGGACTAAAATCCTAATTTTGCCGCATATGGCGGGTGCACCCAATAACTTCCCATATTATATACACAGATAGCTGAAAAAGAGGGTCAATCCAGAATCTGAAACGTGAGTGGTGAGGATGAATATCAATTCTTTCAAGATAGGATCTTATGGACGGGAGGTTCTTGTGTGGTGTCTCCACACGGTGTGGAGACACGTGTGGGGACATACACACCACACAGTTTCATTCTGTCTTTAAACTGTGTGGTTCTGATCGTTTCACCCGTCACTTCACCTTAAAATCCCTCTCCACACAAGTATTTCCCTTATGGACAGGCTAATGGTGCAGAGAAGATATCACGTATCACACACTCCGTAGTGATTAACAGCAATTTTTTTTGTTCCATTTCTGAAAATATTAAGCTAACATTAAAATTCGCCCACAGCTAAGTGTCCCACCTAACCATCAAGCCCTTTCACCTCCTTATGAATCTCATAAAGGGCATTGTATATCATAGAATTTGGTAATATATTGTAGAATATATTATAATATTATATTAATGTTACAATATATTCTTATTCCCTAATTAAGTTAAGAAATCTGTTTAACTTACTACCTAATTAAAGTTATGACTTAGCCGCATGCTCTATTCATTGTCTGGCTGCTAAGTTTGTTGGGACACAGTATTTATTGCTCTGTCGGCTTAGTGCTCATAAGAGTTGTTACTTCCCTTTAACCCCAGAACTCCCTTTCTATTTGTAATCTATATAAGATCTCTTTTATCTAATAAAACATACAAGAGTTTATTTATCTTCTTGTCTCAAATTCTTCATGGTATCAGAACTAATCTCTTCCATTTTTTAAACCCGCTGCGATTTTCTCCAAAAAAATGTCTTCTCTTTCAGATGCTTCTTCAAGTGAGCCTCCAACTCCCAAAAATTTTGATATCACTGAACAAGCATCTAACTTTCTCACTAACCACAGATTGGATGGAGTGGTCTAGATCAATCAAAATGCTCATCTCTGGCCAAAGTAAAATGGGCTATCTCACTGGAACAAAAGTTGCTCATACAGCCACAGATCCTAAGTTTGACGCTTGGGATACTGAAAATAACCAAGTCATGACCATCCTAACTCGGTCTATGACAAAAGACATTAGTGAGAATTTTATGCTTTATGATACTGCTAAGGAAATCTGGGATGATGCTAAGGATCCCTATTCTAAGAAAGATAACACACCTCTGAAATCTATGAAATAGAAGCTCAAATTCAAGGCGCCATGCAAGGTGACCTTTCAGTTACTCAGTTCTTTAATCAGCTGACTAAAGCCTGGCAACAACTCGATATATTTGAGGAACTTGCCTGGAAAAATGCAGATGATGCTACTCTCTACAAGAATGTTATTGAACAAAAGCGTGTGTTCAAGTTTCTTATGGGACTGAACCCTGCTCTGGATGATGTCAGGGGAAGAGTTATATCCACTAAACCCCTTCCAACCCTCAAGGCAATTTTTTCTATAATTAAGCATGAGGAAAGTCGAAGGAAGCTTATACTTAAAGGGCCCTCATCTAACACTACCCTGGATGGATCTGCCCTTGTGTCCTTAGGAAAAACCTATGAACAAACTGAGAATTCCAAGAATCCTACTACTTGGAATTCAAACAACAAGAAAAAAGATAAGCTCTGGTGTGACCACTGCAGGAGGACTAACCACACTAAGGAAAATTGTTGGAAACTCCATGGTAAACCAGAGAACTGGAAGAACTCCAAACAGAACTCTAAAGAAAGTCATGGGAAGGTTGCATCTAAGGAAAAACAAGGTGGATCGGCCATCACAGATGAGCAGTTAGAAGCTTTTAAGTGTTTGCTTGCCTAACATATGGCTGGATCAACCAAGAATGGCACTGCTACTCATGCCCAATCTGGTAACAATTTTTTTGCTAATACTGTCTCCTATCTAGGAAGAAACCCCTGGATCATTGACTCTGGGGCTTCCTCCCATATGACTGGAAATAAAAGTCTTCTTACAAATTTCAAACCTTGTACATACATACATAAAATTAAGATTGCTGATGGATCTGTGTCTTTTGCACAAGGATCTGGACATGTGAACATTTCTGACACCATTGTGTTAAATGATGTCCTCTATGTTCCTAACCTTGACTGCAACTTAATTTATGTATCTAAGCTCTCACCAAGGACCTTAATTGGAATGTCATATTTTCTGCTAACCAGTGTATCTTTCAGGATCACTTATCTCAGGAGATGACTGGCAGTGCTAACCAAGTCTTATTTTTCTTCTAATATTAGTAATTCTATGTTAAATGATGTAATGAGATGGCACTATAGACTAGGTCATCCCAATTTTGCCTATTTAAAAAATCTGTTTCCTGATAAATTTAAAGGCTTAAATGTCTCAACTTTACAATGTGAAATTTGTCAGTTTGCCAAAATTACTAAATCTGTCTATGCTAAGATTCCTTAACTAAAATCCAGGGCCGGCCCTATGCTAAGGCCGGCGAGACCCGGGTCTTAGGCCCAATTCTGTCGGGAGGCCCAACGGTACAGTTTCGCTAAAAGGAAAAAAAAATTTGTGTAGATTTAATCCGATTCAACCTAATATAATATGTTAATTTTATTTTTTGATAAATGCCCAATTTTTTTTTTTACTCTAATTGATAAAGGCCCCAATAAAAAAATTTACTTGACCAAAAAAAATAGATATATACAAACAAGTTTTATTATTTTTTTACATTTATGGATGTTAAAAACGCGATAAGTGTTGGAAAAAATGTAGTACTTAGGATTTGACAGAGAATTAGAAACTCCAAGGCACGTTAATAACGTTGTCTTTTAAGAGATGTTTTGTCCCACACGATTTGTCACTAAGGGATCAAATGAAAATCTCTTTCAGGATACAATGGGGGTGTTTGATTCAAACAGTGACTTGTTTGAATCAAACCCGAGAACACTCAAAGTTTTTCTAATGATGTTGTCAAATTTATGGATTTTCGTCTTCATACTTATGTCTTCTATAGGTTGCAAGTACCCCATAAACGAATGGATGTACTCCTTGCACCGGATGAAAGCATGCAACCCTTACACAAAAGGGTAAGTACATATCAGTTCGAAAATGCGTGTATCTGAAAATGCATATCCCTTCATGAACTGATGCATGCATTGGTTTAGGTTTACAAGGGTAAGTACATATCAGGTCGAACCCCGTTTCGTTGCGATAACATTAATTCGTACGGCAACTCGTATGCAAACGATAACCAAAATATTTATTTATGAAAAAATATCTAACAATAAGTATGTTTAAAAAAAACAATTTCAACTAAAAGGCCCAATTCGGAGGCTTTGTCTTAGGCCCAATACAAGCGAGGGCCGGCCCTGCTAAAATCTCATCCTTTTCATTTGATCCATAGTGATGTTTGGGGCCCTTCAAGGGTTAAGCATGTTACTGGTGCTAGATGGTGTATGACCTTCATAGATGATCACTCTAGAGTGACATGGTTATTTCTTAAGAAGGACAAGTCTGAAGTAGGGGCTGTGTTTCAAACTTTCTATAATATGGTATCCACTCAGTTCAACACAAAAATCAAAATTCTTAAAACTGATAATGCTAAAGAGTACTTTGAGTCTAATTTGTGTTGTTTCCTGAAAGATAGAGGAATCTTTCATATAAGTAGTTAACCCCTCAACAGAATGGGGTGGCTGAGAGGAAAAATAGGCACTTATTAGAAATGGCTAGGTCCTTAATGTTCTCCATTAATGTACCTAAATACCTATGGGGAGAAGCCATTCTTACTGCTACTTACCTTATTAACAGACTTCCTAGTAGTGTTTTGGAATTTCAGACTCCTATCAAGACTCTTATGAATGTTCACTCTTGCACACACTGTAAGAACAAAGCAATGAGAAAGTATTCTTATTTTATTAGAATAGAAAGCTCATTACAAAACAAAGACCCTCACACTTCTACTTATAGAAAATGGGTCCAACGGCTATATTTCATAAAGCAGGAAACACTGTTCCAACGGTTAGTTGGACAAGTGTTCCAGTTTATTACTTCAGCCAAAAAGAAAGAAAATTAGCCACTAATTTATATAGATATTAGGGCTAATAAAGAACAGATAAAGGTAATTAAAAGACTAATAAAACTAACTACTCATAAGTACTAAAGGGACCATGCATGATATTACAATCTAACACTCCCCCTCAAGTTGGAGAGGTGATGTTAATCATGCCTAGCTTGCTTAGAAGGTATTGGAAGTTTTTCTTAGGCAATCCTTTAGTGAGGACATCAGCAGTTTGTTTCTGAGAGTTGACAAAGACAAGTTTGATGAGTTGTGCATCCAGCTTTTCTTTGATGAAGTTCCTATCAACTTCCACATGTTTAGTTCTATCATGTTGAACTGGATTGTGTGATATGTCTATAGCAGATTGATTGTCACAGTAGAGAATCATAGGCACTTGTCTCTGCACTTTGAGATCATCCAGGATGATTTTCAGCCATAGTAGCTCACACATCCCAATACTCTACTTCAGCACTGGATCTAGCCACAACACTCTGCTTCTTGCTTCTCCATGCTATAGGATTTCCAAACAAAAATATGCAATGACCAGATGTAGACCTCCTGTCATCTATACATCCTGCATAATCTGAGTCATTAAAGGCCTCCAGTCTTTTGTGGTCACTTTTCTTGAAAAGGATTCCCTGTCCTGGTCAAATCATTAGATATTCCACAATCCTTTCTGTTGCATTCTGGTGGCATCTTTTAGGGTCTTGCATATACCTGCTTACAATGTTAACAGCAAAGGATATATCAGGTCTAGTATGGGAGAGATATATGAGTCTACCCACCAATATTTGATAGGTGGATTTATCCACAGATTCATCCTCAGGTGCAAGACTTAAACCATGATTTTGATCAATAGGGGTGGACATAGGTTTACAACCCAGTTTCCCACTATCCTTAAGAAGATCAAGGATGTATTTCTGTAGGGAAATAAATATTCCCATTTTAGAATACATAACTTCAATTCCTAGGAAGTACTTGAGTCTTCCTAACTTTTTAATATCAAATTCAGTACATAGGAATTTTTCCAGATTCTTGTTGTTGTCAATATCATCCCCAGTGATGATGATATCATCAACATACACTAGGAGGATAGAGACCTTTCCAGATGTATTGTGTTTCATGAACAGAGTATGGTCTCCCTGACTCTGTTTATAGAAAACCTTCCAAACCAGGCCCTAGGTGATTGTTTAAGGCCATATAAAGCTTTCTTCAACTTGCACACTTTCCCTTTTTCATTTTGGAATCCAAGGAACATCCATAAAGATGGTTTCCTCTAAATCCCCTTGTAAAAAGGCATTCTTTACATCATATTGATGTAAATCCCAGTCAAAGTTAACTGCTAAGGACAGTAAAACTTTGACAGTATTCATCTTGTAACAGGTGCAAAAGTTTCAAATGTTGGAATAGTGTCCTAAACCCAATCGGGTTGGACCGGATCCGACCGGGTCAGATCATTTCTACTATTTCTTTATGTTTATACATATATTAAATGGCTTTTTCTGTTGTCATATATATATATGTTCTTTTAAAGAACCAATTATGAATTGTTATATGATAACGTACTTAGTATTAAACTGTGATAGAGAAACCCTGATAGACGATTATGGTTGATGAGATCTCTAATCACTTTAATAAGTTTGATACTTAAATGTCTCTAGGCTGATGTACTATTAAACAGGGCATTGATAGTATAAACAGGCTAGCACGTATTAGAGTCTTCCTGTCTTTAGGGCAGGGATAGATCTCGTCTATCAAAGTGTAGAGACACTTGGACTGTACGTGGACGTGTATTAGTGAATGCGTACGTTAGACTGACCCACTTACACGGATAAGTGTCACACTATATGGCGATTGTGTAATTATCCTTTTGACCGGAGTCTTCATGGCATCACGGTGTGGATTGTCATGCTTTGACACTATTGAGGTTTCCCCTAGCCATGGGGCGATCATGCGGTAGTGATTGGGTATGATATTGAAGCATGCGGAGTATACATGATTGGTCATCCGGGAATCGCGTATCCTATGATTGGGATCGAATATCCGAAATGGCCTTCTTATAAGGAATGTCTTGTTCTCGTAAATCTTTGCAAAGTGGGAGTAAACGAGTTACTTCGAGAGAGCATGATATCCAGATTATAAGATACGGTCGTTAATGTTTGACACTCGACGTACGACCGTATGGATATTATTACAGCGATAGGATTGCAAGTTACACGGTAACTGTTTCACATGAAAGGTAGTAGTCATTGCATTTGACTCTTCCGATGATTGGGGGTCACGGTGTGTTGCTAGACGCTATCCCGTGACCGTTAGGTATGAAGGGCATTTTCGTAATTTGCACTTTGTGTCTACGGCCAACATATTCGGAAGCCTATCGGGTCACACACATATGAACATCTAGCCGGATTAAAATGTGGTTATAGATGATAACCAAATAAGGAAAGTTTATCTCGAGACTATAAAGGTTATAGTGGTAAATTAATATGGTGGTATTTATTTATTATGAATAAATTAAATACAAGATATTAATAATATTATATTAATTAAAGAATATTCCGGAAGCCAATTTGTTGGTCAAAGGGGCGCCACATTTAATGTGTATAAGATACACTTGGATTGTGCAATTTAATTATTGGTATTACATATTATTAATATTAGATATTAATAAATAAAATAATATATATATATATTGAATGCATGCGTGTGTGCACATTGAATGCAAATTGGATTTGCATTATATTTGGTATATATATTAATAGATTTATATGTGTTATATATATGTGATATATACACATGTGTAAATTGATTTATGGTAATAAAATAAATATAGTCAATATAAGATATTGACAATATCTTGGAAATATTCAATATAAGATATTGACAATATCCTAGATTTATTTAATATGAGATATTATAATAAATGAGATAAATCAATCAATTATATTTTCCTTATTTTATTGGGAAAAAGTTTTCTTCTCCTCCACTCTAGTAAATGGCGCCACCTACACTATAAATAAGAGGTGGGTGTCAAGCTCTTTTGTGCATCATAATTCCAAGAGCTAATAGTTCTTGTGTAAAATTAGAGAGCATCCTATAGAGAGTTGGAGAGAGGGGAAAAGGGCCGGTCTAGCAACCGGAGTTTTCCAATAGCAATCCATGATGGGATTCCGGCGGGCTGTTCGTGTGGACTAGCGGTAGAGGCCGAACGCTTGGGCGGCTCTATGCAGAACTACTCTCCTTAGACGGTCAAAGCGTCGATCTTTTAGATCAACCAAGATAACCACCGTCTACTAACTCGTTTGTTTATTGCTTAAACGAAGTCGATCTTGGGTCGATAGGAAATAAATTTTTGAATTCCGCTGCGTTCCCGCGTAGATTTCCTAACATCAAAGTAGTCTATGCCATAGGTTTGAGAGTATCCCTTGGCAACAAGTCTTGCTTTGTGCCTTTCAATTGATCCATCAGACCTATACTTGATGGTAAATACCCATCTACATCCCACAGTCTTAGCATTTTCTGGAAGGGTGACTAAATCCCAGGTTCCATTCTTTGCAAGAGCATTCATCTCTTCTTTCATGGCTTTAACCCATGTTTCATCTTCTAAGGCTTCTGAGAACCTCTTAGGGATAGATCCATCAAGAAGATTCTTCATGAATTTCTTTTGATTTGTAGACATCTTATCATAAGATAAGAAGTTTTTTATGGGATGTTTAGTACAGGCCCTAGTGGGATTTCTTAGAGCAATAGGAGGTTCCTCAAGGGAGGGACCACTATTTTCTTTTGGTACTGATATAACAACAGTAGAGTCCTCCTTATCAGAGGAAGAATGCTCCTCAGAGTTGGTAGATTCTATATCCTCATTAGTACTGGTGATATTTTGATCACCTATATTTGTTATGGGTATTTCAATAGGAATCACATCCTTTTAATCTGGTCCAGTTTTTTCTGGTATAGATTATTGGAGTTCTTTCCCTTTGCCTTTCAACAACAGGAATCTCATGTAATTGTTCAGTAGTAGGCACATTTACCTCATGTTCAGTAGGAGAAAGTTCTTGGCCATGATCAATTATAGGATTGTGATCTTTCTCATGAGTACTTGATGTATCAAGATCACTCTGAGGGAGCCACATATCCTTATCATTGTTTGTCATGACTTTCTCCCCCTGAATGAGAGACTTCCCTGTGAAATAGGGATGCATTTCATAGAAGGTAACATCCTTTGATATAATCACCCTCCTTGTAGGAGGATGATGGCATTTATACCCTTTCTGTGTTAGAGTATCCAATGAAAACACATCTAACAGATCTGGGATCTAACTTTCCCCTGTTACATTGGTGTATGTGAACAAAGCTTCACATCCAAAAACCTTAGGGTGAACCCCTTCAGTTTTTAGAAAATCTGGAAATAATTCTGTAAGAACTTTAATAGGACTCCTTTTTCCCAGAATCTTACTAGGCAATCTGTTTATAAGATGAGCAGCAGTCAAAACTGCCTCTCCCCAGTAATTTTTGGGCATATTCATTTGGAAAAGTAGAGCCCTGGTAGTATCCATGAGGTGCCTATTTTTTTCTCTCAGCCACCCCATTTTGTTGGGGTGTATGGACACAAGAAGATTCATGGATAATTCATCTTTCCTCCAGGTAAGGATTTAGGAACTTATTAAAGTAATATCTAGCATTATCTGTCCTTATTTTCTTGATTTTGACATTAAATTGAGTCAAAATCATGTTATAGAAAATAGGGAAGATCTGAGCTAGGTCAGACTTTTGTTTCATCAAATACAGCCAAGTAGTCCTAGTGCAGTCATCAATAAAAGTGACAAACCAGTGAGCACCATTGATGTTAGGATTAGTGGAAGGTCCCCAAATATCGCTATGAACAAGATTAAAAGGATCATTAGAAATGCTAGATGAGATAGGATAAGAAACTCTTTTGTGTTTAGCAAATTCATATTCATTACATTTGAAACCTTCAGAATTTAAATCGTTACATAAAGGGAAACAAATGTAAAAGAATCTGAAAAGAAGGGTGGCCAAACCTTCTATGATATAGCATAATTCTATCATAACTAGCTTTAGACAAAAAAGATGACTTTTGACAGTTAGACTTGTCATTGTCTTCAGTCTTCAAAATATATAGACCTTTTGTTGTGTGATTTTCACTTTAATCACTAAATCCTACCGCAAGCGCACGGCCGGCGAGTAGTACTTAGGATGTCGATCCCACAGGGACTTAGGACAATCACCGAATAGTTATCAATTTATATTATCTAAACTAATCATTTTTTTGTGTTTTGAATTATAAAATAACTAAGAACTAAGGCCCTATTTAAACTCAACAAAAGTCCAAGAAATTACTAGAGATCAAGTTGGAAGAACTTCTAGGACGTCGGATTACCACGGTAATGAACATATGACTTTTACAACGACCTTTCCATTTATTATGAATATTTACTTATGTTGACGAATAATCAAAAGTGATTAACAATATTCTTTCGAACTACTATTAATCGTGCCTAAATTAATATTAAATCCGATTTCTCGCTGATTAAATTAATCTAGACCCATTAAAAATCATTATTCATAATGTCACAAGAAATTTCAATTAACTTTCGCTCTCATGAATTTTTTTGATTGAAATTAGGGTTCTAACCTATCAATTAAATTTCACCTTTCATTCCATCACCTAATTGATAATAAATTCTTCATGTAAACCTATGGAAATTCATCTTTCGATCCATCAATCCATAAATTCATACGAAATAGTGCACTAAAATCAATACAAAGGCATATCGAATTAATAATAGGAAAGATCGAATCTTTAACTCATATATCCATTTACCGGGATCTCCTAATCCTAGAAAATTAAATCTACTCACGCATAATTAAAGAGATCACAAAAATCATGGATTTAGGCATTATGAGACGTAAAAATAAAGTAAAAGGTAGAAAATTAAGAGAAATGAAATAGAATTGTCTCACAAATAGCATAAAACCAAGAAATTCACGATCCGTTCTTCGTTCCTGAGCCCGTAAGCAAAATCTTGTTCTTCAAAAATTGAGAGAAAAAAAGTAGATGGTGATGGAATGGTTTTCACGCCCCAAAATCTGAATATGGCGTGTATTTTGCGACTTGGGGAGTAAAAAAAGAGATAATCACCTAATTAAATCAATTTCCATAATTAATTTAATCAAGAAAATCTCTAAAATCAAATATCTATCAATCTTGGACTCTTCTAGTGTGTGGGCCCCTCTTTTGCATTGAAAATCACGCCAATATACTAGAAATCACGTTGGTGAATGTTCCGACCAATCAGAACATTTCGTTGGCCAGGATCAGATTTCTGGAAACTGTCACACCCTGGATATGACAGAGGCTGGTTTTTGAACTCTTCCACTGTAGCTCCGCTTTTTTGGGTCTTTTTCTTCTAATCTCGAATCATCCTACAATAATTCAATCACCCGCAGTAATCTAGCCCAAAAAGGATAAAAACATCGCAAAATAGCAACACACGACACCAAACTGAGTTCAAAACATCTAGAATTTTTCACTTTTTAGGAACTTATCACTCCCCCAAGCTTAAGACTTTTCTTGTCCCCAAGCAAACAAAAAGACTCAAGACGAGACGGACTAAGAAGATCACACATGACATAGCAATAGATGAAGATGCACAACACACGAGCATCAATAAAGTTCATCCCGACATTCAAAACACAAGATATAGACTAACTAATCCTTTTTATCATATCAGGAGCACAAGTGAACAAAAATTATCAATGGGAAACAACATAGACCAAGCAAATAGACCCTCACTGGATAAATCACTGAACGCTCAATATTGTGAGGTGACTAAACTCTCAAGCTCATTCCATTGAAAATGCCCTACTATAAGCTTGTATATCGTCTCATATAAATCACCAAGGCATTGTGAAACACATAAATCATAAGGTCTTTGGAAAAAATGGTAGATGAGGACAGCCCAAGTAAGAAAAAGGAAGTGAAAGGTGTAGGAAAAGGTATAAGAGACGGCAAAACCATTAGAGCTAGCGAGACACATGCACTACAAGAAAATTGATTTTTAATGAAGGGAAATCCGGTCATTAAAAGTCAATTTCCCGTCATTAAAGACTTTTAATGAGAGGAAAATTACTCTCATCGCCCGTCCTTACCGCTTCTCTATATAAAGGTAAATTGTGAGAGTAAAAGGTCCCGTGGTTTTTGATGTTTTAGTGACATGTGTTTCCTCTCATTAAAAATTGTTCTGGTGACGACATATTTTGTCACAATAGTTCATTTGCCCCTCATTAAATATTGTTTTTATTACGGTATATACCTTCACTAAAACACCACTTACCCCTCACTAAATCATGATTTAATGACCAAACATCCCCTAGGTATAGCTTAACTTTCCCCTCACTAAATAATGATACAATGAAAACATAGCCTCTCATTACAAGTCATCCACCCCTCAGTAATTTTTTTATTGATGACAATTACCACCATTATTAATCATGAACCCCTCTCTACATTAGGCCGGCACTATTGCTAAAATAAAATTAGTGACATAGATAATAATGTTAAAACACAATCATATGAATTTCTCATGCATTAATAAGAAAGTTCCAATCTTGGTACAATTGAACAAATAATTAATATACGTACATCAAATGTATGCTTCTTTTCTACCCAGGTGCATACATATAATTACGAACATCCTGCTTCTTTTTTAACATGAGTAACTCGGTGTCCCTGAGTCCTTCCTGCATATAACCAAAAGCATTATAACTTAGAGGTCTTTTATAAGTTTATTTGAAAAAAGTTATAGGTTTGAAACCAAGCACAATATCTCAGATGATAATGATGATGATAGAGACCCTAACCCCTTGGAAATCTCACATCATTTTAACTTTGAGAAATTCTTAGTTAATCCCATTCAAAAAAAAGAGCATTCCAAACAACACACAGAAGAATATGAAATAAATACAACTTGTTGCTCGCATTCATCGTGGATAAAGTCGTTTCACATAAAATGCCCGTTTTCGCTTCACATAGCTAAGGATATCTAACAGAATCTGGAGCTTTTTAACATGATGCCTAAAGAGTACAGTGAGAATCAAACTTTCATACATGTGATGTGCACACTTACATATGCCAAGATAGATAGCTCTCCAAATTCTTAATCACCATGGTCTGATAATAAAGTAGATGAACTCAGAATTACCTGTTTAGAATTCTTGCTTGATTTAGCCCGAGAGATAAAGTATGGTGAAGAGGAGCAAGAACACACTGGAAACTAATGATATCAGAGTGTAACCACATCTCTCAAATACCAACCATGCCGCCATTGTTACCCCAAGAATTCCAGCAGTCAAGTTTTTATTACTCCACAATATCACATCTGCAACTGTAGAAATAACACCAATAAGAGCAAAGAAAGAATGCCAAACCAGTGGCAACAGAAAAACAGCAAAGAAATTTGTAAAAACAGCAAAAAAAAAACAAGAAAAAAAAAATAGCAGAAAACAAGACCGGTGACAGCAAAAAAACAGCAGAAAAACAGCAAAAAAATAGTAGAAAAACGGAAAAAAAAAACAGCATAAAAACAGCAGTATTGCAAAACCAGTTGATAAACTTGATAAAAAGAAAGGAAGACTGATGGAAGAAAGGCAAACCAAAAAAGTTGTTAATAACCAGTAAAGAATCAAAGTACTTGTTAATGGAAGAGTGATGAAATCGTCATATAAACTTGATAAAAAGAAAGGCAAACCAAAAAAGTTGGTGGGCGTCCTCAGAAGTATCAAACACTAAATTACAGCTTGTTTTCCTCTTTCTTGTCAGCCCATCCCCTGCCTCCCTCGCTTAGACTCCATATATTTACATGTCACATAAAACCAACAACAACCAAATTAAAATCCATTTTTAACTTCTTTAGTTTAACTATAAGGATAAGGAATGCATCATGATGAAGCAAACAGATGTAAGTACATAACAAGTCAGAATATACACGAAATTATCACAAAATAATCAGCTCTGACACATATAGAGCTCCAAGAATGTTATTGGTGGTAACAAACCTTTCAAGAAACATCTTAGTGTTAGATTGAACGGATTCATGCAAACACAATGAACGTAAACATAAGGCATAGGCCATGACATGTGATGCTTCGATGACAAAACTGGAACTTCCCAGAGAGTTGTCGTGTTGTAGGATGTGTTATTTCAGGTCAAATAAAATGCAAAGGTAAAAAACTGAGTAAAACATAAAAGCTGCATAGGGCCGGCCTATACTAGAAGAAAAGGATGAAATACCAATGTACATATGGCTTCTGAGAGAAAATGAATGCAGTCATCCAGTCTTTCAACTCCAAGAGCTCTGTACTCCCCACCTTTAGCAATAAGTGTTCTGGCTTTTTTTACAAGACTATCATTTGTGACATATATTCTCTCCAAAAGGGTATTCATTATTAAGATGCACATTTGGATATTCATTATCATGGGTCCACTACACGTGCTGCTTTATACACAAGCAGTTCCTTTTAGCCAGAGAAAATAAGTAACAATGAGTACAAACATCACTAGAAACTGATAAATGGAAAGTCAAAAACTAAATTAAGCATGCATAATATGAATAGAGGGTGAAAAACTAGGTAAACATTAACCTGCTCTAATAGTATTCCAAGGGAGCGTTGTGACACAACTATTGAGAATGACAGCAAAGTATACAATGTTGTGGTGCTTTCATCAGTATTTACATCCTTTACATCTTTACATTCTACCTAAAACCAGCATTGTTAGAATATAAAGAGCAAGAATTCACAAAGCACATTGGGGACATTTATGTTTTACCTTCACCCAGTGTTTAACTAAAGAAAATGGAGGAGGAAGCAACTTGCACATACTCTCAGCAACTGACCATCTTTCATTACTCTGTTAATCTTTTCTCTGCTTCCATCACAAAGCAAATCCAAGAGAAAAACAGTTTTCCCACATGCCTCGGTGAGCAATTGCATGACCTCCTTCAAAAAATCTTGGAAAGCATCACTAGACTGATCACCATCAGGTTCAGTTGAGTTACAAAAGCATACTAAACATTTCCAAGATGCTTTGCAACTCAAACTCAAAGCTTTTGAGGCCTGAAAGAAGAATGAAAGGTTCCATAATGGAAAAAAAAACTTAAGCAGAGACAGGGTACAAACAGAAAGGACAAAATATTGATAGTGGCAACTATGCAAGTGTGAATGTTTCTGTATCAATATCTACAACTAACCTTGAGAGGGGGGAGGGGGAGTGTGTTGAATATACACGAAATCATCACAAAATAATTATGATTTATTTTGTCTGATTTGTTGGTTATAACTTGCGAATGGCTCCAATGTATTTCATTCCATTTACTCCCGTTAAAAGAAGTCAGAACAAAGAAAAAAAAACACACGATGTTGTTTGATAATTATGGGCACTTCACTACATGAGGTTAATTACATATATCACACCACTTTTTGTAAAGTAAATCAATTGCTCAACAAAGAAAAAATACACAAAACTAAAAAATTAACCCCCAAAAATCCCAATTCCAGAGCCTAAACTGAATGCCCTAATTTTCCAGCCCAATTGACAGCCCTTAAAACTTAATTATAGCCTTGAATTCAAGGCTCTGTATTGTGCATATTAATCCTAAAAAAATCAAAATTAAAGGTCCCGAAAGTCACGAACCCTATTTCTTAAAGGGGTATAGCACCAACACGAAATTAGAATCATATAGAGAGTTTGAAGCCATTAATACCTGATATCGGAAGGACTGGACGGAGAAGGAATGGTCACCGGTGAACCGTGGTGGTGGAGAAGAGTGGAAAGTCACGGGATGACACGAATCCCTTCTCAGGCGCACTGGTGGTGGAGCAGGACGATGAGTGGTTGATTGGTTACCGTACAACGATGAGCAGTGGTTGATTGATCACCGGAGAGATGAGGCGGCTGGAGGAGAAGAGGTGGCCGATCCCAATTATGTAAGGAAAGTTTAGGTTGGGGAAGATGGTAATGACTTAATTTGGTGGTGGGTTTTGTTTTATAAAAAAATATATTCCCTTAAAATATATAAAATATACCAATAATGAGGGTACATCTTTGTAGTGTACCTAATGAGAGGAAAATATGGTCAAATATGAGGGGATTCAAAATTTGGTCATCAACCGTAATTTTTTATTAATATAAAATAATGTCCCCTCATTATAAGTATTCTTTAATGACGAATTTTTATCCCCTCATTAAATTCTCCTCACTAAAACGCAGATTTCTTGTAGTGATGACTATTAAACTTCAACATCACACAAGTGCAAGGGGGTCCTATACATTATTCCAAACAAAAGAGAATACAATGGATGATATCTCTACTTTGGGAGAATAATGATACAACTCCCTCTTTATTACTAACAAACAGAACAAATAATATTTAGGAGGTTTTTTTTTCCCTTTTCTTGAGTGCCTCCTTTATTTATTTATTTTTTTCATTTTTTCTGTTTTTCATTTTTTTTTTCAAACTAAGAAATAGACATATAGTACCAACATGGATTTCCCCCAAGCTTGATCCTTACATACTAAGTACAAGAAATTTGATAGCCACGTGCTCCAATTAGTTCTAAGGTTGGGTGAAAGGAATTGGGCTACCTCATTTTCGGGTTGTTCAATGTATGATGTAGTGAAGTAAGGTAAAGTGGGAAAAGGTGTAATAAAAATCAAGGTTAAAAAGGTATAAAGTATATAATGTGGTGGAAGGTAGAAACGAATGCCTCAATCATTTCTATGTGTTTGCACATACCAAAGTAACATCAACAAGACTCAACACAAGTTCTAAAGGAACAAATCCAAGGAAGAGAAAATACGCACAAATTTAGGGTGAGACTGAAGTGGTCAGTCATATGGCTGGAACAATATCTCACCGGGTCAATTTTATCTATTCACTCAGACTCTATTGTTTCCAAAAGAAAATAACGTCACTTGTAAACATGATATTCTAAAAAGGATTTTTCACTCCATGTCATGCATTTCTCTCGTCATAACAAACTATATCAATTTTCATGCATCGCAAATCTTATCTAATGTAGCTATGTGTGATCACCAGAACCATCAAGACAAAATGACACGAACTGACTAACTGACAATGACTAAGACTCTAAACTGCATAAAAGAAAGATTTGCACAAATGTCGCTTTCCCCACACTTAAAGGTTGCATTGTCCCCAATGTAATTAAATTAAAATATGGGAGGGTAAAAAGAAAACTCACAAGATACAACGGGCGGGCTCCTTGTGTGCATATCATCACGCTCTGAACATCGTAGTCTTGAAGGATTTTCTTTTAGCCCTTAATCGGAGCGTCGACGAAGTCACCAGAATCGTGTGGTGGTCCTCTCCTTGGTGGCTTGATTTTAGGAGTAATATCTTGAAAGATCTTAACTTTTCTAATGATGTGGAAGGAGTTGAGTGAAGGTGTAAACGTAGAGAAGGAATATTGTAAAAGAAAAAAAAAAGAAAAATAGGTTTTTTATTTTTATTTTATTTTAAGGAGATGGGGAGGGATGGTGCAGCAGGGAGGGATGGTGCAGCAGGGACGGAAGGGTAAAGTTGGGATTGGGAAAAGAAGAAAGGGAAAAGTAAGAAGGAAAAAAAAATAATAGTAAAACAAAGGTTATTGTGATAAGGGCTGCTGGGCTGAAATGTTGGTAAAAAAAAGAAGAAAGGTTTTTGTTTTTCTTTTTTTCTTTTTTTAAGAAAAACAGTCTCCATCACACCATGGGTGTGACAAGAGCTGTTTTTTCGATTTTTTTTTTCAATCTCACACTCATTGTCCTTAACCACATCATAGGTGTTATTTCCATCCTTCAAGACTTTTTTTCTTTTTTCCTCCGCATGCGATGACCTTTAATAAACCACTCGTGCACATCTTTCTCTCTGCAAAACAGACACAAATACAAAACAAACCAAGACCAAAGGACCGAGAAGGCAACTCTCTTCCTTTATTTATTCATTAAACAAGAAAAAAAAAATATAAAAAAAACACATTCTGAATTTATAGTCTTCAGTTGGACTATCTTTAAGCATCATTCTCAAGGAGGACTAAACCAAATAAGAGCATCCCTCTTCATTTTTCTCCACATATCAAGATATTAACAAGGATTTTCAGATATAGCATTGGGAGTCTATAATCATGTCTTCTTAAAAAGTGATTAATCATTTTAGCTCTAAGGAAAGAAGTGACACTCAACAATTTATTGATCTCTTTATCAATGCTCATGATAAATCAGAATTAGGGACTATTAGAGGTGCAACATCTATATACTCGATATGCTCAACATTTATAAATTCAACATCTATAAATTCAACATCACTATTCAAGGACGGATAACTAACATATCAAATAAATTAGAATCAAGAACAATATTGTTACCTCCCTTTTCATCCACTTCTTGGCTCATCAATGTTGAATCCGGAATTATTGCATCATTATCTTCTGAATATGGTTCGAATTTCCATGTGGCTTTACTCTTGTTAATTTGGAGGCCTAAAAACTCAGCGGTCTTCGAGAAATCATCACCGAAAACATTTAGATCATGACAGTGTGGGATCTCATAAGGATCACAGTTTTCATCCCCACGACTTTCAAGGTTGGCCTGCTGCTCTTGAATCACAAGCATCTCCGTTTCCCTTTCATCTTCAAGAACATGCCGATTATGTGCAACTAATTCTCCCAAAGTCAGTTCCCTTTTTTTCTGGAGCAGGACACAATAGGTGTGCCATTTCTCTAGAAATTTCTCTCTGCTCTCTATAGATTTCTCTAACAAAATTTCAATGTTAGACTTGGGCTCTGAGTGAGGGAACACTTGTCGTTGCCAATTGCTTTGATCTTGACCCCACAAAGAATAAGGATAGTTACTCCTCCCACCATTGTATGTTAGTGCATAGTTGTGGCTATATTGAAATTGATTCTCATAACTCGCACCATAATTGTCATAAGTATTCCATTGGTGGGATGAATAACCTTCATTGCACTGAGCTTCACAATGGTTTCCACCACAATATGAACATCTCACATGAAGCTGATTAAACCCATATCCATACATCCTCGCATTAGTTTATTGCTCATAAGCATCGAATCCAGAGAATAATGAATCCGTCAAGCACTGCACTTCTACTTTCTGCACAAGAAGAAAAAAAATCAAAAGCAAAAAGGTCTCACCGTAGCAAGGTGCAGCTTGCTATGGTGAGAAAGTCTAGTCTAACGAAATTAACAACCGGCTCGATGTTGACAATCAAGTCCCCGGCAACGGCGCCAGAAAACTTGTTGTGTCATTTTCACTTTAATCACTAAATCCTACCGCAAGTGCACGGCCTATCGAGTAGTACTTAGGATGTCGATCCCACAGGGACTTAGGACAATCACCGAATAGTTGTCAATTTATATTAGCTAAACTAATCAAATTTTTGTGTTTTGAATTATAAAATAACTAAGAACTAAGGCCCTATTTAAACTCAACAAAAGTCCAAGAAATTACTAGAGATCAAGTTGGAAGAACTTCTAGGACGTCGGATTACCACGGTAACGAACATATGACTTTTACAACGACCTTTCCATTTATTATGAATATTTGCTTATGTTGACGAATAATCAAAAGAGATTAACAATATTCTTTCGAACTACTATTAATCGTGCCTAAATTAATATTAAATCCGATTTCCCGCTCATTAAATTAATCTAGACCCATTAAAAATCATTATTCATAATGTCACAAGAAATTTCAATTAACTTTTTCGCTCTCATGAATTTTTTTGATTGAAATTAGGGTTCTAACCTATCAATTAAATTTCACTTTCAGTCCACCACCTAATTGATAATAAATTCTTCATGTAAACCTATGGAAATTCATCTTTCGATCCATCAATCCATAAATTCATACGAAATAGTGCACTAAAATCAATACAAAGGCATATCGATTCATAATAATAGGAAAGATCGAATCTTTAACTCATATATCCATTTACCGGGATATCCTAATCCTCGAAAATTAAATCTACTCACGTATAATTAAAGAGATCACAAAAATCATGGATTTAGGCATTATGAGACGTAAAAATAAAGTAAAAGGCAGAAAATTAAGAGAAAGGAAATAGAATTGTCTCACAAATAGCATAAAATCAAGAAATTCACGATCCGTTCTTTGTTCCTGAGCCCTAAGCAAAATCTTGTTCTTCAAAAATTGAGAGAAAAAGAAGTATATGGTGATGGAATGGTTTTCACGCCCCAAAATCTGAATATGGCGTGAATGTCCCTCCTTTTTTGCGACTTGGGGAGTACAAAAAGGGATAATCACCTAATTAAATCAATTTCCATAATTAATTTAATCAAGAAAATCTCTAAAATCAAATATCTATCAATCTTGGACTCTTCTAGTGTGTGGGCCCCTCTTTTGCATTGAAAATCACGCCAATATACTAGAAATCACGTTGGTGAATGTTCCGACCAATCAGAACATTTCGTTGGCCAGGATCAGATTTCTGGAAACTGTCACACCCGGGGTATGACAGAGGCTGGTTTTTAAACTCTTCCACTTTAGCTCCGCTTTTTTGGGTCTTTTTCTTCTAATCTCGAATCACCCTGCAATAATTCAATCACCCGCAGTAATCTAGCCCAAAAAGGATAAAAACATCGCAAAATAGCAACACACGACACCAAACTGAGTTGAAAATATCTAGAATTATTCGACTTTTTAGATACTTATCACTCCCCCAAGCTTAAAATTTTGCTTTTCCCCAAGCAAACAAAAAGACTCAAGACGAGACGGACTAAGAAGATCACACATGACATAGCAATAGATGAAGACGCACAACACACGAGCATCAATAAAGTTCATCCCGACATTCAAAACACAAGATATAGACTAACTAATCCTTTTTATCATATCAGGAGCAAAAGTGAACAAAAATTATCAATGGGAAACAACATAGACCAAGCAAATAGACCCTCACGGGATAAATCACTGAACGCTCAATATTTGTGAGGTGACTAAACTCTCAAGCTCATTCCATTGAAAATGCCTTACTATTAGCTTGTATATCGTCTCATATCAATCACCAAGGCATTGTGCAACACATAAATCATACGGTCTTTGGAAAAAATGGTAGGTGAGGACAGCCCAAGTAAGAAAAAGGAAGTGAAAGGTGTAGGAAAAGGTATAAGAGACGGCAAAACCATTAGAGCTAGCGAGACACATGACTATTAAACTTCAACATCACACAAGTGCAAGGGGGTCCTATACTTTATTCCAAACAAAAGAGAATACAATGGGTGATATCACTACTTTGGGAGAATAATGATACAACTCCCTCTATATTACTAACAAACAGAACAAATAATATTAGGAGGTTTTTTTTTCCCTTTTCTTGAGTGCCTCCTTTATTTATTTATTTTTTCATTTTTTCTGTTTTTCATTTTTTTTTCAAACTAAGAAATAGACAAATAGTACCAACATGGATTTCCCCCAAGCTTGATCCTTACATACTAAGTACAAGAAATTTGATAGCCACGTGCTCCAATTAGTTCTAAGGTTGGGTGAAAGGAATTGGGCTACCTCATTTTCGGGTTGTTCAATGTATGATGTAGTGAAGTAAGGTAAAGTGGGAAAAAGGTGTAATAAAAATCAATGTTAAAAAGGTATAAAGTATATAATGTGGTGGAAGGTAGAAACGAATGCCTGAATCATTTCTATGTGTTTGCACATACCAAAGTAACATCAACAAGACTCAACACAAGTTCTAAAGGAACAAATCCAAGGAAGAGAAAATACGTACAAATTTAGGGTGAGACTGAAGTGGTCAGTCATATGGCTGGAACAATATCTCACCGGGTCAATTTTATCTATTCACTCAGACTCTATTGTTTCCAAAAGAAAATAACGTCACTTGTAAACATGATATTCTAAAAAGGATTTTTCACTCCATGTCAATCATTTCTCTCGTCAGAACAAACTATATCAATTTTCATGCATCGCAAATCTTATCTGAAGTCGCTATGTGTGATCACCAGAACCATCAAGACAAAATGACACGAACTGACTAACTGACAATGACTAAGACTCTAAACTGCATAAAAGAAAGATTTGCACATATGTCGCTTTCCCCGCACTTAAAGGTTGCATTGTCCCCAATGTAATTAAATTAAAATATGGGAGGGTAAAAAGAAAACTCGCAAGATACAACGGGCGGGCTCCTTGTGTGCATATCATCACGCTCTGAACATCGTAGTCTTGAAGGATTTTCTTTTAGCCCTTAATCGGAGCGTCGACGAAGTCACCAGAATCGTGTGGTGGTCCTCTCCTTGGTGGCTTGATTTTAGGAGTAATATCTTGAAAGATCTTAGCTTTTCTAATGATGTGGAAGGAGTTGAGTGAAGGTGTAAACGTAGAGAAGGAATATTGTAAAAGAAAAAAAAAAAAAAAAAAGAAAAATAGGTTTTTTTATTTTTATTTTATTTTAAGGAGATGGGGAGGGATGGTGCAGCCGGGACGGAAGGGTAATAGTTGGGATTGGGAAAAGAAGAAAGGGAAAAGAAGAAAGGGAAAAGTAAGAAGGAAAAAATAATAATAATAAAACAAAGGTTATTGTGATAAGGGCTGCTGATCTGAAATGTTGGTTAAAAATAAAATAAAAAAAAAAAAGGTTTTTGTTTTTTTTTTTCTTTTTTTAAGAAATACAGTCTCCATCACCCCATGGGTGTGACAAGGGCTGTTTTTTCGATTTTTTTTTTTCGATCTCACACTCATTGTCCTTGACCACATCATAGGTGTTATTTCCATCCTTCAAGACTTTTTTTCTTTTTTCCTCCGCATGCGATGACCTTTAAATACCACTCGTGCACATCTTTCGATCTGCAAAACAGACACAAATACAAAACAAACCAAGACCAAAGGACCGAGAAGACAACTCTCTTCCTTTATTTATTCATTAAATAAGAAAAAAAAATTAAAAAAAAAAAAAACACATTCGGAATTTATAGTCTTCAGTTGGACTATCTTTAAGCATCATTCTCAAGGAGGACTAAACCAAATAAGGGCATCCCTCTTCATTTTTCTCCACATAGCAAGGATATTAACAAGGATTTTCAGATATAGCATTGGAAGCCTGTTGGTCCCTTGGAAAGGCTAACACAAGTTTAGAAGGGGGGGGGGGGGGGGGGTTGAATAAACTTGTCACCAAAAACTTTCTCTAGACTGGAAGTACCCCACGAACTGAGTTTCTCCGAAACTCAAACTGACCTTTAGTTCAGTCTTTGTTCCTGTCCCTTAACTTGTGCGGAGTTTAGCTAACTCAACTGAGTATAAGTCAATACTGACTTGTTCTTGTTCTAGTTAACTGGCAGCGGATATAACTAGCCTTCTGTGCAGTAGATGTGTCAATAAAGATCTGAACCTCTTATGTATCAGTTTTGTGCTGACTCCGTATCTCATGTTTGCTGAGTGTGAAGATAACAAGATAGAGTAATAATTAAATCAATCACAGCACAAATATAAATGCATAAAGTAAATCAACACAAGATTTTTTTATGGAAGTTCCGGGTGGTGTAATCCCATACGTCTCCCCTTCTCCTGTGGTGTAGGAGGTATCACTAGAATCTTGAGATAACCATTTGTTGGTCCCAGAGAAGGGTAAAACTATAGTCAGATGGGGGGGTGAATGACTATAGTGGAGTTTCAAAAACTTTTCTTATGTTTAAAAGCTTTTGGGCAGCGGATAAGTCCCTTCTTAATTTATTGTTTCAAAGTAGTTTGGTTTATCACAGATATAGATTATGACTTAGGCAATTTAAATGAATGCAGTAAAGTAAATTGCAGAAAGTAAATTGACACAAGGCTTATAGTGGTTCAGGGTGGTGTAATCCCTTAATCCACTCTTCTCCTGTGATGATTGGAGGAATTCACTATTGTTTTCACAGATACAATAGTATAATTGTCCTTGGCTTCCCAAGCTTCTCAATCTGCAAGACTATCACTCCTTGACTGCAACTGCTTCAGTGATTCAGTCTCTTTTGCTGCTCCTTGAGATCAAAATCCTTCAGCAGCTATCACAGACTCAACTCCTTCTCAGATTGCCTCTAATTCAGTTGCTTCAGTTTGATGTGAATGTGATTCACAAACTTGCTTGATCAATCTCAGTGCTGAATATGACTTTGTAGTTCTGTCGTCTGAATTGATCACTAGATGTATCTTTTTAAGTTCAGAGAGAAGGCTTTTCAAATTGACAGAGTTTCTGCTTGATCTTTCTTTTTCAATCGTTGTTTTTCTTTGTTTGTCAATGCCTTCTATTTATATCCTTGAATAACCTTGATTTTGAAATTCTGTCTGTTGGCTATATTAATGAGGGAATAATCCTTGATTGTATTTTTTATTCCCCCTTAATTACATTCTCCTTGATTTCAGTGATCGGATTTTTCTTTCAAACATATAGCAGAAAATCCGTCCTTGATTGATCCTCTATTGATTGTGCATTTAATGCATGATCTTCTGTATCTTCAACATATATCAAATCTGATCTGGAAAGTGTTACTTCACCGTTTTCTGAACGGTTGAGTGATCCTTCTGACTTAGCCGTTTTAGATCTTCCTTCACCGTTTTGTCTTCACTAAGCCGAAAGTCAGTTTACTCAGCCGATTCACTGTTTCCTTCTTTGCTTCAGTTTAAAGGAGAATCTTTGTACTTCACTGATCCTTGATTGGGGTGAGATCAGTGTACACCATATTTGAATATTAAGTTTCATCACTTGAAACATAAATTGGACTTATCCAAGGTCATCACAGACTTTCTTGGTTATAAGTCAGACCATAATGTCTTCATTGCTTCTCTGCTGGTGCTTGGCTGGCTTCACTCTGCCGAAAGTCTGTTTTTACTTTGCCGTCCTACCAACTAGTACAATACTTGTCTGACTCAACTTATACAACATGTCAGACTCTAAGTAAAGACTTATACAGAGAATTCTAACTTATTTCAGGCTTGCTATAACAGCTAGTATGGCCATCATCAAAACTTAATAAAATGTTCTTAACAATTTCTCCCTTTTTGATGATGCCAAAACCCTCATAAGCCTGAACATTAGTAATCCAAATTTTTCATAATTAATAACAAAACTCAGCAATTTTATTCATCCATTCCAGGGCAATAAGTTCAAAAACTTTATTCAAATGTTACAAACTACATTTTGCTTAATTCAGCTTTTTACCTCTTGAACTTTGTAGTCTGAACCTCTTCAATGTCTTTCCGATCAATTTCTGGAAACTTTCACTTCCAGTATGCCATAGCTGTGTATTCAGATACACCCTAAAAAACTCTTTTGGCAAAGAGTCGGTTGAAATCAGGTATGGTCTCATTTGCCCTAGGTTCTCCAAAGTACTTCTCAAGTCTTTCCCTAGCCTCAGCAATGTGTGAATCTTCAAACTTGAGATTTTTGTAAAGACTCCACTGCTCCTGTTTGTCCATTCTTCCCATAGGATTGAACAATTTTGCCATATAGTTGAATTCTTCTTGTTGTTCAGTTGGCAAGTCTTCTGGTCCTTTTGCAGACAGTGGTATGGCTAAGCTTGGTTTGTTGTTGGTTTGTTTGAGAAGTGCAAACTCTCTTTTGACTTCATTGTAGAGTTTGGCCATATCAGTTCTCATCCTTTCATCCTGATAGCTTAGCCAATCAGCCCATGCTTCATCCTGTGAGGAATGAGGATAAAGTCCTTCATGTACTCTGAAAAATTCTCTTACATGGTCCAGTACATCTGCTTCATATTCAGATGTGCTCTGATGACCAGTGAAAGTTTTGTGTTCCCTAGTGTATCTGGAGCTGCTACTGCCTCTACTGGTGTTTCCTCTGGTGCTAAGTCTGTGTTGACTAGCTGATCCTCTTTCCTGACTAGATCCAGGCCTTTGCTGTCTGCCGGATCTGTCTCTATCATCATCTCTTCTTTACATAAGATGAGGAAATCCAATGCAGGGTTCCTTTAGGGCCTTTTCTCTTTCTTCTCTGACCCTTCTTTGCTGTTCTTCTGCTTCATTCCTGATCCTTATTTCTCTGTCCCTTGCTCTCAGTTGTTCTTCAATGAAATTTAGGGGTCTGATTGTTGATCCTTCAGGCTTATCCTGATTTTCCCCCTTTTTGGCAGCATCATCCATTTGCAGGAGTAAGATGCTATTGTTGGCCTCTACCGTTCCAATCAGAGAGTCAAGTTTTGATTCAATAGATGTGAATCTGTTGTGATGATCATTCAATTTCTCATTGACACTACAAAATCTAGTGCCAAAAGCCACTGCCATTGATTCATTTTCTTGGGAAATGTGCTGCCTGAGGCCTGCAAGACTGTTAGTGATATTGATGTTGAGTTGCCTCATCAGATTTCCTTGTTGTTGAACAACAATATTTTGTGCATCAATGTATTCTGCAATGGCCTGAAACTTGTGTTCAATGGAGAAGCTTTTATCATTAAATGATGAAGTCATGGACCTGAGATATATGGCTTGCTGCTCCAATTCTTCAGCCAGCAGATCTGCCGCTTTTTCAAAAGTTTCGTTTGTAATACCAGTGGCCAGCTGAGAGAGTTTGTGCCTTATGTCAGCTGGTTCTGGGTCTGTTTGTTGTCCCTTGTCTTGATGTTGAGAGACATCTGCCGCAATATCCAAATCTTCAAGAATTTAGGTAGATGTATATGCTGTTGTGGCTTGAGTTGCTGTTCCCCCTTTCTCTGTGCCGGAGGGTGCCTTAACTGGAGTGGCAGCAGCTGAACCAGCGTCTGCAATGATTGTGTTGTCAGCTGGAGTGCCAACAGTCAGAGGCTGAGTGGTGGCTTTGCAGGAGTTGTGGACTTGTTGGATGCTTGAGGTTTCAAAAATGTACGGAGAAGAGTGGTATCATCAATTGCATCTGGTGTAGGAGCATTCTCTTCTCTGTTTTCATCAAGATCATTAGCATGATGATCATTATCATCATTGTCATCATGATCATCTCCATCATCTTGATCATGATCATCATCACCATCTCCACCATCTTCTGAGTCATCACTGTGTCTATTAGATGTCTGGGGCAGTTTTGCCTTTGCTGCATCAACCAAGTCCCATAGAGGGGACTCATCAAGGACACCAACCAGAGTTATAATTCCCAGAAAATCGAATAGCCGTGCCTCTTCTGCAAGCATGCGGTCAGAGTCTTGAAGTTGTTGTCGGGAATCACCTTCTTTCCACTCAAGATATTCTGCAATTCGATCATCTATATCGTTTGCAGACAATTGTGCAACTTCTTCTGGAAATTCCTCATCATCTCCAGTGTCTTCCTTATTAGGATGTTGTTCGTCCTCACTGCCATTCTCTTCTTCTTGTTGTTCTACCTCAGCTTCAGAATCAATCAATTGTCCAAAGTCTGTCTTATCCAGCTTTCGCTGAACCTTTTGCATCTTTCTTTGACTGGTAGTGTGTTGTGTGGATTTCTTTCTCTTCCCTTTTTCTGCTTTCTTCTGTTGTTTGACATAAGTGAACATGACTTTGGATTCATGTAGTTTGTGGAGTTGTACAGTAGGGACTTTGAGACATTGTATCAGGTAGTGTAACTGAATCCCATATGACTTTTTCACCCAGAATTGTCATTTCTTCGTCTTTCCTTCTTCTGTCCCATTTTTTGCCGCTTTTACTTCACCTTGGATTTGCTCTTTGATTCTTAGAAAGAAGTATTTTGCCCAGTTGAATTGCAGATTGTTGTAGATGATTCCCATCAGCCGCATTCTGATTTCTGTCATTGCATTATTTGCTCCCAATTTTCCTTCAATAGTCTTGCCAATTAGGGCACTGAACTCATTGAATGGTTTCTTTAAAGCAGATCTCAGACAATTGACTTTTGTAGATCCTGGGTTTGCCGTTTTGGCAATGGTTGCCCAGAAATCATCCAAGTTTTGTGATACCAATGTCACTTTTGCTTGACCTTTATTTGAAAGTTTTAGATGTTTTCGAATTACCTTTTCTGTAATCACCACTTCTTTGCCGTTGACAGATGCAACGATCTTGTCTTCTTCCCACTCGTCACCTTCTTCAGCAGGGAGCCCAGGTACGTATTTTGCAGATTTCCAGAAGGAAATCAGACTTTCATAGCAAACCTCGGTTATTGGAGGATTGACAAAGGTTGATAATTTTAGGTTTACGACCTGCTGCCAATCGTTTGGCATCCTCGTCATTTCCGCACAGATTCAAGTAGTGTTCTTCTTGAAAAAATGATCCAGTAGCAATTGATTTTTCATACCCATCTTGGGTGTTTGAGGAAGATGAAGCCATTGTTGAACGTTAAAAGGAAGTTTGAAAGATAGCTTCGAATTTGCAATGGGAATTATGATTTGCAAGGGAGCGTAAAGATTTCTGAAGTTCTCTAAGTAGCCTTTATATAGGTTGATTTGGGTAGTGTGAACGTGGTTTGAATGTGGAAGGATTTTGTGACATAATGGCATGATATTGTGTATGTAAATCGTGATATTCGAGTGTAATAGGGGAGTGGATTGAGGTAAGTAATGATAGAGCCCGGGAATCGAGGCGTTTATAATTCGAAAAATAATATGGTTACCTCCACGATTATAAATTGATTTCCACGTGTGTAATCTTCCACAGAATAATCCTCTATAATTTCCTTATTCTCCACGTGTCAAAAGGATTGATTTTGTTCACACTTTAATTTGTCCAAATCTTTATTTCGGTGGAGTGCCTTGGCTGGTCACTTAACCGATGTAGTGATTTCTTTACTGAGCTGCTCCATTTAACCGTTTCTAACAATCAGTTAAGTTAACTTCGCTGGATACCAGTGCCTTACTTGCTACATCTTCTGTAATGGCAAAGGGTTAAACAGCTGATGAAGTCACTTAGCCGATTACTCCAGTTAGCTGCTCTTTGGTACTTAGTCAATTTCAATCATTCCTAACTCAGTTCTCAACATGCTAAATCTTTCATAACTGAGTGGTTTAGTGAAGATGTCAGCCAATTGATCTTCAGTGGATATGTATTTTAGAATGACATCTCCCTTTTTCAACATGATCTCTGATAAAATGATGTCTTACATCAATGTGCTTTGTTCTTGAATGCAACACTGGATTTTCAGTAATGGATATTGCACTTGTGTTATCACACATGATTGGAATTGTTTTCTCCTCTACTCCATAATCCCTTAGTTGTTGTTTGATCCAAAGTACTTGTGCACAACAACTACCTGCTGCTATATATTCTGCTTCAGCTGTTGATGTAGAAATGGAGTTTTGTGTTTTACTGAACCATGAGACTAGTCTGTTGCCTAGCATTTGACAAGTTCCAGATGTACTTTTTCTATTTATTTTGCATCCAGCATAGTCAGAGTCTGAATATGATATCAGCTTAAATCCTCCATCTTTTGGATACCAAATTCCTACACTGATAGTGTTTTTCAAGTATTTGATTATTCTTTTGGCTGCTAGAAGATGTGATTCCTTTGGTTGACCTTGAAACCTTGCACATACTCCAACTGCAAATGCTATATCAATTCTACTTGCAGTTAAGTATAGTAGGGATCCAATGATTCCTCTATACATTTTCTGATCAACATCCTTCCTTGTTTCATCTTTTCCAAGAATTACTCTTGCACACATTGGTGTATCTGTTGTGCCACTTGTATCCATCCCATACTTGTGTATAAAATCTCTTGTGTACTTGGCTTGACTAATGAAAATACCATCCTTCATTTGCTTTACTTGGAGGCCAAGGAAATAATTTAATTCTCCCATCATGCTCATCTGAAATTTGCTCTTCATCAGGTTTGCAAATTTCTCACATAGCTTTTCATCCTCTGATCCAAAGATGATATCATCAACATAGATTTGTACTAGCAATGTGCTTGTTCCTTCCTCTAGTTACAATAGAGTCTTGTCTATAGTTCCTTTGTTGAATCCATTCTTGATCAGGAATTGTGATAGTGTTTCATACCAGGCTCTAGGTGCCTGTTTGAGTCCATAGAGGGCCTTCTTGAGTTTGTATACTTTGTCTTCTTTTCCTTTGATTTGAAAGCCAGGAGGCTGTTCCACATATACTTCTTCTTCCAAAAGTCCATTTAGGAATGCACTTTTGGCATCCATTTGATAGACTTTGAAGTCTTTGAATGCAGCAAAAGCTAGAAAGAGTCTGATTGCCTCCAATCTTGCTACTGGTGCAAATGTTTTATCATAATCTATTCTTTCTGCTTGAGAGTAGCCTTTTGCAACTAGCCTTGCTTTGTTTCTGACAACAGTTCCTTGCTCATCCATCTTGTTCCTGAATACCATTTTGCTCCAATGATGTTGGCCATATCTGGTCTGTCAACAAGTTCCCAGACTTCATTTCTTTCAAATTCATTTAGTTCTTCTTGCATGGGCGGTAATCCAATCTGCATCTTGAATTGCATCATCTATTGTCTTGGGCTCCACTTGTGATAGAAAACATGTTAGCATATTTTCCGGTTGTATTCGGTTCGACTCTGTGTGAATGTCTCCAATGACTTGTTCTTCGGGATGATCTCTTAGCCAACTTAGGTCAGGTTGAAGTTGATCTTCACTTGGTGCTTCCATGACTTCATTATGAGTATGGACTTCAAGTTCGGTGCTTGTTTGTTGTGTTGATATGTGGCTCCTCTTGATCTTCAAAATGGTTATTCAAGATAGAAAAGTTTGGTATTGTTGCATTTGTATAGATTTCCCTTTGTGTTGCTTCTTCTTCTTGATCCTGAAGATCTTCACCATTTGTATTTGGTTCATCAAAAACTACATGTATTGATTCTTCAATCACCAATGTTCTTTTGTTGAGTACTCTGAATGCTTTACCGGTGTTTGAGTATCCCATAAAGATTGCTTCATCAGCCTTTTCATCAAAGGTATGCAGCTGATTACTGTTCAAAACATTTTGATCCAAACATATGAAAATATGAGATATTAGGTTTTCTACCATTCCATATTTCATATGGAGTCTTTCCATGATGTTTGTTGATGATTGATCTGTTTTGTGTATGGCATGCTGTGTTTGCTGCTTCAGCCCAAAATCTCTTTGGCAAGCATGATTCTGCAATCATTGTTCTGACTGCTTCTTTGAGAGTTCTGTTTCTTCTTTCTGCTACACTATTTTGCTGTGGAGTTCCTGTTGCAGATAGTTGATGTAGTACTCCATTTTCTTCACAATAGGTTCTGATAATTTCATTTAGAAATTCAGTGCCTCTGTCTGATCTGATCTTGATAATCTTCAGTTCTTTCTTGAGTATTGTGCCTTCCCCCTTAATCTTGCCAGGGTTTTCTTTGCCTCCAAATGTAACTTTGGGTCCATCAAAAGCTTTAAAGTCAGTGAGTCATCTCTTATTTCCTGTCATGTGTCTGGAACATCCACTGTCTAAGTTTAGGTACCCAACACTGTTTGGGTCCATACATGTTAGCAGTCATGCCTTCCATACCAAGTGTGTATCCAAAAGTTCTTCTTTTTGGATAATTGAAGTCATCAACTTCATATGTATAAGGCATGGCAGAATTGTTAGTTCCAACAAGAATAGCTTCTAAAGTTTTTACTGAAGGTATTCTGATACTTTTCTCTACCTTTTGGTGCATGTGCATCCTTCTTCACATTCCAATATGCAGTGGGAAACCTTTCTTGCTTCATGTGTCTAGGAACATATCTAGATTGATTTTTCTTAAACACATGATGCATATTATGGAATGCTTTCTTCTTGTATTTTGGAGGTGCAACATTCCAATCATCCTCTGAAGGGTAAAGTCTACCTTTACCTTTTAGAAAGTCCTTGTTTTTGGTTGACTGGAATGAGGATTTAGTCTGCTGTTTCACTACACTAGGTTTTGACTTCACCGGTGCAAGATGATTGGTTGGAACTATGGTCTGTCCCTTTCTAAACTTTGGTCCATGATTGGTCCTGAATTTAGAATTGTGTTGACCATTGTTTCTACTCTCATCCTGACTGTTGTAGCCAAGACCAGATCTGGATCCAAACCTTTTTGAGGGTTTGTAAGCTGGTGCATTTAGTGGTGCAGTGTTTTCCTTAACTGGTGAAGAGATTTTCTTAACTGATCGGTCAATAACATATGTATGATCATCTGCTGTTTGTTGATCATTTAAGTAGATCTCCTTACTAGTTAGTTCAGCTTTTGCTTTATCCAATTCTTTCTTTAATCTTTTGTTTTCCTTTCTTAGATCCTTGCATTCCTTCTCCAGAATTTCATGATTCATTTCAATTTCATCAAATTTAGTCATGAGATTTTGGACTAGGTCTGTTGTATCTAATGGGAGACTAGAAGATTGTGCAGTGTTAGATGTGGATGCATTTGATGAGGAACAAGAGCTGGATGTTACCTCAATTTCATCTGATTCTTTAGCTATTAGACATAGCTTGTTTCCTCAGTGTCTGAGCTATCACCTTCGTCTTCATCTAATTCTTTGGTCATGAAGCATAGACATGCTTTTTCATTGTTTGAGCTGCCTTCTTCATCACTGTCATCTGAGTCATTATCAGATGATTATTCATTCTTTTCACTGCTGGATTCAGCCTTGAGTGCCTTCTTGCCTTTTCTCTTTTCAGATGCCTTGTACTTCTTCTTGTCATCTTTATCATTTTCTTCAGGACAATCAGCCTTGAAGTGGCCTTTCTTGTTGCAGTTGAAGCATCTGCATTCATCATCTTTCTTCTTCAGGTCTTTGTTTGAGCTTGACCTTTTGCTTGATGATGTGTTTCCTTTGAATGGCTTTTTTTTGCTAAACTTGTCAAAACGTTTAACTAATAAAGCTACATGTTCTTTAAGTTCATGTGTCTCTTTACTGATGCATTCGGCAAAGTTACTTTGCTGGGGTGCAACCAGTGCAGTGGTTCTTTGTGTCTCTACCGGAGCACCATCTTCACCGTTCAATTCGAATTCATGAGCTTTTAATTGGGACATCAGTGTCAGAGTGGCAGTGCTTGCAAGATTTGTTGTTCCTCTAATTACTGATGTTATAATCTTCCATCTTTCAGGTAGTCCTCTCAAGATCTTCAAGCATACTTCTTTCTGGGGATATGTGTGTCCAAGCTGTTGCAGTTCACTGATGATGCTTGAGAATCTGTTGTCCATCTGATCAATGGATTCACCAGCCTTCATCTTGAAATTCTCAAATTTCTGTTTTGCAACGGATAACTTGTTTTCTTTAACTGCTTCAGATCCTTCATTAATTAGTGCCAGCTTGTCCCACATCTCCTTTGCTGTTTTGCTATCTTTGATTCTCATGAACATGTTGCTATCTAGAGTCTTCAAGATCATATCTTTTGCAACAAAGTCTAGATTTGCTCTTCTCCTGTCATCCTTGGTCCAATCTTTCTTGGGTTTGTCTATTTCCTTCCCTTGATCTGCTCCTTTGGATACCACAGTCATGATCATGATTGGTCCATCATTGATTACGTCCAGCATCTCCTCATGAGTTGCTGCAAGATGAGACAGCATTCTTATCTTATATTCATCAAAATTATTAACATTAAAAACAGGTACTTTTGACATAACGTTTGAGGAATCCATAAGTTAAAATAATAGATCTATATGTGAATGAATAGAAAACTCAGATTTAAAAACTACTTTGAAAATATGTGATCTCCTTGTTACCAGAAATTAGATCTGAACAGGTTCTGATACTAGGAACACTGCTCCGATACCAATTATTGGTCCCAGAGAAGGGTAAAACTATAGTCAGAGGGGGGTGAATGACTATAGTGGAGTTTCAAAAACATTTCTTATGTTTAAAAGCTTTTGGGCAGCGGATAAGTCCCTTCTTAATTTGTTGTTTCAAAGTAGTTTGGTTTCTCACAGATATAGATTATGACTTAGGCAATTTAAATGAATGCAGTAAAGTAAATTGACACAAGGCTTATAGTGGTTCAGGGTGGTGTAATCCCTTAATCCACTCTTCTCATGTGATGATTGGAGGAATTCACTATTGTTTTCACAGATACAATAGTATAATTGTCCTTGGCTTCCCAAGCTTCACAATCTGCAAGACTATCACTCCTTGACTGCAACAGCTTCAGTGATTCAGTCTCTTTTGCTGCTCCTTGAGATCAAAATCCTTCAGCAGCTATCACAGACTCAACTCATTCTCAGATTTCCTCTGATTCAGTTGCTTCAGTTTGATGTGAATGTGATTCACAAACTTGCTTGATCAATCTCATTGCTGAATATGACTTTGTAGTTCTGTCGTCTGAATTGATCACTAGATGTATCTTTTTAAGTTCAGAGAGAAGGCTTTTCAAATTGACAGAGTTTCTGCTTGATCTTTCTTTTTCAATCGTTGTTTTTCTTTGTCTGTCAATGCCTTCTATTTATAGCCTTGAATAACCTTGATTTTGAAATTCCGTCCGTTGGCTATATTAATGAGGGAATAATCCTTGATTGTATTTTTTATTCCCCCTTAATTGCATTCTCCTTGATTTCAGTGATCGGATTTTTCTTTCAAACATATAGCAGAAAATCCGTCCTTGATTGATCCTCTATTGATTGTGCATTTAATGCATGATCTTCTGTATCTTCAACATATATCAAATCTGATCTGGAAAGTGTTACTTCGCCGTTTTCTGAACGGTTGAGTGATCCTTCTGACTTAGCCGTTTTAGATCTTCCTTCACCGTTTTGTCTTCACTAAGCCGAAAGTCAGTTTACTCAGCCGATTCACTGTTTCCTTCTTTGCTTCAGTTTAAAGGAGAATCTTTGTACTTCACTGATCCTTGATTGGGGTGAGATCAGTGTACACCATATTTGAATATTAAGTTTCATCACTTGAAACATAACTTGGACTTATCCAAGGTCATCACAGACTTCCTTGGTTATAAGTCAGACCATAATGTCTTCATTGCTTCTCTGTTGGAGCTTGGCTGGCTTCACTCTGCCGAAAGTCTGTTTTTACTTTGCCGTCCTACCAACTAGTACAATACTTGTCTGACTCAACTTATACAACATGTCAGACTCTAAGTAAAGACTTATACAAAGAATTCTAACTTATTTCAGGCTTGCTATAACAGCTAGTATGGCCATCATCAAAACTTAATAAAATGTTCCTAACACCATTACAAAATCCTAGCACAATGACAGTCCTTCACGACACCCTAGTTTCACTGTCTACACATAATGAAGAAAGGTAGGATTGCTCCCTTCATTCTGCACACTGATCCTTCGGAGGTGGAATGACTCCTTCACCAGCTCACCACTCACATACACACAGTCCGCAGACTGCACCAACAGTTGTGGCAACTAAATTGCAACCGTATGAAGAAAGGTGGAATTGCTTTCTTGACACTATGCACAGCCAACCCTTTTTCACAAAGGTTAGGTTTAGAATGAATCACGGATTAATTCAGTGAGCTGTCTGATTCTTCTGGATATAGCGTTGTAGCTCCAAGATGCCTTCTTCCCCCTTTGTGGGTTACTGAATCTTTCTATTATATCTCCAAGGCAATTCTGTTGGCTTCCCCTTTTTCTAGTTATGAAATCTGATTCCCTGGATCTGGATCTTTAGATATGTGCTATTTAAAATTTCTCAGATCTCTCTTTTTCAATCCTTTTTCTCTGTGTATTTATAGGGGTGATGCAACGGTCAACCAGCTCTTGTAGCCGTTACATTTGTCGTTTTAGCCAACGTTCATCTGTACGACCTTTTGTCGGTTTGTCAGTTTAAATTCAACAAGGCCTTAACTCAGTTTTCTACTCTTCTTCAAAACTGAGTACCTTGTATTCTTGTCATCCGACTTTAATTGACTAAGTCAGAGTACACCATTCAGCTTCTTCTTCTCCTGATAGCTGATAATCTTTGTCCTTAAGATTATTCAGTTTTACATGATCTATAGTTCAGTTTTCAGGTCACCACAGACTTGCCTGAATCCTGACTTATAGTCACGACTTGATCAGCCTCTAACTGAGTTTTCCACCTCAGTTCTTCAGTCTTCAACAACTGAGTCTGTGTCCCTCAGTTCTTCAGTCTCTAGATAAGCCAACTGAGTCTGTGACTCTCAGCGAACTTATCTTCTTCAGTTTTCTCATAACTGAGTCTGCTCCCTCGGTTCTTCATATGTAAGCTCAGTTTTCTAGTTGCGACTCAGCGGTTAGGCTAGCTCCTATCTATTACAATGCTTGTCTGAAACAACCTATACAAAGTTCAGACTCTAGATAGAGCTTATACATTTTCTCTAGACCATTTCTTGCTTCTTCTTTCCTTATGCACTATAACAGTTAGTTATGACTTCATCATCATGGGTTATAAGTGATCTTATTAATTACGTGACGAATCATCATCAAAAAATAAATATTATTTCCAACAGAGCCTATAATCATGTCTTCTTAAAAAGTGATTAATCATTTTAGCTCTAAGGAAAGAAGTGCCACTCAACAATTTATTGATCTCTTTATCAATGCTCATGATAAATCTAAGAGAATTAGGGACTATTAGAGGTGCAACATCTATATACTCGATATGCTCAACATTTATAAATTCAACATCACTATTCAAGGATGGATAACTAACATTATCAACTAAATTAGAATCAAGAACAATATTGTTACCTCCATTTTCATCCCCTTCTTGGCTCATCAATGTTGAATCCGGAATTATTGCACCATTATCTTCTGAAGATGGTTCGAATTTCCATGTGGCTTTACTCTTGTTAATTTGGAGGCCTAAACACTCAGCGGTCTTCGAGAAATCATCACCGAAAACATTTAGATCATGACAGTGTGGGATCTCATAAGGATCACAGTTTTCATCCCCATGACTTTCAAGGTTGGCCTCCTGCTCTTGAATCACCAGCATCTTCGTTTCCCTTTCATCTTCAAGAACATGGCGATTATGTGCAACTAATTCTCCCAAAGTCAGTTCCCTTTTTTCTGGAGCAGGACACAATAGGTGTGCCATTTCTCTAGAAATTTCTCTCTGCTCTCTATAGATTTCTCTAACAAAATTTCAATGTTAGACTTGGGCTCTGAGTGAGGGAACACTTGTCGTTGCCAATTGCTTTGATCTTGACCCCACGGAGAATAAGCATAGTTACTCCTCCCACCATTGTATGTTAGTGCATAGTTGTGGCAATATTGAAATTGATTCTCATAACTCGCACCATAATGTCATAAGTATTCCATTGGTGGGATGAATAACCTTCATTGCACTGAGCTTCACAATTGGTTCCACCACAATATGAACATCTCACATGAAGCTGATTAAACCCATATCCATACATCCTCGCATTAGTTGATTGCTCATAAGCATCGAATCCAGAGAATAATGAATCCATCAAGCACTGCACTTTTACTTTCTGCACAAGAAGAAAAAAAATCAAAAGCAAAAAGGTCTCACCGTAGCAAGGTGCAGCTTACTATGGTGAGAAAGTCTAGTCTAACGAAGTTAACAACCGGCTCGATGTTGACACTCAAGTCTCCGGCAACGGCGCCAGAAAACTTGTTGTGTCATTTTCACTTTAATCACTAAATCCTACCGCAAGCGCACGGCCTATCGAGTAGTACTTAGGATGTCGATCCCACAGGGACTTAGGACAATCACCGAATAGTTATCAATTTATATTAGCTAAACAAATCAAATTTTTGTGTTTTGAATTATAAAATAACTAAGAACTAAGGCCCTATTTAAACTCAACAAAAGTCCAAGAAATTACTAGAGATCAAGTTGGAAGAACTTCTAGGACGTCGGATTACCACGGTAACGAACATATGACTTTTACAACGACCTTTCCATTTATTATGAATATTTACTTATGTTGACAAATAATCAAAAGTGATTAACAATATTCTTTCGAACTACTATTAATCGTGCCTAAATTAATATTAAATCCGATTTCTCGCTCATTAAATTAATCTAGACCCATTAAAAATCAATATTCATAATGTCACAAGAAATTTCAATTAACTTTTTTCGCTCTCATGAATTTTTGAAATTAGGGTTCTAACCTATCAATTAAATTTCACCTTTCAGTCCACCACCTAATTGATAATAAATTCTTCATGTAAACCTATGGAAATTCATCTTTCGATCCATCAATCTATAAATTCATACGAAATAGTGCACTAAAATCAATACAAAGGCATATCGATTCATAATAATAGGAAAGATCGAATCTTTAACTCATATATCCATTTACCGGGATCTCCTAATCCTAGAAAATTAATTCTACTCACGCATAATTAAAGAGATCACAAAAATCATGGATTTAGGCATTATGAGACGTAAAAATAAAGTAAAAGGCAGAAAATTAAGAGAAAGGAAATAGGATTGTCTCACAAATAGCATAAAACCAAGAAATTCACGATCTGTTCTTTGTTCCTGAGCCCTATGCAAAATCTTGTTCTTCAAAAATTGAGAGAAAAAAAAAGTAGATGGTGATGGAATGGTTTTCACGCCCCAAAATCTGAATATGGCGTGTATGTCCCTCCTTTTTTGCGACTTGGGGAGTAAAAAAAGGGATAATCACCTAATTAAATCAATTTCCATAGTTAATTTAATCAAGAAAATCGCTAAAATCAAATATCTATCAATCTTGGACTCTTCTAGTGTGTGGGCCCCTCTTTTGCATTGAAAATCACGCCAATATACTAGAAATCACGTTGGTGAATGTTCCGACCAATCAGAACAATTCATTGGCCAGGATCAAATTTCTGAAACTGTCACACCCTGGGTATGACAGAGGCTGGTTTTTGAACTCTTCCACTTTAGCTCCGCTTTTTTGGGTATTTTTCTTCTAATCTCGAATCATCCTGCAATAATTCAATCACCCGCAGTAATCTAGCCCAAAAAGGATAAAAACATCGCAAAATAGCAACACACGACACCAAACTGAGTTCAAAACATCTAGAATTATTCGACTTTTTAAGAACTTATCACCTTCTTTAGCCCTAGCAAGTCCAATCTTCCTCATTGTTTCTAGATCCTGCCTCACAGTTAGTAGAGAACAGAGCATAGCATTTAGAATCTCTGGTTAACTTTCTGATGGATATAAGACTAGCAGACAAATTAGGAACATGCAGGACTTCTTTTAAGGTCAGGTCATTATTTAGAACAACATTTCCAATGCCCGCAATTCTGATTGAGGAGCCATTAGCCCAGTAATGCTCCTCTCAGTAGTACAGGGCACATAATTAGAAAAGGAAGCAAGATCATGGGTCATATGATCAGTGGCTCCTGAATCAACCACCCAATCTCTAGTAACAGTCTGTTTTAAGATATTTAAGGAAGCCATACCTGAAAACACCATAGATGATGAGGGGTTTTCCAAGGTATCAAGGAACTTCCTTAATTTATCTATCTCAGATTGTCCAAGAGCAGGGTTTTGATTCATGGGAGCCTGATCCATCCCTTGAACATTGCTCTCAGTCTTGCTGGTGTTTGCTGAGTGAACCAATGACTCCTTTTTTGTCCCTAGTCTCCCATGCAATTTCCAGCAAAACTCTTTAGTATGCTTGCTTTTCCTGCAGTGTGTACAATACAGGTTATCCATGTCAGATTTCACATTTTCCTTTTGAGAGGAAGACTTCTTTTCTGGATACCCCTTTGATTCATTGATCTTAGGGTATCCTTGATTTCTTTGGTCAGTTATCAAAGCAGAGCCACCAATGGAGGAAGTGTCAATCATGACACCCCTCCCACTCTCCTCTGCTCTAACAATAGCAATAGTCTCATTCAGATTAGGAAGATCATCTTTTCCAAGAATTTGGACCCTTACAGGATCAAAATCTTGGTTTAAACCAGTGAGAAAGGAAAATATCCTATCTTTTTCCATCATCCTTCTTAAGGTGGCAGCATCATCTTTGTCTTTCATTTGAATGCACTGATAATGATCAAGTTCTTGCCACATACCTTGAAGAAGATTGGAATATTCAGTGATGGACTTGTTACCTTGTTTGGTGCTTTGAATCTTTGCTCTTATTTCATAAATTTGAGCAGCATCATTCACCTTGGAGTAGGACTGTTTTGCAGTATCCCAGATCTCTTTAGCTGATTCAAGAACATGTAGGAGTCATAGAATTCCAGAGCCATGACATCACCATTGAGTCCTTTTCGTCCCAGCTATCAAACCTGGGATCATCCATTGCTAGACCAGTCCCTAAAAGATGGCTCAGTTTGCCTCTACCTTTCAGGAAGGTTCTGACAAACTGTGACTATTTCAGATAATTTTTTCCATTCAGCTTATAAGCAGCATGAATGTTTTGAAGCTCACCAGATTTTATAGGATTTTCAGAGATAGAAGAATGAGTGGCTACACTGGTTGCAGTGGAACCAGCCATTGATCAGACAGAAAAGGTGAATTTTTTGAAGAAGGAATTCCCTGAAAAAATCGAAAGCTCTGATACCATGTAAGAACAAAGCAATGAGAAAGTATTATTATTTTATTAGAATAGAAAGCTCATTACAAACAAAGACCCTCACACTTCTACTTATAGAAAAGGGGTCCAACGGCTATATTTCATAAAGCAGGAAACACTGTTCCAACGGTTAGTTGGACAAGTGTTCCTGTTTATTACTTCAGCCAAAAAGAAAGAAAATTAGCCACTAATTTATATAGATATTAGGTCTAATAAAGAACATATAAAGGTAATTAAAAGACTAATAATACTAACTAATCATAAGCACTAAAGGGACCATGATATTACAATCTAACACACACATTACTTGTGATATTCCCCTGAAAATATTTGGATGTACTGTTTTTGTGTACCTATTTGGAAGTAAATTAGATCCTAAGGCTCAAAAATGCATATTTCTGGGATATTCACCTAACCATAAAGGTTATAAATGTTACTCACCTATCACCAAAAGATTTTATAATTCCATGGATGTAAATTTTTTTGAGGATACTCCTTATTACAATCAACAAACTGAGAAATTTTCTGAACATTCTAGTGACTGGGTTGTCTTGATATACCTGTTTCTAGTGGTGCCACTCCTAATATTCATGTGCAGCCAAAACAGCCTAGTGAAGCAGCTCCTTACAAAGACACTGAGGCAGAAACTCCACCTTCCAACACTGAGACTGAAGTACTCTCTTACAACCAGGCTGTTCCACTCCAGGTCTATCAGAGAAAAAGGTTTAAAAGTTCCAGTGGTCCTCCTACAGGTACTATTGACTCTCCTACCACCCACGAAGGAGTCTTTAGTCCTCTTCCTCCTCAGTCAGGTAGTATCTCTCCTCGTAGTGTTGATAATAGACCCATTGCTCTAAGGAAAGGTAAAAGATCTTGTACTCAGCATCCTATTTATAATTTCCACTATTATGATAAACTGTCTCCTAATTTTAGTTTTTTCACTAAAAATTTGGATAAAGAATCTATTTTTAAAGATATCTATGAGGCCATTCAGCATCCTCATTGGAAGGAGGATGGGCTTTCCACCCGCCTGCCAGATGCTCTTGCTGTGAACCTTTCCTTTCTCACGAAGCAAAAAGAGCTTGCAGTGGCACTTCCAGACACCGGATTCCCATACACTACACAAGGGATAGGAATGAGCCAGACTAACACTGCCTTAATAAGTAATCATACCTGGGATCTGACTTATCTTCCCAAAGGGAAGAAGCCTGTTAGTTGTAAATGGTGTTGATGGTAGTTTAAATAAAAATAAGGCCAGACTTGTAGCTAGGGGTTTCACTCAGACCTATGGCCTAGACTACAAAGAAACTTTTGCTCATGTTGCTAAGTTAAATTCTATGAGAATATTACTCTCCTTAGCTGTGAACCTAGACTGGCCCCTATATCAATTGGATATAAAAAATGTCTTTCTTAATGGAGACTTAGTTGATGAAGTATTTATGACTATTCCCCCTGGTTTTAAGACTTCTTCCAATGCAAGTCAAGTCTGTAAATTGAGGAAATCCCTTTATGGTCTTAAGCAATCACCTAGGGCCTGGTTCAGTAGACTTACCACTACTGTTAAAACTGTTAGTTACACTCAGTGCCACTCTGACCACACTATGTTTGTTAAACTTACTCATGGTAGAAAGTCTATACTTATTGTGTATGTGGATGATATCATCTTAACAGGGGATGACAGTGCTGAAATTCAGAAAATTAAAGACCTTCTGACCAGAATCTTTGAAGTCAAAGATCTAGAACAACTAAAATACTTCCTTGGTACTTTCAGTCTCCTAGAGAAAGTACACCATTGATTTGCTCAAAGAAACATGGATGTTAGTTTGCAAACCTGCCATCTCCCATGTTGATCCCAGCCTCAAACTGGTTCATGGAACTGATGTGGTGCATAAAGATAGATACCAAAAACTGGTTGGCAATCTCCTATATCTGTGCCACACCAGGCCTGATATTTCATTTGCAGTCAGCTTGGTCAGCCAATTCATGCATGCACCAACCAAGGAATGTTGGGATGCTGTTGACAGAATCCTTAGATACCTAAAGCTCACTCATGGACAAGGATTATACTTCAAGAATTCACCCTCAGAAGTGTTGTGGTCTACACAGATGCAGATTGGGCAGGCAGCCACACTGATAGAAGGTCTACCACTGGATACTGCTCATATATTTGGGATAATCTCATTACTTCGAGAAGTAAGAAATAGCCAACTGTTTCTAGGAGCAGTGTTGAAGCTGAACTCGGAGCCTTGGTTCTTGGTGTGTGTGAAGGTTTATGGATAAAAAGGGTCCTACATGATCTAGGAATTCACCTCACTCAACCTATTACCCTTAGTTGTGACAACAATTCTGCAATTTGCATGGCAAAAAACCCTATCCAACATGACAAAACCAATCATGTGGACATTGATAGGCATTATATTACTGGAAAGATTGAAGGCAAAATCATCTCCTTACAACATGTTGCTTCCAAAGATCAACAAGCCGATATCCTCACCAAAGATGTGCCTCCTCAATCTTTCACTCCTATGTGTGCCAAGCTAGGTTGTATCAATATCTACAAACTAGCTTGAGGGGGGGTGTAGAATATATTATAATATTATATTAATGTTACAATATATTCTTATTCCCTAATTAAGTTAAGAAATCTGTTTAACTTACTACCCAAGATAAGAAGCAAACAAAGGCCAAAGAATCACAATAGCAGAGACATCTGAATCTCAAAGCAACCAAAACTTGACCAGAACTAGATGATTCTTGAAGTGCCCTACATTAAGTATTAACTATGATTCCTATCTAGCCTTGTAAGATTATTACAACTTTATCACTTATTTCGATGACACGTTGATATGTAGTTGGCATGATCTGATGTCTTAATACAGAACTTTGAGATCAAGCTTTTACAACGCTTCCCTGCTTCTAAAACCAACAAAAGGAGCAACTTGCTTGTCAGCTCGTCAATCATTTGCACAGCTAAAGTTCAATTTGAAATATATATACACAGTGTGTGTATAATGATGAAAATCCTCACTCCTAAGGTGCAATGAAATATATATACACAGTGTGTGTATAATGATGAACAAATCCTCACTCCTAAGGTGTAATGTGCAAATGATTGACAACTGAATATACAAATGGCCAATTACAATGGCAGCACCATCAAAAACCAAATTCAAACATAGTTTAACATATACTGAGTAGAAAAGAAATCAAATTTGGGGTAGAATAACTAAAGACCCCCCTAAAAAAATAAAATAAAAATGAAAACTAACCATATCTTGGCCAAAAGCTGTGGTTCGGTGCTCTTGTCTTCACGGATCAAAATTGGGAGTTTAGGACCAACAGTGGCTAGGATTGTCTTAGCCATTGCCAATTTCGCTGATTCTTCGAACATTTTTTTGGTTGGAATTTGTTGTTTCTGATAAATTTTCACTGATGAAAACGAGATCGGAATGAAAAATGAGTTGAAACTTTTTGTAGGAATATTGGAAGTGATCAGAGATAGGACTGCTTCCAGAAGGTGGGTTAATTTTATACGAAAATGGTAAAATTGTCCAATCATTTTAATTTATGTCCTTATTGCCTTATATAAATATATTAGTCCTTAATGACTGTCGAAATTGTAATATTGTCCTTATGAGAGCTTCTCCCATTTATTTAACTTGAAACAGACTCAAGTTCGACGGTGCATCGTGATCGAGTCTGAACTCAGTAGAGATGTTAAGTTTGAACTCGTACTTGAGTTCGAAAAATTTAAAGTATGGTCGACTAGATAAATTCAATACTCAACTCAGCTCGGATCAATTACACCGTCACATTCCATTTGCATGTTCCATTAAGAAACAGTTCGCATACACGAGCTTCACTTAGAATAATATGAGAAGGCGATGTAGTGCAAAAAGGTGTTGGGATAATGGGATCCAATCCAAGCATCAACAAAACAATTAAATTTTTCAAACACGTGTATAAACCATATTCCGACAAAGAATCTTTTACCTACAAATATCACTCACTCAAAAGAATGCTACTGTGAACAAGAGAACTAAAGATGGACACAAACAAGTATCTGTAATAATGAAAGCGAAGCGTAAGACCATCGCCAACAGTCACTACTGAGAAATCCCTTGTTAATAAGAGATGGTGGACACAGCACAGAAAGGTCAGTCGCATACTACTTCCAAGTCCTAAATCTTCATTGTTGTTCTTCACAGGATAAAATAATGGTATCACCAGCAGTTTATACAAGTACACAAAAGTGCTTTTATGCCAATATTCTCGAGGTCATTAATTATAACCTAGCTCACCTTCAAACGAGAAACTGTCAAAAGGCTATGTTAACATGCTCTACCCTAACCCCCACCACCTCGGACCATGCAGGCCTCCAAGATCATAGAACCTTTCACAAAAATACTTACAAATGGAATGCAAGGCACAAGAAGGGCATGCTATGTTGCAAGGCACAGGAAGGGTGTGCTACCATTTGAGTTCGTTCGTTCTCCCATATATGTTCACAAGATAAAGGAGGTTATCAAATGAGGCATATGAAATAAACAAAAGAAACCAATAAATATAAGACTTGATGATTTAATCTTCTACACATTATTCACTACTACAACGTACCACAGATGATAACTTACACCATAAAAGTATTAACATGGGAGCTTCTAAATCTGAAAAGCACAACATTATAAGTAGAAGACAAAACATTTCATCAAACACTAGCTACACATGACTACTGAGCACCAGAAAGATTAGGTGCATAATTATTCTGCTCTAATCCAGGAGGTGCACACTGATTAGGCACTCACATTGTTCATTGGCACATTCCCATTTTGGAATGTCGGCGCATTGCCAGGCTCACCAGCGTACCCAGGTTGCACACCCCCACCGCAGTTATTAGGTAGCACGTTTGGGAAACGAGACATGCAATTAGGGGGCATGTTGCCAGTGTCTGAAGGACCAGATTTGTTATTTTGTGGCATGCCACCATTATTCGGAGGACTATACCTGCTATTTTCAGGCGGATCAGGAGCACCAGGCGGTACAACTATTTTCCTTGTCTCATAGACTCTGGATTTGTCACAGTTGAGAGACTGATCGTTACACCTTTTTATCCCATTCCAGTTACGAATGCTTCTCACATACTCCTCATGGTACTTACGGTGATACGGAACAGCTTGCCCATTAATGAAAGGTTCACCTGCAGTAGTACAACGTAATCTCAAGATAACACCACATACATACCAAAAACAGGACAAGACGACAACAGAAGACTGGCTAAAAAGGAAGCGTCAAGTGTGAACCAAATATACAGTGGATGGATGGAATGAATAAATGTTATTATGGTAAGGGCATTAGTGTGTGTGTGTGTGTATACAACCTCCATCCCATAAAAAGTATTCACGTTTTAGTTTTTACATAATAAGAAACATAATACATATGTTGTCATTTAGTATTTACATTGACATATATACCCTTCTTTTTCAGAAAAAATGCTTGTTTTGAGATGTGAAATAGATGGAATGAATAAATGTTATGGTAAGGTATTTTTGGAAACATAATTGTTAAGGCGCTAGGCGAAGCCCAGGCGAGCCAAGGTCGCCCGATCGCATAGTCGCCTAGGCGAGCAACTCCACAACCCAAAATATCAGCTTGAAAACAATGATTAGGTCATAGTTTGCCTTTAAAATATAACACATTTGTTGAATTTTAGACATGTTTTACTTATTCAGCACCTGTTTTGTGCTTGTTCTGTGCCTTTTTTACCCTTTTTGGCCTTAGTTTAGTGCTTAATCAGTCTAGCTACAGTAAACTGCTTTTACTGTGCATATAGCCGTTGGTTTTTTCTTTTATAGCCGTTGGAGGCCTCTTCTATATATTGTAATCATCTCTTATCTACCCGATAAGTATCTAAGCAATAAAACAAGAGTTTCCTCCTATCTTTCTCCTCTCTAAGTGCTATTTTCTACATGGTATCAGAGACTTAAGATCTCAAACTCTTGTCTGCTTACTCTCTCTTCCTTTATGGCAACTGAGCAATCTTCAGAAGTTAATGCAAGGGATGAAGCAGTCTCTAATGCTGCCCCCTAGAACTCTGAACCCTCTTTGATGCCACTTTCCGGTCACAAACTTAATGGTGACAATTATCTCCAATGGTCCAGAACAGTGAGATTTTACATCACTGGAAGAGGCAAGGAAGAATATCTCACTGGTGAGAGCCAAGCTCCTGTAGAAGGGGATCCATCTAGCAAGAAATGGAGAGTGGAAAATAGCAATGTGGTGTCCATCTTGCTGGGGTCCATGACTCCCAACATTGCAGAGAACTTTCTCCTCTTTGATACTGCTGAGGAAATCTGAAGTAATGTTGTTGATCTCTACTCAAAAAGAGATAACACCTCTGAGCAGTATGAAATTGAGTCCAAGCTGCATGATCTGAGACAGGGGGAAATGTCAGTTACTGACTACTTCAACCACCTGTCAAGATCTTGGCAGCAACTTGATGCCTTTGAAAATATATCTTGGCAATCTAGTATTGATGCCAAGACATATAAGGCCATTAAGGAGAAGAAAAGAATCTTCAAATTCTTGATGGGACTGAACTCATCTCTTGATGATGTGAGAGGAAGAGTACTGAGCTCTAAACCTCTTCCATCAATCAAAAGTGTTTTTGCTGACATTAAACACCAGGAAAGTAGAAGAAAACTTATGTTAAATGGGGTGTCTAACCCTGTTTCATCTACTTGGGTGTCTAACCCTGGTTCATCTACTGAAAATCCAGTGCTCTTTTCACTAAAAGCACTGCTGGTCTTAATATGAAATCCAAAGGTACTAGACCAGTTTGTGAACACTGCAAGAAAACTGGTCATACCAAGGATACTTGCTGGAAAATCCATAGGAAACCAGCAAACTGGAAGTCATCCAGGCCCAATCACACCCCTGAAAGCTCTGCTATACTAGCCAATGTTGAGGAACACAAGTCTGATGGTGTGTTTAGCTTTGATCAGATTGAAGCCCTAAAAACGCTGTTGTCTGCTCAAAATACACAGACAGCTGCTCCTCATGGCAATGTCTCCATGGCTAATACAGGTGTGTGTCTTAATGCCTATTCTGGAAATCAAATCATTAAGAACATATGGATTGTGGATTCTGGTGCATCTAACCATATGACTGGAGATCCAGAATTGTTTATCAAACTTTTCAAATGTACTCACCCCCAAAATGTTAAGATTGCTGATGGCTCCATTTCCCAAGTTGCTGGGGGACTGGAAACATTGTTTTAAGTGAAAATATCACAATTAAAGATGTCCTTTATGTTCCTAATTTACAATGCAATTTATTGTTTGTTAGTAGATTCATAAAAGGCTCTAAATGCTCTGTGATATTTCATACTAATGGCTGTAAGTTTCAGGATTTTAGTTCAATGGAGGAGATTGGCAGTGTTGAAGTAAGATCTGGGCTGTTTATTTTGAAGACTCCTTACGCCAAGTTTTGTATAGATACCATTGTCTATTAGTTGTAGAAGTACTTCATCTTGTACTAATGTTATGCTTCTGCACTATAGACTAGGGCATGCAAATTTTTTGTACTTGAAAAGGTTGTATCCTAGTATGTTTAATGGAATAAATATTGATTCTCTACATTGTGAAATTTGTCAATTCTCTAAACATACTAGAGCTAACTTCCCTGCAAGTGTGTATGCTCCTTCCTCTCCCTTCTCATTGTTTCACAATGACATATGGGGACCCTCAAAACAGAAGACCATCACTGGAAAGAGGTGGTTTGTCAGCTTTATTGATGACCATAGCAGGGTTTACATGGCTGTTCCTCCTAAAAGAAAAATTAGAAGCAGGCTCCATCTTCAAAAACTTCTACACCATGATTGAGAATCAATTTGGTACTAGAATTAAAGTACTCAAAACTGACAATGGAAAGGAGTATTTTGAAAAGAGCCTTGCCTCTTTCTTCTCTGAAAAGGGGATCATCCATATTAGCACTTGTGTTGATACACCCCAACAAAATGGGGTGGCTGAAAGGAAAAATAGGCACCTATTAGAGGTTGCCAAGGGCATCATGTTCACCATGAAAGTTCCCAAATTCCTATGGGTGGAGGCTGTTTTAACAGCTACCTACCTCATTAACAGAATGCCTTCAAGGATTCAAAAGTTCAAAACTCCTATTCAAGTGCTAAAAAAGGCACACCCAGGTACTCACTTTATAGGCACCATTGACTTTAAGGTCATTGGATGTATATGTTATGTACACATACACCCTCAAAACAGAGGGAAACTTGATCCCAGATCCATAAAATGCATCTTTGTTGGGTATTCATCCTCCCAACAAGGATACAAATGTTACTGCCCTAGTACTAGAAAGTACTATAACTCTATGGATGTTACATTTGTAGAGGATCAATCCTTCTATGGTAATGAAGGTCAGAGCAACCGTAGTGATAGAGGAAATTGACGTCCTCCCTTCTGCGCATTTTTCCACATGGAAACTTTTCATTGGTTTAATTTGGAGATAGATAATACTAATAGGATTTTATAGAAAAAATTGTGTAATGGTAAAAAAATTGGTTCTCTCCTTGAGAGAAACATCAAAGCCGACCCCACCACTTCATCTTCTTCAACAACCGCGTCTCTTTCTCCACACCGCCAGTCCGCCACCACTCTTCTCCATTAGCACTGTTTCGCTTTCCGATGCAGCCATTTTCTTCACCAACGGCCGCCTCCCATCCCAACCCACCCCATAATAATAGAACAAGCTTGCATCTCTTATTTGAAAATCTGCAATGTTGCGTACCATGGGAAAGGATCTACAAGAGCACCGTTAATATATTGGAAATAAAGAAGACTGAGAATTTTGCTTGTTGCGTACCATGGGAAAGGATGGAAGAAGAACGATTGGAGATGGAAGGAGATTGGTAAATTGTTTTCTAGGTGGGTTTTTTTCCTTAAATAAAAAAGGTCTGGCCCATGAATTTCTACTTTTTGTCAGAGATTATGTTCTCTTCCCTTCTCCAAATGTAGAGAATGACATAGATAATATCTAAAAAGATTACTCTATTTTAACACCATTATTTCACCTTTTGATTTATTTCATTCTCTATTTTGACATTTTAAAGATAGAATATGGCTGTTCAACCCTCACTAGGGTTGCTCTCAGGGGGAGAATTTTCAAGATCACTGTGACTCTTGGAACACCTGTCCTACTGATTTTTTGAGAAAACTGAAACAACTGGTACAAATGATATAGAACATGATCAGACTAATTCTGATCATCCTAAAAATACTACTGATGAAGAGAAGAATGCTCCTAAACCTAATATCATTGTCTATACCAGAAGAAAGGCTATCTCTCAAAATCCAGAGACTGAAGCTTATGAGGAAGATAGCCTTGATGATAATGTTGAAACCTTAGAGGATCAAAGTCATGATGATCAAAATAGCACTGATTATCAGGACTCTGACACCTCTAGTGGTCAAGAAAATGAGTCTCCTGTGGAGGAACTACCTATTGCTAAAAGAAAAGGGGCAAGGAGTTCTACAGCTCATCCTCTGTACAATTTCCTGTCCTATGATAAGCTATCTCCTCAATATATGGCCTTTACAAGCAGCCTGGACAACATACAAATTCCCAAAAATGTCCATGATGCTTTAAAGGTTCCTGAGTGGAAGGTTGCTCTAAAGGATGAAATGAATGCTCTCACCAAAAGTAACACTTGGGATATTTCCCCTCTACCTAAAGGGAAACACCATGTGGGGTGTAGGTGGATTTTCACCCTTAAGTACAATGCTGATGGATCACTCAATAGATATAAAGCTAGACTTGTAGCAAAAGGTTTCACTCAGTCTTATGGTATTGACTATCATGAAACCTTTGCCCCAGTTGCTAAGCTTAATACTATCAGAATCCTAATGAGTGTTGCTGTAAATCTAGATTGGTCTCTGACTCAACTAGAGATAAAAAATGCTTTTCTCTATGGAGATTTGAGTGAGGAGGTTTACATGCATCTCCCTCCTGGGTTTGAATTCCTAGGCAATAAGGGTGATGTATGTAAACTAAAATGGTCCTTGTATGGCCTCAAACAATCTCCTAGAGCTTGGTTTGGAAGATTTTCTAACTTCGTAAAGAAGCATGGCTTCCACCAATGCCACACTGATCATACATTATTCACAAAAAGGTCTCATGGAAAGACAATTGTTCTAGTTGTGTATGTGGATGATATCATCCTCACTGGGGATGATTCTGATGAAATCTGCAAAGTTAAAAGTGCCCTTGCTACTGAATTTGAGATAAAAGATCTAGGGAACCCTAAATACTTTCTTGGTATGGAAATTGCCAGAAATGCTACTAGCATTACCATGTCTCAAAGAAAGTATACCCTCGATCTTTTGAAGGAAACTGGTATGCTAGGATGTAAACCTGCAAACACCCCTGTTGAACCTGGATTAAAGCTGAGCAAAACTGATGATAGCCCCCTTGTTGACAAGGGGAGATATCAAAGGCTTGTGGGAAAACTTATATACCTATCTCACACAAGGCCTGACATACGCTTTGCTGTAGGTCTGATCAGTCAGTTCATGCATCAACCCACAGAAAGACATATGCAAGTAGCAGAGAGGATACTGAGGTTCTTAAAGAAGGACCCTGGTCAAGGAATTATGTTCAAGAAGACTCGGTAAAGAGAAGTCCAAGTCTACACAGATGCAGATTATGCAGGAGGGGTTCCAGATATGAGGTCAACTTCTGGATATTGTACTTACATATGAGGGAATCTTACAACTTGGAGAAGCAAAAAGCAACATGTTGTATCTAGAAGCAGTGCAGAATCTGAACTCAGAGCCCATGCTCTGAAGTGTGTGAAGGCTTATGGATAAAGAGGATGCTAGAAGAATTAGGGTTTGCTGTCACCAAACCTATACAACTCATGTGTGACAACACCTCTGCATTATGTATTGCAGAAAATCCCACTCATCATGATAAAACAAAACATGTAGAAGTGGACAGACACTTCTTAAGGGAGAAAGTGGACAATGATGATATCTCCTTGTTCCACATCAAGACTAAGGATCAAGTGGCTGATCTTCTAACAAAGGTTGTCTCAAACCAAGTCTTCAAACATCTACACTTCAAGCTTGGTTGCATCAACATTTACAACCAAACTTGAGGGGGAGTGTTGAATTTTAGACATGATTTACTTATTCAGCACCTGTTTTGTGCTTGTTCTTTTTTGGCCTTAGTTTAGTGCTTAATCTATCTAGCTACAGTTTTACTGTGCATATAGCCGTTGGTTTTTTCTTTTATAGCTGTTGGAGGCCTCTTCTATATATTGTAATCATCACTTATCTACCCGATAAGTATCTAAGCAATAAAACAAGAGTTTCCTCATATCTTTCTCCTCTCTAAGTGCTATTTTCTACAGCATTAAAAAGCCGTACAATAAATATCCCATAATGTCATCAAATCATGTTTTAGGATGTTAAAGACAGGCACCAATCATCCAAAATGATTCAGTTTCAAAAGTTGTAAATGAAGACACTTGAACTTCTACTAGAGTTTACAAAATGACTTAAAAGATAAGGGCAAAAACAAGTATGGATAGATTCAAATCAATGATCGCTCGTGCGGTTCGCCCCCTATACTACTATTCTCCGCCTCCACCTTTTCATCGATGTCAAAGTCATCATCATTAATCAATGCTTCAACCAACATCAAGATCTTCCTCTTCACTACTATCAAAATCCTGAAGCTCTTTGCATGGATGATTACAAGAAAAAGCAGGTTCCTTTTGCTTTGTGCGGCAATTTTTTTTCCTTTTAGTCGGGCATTGGAGCTTTGCAGGCGGAAGCACAAGAGAGATGCAGTATAAAGTAGCAGTTTGGTACTGTAATTTAACATGGATATTTACATTTTTACCCCTGAAATTTAAATTTTACACACAAACATGCTAGGCGACCACCTTTTATCGCTTAGCCTAGCTCAAGGCGTCCACCTAGGCATTGCCATTCCCTCACCGGGCATTTTTGTTGCCTCACACTATAAAAAACGGTAGATGCTCGCCTTAACAACTATGTTTGGGAAAAAGCATTAGATGATGCATTGGATTTCTAAATGGACACTATTTGTGGGACAAATCTTTTTTTCAAAAAGTGGACACTGTTTATGGGACGGAGGTGGGGTGTGTGTGTATATATATATATATATATATATATATATATATATATATATATATATATATATATAATAATCATTTGCCTCATTAAAAAAAAACTGAGCTAAAAATAAATGAATAAAGAAAAACTTTGCTTAAAGCACAATGATTATAGTACAGTTTCGTACCTGGATATCTCTTGTTTGTCACATCCATATAAGAATCCGGAAAAACATTGTAAACGTTGTCAAGCTCTGTGACAGTAATAGAAACAACACTAAAAGGTTAAAACCCAAAAACTCATGCACAGGCCAAATAATTGCAACTAACAATATAGGCTATAGCTTTCTTTCACAAATGACAAGATACTTAATTGTGCATCTCAATTACCGTTTAGCAGCTTGTCTGCAAGCTCTTCGGATACATGTGCTCCAAATGCATGACAGGGCTGATTGGTAAAGACCGAATACATCTTCTTCCGTGCTTCTTCCTCACTATATACATCAAAAGCAAAACCAGCAATAACCCCCCCCCCCCCCCCCCCACACACACACACACACATAAAAATCGTAAGGAAAACTAACACATATTCACCCCACCAAAGATGAATCCTAAAAAAGTCCCAAAATGAGGCAAGACATCACTGAAAAGTGAACACATTGTCAAACAAATTGACTGATGTTCTACATGTAATCATAAAGTCCATATTTAAAAAGTGATCAATGTTCTACAAGCAATCAAAGAAACTGAAATCATATTGACAATACACACCTACATGACTGAGTACAAATCTATTTCCTCGATTGCACAATAAAATGACCGGTTTTAAACAACTCGCACAACCTATAAATTACTCAACATATATAAACAGCAGAAGGAAAATGAATCACCATTACGAAATATATATCATAACACTGACCTTCCGACAACCTTGGCAAGGGTTTTGATATAGTAATCGATTACTTCATCTCTGGTAAGCTTGCGATTATAAGAAGGTGGAACCGTAATCACAACCCAGTGTTCAAAGTCACATCCTTCGATCAAATCAGCCCCCTCTTGGGTAAAAATCCGAATGGACCTTTTAGGGGGTGGATCGTAACTGAGATAGAACGAAGGGCTGCTCTTCGAGAAACCTGGAACACCGGTGGCTGATGATAAAGCTTGGGGGAAGTTGTTGTTGCTGTTGGCGGCGGCGGCGGTAAAGGGCCAGAGTCGACGTAGGAAAGAGGCACGAACAGAGGCTGGGGAGCGAAGGAAGGAGGGGATAACGGACTGCTTCGTGGTTGCGAGCAAAGAACGAAGAAACCGAGTTGCCATCTTCTCTTCTGCAAAACTAAAACCAACGAAATTAGGGTTGAGGCAAACTTGTGATAATTTATGCCTAAAAAAGTGGTGTGTGTTTTTTATTTTGGGGCTTAGTATATATAGAATATAGGGATCTTCGTCCCAGAAATAGGGTTTTAGGTTAATGGCTCAAAAAACACCTAAAACGGAGAAAAAATAGAATTTTGTGCTAAAAAACAAAAAAAAAAAAGATACAAAATGGGGAAAAAGGATAAGAAAAAAAAAAAAAAAAAAAATGGTTGAAAAAGGAAGAAAAAAAAACCCGTTGAGAAGGACATTACATTACATGTGTTACTACATTTGGTTGTAGCAACATGTAGTAACACATGTAGTAACACATGTAGTAACATGCGCGTTTTTGTCCTTCTCGACCACTATCTTTTTTTCTTGTCCTTTTTCCTCATTTTAGATAAAAAACAGTCCTTTATATATATATATATATATATATATATATATATGTGTGTGTGTGTGTGTGTGAATTAGTCAAAAGTCCAATTTTTAATACAAAATACAGGACATGTCTTAGGATAAATAATTTCCGTCGGACACAAATACCGTTATACTAAAATGAACGCACGCGACACAGGATGTGATTAAACTGATGTTGTTTTTTTTTTTATCTTATAAACACCCGTAACTTTTAATTTAAAACTCCGATTATCAAAAAAATATCACCAAAATTCATGTTTTTTTTTCTCCTTATTTTTAGATCTCATATGATATCCTTCCGACATAAATTTTGAAAGCTGAAAAAAATTTGCATTAATCGAAACGTTTTTCTTATAAACGACCGTAACTTTTGATTTAGAACACCGATCTTCAAAATTCTTTCACCAAAGTTCATATTCTTTTTCTCTTCATTTTGAACTCTCATACGATACCCTTTCAACGTACTTATTGAAAGCCGAATTTAATCGCAGCGTTTACTCTAACACGGTAACAGTAACACAGTTCAGTAACATCATTATCATTACCATTAACAATAGCAATGTGGGATTAGACAAAAATCATGGACACGACAAGCTTTACAACAACACCGACACTCAATATTCCTTTATGGATTAAAACTGAAAAAAACCGTAAAGTAAAAATCATTTGGACAATAATGTAATCACATTAACATCCAAAAAACTTGTGTCTTTTCAAATAACTCATTCAATAACAATGGGAAAAAAAACTACTAACATATATGATAAACAACTTTAACATCAACATATATGATAATTAAGTTACATCAAGGAAATGATTACTCATGCCATTCTATAAAAAAAACATAGATTTATGAGAACCAACTCACTAGTAGTATGTAAATGCAACATATGGCTCTTAGGCATGTGATGATCTTGAATTTTTCTTGTATACTTGTGATGAAACACCAGCATTGCCTCACCATTTTGAATCAACAGCCTTCAATCACCAAGGCCAAAACCAGTTGCAACGACACATTTTACTAACAATACATTGTGATATTAAAAGTATCAGTAACACAGTATCAGGCTCATTTAAGACTTAATTCAAGGGGCCACTTCAAGACACACATATTTGGCTCATATAAGGCTCATTTAAGGCATAATTTCAATGGACACAGTATCAATCTGGCTCATATAAGGCACGTATCAGTAACAGTATCATATAAGGCACACATTATCAATAACACAGTATCAGACTCATATAACGCTCATTTAAGCCTTAATTCAAGGGACTACTTCAAGGCAAACATATCTGGCTCATTTAAGGCTTAATTCAAGGGACACGGTATCATATCTGGCTCATATAAGACACATAGTATCAGTAACAGTATCATATAAGGCACACAGTTTCAGTAACACAGTATCAGTAACACATTATCAGGCTCAAAAAGACTCTCACATTTAGTATATGGTTAATTCACATTAATTAACCATTTTTTCAAAGGGATTGATTGAATATTAATCAGGAGACCATCTTCAAACCGAAGACAAACACACCACACACCAAAGACACACATCCTAGTAATTTCTTATATGTTCATGACCACCATTGTGTTAAAATAGTGTCCTAAACCCAATCGGGTTGGACCGGATCCGACCAGGTCGGATCATTTCTTCTATTTCTAATGTTTATACATATATTAAATGGCTATTATGTTGTCATATATATGTTCTTTTAAATAACCAATTATGAATTGTTATATGGTAACGTCATTAGTATTAAACTGTGAAAGAGAAACCATGATAGGCGATTATGGTTGATGAGATCTCTAATCACTTTAATGAGTTTGATACTTAAAAGTCTCTAGGCTGATGTACTATTAAACACGGCATTGATAGTACGAACAAACTAGCACGTATTAGATGTCTTTTGTCTTTAAGGGCAGGGATAGATCTCGTCTATCAAAGTGTAGAGACACTTGGACTGTACATGGACGTGTATTTGAGAATGCATATGTTAGACTGACCCTCTTACACTGTTAAGTGTCACACTATGTGGCGGTTGTGTAATTATCCTTAGTACCGGAGTCTTCATGGCATCACGGTGTGGATTGTCATGCTTTGACACTATTGAGGTTTCCCCAAGCCATGGGCGATCATGCGGTAATGATTAGGTGTGATACTGAAGCATGCGGAGTATACATGTTTGTTCGTCCGGAAATCGCGTACCCTATCAGAAGGGGTGAATATCCGAAAGGGCCTTCTTATAAGGAATGTCTTACTCTCATGAATCATTGCAAAGTGGAAGTAAATGAGTTACTTCGAGAGAGCATGATATCCAGATTATAAGATACGGTCGTTGATGTTTGACACTCGACGAACGACCGTATGGATATTATTACAGCGATAGGATTCTATTTACACGGCAACTATTTCACATGAAAGGTAGTAGTCATTGCATTTGACTCTTCCGCTGATTGGGTGTCACGGTGTGTTGCTAGACGCTATCCCGTGATCTTTAGGCATGAAAGGCATTTTCATAATTTGCACTTTGTGTCTACGGCCAACATATTCGGATGCCTATCGGGTCACACACATATCGAACATCGAGTCGGATTAAAATGCGGATACAGTTGATGACCAAATAAGGAAAGTTTATCTCGTACTATAAAGGTTATAGTGGTAAATTAATATGGTGGTATTTATTTATTATGAATAAATTAAATACAAGATATTAATTATGATGATTAATTAAATATGTATATTAATAAATAAAATTTCAAAATATATATGATATACATGTATTTTGTGAATTAATTAATCATAGTATTATATTAATTAAAGAAAATATCAATTCCCAAATTAGTGGGAAGATGCGCCACTTTCAAAATGTATTGGATACATTTGAGTTGTGCAATTTAATTAATAAAATTACCATAATATTAATATTAGATATTAATTGATTTTTAGAAAATAGATTTATGGTAATAAGATAAAGATATATTCAATATAAGATATTGTCAATATATATCTTAGAAAAAATATTTAATATAAGATATTGAATATTAATAAGATAAATCAATCAAAAAGATTTTCCTTAATTTATTAGGAAAATGTTTTCTCTCTCATTTATCTACTAGAAGCTAATCGAATCAGATTAGGAATCATAGAGGGGCGCCCCATGCCTTATTTATAGGAGGCTTGGCTAGCTCTTTTATACATCACAATTCCAAGAGCTAATAGTTTTTGTGAAAAATAGAGAGCTTTTTAGAGAGAGTTTAGAGAGAGAAAAGGCCGGTCTAGCAACCGAATTTTTCTAGTAGCAATCCATGATAGAATTCCGGTGGGTTGTTCGGTGGACTGGCGGTAGAGGCCGAACACTTGGGCGGCTCCGTGCATCGCTACTCTCCTTAGACGGTCAAAGCGGTGATCTTTTAGATCAACCAAAGTAACCACCGTCTATTAGCTTATTTGTTTATTGCTTAAACAAAGTCGATTTTGGGTCGATAGGAAATAAATTTTAAATTCCGCTGCGTTCCCGCGTAGATTTACTAACAGTGGTATCGGAGCGAGCTTCGAGCTTAAGCAATAAGCATGTTAATTTGCGTAGTTAATTTTATCGTTTAAATCACGTAATAAAAAATGAAAGATTTTTTATTCACAAAAGTGATACACGAAAAGGAAAAGAAAAAAAAATGGTGGCCATGGTGGTGCTCGGTCAATCAGCGGCGGCACCACCACCGTGTGATCACCGGCGGCGGCGGCAGCCTCCGAGCTTCCGGCGGCTGTAGGTGTGATGCGGTGGTCCCCGGTTTTTGTTTTTTATATTTTGTGTTTCTAAATGGTTCATAGTTGTGATTAATACCTCTATGTTTAGTTGTATCATGTGGCTAACCAATGGTTCAAACACTTTGGCCATTGGGACACCATAGTGGCACATCAACCAAAATATTAGCATTTCCAAATTTTGTTTGGAATAGACCTAGGCCGTTTTCAAAATATTTGATTTTGGAAAAAGGCCTAGGTCTAGGCCCTTTTCAAAATTTTGATTTTGCAAAGGGCCAATCAAAAGGAAAAAAAAGAGGCTTAATATTAATTTTGATTTGATTTATTTTTAGAATAGTTCTAATTGATTAAAATTAGAATTAAAATCGTTTAAAATTAACCGTTAATTTTATTTCGATTAAAATCATTTAATTAATTAAATGTTAATTAGTTAATTGATTGGATAAAATTATTTAATAGATTAAACGTTAATCGATTAATTAAGACGCAAGTTATTAGTTTTTTAATTTTATCTTTTTCATAAGATATTATTGTATGGATTAGATATAATACGATTATATGGACCCCAATTGATCATGGACTCGACCGATAAGATAGATGAGAGTGATTTAATTTTTCTGTTGGTTTAAAAATTATCCTAGGCCGTTATGAAGAACGTAACCTAGTTTATTTTCCGCATTTATCCCATTCCCGTTAGCTCCCCCCGTGTATGGCTGGTGTATTTATTTTATTAGATAGAATTAAATGTAACAAGAATGGAGCAGAAGATGGAGACCAAAGAAAGAAGATAAAAGATCCCATTAGAGATGGCGCATTAAAGATCCTATTGGTGGTTGCAGCTACCCTTAGATTGTGACCCGCGGTTTTGTCAGTTTGTATTCGAAACCGCACCTAGGAAAGGTCCATGATCATACCGGTTACTTTACGCATTTATTTATTTTGTGTTTGTATTTATTTTATATGATACGATAGATGCATAACTAGGCACGATCTAGATGAATGTGTAGGATGTATGTCTATAGAGATAGATATATATGATGAGACCATAATTAAATTAATTAAGAGAATTAATTCGAAATTAATTAAGTGAATTAATTCAAAATTACTCCCACAACAAAAATCGATTTACATTTGTCTCCCAATATTATAATGACGGTGAAGAGCCTTTGTTCGGATCCAACTGATCGGCCCTCGTCGGGAGTTGAACTACCCCGGGTATATCGTCGTTATCGAGATATGATCGTTATGAGATCTCATGAATATTTGGGTTATGACTCGACTAAGAATCTTGCGGTGATTGGCCCTCGTCAGGACCGTCTGATTTTAGAGACAAGGGGTTGACTATCACATAAGATGTGAATTGTCAAAGAGTTGACTAGTCAACCACCAAAAGTCACATAGAGATGTGATTGGTAAAGTGTTACCTACCTTTCAAATTATTCCGGTTGATCGGCCCTCGTCAGGAATCGGGGTAACCAGATGGATCTTGGCCACTAAAGAATTTTGAAAGATTCTTGAAAGTCAATTGGGAGTAGTTGACTAGTGGGAGCAAAATCATAAATCAAAAGACCATTTTTGATTTTACGTGTATAAACAACAATATTCTTTTATCTTTAATTTTATGTTGTAGTTTTAGCAAACTTTATATTTATGTTTTTATTCTCGATTAATAAAACCAAATTATGACTGTTACATTTTGAGAAAAGTTCTCAAGTATTCTTAAGTAATTTTAATCCTTTTAAAATAAGCAATGACACGAGCAATCCCGTTATAGTAGTTAGAGACAAGGAGACTACATATTTGATGGAGTACTCCAAGACTTTAATTATTAATGAAAGTGCAACCTCATGATATGATTAAATCATTTGAAATAAGTTTCTACAAATTAATCATATATTGGATACGATCCAATATGATCATTTTGTCATACGATGATAATTAATTCAAACGTTGAATAAGAATGACCACATCGAATTTTGGAAAGGTTGTTTTCGAAATTGTAAGATTTAAATATTGACTTAATTCTTTAATCATTGCTTAAAGGTTAATTAAATAGTAAATTTTTTGAATACGATTCAAAAGGTTAAATAAACTATTCGATAACTTTAGATTTTCTTTATGAAAGAAAATTAAAGACATAGCGCTTGTGATCTTTCTTAAGTCTTATGAAAGACTACACTAATAAACAATTTACAAGTGCTTAAAGGATTGAAAGAAAAGTTAAGGCGTGTGCTTAAATAGATAACTTATTGAAGTTTCTATTCTAGGCAAGTGAGTTGAGATAAATCTATCTAAGTTCAAAGTGGACTCTAAGATATATGATATCTTATGAGTGTGATTAAATTAGAAGGATTAAGTACAAATATGGAAGGTGAAGCAAACGTTGTAACACTTACCATATTTTGGATCTAGTAAACTGATAAGGGAACTAAATAAACGTTATTATGTTCCTGTTCTTATGAAGAACATGATTTTCAGTTACTTGTTAGGATTTAGTAGACAAATTCAATTGTAAATAATTAATGTTATTCCGATAAAGTTGAAAGGCCACTGAATCTACATACTAGATTGATGTCACTATATAGTTGATATATGTGATGAAATCTCAACTAAATGTTTATATGGTTGTTATCCTTAATATTTGGTGGTCGTTCTAGACATAGTCTCTATGGAGGGGAATCGTGTGATCATATGTTATTCTGATGGCGTTTGAACCATATGATTATGAATCACGTGGGTAATACATATCTTATCTAAAGATGACTAAAATAACCTTTTAAGAAAAGGTTATAAATTCTAGAAAAATTGTCTAAAGCCTAAACATATCGATGTTTGTTGGCTTATGACAATTAATGCCACAAATAATTGTTTGTTAATCTCTATGACTATTTTTAAAAATATTTGAATGTACTCAGTGAGGTGCATAATTCAGAAAGCCCGAAAAGTTTGAGCTAGTACAAATATGAGATTAATGAACTACTTAGGAATTAATCTTCAATTGGATTGAAGTAATTAATACCTGAAGGGCGTTTCAGAAGTTGTTTGAAAAAGGAATAAAATTCCCCCTTGAAGGATACCATTTTGGATACGCAATCAGATTGCGCTTCTAAAATGGAAACTACTCTTTAAATGATAAAGGTGTGACGCAAGCCATGCGGAGTATCCCTTACCCTTTTCGGGATAGTGCCCTTATACTTAACCAAGTTCCAAAGAATAAAGGTTGAACAAATTTCATATTGGATATGAAAGAGGATAATGTCGAATCTATCTTAACCGATGATTCGAAGTTGTCGTAGGCAAAGTCAGAAAGGCTTGGAGCCTAGTACGACATGCAACTTTGTGGAATATCTTAGCAAGTACGCTAGATATTATTTACTTGTCCGCGGAGCAAAATGTTTGTCTCCAAACATGTTGTCTTCTGGAGGAAGTGTTTCTTCCAAAAGAAACAGTGGGAGTAAATTTAGATCTCAAAAGAGTTTGAGAACCACAAAGATATATTCAACCATTGGAATGAGCAGACACCGCATAGCGATGAGGTGTAGAATGCTGCTCAGTGCACACAAAAGTTCTGTAAGTCTATGGATAACCTTAAGCCTGAAAAGGCTGCAGGTATGTTCATCTTGAAGAATGAATATCTCACGACTTATGAAGGAATGTTTAAAAGGCAAGATTGAGAGATATGGCCAGGAGCCATAATATCTGAATTAGATTCCATCAGTGACAACCAAGTTATGAACCTAGTATGTATTACTTAGAGGGAATGTCCCTGAAAGGCTGGCATGGATAGTAATATGATTACCATAAGGCTATAGTGACTGCTGAAGGATACAGGGTGTAAAACTTGTAATTACTTTTATGCTGCCAACTATGCTTAATACTATTCAGGTAGTGCTTGTTGAGCTACGTGTCATGGCTATATGATAGTGTTGAAGACGTTGGGCAGACAGCTCGATGTTCATAGACGATAACATGATATGTAAGCCCATGAGATCCATTTATGGACTCAAACAAGTTTCTCTAGACAATTTCTTTGTTTGATAATCAAAGGAGTTTGATTTAGTCAAAAGAAGGGACATTCCCATTGTGCAAGAAGAACAGTGAGAGTGTGTTACGATTTTTGAGTAAGATATAAGATATATCTCTCGGGAATTATCACCCATATCACAGTCAATTAGTGTTTGGTAGTTCAAGGTCTTTACGAAAGCACTTGGATTAGCAGTTCTTATTTTTGAAAATAAGAGTCTATAATGATAGATTTAACTGCTGTTAGATTATAGTTTACTTATATAAATGTGATGGTAAAAAAGTTTAGCATAAATCGCGAATGGGGATACTGCTAGCCGGTGTTCTCAAGATCTATCTATGTTAGGACGTTAATCCTAAAGATAAGGTGAAAGATGATGCTTATGGAAGGTTTTCTTTGCCGCTACGATATGAACCATCATAAAAGTAATGGCAGATGTTCATAGTTCATGAAGAGTCATGAGCAAGTATGAAAGTAAATCTGGTGAATGTCGAGAATATCCTTAAACAAGTTAAGGATGGTTTCCTAGTTTATTGAAACTTGGAATCAGATAAATATAGTTATACAGACGTATATCCTGAGTCTTATGAAGGCTAGTGGGAGCTACAGTCTGGGTTTGCAGTCAGTTTGATTAGGTGATACAGTGAGCTGGAAATGTTATTGGCAATGGGTCACTGTAAATTCTACAACTAGGCCAAAACACAGTAGTGCATTGGAGGCACAGCGGGAGCAGTACATGGATCTACAAAGTTCATTCCTGAACCTTGTACGGTTCTTCCACCTTTTCTATATAGATGATATAGTAAGTGGATTCAGAGCTTAAAGCAAGGACCAGGGTCTCGTCGGAGATTCATGTGTGTGTTGAGACGGTTCTTTTGACTTGGTCATTTGGAGCGTGATATGAAGATAGTCTGAGTCCCCACGGATAGCGATCCGTTCACGGCTAAGGTTGGTTACGAGTATTGCATGAGATTCTTGTGTTTCAACTTGGTCTTGTGTGTACGAGTGATTGGTTTAGGCCAAGTGGGAGATTGTTGAAATAGTGTCCTAAACCCAATCGGGTTGGATCATTTCTTCCATTTCTTTATGTTTATACATATATTAAATGGCTTTTCTGTTGTCATATATATGTTCATTTAAATAACCAATTATGAATTGTTATATGATAACGTCCTTAGTATTAAACTGTGATAGAGAAACCATGATAGGCGATTATGGTTGATGAGATCTCTAATCACTTTAATGAGTTTGATACTTGTGGATTGTCATGCTTTGACACTATTGAGGTTTTCCCCTAGCCATGGGGCGATCATGCGGTAGTGATTGGGTGTGATACTGAAGCATGCGGAGTATACATGTTTGTTCGTCCGGAAATCGCGTACCCTATCAGAAGGGGTGAATATCCGAAAGAGCCTTCTTATAAGGAATGTCTTACTCTCGTGAATCTTTGCAAAGTGGAAGTAAATGAGTTACTTCGAGAGAGCATGATATCCAGATTATAAGATACGGTCGTTGATGTTTGACACTCGACGAACGACCGTATGGATATTATTACAGCGATAGGATTCTATTTACACGGCAACTGTTTCACATGAAAGGTAGTAGTCATTGCATTTGACTCTTCCGCTGATTTGGGGTCACAGTGTGTTGCTAGACGCTATCCCGTGATCGTTAGGCATGAAGGGCATTTTCATAATTTGCACTTTGTGTCTACGGCCAACATATTCGGAAGCCTATCGGGTCACACACATATGAACATCGAGTCGGATTAAAATGCGGATACAGTTGATGACCAAATAAGGAAAGTTTATCTCGTACTATAAAGATTATAGTGGTAAATTAATATGGTGGTATTTATTTATTATGAATAAATTAAATACAAGATATTAATTATGATGATTGATTAAATATGTATATTGATACATATAATTTCGAAAGAGAATATCAATTCCCAAATTAGTGGGAAGATGCGCCACTTTTAAATCAGTGGGAAGATGCGCCACTTTCAAAGTGTATTGGTTACATTTGAGTTGTGCAATTTAATTAATAAGATTACCATGATATTAATATTAGATATTAATTTATTTTTGGAAAATAGATTTATGGTAATAAAGATGTACTCAATATAAGATAATTAATATTAATGAGATAAATCAATCAAAAGGATTTTCTTTATTTTATTAGGAAAATGTTTTCTCTTTCATCTATCTACTAGAAGCTAATCCCAATCTGATTGGGAATCATAGAGGGGCGCCCCATGCCTTATTTATAGGAGGTTTGGCTATCCCTTTTGTACATCACAATTCCAAGAGCTAATAGTTCTTGTGAAAAATAGAGAGTTTCTTAGAGAGAGAGAGAAAAGGCCGGTCTAGCAACCGGATTTTTCTAGTAGCAATCCATGATGAGATTTCGGCGGGTTGTTCGTGTGGAGTGGCGGTAGAGGCCGAACACTTGGGCGGCTCCGTGCATCGCTACTCTCCTTAGACGGTCAAAGCGTCGATCTTTTAGATCAACCAAGGTAACCACCGTCTACTAGCTTATTTGTTTATTGCTTAAACGAAGTCGATCTTGGGTCGATAAGAAATATATTTTAAATTCCGCTGCATTCCCGTGTAGATTTCCTAACACATTGTACAACCAATACTCCTCCAAATACTTCATCAGCCCAAGAGAGAACAGATAAACACTGACAATGAAGTAAATGTATAACACATTAACTATGTTTGCAACAAATTGGAAAAGCAATTATTTTCAAATTAATCAAATTTTGTGTGACAAGTCAAAATTGCCATTCCAAAAGAATGAATATTTCTTGCAAACCTCTAACAATAAGTGAAGCATTTTCTATAACAGATTATGATTTTAGACAAATTCCAAAACACAAAGAGCTCGTTTTGGAACAGACAGATTTAGTCCTCGGGTAGAAGAACACGAATATGCTGCTTTTGCAACCGTTATTGCTGAGTGCAGATCATTGGAATCCCTTTCTGCGTTCATCGGAGTGGTTAGTGATTATCTCTGGTCAATAGTTCCGGTCTGTTCTAACCTGAAGTCGCTCGATTTTTTCTCCACCACCATTAATTCAGATAAATTGAAATCTGCCATTTTTCTTAGCCGAAATTGGCTCGGCAGGCTCGCCATTTGAGCAAGGCGCCATCGTCGACCCCTAGCTCGCCGGAAGGAATTTGATATCGTTGAAGTTTTTGGGAAATTTATTAGGGGAATGGTGAGTGACGTCGATTCCTGAATACAACTCATGTTGATTGCCGATGTTGTTTTAGAGAACGAATACAGAACGCTCAAATAAAGGCACATTTGTCCGGTGATATTTATTTGTCCTTAATGCAACTAAAAAATTGAAGATGGATTAAAGATTAAATAAGGGGGAAAATGTGGACTTTTACCTATTTTTTCCATATATATATATATATATATATATATACATATTATATATTATATATATATATATATATATATATATATATATATATATATATATATATATATATATATATATATATATATATATATATATATATGAGAATTAGAGCATCTCCAATTATAAAGTTTTATCACAATGTCCCATCATCATTTTATAAACCTTTTCATTACAAACTTTTTCCCTACAATACATAAACTTTTAGAAAATGTTTATAGCATGGTCTCACTACACATAAACATTTTCTCTACTATTTTTTTCAACCACACAATGTTTAAAAAATAATTTGGTTGTCAGATTTCCAACCGGTTTATCTGCACAAACCTATTCCCAAAACCCATGGCTGACTCATCTCCCTCCAATGCTAAAAAAGATTTTTGTAAAGCTTTAGAAAAAATTTCAAACCTCCTCTTGGAGGTACCCTTAGATTAGATATGAAGTTATACTATTTAGTGAGAGAGCCGTGCGATGCACGGCCCATGCCCTCATCGTTATTTTAGTATACAGATTAAGAATGTAATTAATTGGCTTGGCTTTGATTAAATAATGCTAGTGAATTTAAGATAGTTTGTGCCAAAAATCAAAGGATGTGTAAAAGAAGAAAAATGAAATAAATTATTTGAAACATAGGACTAACCATTTTTTTTATAGATAAAAAGTGACTCCTTTTTTTCCAATAACAGAATAATGGGAGCAAAATAGTTGGGGTATTTGGGGTATTTGAGGTCCTGATCATTAATTTACGACTATTTTTGTATTAGCAAGTGTTATTTTAGTATGTTTGTCATGTATAACATTTTTTTGAACATAGTTTAAAGGAAATTATGGGAAAAGGAGAGGTATTGCATAAACTATTAAAGGAACAATAATTAAGAGGCAATGCAGCTAAACTTCAGTCGCATTATTCTTTTATAATTTTGTATGCAGCTAGTGAACGGAAAATCATTGTTGAAATTAACAAAAGACGATTCGTATTCAATCTTTTAGCTACATTTCTGATTTGCTTGGTCTGATCTTTGAGCTACTCCACTTCTTGTTGCACTTCTGAGCTTGCAATCATGTTCAACTTTGAACCCTCCTGCTGATCTTATGCTGCAACAAATATTATACCAACTACTATTATGCATGGTCTAGCCTCCAAAATAGAAAGCAGAAAAAACAAAATAGAAATTCAACCTTCTTACTGACATTCCGAGGATGAATTGAAATTAGAAAGGTAACGGATTTGAGAGCAGTTCTCCATAAAGTCAAACAGTGAAGCACATTCACATTTTTATAACCATCCAAGACCGTTGAGGGATCCATATGTTTGTCGTGTAAGAAGCTCTTACATGTCTACATCTTCACATGTATGTTGAGAAGCAAGAAGAGTGAGCACTTACAAATCTACATAAGCTATGACATCCCCACCTAATGAATTAACCATTCACTATGTTATAGAATATCTAATTTGTAAGCTATACACAAATAAAAAACATTAGCAGTTATTAAAAAGTAAACATAACTTGAAAACCACCCCCTAAAACAGATTAATGAACAAAGCTCTTACCACGTGATCTGTTTGAATGTCACAGTTCAACACAATAAAACATCCCATTATTTTATAAACATACTAATGCAAAAGTGTGTTCCCATATCCCAAGTCGAATGACAAAGGAAAAAAGAGCAAAAGTATGTTCACAAGTCGAATATCCCGTAAGCAATGCATAGAAAAGAAATTAGTAAAAAATCCCAAACAAAACTGAAGTTTGAGTGACATTCCAGTAATCTCCTCCCGTCCTCATTCGCCGTTTTCACCAAATCCTATGTTTTTCTGATACTTTCTTTTGGAAATGGGAAAATGCAAACCTTTTAATTAAGTGAATGCTTAAAACATGATGGAACAAAGCAGGAAATAATATAATAAATTTAATCACATTCACACACCTCACTACTCAAGTTGAGTGGAAGTATTGCTAAAATCGCAAAGTAGTATCTTACAGTTCATGCATGAAGGGGTGGGTGTAGGAGAAGTAATGAGAAAAAATAAGTCAGCTGAATAAGGATTAATCTTACCAGGTGAAAGCTTACCTATCTGATTTGATACAAGAAAAGCATGCAAGTATCGCCTTCATAAATGATGCATTAATTATGTTATTGGAACACTTGTAAAAAAAAAAAACCTTCAGTGATTGCCAAGCGCATAATAGATGACCTTGTTGGCTGCGCACGTCTACATAAAATAACGGTAAGCTACCATACAAAATTGAAGAGCTTAATAATTAAGCATCCTGAGAAAGTCCACATAGAACATCTTAAAAGTTAAATGCAGAAAAAGACAAATCTTTGATACACTTGTCTGACATTTATCCCTTTCCTATATAATCCTTTTACATCCACGGGTGAAAGTATATGAGGGCTAAAAATAAATGAACCAAGCAATAGTAATATCCAGGGCATGTATTGAGTAAGAGACAACTAATACAAATAGAATCACAGACGTCGGTGCTTATAAGGAACAAAGTCGGTTAATAACTAACCAGAGATCCATGCATTTGAATAAAAAGAGTTGGGAATTTGATAGTCGTATGAGGAAATAAAATCGTTGGTGGATATAATCTGTACCTTTATCATTTCTGATTATTTTGAGACATAGAAATTTGGTGAATATGGTAGAAGAATCGTCTGGAGAAAAGGTGGAAGAATGAAACGGAGAGTGCCTTCCTTTCAGACCTTTGAAATTTTCTCTACGTGGATAAACCTCTGCCCAGGTACCATTAGAAGCAACAATCATGCCTCCTGCAGAGGAGAAACAATCTTTGATCATGCCTTAGCTACAAAAAGAAATAAAAAGCTTTTGATTCGTAAATTCATCAACCATTTTATAAAAACCGCTTACTTTTCCATATCAATGTCCAAATTTTTTAAGAAATCACAAAGAGTATACCAAGACAGGAGGAAAAAGAGCACATTTGTTCACACAATTTGTTTATGGAAAGAATCTGCTGGAAGAGTTTTATGGAGAACAAAGGCAGGGCCTTTAGTCATCTCCTCCTCCAAGCTCCTTTCCTTGGGCTTCCTATGTATCAAAGAGCCAAAACATGCAAAATCCAAGAAAACATTATCAAAATTGAAATGCCAAAAATCCAATTCTGCATTTCTCACGTCAAAATCAAAGTAATAAAAAAGGATGGAAACTGTACAGAAAGAAAAGCATGTCATCTGCAGAATGTATAATCAAATTCTCTCCAACTAAAGCACAGTCATGTCTACATCATCATCAATTGTTGTGTAAGGTGCTTATTTTTTTTCAAAAAAATGCAAAAATCATGCAAATTGGTGTTCTTCTCATTTAATTAAGCCTATCAATTTACAAAAAAAAGAACAATAAAATAAGAATTATCATTAAACGAGCATGGATAGTCCAAAATCTGCTAAATATATATTCAAGGCCTGTGAATGAACAATGTACGATGGATCATTGCTATTGAGCACTATATCGAAAGATTAAACCAAAAATCTAATAGCTGTGTAGGGAAAGCATGAATTGAATAGATCTAAGACACCAGCAACATAACTTTTGAAGACAAATATATCCGATGAAACCAACTTAAATCTTATGGTCGTGATTTTTCCATTGATATCCCTCTAAATTCTACACCGCTTGCACCTTGACAAGGAAAAATCCGTCCTAGAAGTAGAAAGAGTAGAGAAAGAACTAACTCACTTAAATGAAGCAGGGATGTCGGTCAATGTCTTCATGACCATCTACGCTCTAGTCGTCTTTTGTGAAAGATGGAGAGCTAATACCGCAAGATTCACCACCACCATCATCAGATTCACCGAAGCCGCTATACAGGCCTCATCCGATTCTGCACAGCAAAAAAAGAAAAAGAAAATTAAGCTCGTATATATTCAATGAAGGGCCTGATCTTACAAGCTATGCCTTTTTCTTGATCCACCGCCGTCTAATCCACCGTTCCTGCCACCAGATCCACCGCTTTTTGCTCCGAGTAACATTGATTCCAAACCTGCTTGACATTTTAAATACAAAACCACCACAATTATTAACCTTCAAAGGAAAATATTGGACACACCTTGAAGACAGAATATAGAGGAATGCCGTAACAAAGTACTACTTTCAATGTAACAGCAACAAAGTACAACTTTCAAAGTAACAACAACAAAGTACAACTTTGTTTTGACATGTAAGAAATGTGCATCATAAACAAAGTGAAAGATGATGAAGAGAGCTCACTTTTAGTAGTGTTGCAAATGTTGTCTTTTTTTCGTAAGCCTTTATGTAACTGTTCATTAAAAAGGCGTGTTTCCGCAAGTTCAACACTAAGTCAGTTTTAGATGCTTAAAGTAGCCAAAAATGACAACTGAAAGGATAAGACACTATTGGTTCAATGAACTTTCAAGTATCTAACAATTTGAAAATGTTTTCTCTGTATGAAGATGAAGTGTACCTAGACTAAGAATTGATTATAGGACCAGGTCTTACGCAGTATTTGAATGGAAAAATTGTTGTGGTTCTATAACGACAAAGATTAGCATTGTGTCATGGACATTGTGCAAAAGATTAGCGGAACTCTAATGATGATAATTAGTAGGGGGAATGAGGGAGAAGGACAGAAATATTTCATCAATTGAGTAGAAGGACAGTTTTTTGAAACTTTTGCATAAAGGACAAAACTATTTATTCACTGTCGAAATTCACTTGTGTTCGAAATTCACTGTTTAAATTCACTGCCGAAATTCACTGTCGAAATTCACTAATTTTCAAAATTCATTGTCGAGATTCACTGATTTTCGGGATTCACTGTCAAAATTCACTATCGAAATTCACTGATTTCGGGATTCACTGGGAAGATTCACTGATTTTCGGGATTCACTGTTTGTCCTTCTCGCTATAATAATTAAGCAGTTGTCTTTCTCCCTATAAAAAATATGTAGTTGTCCTGTTACTTAAAAATATTCCAGATTGTGTCCTTATCCCTAATTTTCCATAATTAGTATTCATCTGCTACATCCAAGAAATAGGGTCGATGCAAATCCAACTTAATGCAAAAGGAAGTTGCATTTCGAACTTGCTAAAAAAAATTGATTAAGGTGAAAGTGTGCATAAATTTCAAGATTAGAAAACACTCCATCGATACAAAAAATGTCCATCATAAGAACCAGCACCTCCCGTGAATTGAAATTTAAAAGCTTGATCAAGTGAAGAAGTACCTTGTCGAAGAATTCATTAAGGAATTCTAGCTTCATGTTAATGGAAAGTGTTACAGAAGGCTTTAAATAAACCAAATATTATGGTATATGCTGTATGCTACTGATTAAACAAGCAAGCAAAATTAGATTTGTTTTGCAACAAAGAGCAAGGATGCTTATGCGAATTCCACACCAACTCCAACCACAAATCAAACAAACGCAAAACATCAACAAAGATACGAATCAATCAAATATTCTGTACTTAAATACAGAATCAAAATCCTTCTGCTACAAACTCTCTCCCCCAATTGTTTGCAAGAAACTCCGGCCAGAAACCCTTTTTTTTTTTATTTGAATTTGATTCGTAAGAATTAATTATTTCGCATATACTCTTTCTGAATATTCAGATTCTTCAACTTTTGATATACAGCAACAAAAAGAAAAATGCTGAAGCTTTTCAACTCTGGTTTTCCACCTCCATTCTCAGGATTGAATGCACCAAAGAAAGAAAGTGATTCGTTTTTTTTTTTGTTTAGGCCATGTGGGACTCTAAGAATCATAAAAAGACAGAAAAAACAGCTTACTCAGACAAACTCTCCTCTTCGTGTCTGCGTTAGCGCTGGAAGAAGAAAATTAGTGTTGTTAAACGAACAGAGCCGCTCGTGTTCGACTCGTTAGTGTTCGTGATCGTTTGTTCATTTAGCTTAACGAGCCGAGCTCGAACATGACTGTAGGCTCGTTTGCTTAACGAGCCGAGCTCGAGCTTGGTTCGCGAACATTCGATTATGTTCGCGAACGTGCTTATATAATGTTCGCGAACATGTTTGCGAACATGCTTATATAATGTTCGCGAACATGCTTATATAAATACATCAATTTACAGTAACCCTGACTCAAAAGAGGATAATTCATTCATCTAATAGATATTATAGATTTGATTTATATAATATTTAGATATTTTTATAGTAATTTTTGTTGTGTAATATATGTAATTTTATTGTCTAACATATTATTTTTCCATTTGCACTTTATGTTTTATATTTTAACGAACCGAACTCTAGCCGAATTCGAGCCAAAAGGAAAAAAAATATGTCTAACGAGCCGAGCTCGAACGAGCTCAAACATTTCATCTTTTAAACGGGCCGAGCTCGAACAGAATTTTTTGTTCGTTTATCAAACGAACGAGCTCATGAGCTAAACGAGCTCGAGTTCGAACCACCAATACTCGGCTCGGCTCGGCTCGTTAACAGCTCTAAAGAAAATACAGGGAGGTTTGAAGGTGAGCCGGTGAGATCGAAAGCTAACACCATCAACGAATTCGCCGCCGTTGCCACCATCTATGTTGTCTTTACTCTTTACCTGATTCTACAGAAAAAAAAATAAACGAAACATTAATAATCGATCAATCAAGAACAATCAACATATACTAAAAAATAATAATTATATATAACGAAAGAATTGAGAAGGAACGGCGAGAGGAGGGGAGAGGAGAGGGGAGGAGAGGAACATACAGGAATTTGTCACGAATTGAACAATTAACCCGAAAAATTAACAGAAATTAAGGATAGAGGAGAGGAGAAATTGGGGACGAAGGAGAAGAATTTTATTAATAAGAGAGAAGACCAGACTATTACATTCAACATGAACATGACACTCGTTTTACACCCTTATATAGCTAATGACTTAGCTGACGTCACTTTCAAGTTAGATGACATCACCGCCAAATACATAAATTTGAAAATACATATAAAATTTATAATAAAAGGTAATATCATGACATATCCTTCCCCTCAACAACCACCTTGTCCTTAAGGTGGTGAGATGAAGATCCTAACACACCCGGGGTCCCATACAAAATTCTCCCAAATATCGACTGTCACAAGATCATAAACCTCCCTACAACCCTGCTGATGTCTCCAAAACCACATTGAATTTGAGATCCTTAGTATCTCCTTGAATGGAGTTGTCACAACAACATATCCATGCTCAAACAAGGTTGCTTTATGGAAATCATTCAGAATTTGTGCGTTTACCAAAATAGCAGGTGAATGGTCAGGTGGGAGAGGACCTTGGCAATTGTTATCCCATTTTGTTTGAACCATGGCCAATATAACGCTCATTGCATTATTAACATCCATGGTGTCCTCAAAATCGAACACCTTGCTTCCTAACCAAGAAAGCTCGTTTGCCAAAGAGTAGTCATTGTTAATCCTCATGCAATTATAGAGAAGTAAGGTGAGAAAGAACCTGCCAATTGTGACAAATGTCCCCATCCAGCTAAACGATTTTTCAATTCGAAACTTTGATGAAGTAATCAATAGCAAGAGCAATTCCCAGTCAACCAGAGAACAAGCTAAGAACTCCATATGTGCATTGTAAGTTGCAGAAGCTCCATTCAACCATTCATCTTGTCTCAATGCCACTCGTACCCCTATTCCCTTCCTCTTCAAAACATCCTTGTCCCCAAGGATATGAACCAAAACGGAAAATACACCCAGATCCCATATAAAGCGCTCCACATTAATGACGAGAGAACAATCTTCGATCTTCATTTCAGATTGTATGAGAAGAACTCCGCCTTTCGGCTCTTCATTTAGCCCATCAGCCCTGTATCTTATGGCAACATTGATTTCCAGAATTATACCATTAATCACATCAATGCACTCCCAGTTTTGGCCACAGTACTGCCACAAACTATAGTACAGAGCACCGCTAATATGTGATAAACCCATCACAACTACCCTTCTTACGTCTGCAATATATAAATCTTCAAATTTTTGCTTCATTGTTTGAGCTAAGGATTGATTGAAACTCCATGTTCCTCTAGAAAATTGCACAGTAGGGACGTTATGTTGATAGAAATGTATATAATCATTGGTCTCAGTTGTGAGGTAACGAACTGTGACCATATTGAAAGAGAATGTAGTTTCCGCTCCAACGTTCGAACTGGTTTCCACAACAATATTGTATTCTTGCTGAATATGATGGGTGGCCGAAATATGTGGTTCCGATTTAGAGTCACTAGAAGAAATCATCACAGTTACGGCAGCTGCAAAATGCACCCCTCTCTTCATCTCGTCGACCGAACTAGTTCGCTCAATGTATTTTAGAATATGTGACCCAAGACACATTACCAAATAGTCGACATGTGAGAGATCATACAACAAGGAGATAACTCTTTCAATCCAAAGCCAAGCAAGCTTCCCACATCCACCAGGATCAAACACGATCATCGGATATCGGCTCAAGCAAATCCCTTCACAAACTCCCTCTATGGTTTCCAAAGATTTTCTGAGATACTCAACATCATTTGTCTGCCAAGTGACCAAACCAACCATTGGGATGCCACTTATAGGTATTTCCAGCAAAAACATGATGGCCGAATTTCTAGGTGTAACACAATGATCACCAACAACAATGATCTTCAAATAATACACAATGGTTGCTTGCGAATAATTTCCAGACCAATACCACAGAGCCATCCCAGTTCATTCTTTCCCAACATTGTCCACAGAGCCTACATTGCTAGTTCTCCAATTGATAACTATCTCTACAAAATGGAAAACCAGAATACAATCCAACTGCGCATCCACAAGTAATTCATACTCCAAGTAACCATTGGCCCCAATCAAATTCTCTTCATACGTAAAAGCATTTTCAAGCACTTTCCACACATTGTTTTTATTCACAGACATCTCTACAGTTGCAATAAAATTTCCTCTATTCTTCCCGTTCGTTTCCCTTCCCATCTTAACTAATTCTTATCATTTTTCAAGATGTCACTATCCATTTGGGGCGAAAATCCTCCTCCGGGATCGAATACGAACATTAATATTCCATCAACCCAACAATCGGCACCGAACACGTGATTTTTAAGATCTACAAACATGAATTCTTCTTCAAGGTTAGACTTAGATGAGAAATTAAATGAACTTACCTTTGTTACCTCTCTTCCATAGCTCAAATCTCTCGGAAAAACCACAATTGGTAGTATCAATTCTTCATGAGCATCAACTTTTTTATTCTGCTCAGCTGAAGTTAGTTCCGGCATTTCGTCGATCAGGTGATGGCCAATTTCCAGACCTTCAGTCTTAGATGAAGAGATCTTCTCATATACTCCTCCATCTGAATCAACTGGAAATAACTTTGGTGTTTCATCGAACAGGTAGCGTGCACATGGTTCAATTACTGGTCCCTTCAATAAAACCACTGGAGACGACTCAGTCAATTCGTCGATCACACTGCAAACATCGATGCAAACCTCACTCTCAGTCACATTTTTCTTACCATCAACTGCTATATCATATGTTGTTTCCTCGAATCTAGTTGTATAAGTACTAGCAACTGAAATACATGCGATTGGAGTAGTGGGAATGAAGGTTTCGACCTGCTGCACTTCGATCTCACCCCCTCATCGCAAGATGCAACGTCACCATTGGTGCTATCTGGTTGCAGATTCATGATAGAGAACTCATATCCATTTTCGGATGGAGAAGACAACCTTATATCATTGCTCATTCCACGCAGCATATCCATAATCAAAGCCGACTTTCTCAGAATCTCGTCGAAATGTCTGGATGTTTCAGCCCTGAATGAATCAATAGAGTTCTTCAATTCCCTAATACTTTGATGTTGCTGCTCCAATTGTTCTTCGATGATGCCCTCTGGGTCGTCATATTCTGCCATTTCTTCCACAGTCGGAGAATCGGTGTGCTCTGATACCAAATGTCACGAATCGAACAATTAACCTGAAAAATTAAAAGAAATTAGGGATAGAGGAGAGGAGAAATTGGGGACGAAGGAGAAGAATTTTATTAATAAGAGAGAAGATCAGACTATTACATTCAACATGAACATGACACTCGTTTTACACCCTTATATAGCTATTGACTTAGCTGACGTCACTTTCTAGTTAGATGACATCATAATCCGCCAAATACATAAATTCAAAAATACATATAAAATTTATAATAAAAGGTAATATCATGACAGAATTGAACGACTAACCTAGAAACTTCTGGAGAATTAAAGGGGCAAATGTGCAATAATTTTTTTCTCAATATCCACCGGCCACCGCCGTGAAAACCCTCAGATTCTGCTTCTGCCATCATATCTGTCTCTTCAGATTCGATCGCAATTCGCAAAGGTACGTCCACAGTAGCTAAGCGTGACAAATATCTCCATAAAAACAGATGAATAATCACAGCATGATGGATGCATTCTGGAGAAAAGAAAAAAGTTAGATGTAAGCATGTTACGAACTATTCAGAAACACAATCCTTCGATTCATATATTCATTGATAAAAATAACAACCCAAAGAGGGCTTAATCACCACAAATATCAAATGCATTGAATTTTAATCTGTGGTCCATTTCAACCAATGATACGGTTAAATGACAGAGAACCTCAAACTTCAAGATTCACTGACAACAGACCCATCGGCACCGCCAACCAGTGGCAGACAAGGAATTTTTTTTTAGTGAGGGCCAAATTAAGAAAAAAAGTGGACCTTAAGATAAATAACAAACCTTCTAACCAATTGAGTTAAATGGATAATTACACTAGATATTGTCTGAAATAATATACATATACAGCTTTAATATTACTAAATGGGTATATTAGTAATTTCGTCTGGAAATTTGGGTGGGGTCCATGCACCCCACCCCTATAAGGCTGGGTCCACCCCTACCACCAACATATATGTCTCCACCTCTGCGATTAGCTTTTGTAAACAAGATTGAAATGACAAACCCCCATGATTATCATCAACATGTCTGCAATCAAAAAACATAACACCCATGAGTAAACATAAACGGAAAATTTTAAGAAGGAAAAGAAAAACTGAAGAAGAAGGAGAGAGGGGAGAGAAAAAAAGATGAAACAGACGAAGAATGAAAATGTATAGAAAATGGAATCGAAATACATGAGAAAGACAGACATTAAAAACCGCCAATTGATTCACCACCGTCACCGCCACCGCCACCGCCACCGCAACCACCACGATCTATCCCGTCCGATTTTGCACAGTAAAGAAGGAAACAAAAATTAACCTATCAAGAAACAGCTCGTCTGTTCATTGAACGGCTCAACATTTTTCTTGATCTTTAGATTGTGAAATGTTTATGACGAGGGTCAGACTAGCCCTCGCCATGTGTCATCTTTATATTGGCTAAATAAAGACCAGGAGCCCTAGAGTATAACTGAGAAATCGGACCTGAACCCCAGGTGCAGGATCAGCTCGGCCCTTCTTAACTTACCACCGCAGATCGGCTCGGTAAGAGTGGAGGTCGGGTAATGCAGTACAAGTCGAGATGGCCCGGGGGGCTCGACGCAGGTCGGCCAGAGCCTTCCTTATTCATATTTGGCACACATGCTTAATAATACTAGATAAACATGGAAAGAATCCGATAATATAATGACATTGATCTTGTCATTTAAAGATATCCATAATTATCCCTAAATTATAGGGATTTACATGTATTAATCCATAGGGAAATAATAATAATAATAATGTAATTCCTTGCAGGACAAGGAAAGGGATGAGACATCCCCTATATAAACAACCCTAAGGAACTACGAAAGACTTGATTCCTGAAACATAACAGGATACGTAGGGAGATACCCAAGCTCAGTCTAAAAATCACCCAAAAAAGCATCTTTCGTTCATATTACCCTAGATTAAATGACCCGGATTTATTTCATAGACGAGATCCAGCATCGTCAATTGGCGCTAGAAGGAGAGTATTCTATCGGTAATGGATCGAGGTGGTTCGTGATCAAGTTAAAGGCAAAAACATGCCAAAAATGTAGTCGGATCCGAGGCTTATTTCCGGAGATTGCACCGTTGGAATAGGAATTCCACCGTTCAGATTGAATAATAAAGAGGGACGAACAAACCCTCCAAATTTCATGCCGATCGGAGTCCGTTTACATGCCCGATCGTCACCAAAGATTTTCTGTTGTATCATCAAAAAAGTAGCAGATTCAGCTGTTAGATCGAGGACATATTTCCGGATATTGAACCGTTGTAATAAGAATTCCACCGTTCAGATTAAATAAAAGAGAGGTACGAACAATCCTTCGAAAGTTTGTACCGATCGGAGTCCGTTTCGATGCCCGATCATCACAGAAAATGTTGCGCTGTATCATAAAAAACGTAGCAGATTCAGCTGTCAGATCGAGGACATATTTCCGGATATTGAACCGTTGGAATAAGAATTCCACCGTTCAGATTAAATAAAAAATAGGGGCGAACAATCCCTCAAAAGTTTGTGCCGATCGGAGTCCGTTTAGATGCCCGATCGTCACAAAACATTTGCTGATTTATCATAAAAAACGTAGCAGATTCAGCTGTCAGATCGAGGACATATTGCCGAAGATTGAACCGTTGTAATAAGAATTCTACCGTTCAAATTAAATAAAAGAGAGGGAAGAACAAGCCCTCCAAATTTTGTGCCGATCGGAGTCCGTTTCGATACCCGAACGTTTCCGGAAAGATGTTGTTGTATCACCAAGAAAAGCTGCGAATTTTCTTCATCCAAGATCTTCATCCAAATCTCCGGAGCTCGGCCATAATGAGCTCCACTGAATGAGCGCACGCAACATGATCTCGCCCCGTATGAGCTCCCAAGCTCTGCAAATACGAGCTCTCCAGGTACAAACTCTTATTTGCATTTATTTCCGTTTCTACAACTTAAATGAGCAAATCTTTAATACGACCGAGCTCGGCTCGGCATCATATTCTATAAGACCGAGCCCGGCTCAGCATCATCTTTTATAAGACCGAGCTCCGCTCGGCATCATATTTGGAGCTCTCTCGAGCAAATCTTCTGTAAGACCGAGCTCGGCTCGGCATCATATTTGGAGCTCTCTCGAGCAAATCTTTTATAAAACCGAGCTCCGCTCGGCATCATAGTTGGAGCTCTCTCGAATCTTCTATAAGACCGAGCTCGTCTCGGCATCATATTTGGAGCTCCCTCGAGAAAATCTTTTATAAGACCAAGCTCGGCTCGGCATCATATTTTGAGCTCACCTTGAGCAAATCTATTATAAGACCGAGCTCGACTCGGCATCATATTTGGAGCTCACATTGAGCGTATCTTTTATAAGACCGAGCTCGACTCGGCATCATATTTGGAGCTCACCTTGAGCGACTCTTTTATAAGACCGAGCTCCGCTCGGCATCATATTTGGAGTTCCCCTCGAGTGAATCCTTCATATACGAGCTCTTCAAGTACGAGCTGTTCAGCTCTCCAGATACGAGCTCTTCAGCTCTTCAAGTACGAGCTCTTCATCTCTCAAGATACGAGCTCTTCAGCCCTCAAGATACGAGATCTTTAGCTCTTCAAGTATGAGCTCATCAGCTCTCCAGATACGAGCTCTTCAACTCTTTAGATACGAGCTCGCAAGCTCTCTATAATGGCAGGATCATTCCACGAAGTTGGCATGCCAACAACCTCTGCAAATTACGCGTCTAGGACAGGTTCCAAACCTTTTTAAATTTCTTTGTTTTTCAGTTACAATTTTGCTACTCGGTGTTAACACACTAGAGTGGCACTTAAGTTGTCACACCAGGCAACTGGAACACTGGTTAACTGAATCTGCATTTCTAGAAGTAGTTGCTTGATCCATGTCAGTTCTGAGGATAAATTGGCCAGGGATCTGTATTCTGATTCTGTGCTTGACCTAGAAACAACACTCTGTTTCTTTGAACTCCAAGAGACCAAGGATTTTCCAATGTAAACACAGTAACCTGCAAAGGACTTCCTATCTCGGGGATAACAGGCCCAATCAGCATCATAAAAACCTGTCAGTTGAGTAGAACCAGAAGCACTGAAAAACAGACCATATTGTAAAGTACCCTTCACATATCTCAAAAGCCTTTTAAGAGCTTGCCAGTGTAGGACTCTGCATATACTGGCTAAGATAATTCACAGAATAGGCAAGATCAGGTCTCGTGTTGGTTAAGTATTGTAGCCCTCCTATAGCACTTCTGTAGAGAATAGGATGCTTCATTGGTTCACCTTGATCTGGGAGCAGATGCTGACCAGGTACCATATGTGTTGAACATGGCTTGATGTGATCAAGTTGTAGTCTCTTTAGGAGCTGTGATGCATAATGTCCCTGTGTTAAGTACAACCCTACTGAAGTTCTGTGTGCTTCCATTCCCAAAAAATGGAATATTGAACCCTGATCTTTCAGTGCAAACATTGAATTTAACATATCAACAAACTTCTTGATCAGCTTCTGTGAGCTACCTGTCACCAATATGTCATCTACATAGACTAAAACATACAACAAATGTTCATTAGTCTTAAGAACAAAAAGAGATGAATCTGATTTTGATTGATTGAAACCCCAGTGCAACATCTGTAGTCTTAGGGCAACGAACCATGCCCTAGGAGCTTGTTTAAGGCCATACAAGGCTTTATGGAGCTTACAAACATAATGTGGCATGTTCTTATCAACAAAGCCCTCTGGTTGTTCCATATAGACATTCTCCATCAGTGGTCCATTAAGAAATGCATTGTCAATGTCAACTTGATGAATATGCCAGTTCAAGTTGACAGCTAAGGCCAGGACAACTCTGATAGTAGAGGCTTTAGCCACTGGACTAAATGTTTCTGTAAAATCCACACCGTAAGTCTGATGAAATCCTTTAGCAACCAGTCTTACCTTGTGCTTGATGATTGTTCCATCAGGTCTCATTTTTAGTTTAAACACCCATCTACAGCCAACTGGATTTTGTTTGTTTAAAGGAGGCACTAGAGTCCAAGTTTCATTTTTTTAGAGCATTGAATTCAGTGACCATAGCAACTCTCCATTCAGTGTTGTTCAACGCTTCTGAGACCTTGGTTGGTTCAGACAGGTGATCTGGGAGTATGGAGGACTGAATTTGAGCAGAGTAGGTTTTTGGTTTAAAAATCCCTTTTAGAGAGTGTTTGCATATGATGACCGTGTGGTGGAGGCTGTGGTGAAGGTTCACTGGTTTCATCTAGGATATGGTCACTTTGTGCTGAAACATTGGAGTGAGCTTCTGAATTAGGACTAGGAGATACAGGACCAGGAGATATAAGACTAGAGTTCTGGATTGGACTGAGGTTGGGTGTAGGAGATGGTGAGAATTCATGTATAGGGGAAACATGACTGGATTGTACACTAGGATCAGATTCACATGTTGAAACAAGAGCAGGTTCAACAGTCACTTCACTAGATAGTGGCCTTGTAGCAGTGGACATAGGCAGAGAGATGATGGTGGATAGTTCAGGGTCAGAAATGACTTCCCTATGAGGTCCTAGTAGGAATTTTCCTCTAAAGGGGAACTCTGACTCATTGAAGAGCACATTTCTAGTTATGAACACTCTTCCTGATTCATCTAGGCATTTATAGCCTTTGTGGTGAGGACTGACACCTAAGTAGGTACATTTTGTGGTGTGAAACTTAAAATTAACAATATGGAAAAGCCTGAGATGTGGAAAACAGGCACAACCAAAAACTTTATGAAATTTGTAATATGGCGTCTTGTTATACAGAACTTCAAAAGGATATTTGAGATTAAGAACAGGAGTAGGCAGTATATTAATGACAGAAACAGCTTCTACAAAGCTATCCCACCAAAACCTCAAAGGTAAGGATGCTTGTGCTAGTTGTGTCAGCCCTAATTCAGTTATGTGTCTGTGTTTTCTCTTTACCCTACCATTTAGTTGATGGGCATGAGGACACGGATGCCTGAATTGTATTCCTTGTACTTTGAGATAAGGTGTAAGATTCCTATACTCTCCCCCCAGTCTGTTTGTAAACACTTAATCTTGGTGGAAAATTGATTCTCAACTAGACCTTTAAATTGGAGAAAGACAGTATAAAGTTCAGATTTTAGTTTCAAAGGGAAAATCCAAGTGTACCTGGAGTCCTGGACCAATCATCAACAAAGATGACATAGTAATGGAAACCAGATACAGATAGAATTGGAGCAGGCCCCCAGAGGTCAGAATGAATCAATACAAGAACATCATGAGCATGTGAATCAGAATTAGGATAGGGTAAGGCATGACCTTTACCATATTGACAAGCATCACAAAAAGCAAGTTTTCCATTAATATCAACATTACAAGACTTCAGAATCTGATTTAAAACAAGTTTGGATAGATGGCCTAGCCTCCTATGCCAAACATTAGGATCCTTATCAAGACTAATTGTACCTTGACACAAACTAGGGGATCCTGATAAACCTTGAACACTAATTTTATTACGGAAAAGAGGACTAGAAGCAGCTGAACTGGAAGTAAGCTTCAGTTTGGCGTGATGAGAGCTCTGACTTGGGGCCATTATCTGGTAGAGTCCATTACTGAGTGTTCCTGTTAGAAGCAATTTCCCTGTTCTCTTGTCCTTCACATAATAAGTAGTAGGGTTAAATTCAACAGTTATACAATTATCAGCTAAAAGTCTAAATATACTGATAAGGTTCTTGGTAATAGAAGGAACATGAAGGGCATCTTTTAGAACAAGTGTAGTGTGTGGACAATGTGTTGGAAAAGTACTAAATCCTATGTGCAAAATGGCTAGTTTCTCACCATTACCAACCACCAGGGACTCAGAACCATTGTACCTTGCACTGAGATAAAGATTGTTTAGGTCAGCTGTGAGATGATTTGAGGCACCACTATCCATATACCAGGCTGAATCTCCCACAGACTGAGGTGTAGTAGTGGCAGCATAAGCAGATGCTTATTGAGCTGTGGTATTGACACTACTGGGGGGAACAAAATCCTCTTCAAATCTATGCCAGCAAGTTGTTACTATATGGCCACCTTTTCCACAGAGTTGGCATACCATTTTGTTCCCCGATATTCCTCCAGCACCTCTTCCTCTGCCCCTGCCACCTCTAGAGTTGCCAGTTCCTCTACCTCGATTAGAACCAGGAGAGGAGGACCTTCCAGTATTGGTGTTGTAGTTGGAATAGTTTCTGGGCAGAGGGCCTTGAGCCAGATTAGCAGTGGGGTTAGAAAAACCATGGCCAGAAGGCAGATTCAGTCTTGGAATTAGCCTCTCGTGAGTAAATAACTGAGATTGGACATCTTGCCAGCTAAGAGCTCCAACCCTGGATGTAATATTGACTATGACAGATTCATAGTCACGATCTAAACCTCCTAAAGTGGCCAAAATGAGTTCGGATTTAGTAATCAGGTATCCAGTAGCGGTGAGATTGTCTGAGTAGGTGATGACGTAGATCAAGTGATAATAAAATACTTGACCACCATAAACCAATACTAGCAAGAGGACTAGGTCCATCGTAGTATAGCTATAGCGAATCAATGTCGATCCCACAGGGAACCAATTGCGGGTAATTTATATACAAACAATTAATTATTCATATCAAGGACACAAAGGCGGTCTACGACCAACGAAGGACAAGAAAAGATAAAGGACACGACTCGACACAACACATAAACAACATAATTAACCTCCCCAATTATTATGTCATCGTTTGTATCTAGAGATTCTATATAATTAAGCGATACTCGACAACTATTAATCCGATTCGTATTTCTTTTATATTTGCTACGGGAGTCATCCCTTAAACTAGATCTAGCTCCGGGTAGGCTGTTAAGGGTGAAATTATGTGGTTTATAAGGATATATTTTACGATGTTTTTCCCTCTATATTGTATAATTTGGATAATAATTGGTCTTTATATTAAAATATTGAGCAAACGATATTTTTAACGGCTTAATCGCAATATCGATATATTTATGTGATTTCATGGTTAAAATATGATTATTTGAATATTATTACAGTTTGCGATGTTTTCCATGTGTTATAGGTATGTTTATTGTGCTCAAATGATGATCAAAAGAGATAAATTGCGAGCTATAAAGATTTAAGAAAGAGATAATGATCAAGTGGAGAGAAGAAAAAGAGATAAACATGCAAAAATCGCATTCAAGTCATGTTGAACGAACGTCCATACTCCGTCGGATCAAACGGGCGTCTGCTGAGATTGAACGAGCGTCCAATGTTGAAAACGAGTATTGAGAGCATGAACGGACACTGAACGAGCGTCTGAATAGAGACTGAAGAAGCTGAACGCTCGTCCACCAGAACGAACGCTCGTCCGTGAAACCGACTTAGAGGAACCGACTTTGTTGCTTATAAATACAAGGCTATTTTCACACATTATGAACAACAATTCGACACTATACAAACCCTAAACCCTAGGGGCGGCTAAGGCTGCGGTTTTACTTCTTTTCCTTCCACTTTTCTGCAACTTTAAATTAGATTAGTTTAGAGCAGTTTTTATGTTTTTTTTTTCTGCTTTTCTGGGTTGCTGAGGATGCTCAGGAGCTAAAGCTTCAATCAAACGAGAATTGTGAAGCCATCAACTTGGATTGATTTCTGTATTTCGATTATACTGTGAGTTATTTATTTAAGGTTGTTCCTTATCTATGCTTTATCTCGTTTAATTGCGTTTATATCGGAAGATTTGCATGTATGATTATGTTTATGATTGATGGAAGTCATGATTAACCTTTAGATCACCATAGATAAGAATAGTCCTTAGATTTATAATAACGGAAGTTAATAAGTCTAATCACTAGATTCAAGCGTAAAAGTTGACACCTTTGATCTTGAAACGTGTTAATCTAGCATTGGAAGATACTAGGTTAATAGATGAATTACCTAAGGAATTAGGGTTCATGTTTAGGTAAGGTGAATCACGACCTAGATAAATACCACATATAATCGAGATAGGAGATCAATACATGTTGATAGGTGGATCAATCCTCGTTTGCCTTTTATAATTTGATTTTAAATCCTTGCAACTTGAGTCTTGCTTTGCTTAGTTAATTTCCTTTTTGCAATTAGTTTAGTTTAGTTAATAAGTCCGTTACCCGTATTTTCCTAGCATTGGATAATCTCCTCTGTCTAGTTTATTTTTACGCAATATTTGTTTAGATTAATTCACTGTTTAGTGTAGTTCGTGACGTAGTAAGTTAAAACAAAAGCTAGGATTAACAACTGTCTAGTTCCCCGTAAGATCGACCCGGCATAGCCTCTATACTACGATCCTTGCACTTGAGGTTAACCGGTTTTATTACTTGTTTATTTTGTATTAATAAAATCCGTGACAAGTTTTTGGCGCCGTTGCCGGGGAGCCGGGCGGTTGCCTAGTTTTTGTTTGTTTTTCGTTTTCTGTTTTTGTTTTGTTTAAGCCCCTGTTTTTTAGGTAGTTTTAGTTCGATTGACCCTTAGGTAGTTTTTAGGGTTTTTAAGGTTTAGATTCTTAGGGTTTTGTGGTTTGTTCTTCGTTTTGTGATTAGGTTCCCCCTCTCTTTTCTCTTCTATCTATCCTCTATCTCTTTTCCCCCGTCTATCTTTCTGTTCTGTTCTTTCTTGAACCTTTTTTTCTGCATCTTTTATGTTCTGTTTCTGTTCTTTCCGCACCCTGGACGAGCGTCTAAGCAATTGGACGCCCGTCCACTGTAAAAATTTCAACTCTGTTCTGTTTCTGACCCCTCAGACGAGCGTTCAGTTTTTTCTGGACGCCCGTCCAAGGATTTCCTGAACCCCAGACGAGCGTTCAGTTTTCTGAACGTCCGTCCAGTCACAAACCTAGGCAGACGCTCGTCCATATACTTGGACGCCCGTCTGTTTTTCTTTTTCTTTTTCTTGTAATCTTTGTTCTTTTCCTTTCTTTAGGTTTCGATTTTTAAATTTAGGTTTTAGCCCTTAGTTTTAGATTTCTTACCACTTGTTTTTGGTCTGGTTTATGCAAACTCGGAGTCAAAAGGGACCGTTGCTATACACCCCTGACCCCGAGCGAACCGTAGTCTGGCCAAACAGGCGGATTTTCCGTTCCTCGGTTCTAGCAGACAGAGCCGAGCGAGATCTTGAGGAGCAGTTAGCCAAAGAAATCACTGATTTTGTGATAATGGCCGCGAATAATTGATGACGGTCAAATTATACCCGTAAAAGTCATCAACATTGACCTTAAATCGAGATTAATAATACGCATTTTATATTAAATCACAAGTTTATATTTAATATTTAATGTTATGTGATTTATATTATGTAAATTGGTATTTACTCGTTTTTATCCGATTTACTGTGCGATTAATGTTGATTTTACAGATCATTACAAATCGAGAAGATTAGTGTCATTCAATCAATTATCTCAAGATAAGGAAGGAAGGAAATCGGAGCATTAAATGAGAGATTAATCGGATCGACATGCAAACGTGCAGTGGGGAGCAAGGCAAACGAAGAAAACGTGTGAAAAGGGGCATTTCTAGGTTCGGTCGACCGAGCCTAATGCTTCGGTCGACCGAGTGAAGATATTCGGTTGACCGAGCCTTAGGTTTGGGTCGGTTTCCGGCTTATATCGTGCTTATCTTCTAGAACCAACCTAAGTCGGCAAAAACCTCTATATAAGCAAGCAGCTACGAGAATTGTAATTCATACCTTAGAATATCATTCAATAAAATCACTCTATTCATATCTTGATACAATGTAGAATAATTTGAGGGTTTCCAGAGTTTAAGGGCTGCAAATTATGTAAGCCTTTATTTTCTGTTTCTTTTATTTTAAGTAATTAATCCCTCCCAATTATGCTTTATCGTTTGAATTAGTTAATCGTAGCTAGATGATGTAGATCTAGGCTATGACGTTAGGGATGTGGCGATGCCTTGTCTATGAGGATCCCATAACCTACGTCATATACTTAGTATTTATTCACGAATCTGCTTAGTTTAATTAATGCGTATCTATGTTAATTTATATGATTGCTTTACGAATTACTGTTTAATCTGTTCTGTATGATGAAACACTGAGAGATATATTCTAGGATGTAATCTGGGGATGAAATCGTTTGGGTGACCGAATGGAATCATTCGGTCGACCGAGTGTCTATGCTCGGTCGGCCGAGCCCCTATTTGTCTGTTAGTTAGTCCGCCACGTCTTTATGGTAGGTTTAGCTTAGTAGGATTTATTATCTCAGTAGGTATGGCCACGGCTACGTTGCTCGTCAGTTTTAATTAGCGTACGATTAGGAAATACCAATATAGGGCTCCTAGGTCGGCTCATTAATGATCTTCCGGGGCTTTCAGCGAGATCTAGGTAGGCTTTGTATTAGGGAATTGACGTCACCTAGTTATACGTAGTTCGTAAACTAGCATGAGACCTAAAAGGTAATTGTTAGTTGGACGAGGGCTTGAGCGATCGTTTAGGAAGTATAAGTACGCCTAACCATAGGAATGTTGCCTAGACGAGGTGTACGATTAATATCGGCATCCTTAGAGTCGTAAGCGTGTGAGTTATATGAGATGGAGGCACCAAAAGGCGAAGTCACGTAACAATATCACAGTGATCTAGCCACCTAACCGGTGCTAAGTCAAGTTAAAGAGGATGACTCCCGTAGCCAATCTAAGATAGATACAAATGGATTGATAGTTAATAAGTTCAGTTTATTATATAAATTATCTAGGTCCAAACGATAAAGACTATAATTGGGGAGGTTAATTACGTTGTGTCGAGTCGTGTCTTTACTTTTCTTGTCTTATGTTGGTGGTAGACCGCCTCTATGTCCTTGACATGTTTAATTAATTGTTTATATATGGAATGACCCACAATTGGTTCCCTGTGGGATCGACCTTGATTCACTATAGCTATACTACGATGGGCCTAGTCCTCTTGCTAGTATTGGTTTATGGTGGTCAAGTATTTTATAACCTGATTGACCACGTCATCAAGTTTTTGGCGCCGTTGCCGGGGAACCAACGGTCAATTTTATATATAAATAATTTTCTTATTCATGTCAAGTTTTCTGTTTTAGTGTCAGTTTTTACGTTTTGAGTCCCTCTGGTTGTCTGCTCTGTGTGACTTCGTGTTTCTGTTTATACCCGTATGTTTAATCCGTAAGTCTGATAGCAGCATGGGAGACCATGTTAAAATCAGTCTACGGTTTGTTTTGTTTTTCTTCTGTTTGCAGAAACCAGGGAAGCAATAATCCAAGTCAATAATTTTTCAAGGGCGCTGAGAAAATAACCCAACAACATGTGGAGCTACGAATCTACAATGGGAAAAGCAATGGAAGCAATACCTTTAAAGCACCAAGATGGCTCCGGAAAAAATTTAAGGCTTAAATTCTTCGTGATACAATGTTGAAGGCAAGGTACTACCCTTTTTTTTTGCTTATGTTTTACTACCTTGTGGTTTTTTGAGCATAAGTTAGCCTAAAAATGAACCTTAGTATGAATCTTAGCCCGGAGTTGGTTTGTAAGATTAATTTTATTAGTGTCGAAGGTTTTGCCCCATATCTGTCTCATCTAGAGGGTGTAGGGAAACATGTAGTCATTGAAAGGAAGCAAGTGAATAAAGAGTTCCTCGTAGTTTGTTAAAATCTCTTTGTCCTATGCATGAGATTACTTCTACTGGCCATGGGAGCAACAAATTGTGTAGTTTAAGCATTCACAATCTAAAGGAGACGTTGAGTTTTGGGAGAACACCATCTTCTGCTTTCGTTGAGTTTTATGGTGATGGCTTCTCGGTGAACCCACCTTAAACAGAAACGAGATTACGCTTTGGGTGAAAATTTAGAAATCGAAGAATCTTTGTACATAGGTTCGGAAATGGTCTAACCATGGCTGGGCGAGTTCAACCGAGCTTCGGCTCAATCAACTCCCCTCCACGTGTGATGTACGTTACAGCAGTTCGACAAGACTTAGCATAGCCGATAAGCCTTCGGGCTAAACGGGGCTTAATCTTGACGGATTGGCCTGAACTGTCACATATGTTCCAACGAATAAGACGGCGTAGGCTTGCCTACATAACCGACCTTATTCGGAGTACTTTGATTCATTGTTTCTTATTGTCAAGGCCAAAACCGTAATTTAACCGAGTTTCTTAGAATTCACTAATTCCTAAAACGAGAGCCGAGGTAAGAGCTTTGGATAAATGGTATGGATAAATGTCGTTTCCTAGGTCTCACAACCAAGGGAAGGGTATTAATCCGCAAAAGCAACAAGCCCACCTCTTATAGTGCTCAGAGGGGTCAATATCTCGTGATAAGTTGGAAGCTATCGAGAAGATAAGTTATCCTAAGAATGTTCGCGAAGTCAGAGGTTTTCTCGGACATGTCGGCTTCTATAGGAGATTCATTCAGGACTTTTCAAAGATCGCCAAGCCCCTGTCTACCTTACTTAAGGAAGACGTTGAGTTCGATTTTGATGAAAACTGCAAGCATGCGTTTGAGGAGCTCAAGAATCGTCTGATATCTGCCCCAATTCTTATATCGCCTGACTGGAACTTACCTTTTGAGCTTATGTGTGACGCATCAAACTATGCAGTTGGTGCAGTTTTAGGGCAAAAGCTTAATGGAAAGTTCCAGCCTATCTATTACGCCAGTCACACACTGAATCCTTCTCAAGTTAACTACACGACCACTGAAAAGGAATTATTAGCCGTAGTCTTTGCTATGGATAAGTTTCGTAGTTACTTGCTGGGTGCTCAAGTGATTGTATGGACTGATCATGCTGCTTTGCGGTATCTAATGACTAAGAAAGAAGCCAAGCCGCGTCTACTACGTTGGATATTGACCCTACAAGAGTTGACGTTCAAATTAAGGACAAAAAGGGCAGTGAAAACGTAGTGGCTGATCACGTTTCTAGAATGTTAAGTGAGGAAAAGGGTGATCCTGATGATATAGATCTTTATTTTCCTCTAGAAAACATCATGTTGATAGATGGCTGCGCTCCAGATGTTCCTTGGTACTCCTCCATTGTCAATTACCTTCATTCCCAGTATCTTGACCCTGAAATGTCTTATCAAGAGAAGAAGAAGTTTTTCTCTGATATGAAATCTTTCGTTTGGGATGAACCTTACCTCTTCAAAATCTGTAAAGATGGTTTGCTAAGGAGGTATGTTCCTGAATCCGAGCAACGCGATATAATCGAACAATGCCATAGTGGACCCACAGGTGGTCACTTTGGTCCTTGGAAGACGGTTGCGAAGATCTTCCAGTCCGGTTTCTATTGGCCCACGATCTTTAAGGACACGGAAGCTTTCTGTAAAGCTTGTGACAGGTGCCAAAGAACCGATACTCTAACAAGGCGGTTTGACATGCCATTGAAACCCATTCTTGAATGCGAAGTCTTTGATGTATGTGGGATTGACTTTATGGGTCCTTTCCCATCTTCCTGTGGGAATAAATACATCTTAGTCTGCGTAGACTATGTATCGAAATGGGTGGAGGCAATAGCCACTCCTCGCAATGATCATAAAACGGTCATGAATTTTCTAAAGAAGAATATCTTTGTGAGGTTTGGATGTCCACGTGCCTTGATTAGTGATGAAGGGACACACTTTTGCAACCGACCTTTGGAAAAAGTCCTCGAGAAGTATGGTGTTCGTCACAAAACTGGCACACCATATCATCCGATGACTAGTGGTCAGGTTGAGCGAAGCAACCAGAGCTTGAAGAAGATCCTGGAGAAAACAGTGAACAACTATAGAAAAGACTGGAGTCTAAAGTTGGATAATGTCCTATGGGCATATCGAACTGCCTATAAGACCCCCATGGGTACATCACCCTACCAGATGGTTTATGGTAAATCGTGCCACTTGCCAGTTGAGTTAGAGCACAGAGCTTATTGGGCTACAAAGTTTCTTAACTTCGATTCCCAAGCCTGTGGAAAACATCGACTGCAACAGTTGCATGAGTTGGACGAGTTTAGGCTTCAGGCTTACGAAAGTGCCAGGATCAGTAAGGACAAAATGAAACTCCTTCATGATGCAAAGATCAAGAAGAGAGAATTTCAAGTTGGAGAGCAAGTGTTACTTTACAATTCCAGGTTACATTTGTTCCCTGGGAAGTTAAGGACACGTTGGTCCGGTCCCTTCGAAATTCTCCAAATCATTCCTGGAGGCGTTCTAGAACTTCGCGGTTATAGCGGTAAACCGTTTCGAGTCAATGGTCAGAGGTGCAAGCACTATATCGGTGAACCTAAGGATAAACCTTTGATTGTTAAATTCCTCGATATTCTCGGATGTGGTGTTACACAAGTCGATGAATTTGACGGGTTGTCACCCGACTTGTTCTCTGAGGATGACGGTAGTCGTAGATATGAAGAAGTTCTAGCGGGTAGTTGATGTATTATTTTTATATGATTAAATATACGTAATATTATTATGTTTTATCGGCAAATTCTATGTAAAATATGTGAAATTATGATATAATTAGTATAAAATATTAATCTTTATAGTTTAGTATAGTTAGTAGTAAAAGTTAGTATTTATAGTAAAAAGTTGTAGTTTTTACCGGTTTTTAGTGACCGGAGTATTGTGTCTATTTTACACGGATATTTTGTGTTTATTTCATTGCAGGATCCTAAGATAAACTGAAATCCCGAGTATCGACATTTTTTTGAAGTCAAATTCAAGTTGTTGGAAGGAAGTTATAAAGCGTCACTGATGTAAATGGTCAAGGGGATAATTGTTTCTTAATCTCGAGAATGACATGTATTGGGAATGGCTCGTTAAAAAGACATTTTCTGGGAAAATGTTCTTCACGAAAGTTGAAGATCTTCATATAAGATTTCTAAATCACTTTAAATCATGAAGATTAGAGGTCTACAACTTAAATGATGGTCAAGTGGCTAATTGATTCGTACTATTGAAAAATCTCGAAAAGGACACGTAATACAAATGGCTCATCGAGAATACGTTTTCTGAAGAAGTGGTCTTGATGAAAGTTGTAGAGAATTCAACGAGATTAACAATGAATCTTGAATCATGTCATTTGGAGTTCGGGAATGCAAGTTATGAATTTTACAAGATAATGATTTAATTATATAATTATATATAATTATAGGTAATCATTACCTTCTCTAACCGCTCACATGGGAATCATCATTAGTAACATGGGGCAATCATTACACCGGACCGATCCGGCAAAAATTCAGGACCGGTCCGGGAAGGGAGTTTTTCTATAAATAGGGATGCAGAGACTCACTTTCAGAGGGTACCAATATATATATACAGTATTCTATATATATTATCTATCCCCTCTTTTCTTTAGTTTGTAAATAGGCCTTATGCCAAAATAAATAAAGTAGTAGTAGTATCGTGATAATGCTCGGGAAATTATCGAAAGTTCGTTGTTGCTGAAGTCGTTGTAATATCCGGAAAAAGACGATTTCTGAGTCAGCAGTTGTAATCGGGTAATTTCTATAATAATTATGTTTATGTTTGTTATTTTCTTCTTTTTAGTTTTTATAATGTTATTAGGCTAAATCTAATAACTAGCCAAAGTTATGTAATCGTATTATTTCGATCTTTTCGTTAAAAGAATGATGTTAAAATAAAATTGATTAAAATTGAGTTAAAATGAATCTTTTTCTATTTCGCTACGTAACGATAACATATTCGGAATGAAGTAATCAATCACGATGAATACCACATATAACCTGACGATGAACTGATCAGAGAAGTCAGGATATGAGTAAAAATAGAAAAACCGGAGGGTAAAAATGGCCGTCTGATTAACGGAATCCTATTTCCTACCCGGGGGCAGATTTGTCCTAGTAAAACAAATCTTATTAAAATTTGTACTCGAGATCTTAATAATGTTAAAATCACAGTTTAATTGAAACTACACCGTTTGTATTAAATCGATCCGCTTGACAACCGGAGCCTCTTGAATAACATCGGCCATCTGACAAATGGAATCACCTCTTTTATCCGGGGTAGATTTGTACTCGGTACCTGTTTTGACTAACTAAGTTTAGCATGGGGCAGTTGTGGACATTGGACTGATGACAATTTGACATATGACAATTTCATACGCTCGTGTGAGGAGGAATTGTTGACATTAGGAGTACACCGTTTCATTTACTCAATTGGACCTAATAAAAAGGAAGATCGAACACATTCTATTAATTGAAAAGATCGAATAAATTGATTACATATACTTTGGCTAGTCTAGTCTATAAACTATATATTGGTATCTATATATATATATATATATATATATATATATATATATATATATATATATATATATATATATATATATATATATATTTTACTATTTATGTACATCTATATATATTTATATATCTATATATATTATATTAGAATAACTTTTAAATTACGCATTTATTTTATATTGGTTAGAGTAGTAGTAATCTGTGTTATAAAATTGCGGTTTAGATCGAGTTAATAGCAGCTCTTTGGTGTTTAACCACACTTAAAAGAATTACCACTTTTTTCCCTGAGGATTCGACACCTGACTCACCACTTTATCACTACAATTTGACCCGGTACACTGCCGGTTAGGATCCGTCTAACCTAGAAAAGGTCTGTCCCTTTCTTGACGCCGTTTCTAAGGCTTGGTTTTGGTGAAGTCAGCTTTCTGGCGCCGTTGCCGGGGAACAAAGTCGCTATTTTTTTTGTGTCTATGGTTACTACTTGTATTAGCTTAAAAATTCTCGAGGATAAACCAACACTCTTCTTATCACATTTCTTTTTTATTTTTTCGTTGGTATCTACTTTCTTTTAGTACCAATTTTCTTCTTCTTTAAAACTCGAGCATTTTTCTATTTTCGTTAGTTGATGACCAGAAGCGGTAAAGCCTCACTTACTCCTTATAAGCCTGATATAAACGCTTACGAAAGGCAGTTGCGGATAGAGAGTAAACGTGGTCAAACCAGCTTAGGACTCCTTGGAAAATCTCCAACGGAATCATCTTCTAATAAAAATAAAGAAATGGCTGAAACTAGTGATGAAACGAATGAGCAGAGGCTAGATCATGCTTTAGGGCATGGCCAAAACCCTGTTAACCTTAATAATAATCAAAATCAGAATAATAGGAACAATCAAGATCGGAACCAGAATAATCGTAACAATCCACCAAACCCAAGACCTATCTGTGATCAAACTGTAAGGAGAAACCAGACTAATAATCCCATACTTTTACCTAATGAAGGAGCGAATAATTTCGAAATTAAGTCTCATCTTTTTGGTTTAATTGACTCAAGAGCCCAATTTCTAGGAGAAGATGATGAAGATCCACATCATCATCTCTATCTATTTGAAGAACTGTGCAATACAACCAAAAGTCAAGGTGCTCATAAGGAATTAACAAGGATGACTATGTTTCCTTTTTCTCTGAAAGGAAGAGCCCGAGATTGGTTTATGTCTCTTCCACACCACTCGTTAACTAGTTGGGAGGATATTCAAACTGAATTTCTGAAACAATATTTCACTCCAAGACGGAATTTGGAATTAAAGGTCGAGGTTGCTAATTTTAGACAAGGATCTGAAGAAACACTTGGGAATGCCTGGGAAAGGTTTAAAAAATTGTTAAGAGCTTGTCCCGATCATGGTTATTCTTTAGATATGCAAATTCAACTTTTCTGTCGTAAACTAAGAAAGGATTCACGTGCAGATGTAGATCATGCATGTGGTGGTTCGTTAATGATGAGTGAAGCTCAAACAGTTTACGATGCGATAGAAAAGATTTCCAAAAATAACAGAATGTGGGAAACCGGTTCTAGCACTAGAAAAGTAGCTTTTGCAGGAGAATGTACGTCAAACACGGAAGTTCTAGCACACTTGGAGAATTTGAGTAGAAAGTTTGATGGATTACAACAAGGTAAGAATCAAAATTCAGAAAATAGTATGCCAACTGAATACTCAAATCATGATAATGTGTCATTAGGGATAGAAGAACCAACAGGATATTCAAGAGAGGAGGTGAGTTTTCTTCAGCAACATAGGAATTTGAACAATGCATATTCAAACTCGTTTAATGCTATTAGAAGAGATCACCCAACTTTTAGATGGTCAGAAAACCCTAGTAAGCCAGGACAACCGCCGTATCCAGTTCAGTATAAAAATATGAATAATAATCAAGTTTACCAAGGAAATTCATCTAATCAGAATTTACAATCATTACCAAGATCCTATCCTCAGCATACCACTCAAAGTATACCAGTAACTCAAAGTTCAACTCAACCTGCAGAAGGAGTTGAAAAATGGGAAAAACTGATGGAAAATATGATGGGTGTAGTATCTACTCAAGCTAAGAATATGGAAACAATGATGACTTCTATAGGTTCAGTCAGTAAGGATATGAGTTCAATGAAAACATCTATGAATGGACATGATACCAGAATGAAACGATAGAAGCTTCATTAAGGAATATGGAAGATCATTTGAGTAGGGAAGGTGAACGTAACAACAGTAGACCTCCTGGAGGATTACCAAGTAATACTGAAAGAAACCCAAGAGAGGTAAATGTTGTAGTTACGAGAAGTAGGAAACTCTACGGTAGTAATGGAGTAGAAAACTTCGGGAATAATGAAGTAGAAAATGATTTAGATAAAAATGAAGAGACTAAAGATGAACTTGACTTTACTGATGAGGAAGAAGAAATCATAGAGAATTTCTTGAAAAGGAATAGAAGTTTGGAACCTGAGAAGGAAGGTGAGAAATGGGTAAAAATCCCTAGAATTTTGAAAGATCCCATGGATAAAGATTTAAGGAATCTATTCAAGGAACATGTTAGAATAGAAGATAAAGAGAACAAGGATGAGAAACAGGAAAAACTGAAGGAGTCTGAAGTAGAGATTGATTCAGGGAACAAATTAAAAGAAAAAAATTCAAGAACCTGAAACATGGCGATCAAGTAATACTCCAAAGGATAAAGGAAAGAGAGAAGGACTTCGGAACCAAAGGTTATAGATTTAGAGTCTTTACCTTTTCCACCTAAAGATCGAATTAAAAAGATTAAGACTGATCAGAAGTATGCTCGTTTCCTTGATACTTTTCGTCATATTCATGTTAATATCCCTGTTATCGAAGCTCGATAAATATGCCGCCTATGGAAAGTTTTTGAAAGATATTCTATCAAATAAGAAAGAGAGGAAGAACTTCGGAACCAAAGGTTATAGATTTAGAGTCTTTACCTTTTCCACCTAAAGATCGAATTAAAAAGATTAAGACTGATCAGAAGTATGCTCGTTTCCTTGATACTTTTCGTCATATTCATGTTAATATCCCTGTTATCGAAGCTCTGATAAATATGCCTGCCTATGGAAAGTTTTTGAAAGATATTCTATCAAATAAGAAAAAATTAGAGGAATATGAGAATATATGCCTAAATGAAGAATGTTCTGCAATTTTGCAGCATAAGTTACCACCTAAACTGAAAGATCCTGGAAGTTTTACCATTCCATGTGAAATAGGAGGATTTCTGTTTAAAAAGGTCTTATGTGATCTTGGAGCTAGTATAAATCTCATGTCTTATGAGGATTATAGAAAGCTAGGCATAGGAAAGCTTACTAAGACTGAAATGACTCTGCAAATGGCAGATAGATCGATTAAGTACCCTAAAGGAATAATTGAGGACATATTGGTTAAGGTAGACAAGTTCTATTTTCCAGTAGACTTTGTAGTTATGGAGATGGAAGAAGGATTTTCAGCGCCGCTTATCTTAGGACGTCCATTTCTAGCTACAGGGAGAACTTTAATCGATGTTCAGAAAGGAGAATTAATTTTGAGAGTCAATGAAGATGAAGTTGCTTTCAATATTTTCAAAGCTATGAACCATCAATATACATCACCACAATCATGTTCTTTTATAGAAGATATTCATTCTGTCTATGATAATCAGTTACCAACTTTTGAAGACAGATTAGAAGAATGCTTAACTCTATCTATCTATAAAGAAGATGAGGAAGACATTGAAATGAAAGAGATAATCCTTTCTCTAGACGAAGGCAGTTTTACTTTTAAACCTCCATGGCATAAGTATTTGGAGTTAGAACTAGAAGGACCAGTTCTTAAATCATCAATAGAAGATCCGCCGAAGAATCTGGAATTGAAACCGTTACCTTTAAATCTGAAGTATGCTTTTCTTGAAATTGATAATCTATTACCAGTTATTATTTCATCAACTTTAACGGAGCAACAAGAAGATCAATTACTAGGAATGTTGAAAAAGCATAAGAAAGCTTTTGGATGGACAGTTGCCGATATTCGAGGTATTAGCCCTGAGATATGTGTTCATAAGATAATTCTAAAAGAAGATGCTAAACCTTGTATTCAACCGCAACGCCGCCTCAACCCGAATTTGCAGTTAATCGTTAAGAAAGAGGTTATTAAGCTATTAGAAATGGGAATAATTTTTCCTATATCGGATAGTGAATGGGTAAGTCCAACTCAAGTTGTACCAAAGAAAGGAGGTTTCACAGTGAAAGAGAATGATAAGAATGAATGGATTCCAACAAGGGAAATTACAGGATATCGAATGTGCATTGATTTTAGAAAACTAAATGATCATACTAAGAAAGATCATCATCCACTTCCATTCATAGTGCAAATGTTGGAGCGTTTAAGTGGACATAAGTATTATTGTTTCTTAGATGGTTATTCAGGATATTTACAGATTTTCATTGCAGCAGGAGATAGGGAAAAGAATACTTTCACTTGTCCTTATGGAACTTTCGCGTATAAAAGAATGCCGTTTGGTTTATGTAATGCTCCTGCTACATTTCAAAGATGTATGATGTCTATATTTTCTGATATGGTTGAAAAATTCTTTGAGATTTTTATGGACGACTTTAGTGTTTACGGAGACTCTTTTAATGGCTGTTTGTTACACTTAGAACGAGTGTTACAACGCTGTGAGGATACCAATTTAGTGCTTAATTGGGAAAAATGTCATTTAATGGTATCAGAAGGAATTGTACTAGGTCATAGAATCTCTGAAGTAGGAATCGAAGTTGATAAAGCTAAAGTCGAGGTAATCGAAAAATTGCCTCCACCAGTTAATCTAAGGACTTTAAGAGGATTTCTTGGACATGCAGGATTTTATAGGAGATTTATTGCAGATTTTTCGAAGATAGCAAAACCTCTAAGTCATTTGCTTGAAAAAGAAGTACCTTTTAATTTTGATAGTAAATGTATGGAAGCATTTAAGACCCTGAAAGCGAAGTTGATTACTGCACCAGTATTGGTAGCACCGATGGAATTTACCTTTTGAGATTATGTGTGATGCAAGCGATTTAGCTGTAGGAGCTGTTTTAGGTCAAAGGTATAATAGAATTCTCAAAGCTATTTACTATGCATCTCACACGCTAAATGCAGCTCAACTGAACTATGCAACTACAGAAAAAGAACTGTTGGCTGTGATTTTTGCCTTAGATAAGTTTAGATCGTATATTGTTGGCTCTAAGGTAATAGTTTATACAGACCATTTAGCATTGAAATATTTACTGAGTAAGAAAGATGCGAAACCATGTCTTCTTAGATGGATTCTCCTACTTCAAGAATTTGATATTGAGATTAAAGATAAAAAAGGAAGTGAGAATGTAGTAGCAGATCATCTAAGTAGAATGGAAACTGATGAAGTATTAGGAAATGAAATTAAAGATTCATTTCCTGATGAACAACTGTTTAGGATCGATATGCCTTCAACCATGCAGTTATTAAAGAAAAGAATTCCTTCTAAGGAAAATTCACCTTGGTTTGGAGATATCGTTAACTACTTAACCTGTGATTACATTCCGTCTCATTGGACTTGGCAACAGAAAAAGAAGTTCTTTTATGACTTAAAATTTTATTACTGGGAGGAACCGGACCTTTTCCGTAAATGTTCGGATGGGATAATCGAAAATGTGTGCCTGATAATGAAATTTTAAGTGTTTTATCGTTTTGTCATGATCGTGAGGCAGGAGGTCATCATGGAGGATGGAAAACTGCTTTTAAAGTCTTGCAATGTGGTTTTTATTGGCCTACACTTTATAGAGATGCGTATACATATGTTAAATCTTGTGAATCATGTCAAAAATGGGGAAATATCTCGAAAAAACATGAAATGCCTATGCAACCTATTTTAGAATGTGAGTTATTTGATGTTTGGGGTATAGATTTCATGGGACCTTTCCCTATATCGTTTGGAAAAAGATTTATTCTTGTAATGGTAGATTATGTCTCGAAATGGGTAGAAGCTGAAGCTCTTCCCACTAATGATACCAAGGTTGTCATACGATTCCTTAAAAAGAACATATTCACTAGATATGACATTCCAAGGGCGATCATTAGTGATAGAGGGTCACACTTTTGCAATCGACCATTTACTAAGTTAATTGAAAAATATGGTGTAACGCATAAGTTAGGAACACCTTATCATCCGCAAACCAGTGGTCAGGTAGAGGTGTCGAATAGAGAGATTAAAAGAATCATAGAAAAAACAGTGGATTCAAACCGTAAAAACTGGGCAGTTAGACTAGATGATGCGTTATGGGCATACAGAACAGCTTTTAAAACTCCAATTGTTGTTCTCCCTACAAATTAGTCTTTGGTAAATCTTGTCATCTCCCAAAGTAGAATTAGAACACCGAGCCGAGCCTCGGGCTATTAGATTTCTGAATTTCGATCCTAAGGCTGTCGGTGATCATAGACTACTTCAGTTAACAGAATTAGAAGAATTTCGCCTTGATTCATATGAAAATGCTCGAATCTACAAGGAACGCACGAAATCCTTCCATGATAAGAGAATCTATAGTCGTGAGTTCCATGTAGGTGATCGAGTGTTATTGTACAATTCACGTTTAAAGTTGTTTCCAGGAAAGCTTAAATCAAGATGGACATGACCATTTAAAGTAACACGAGTTTATAAATCTGGAGCTGTTGAACTAACTGATGGGAATACAACTTTTATAGCCAATGGTCACAGGGTGAAACTATTTCTGGAAGGTGAAGAAGTCTCTCTCATAAATGAAGTGATGTTGCTGATCGACCCTCCGAAAGATTAAAAAGCAGTGCTCTGATAAGCTGAAAGTATCACATTACCAGGTTTTATCTTTACTTTTATATGTCTAAACTAGTTTCGTCTTTTACCGGATAGACGTAAAAGAACTGGATGTATTTTTTAGATAGATTAGGAATTTTTGTTTTACTTTTAAATTTAGGTCTTGATAAAGATATTGCCTTTACTATAGAAGCTTTAGTTTTTGGAAAGAACAAGCAATTGTTGAGAGAGAAAAAATTGAAAGAAGTTTGTAATGGTACGTCGAGAAGCTTGATAAAGAGAAGGGCTAAGTTTTTAAGGAAGTGCAGAATCTGTGGAAAGATTGAACACAGTGGGCAATGTGGGAAAAATATAACTCAATCTCAGAATGAGTGTTTGAATGTAATTAAGAAGGGAACGATTAGGTGGTTAACCGAAAATCCCGATGGACTTCCAAGACTTAATTCAAACGCTACGTTTCTAGGATTTAGTTTGCTTGAACGGTATGTTAGAAATCTGGAGTTTATAGAAATTGAAGAATTAGAAACCCCGTAAGTTCAAGTCTTTTATTGTTTTTAGTTTTATAATTTTTTTTTGCAGAACATTGAAAATTTTATAAAATTGGATCTTTATAAAATTAAGGAGTTTTATAAAAGTTTTATAAAAAGTTTTTTAAGTTTTTAGATATTTTATAAGAATTAATATAAATTTATTGAATTTTTATAAACTTTTAAATAAGTTTTATAAAGATTTTATAAATTTTGAGAAATTGTTATAAAATTTATAAATTTTATTTTCTATTTTTATTAAGTTTTATAAGTTTTATATCAAAAATCCAAAAAAATAAAAAATTTCGAAAAAATCATAAAAATTTCACACGGACCGATCCGGCCCTTATCCAGGACCGATCCGGGTTCGAGTTAACCTAAAAAGACGGGATCTTTTCTTCTTCTTCATTTCTCCTCTTTTCTTTTCAGCACCGCACCACCACCTCCACCCCAAAAAATTTTCTTTTTCTCTTCAAAATACAAATTACACTATACCATTACATATATTCTTCCTCTTTTACTCTCCTCTCTTCAACACAAGTGAAAAATTCGAAAAAGATCGAACACAAGCTCCATTTCATCCCGGTGGCTTCTACGACTTTTCCGGTCACTTTTCACCGTTTTGTTCACTATAAGGTATAATTTGTTTACTCTAGTTATCAATTTCATGATTTTTATAATTTTTAGATTTATTTTCAACTGTTTGGATTTTTAAGTGTGTTGTGACATTTTATTTATGTTGTTTTTTTTTCTTGTTTTTGTTGTTCTTTTGTTATTCAAAAATTCGTAGAATGGCCTCATCTAGTCGCAAAATCTCTAAGAAACGAAAGCCTAATATTCCAATAGAAGTACCAGTCGTAGGTCTTAAAGATTTAACACCGGAAGAAGAATCTGTTAGTTTTGTTGCTACAACTTCACCTCAAGCTAAGAATGCTTATAAGAATATCTATAGTAAATGTGGAGTTGTGTTGGAAAGAGGCTTAGATTTTGATGACTTAGGAGAGGAAGTTAGGCGTATTTTTGCAAGACGCCAATGGTTGGATTTTGCAGCTCAGAGGACAGGAGAGATCAATACTACCTTAGTGGCAGAGTTTTATGCAGTTCTGTCTACTTTGACACCCACTGAGGATAGTATGATAGAGTCTATCCCCCTTAGATCTAGAAATGTGTCTTTTAGTCCGGAACTTATCAATGCTGTTTTAGGGGTAGAAGTTTTTCCAGATGAAGAGGATTACAGAGCTGTTTATAGATTAGATGATCCTGCTATGTATGAGCAGATTGCCTCTAGAGCTCAAAGGGAGTTTGATGCTACAGCAGAGTGGGTGGACAACAGATTTAATTATGGGAAGTGTTTTAGAGATCTGAGGGCAATCAAAAGATTTTTGAGCCATACTCTCTATCCCACTACCAAACACACCGCCTTTGGTAAAGAAGATTTATGCATTACTTGGGCGATGATTCATGATATTAAGGTGGATGTGGGGAAAATTATGTATAGAAGGGTTTTCGAGTTTATTGTTACTGCCAAGGCAGGGAGTCACATGTACTTTCCTGGCTTTATTTCGGATTTATGTCGTAGATCAGGAGTTCCTTTCCTATCTAACGATAAATTAACTATGGCAGATGAGCCCCTGATAGGCCCTAGTCTGAGGAGGTCTCCAAGAGGGTTCGATAGACTCGATAGTTAGACGTAGTGCACCTCCACCAGTTCCACCAGTTTCAGCATTTTCATCTTTTTCTGATCAGCAACAGACTTCTCTCCCAAACACCATTACATACGATATGTTTCAATCTTTAGTGTCATATGTAGCCCGAGGACAGGCTAATATGGCTTTGTTTGTTGAGCAGAGTAGGTAGTGGAGTGATGATTTACGTAGAGGGATGTTGAGACATGAGCAGATGCATCTTAATCCTTCTTTCGATAAAACTGCCTATCCGCCCTGTCAATCTGACCCATATACTTTACCAGATTGGATGGCACCTATCCCACCATCTCAGAGCTTTCATCATATGCCAAATCCTTTTGGAAGCCAGTCTAGTGGTCAGGGTGTCTTTTATACAGGTTCTCAGGGTGCTGTTACATCTAGCTGGGGAGGATTTTCGGATTTTGCAAGGATGACGTCAAGTATGAGTTCGATAGGTCTCGACAGTTCAGTTCGGACCACGACTACGTTTCCACAGCCAGTTACGTCATCGGTTCCAAGTTTGAATGATCCAGTTTATCCAGCTGAGGATGATGATGTTGACATTGTTTGATTTCATACAACTTTGTTAGTTTTAAACATTTTCTGTCTGTTTATTTTATTTTCCGCATTTTAACTTTATTAATTACTAAGTTTGCTAATTTAATAGTTTTTCGTTTTCATAATCGTTTTATGTCGTAGTAGTAAATTTAATCATTTTTAATAGTATTTAAATATTTCATAAAAATTCTAAGAACAAAAAAAAAAAAAATATATTTTCGTATGTCGTTTTTAAAATATAATTCGTGTATCGGTTATCCGTATCATTTAGATAAACTTTATTAACTTATATAAATTCTAATAGCCATGAGCCTATTAAAGATAAACAAGCAAACTTGAATTTTACAACCTGTACACGGTGAAAACATTTTAAAACCGGACCGGTCCGGTCAGTTTTCAGGACCGATCCGGGAGTTAACTTTGCTTAGTCATGCTGAAAGTGTTGGTATGCATGCACGTGTACTCTAATTTTTTGACCATTTAAGGGAAGAGAGTGAAAGTAAATAAATTGCAAATTCACTTATTACTTTCATCTTTCACTCACTGTTTTTTTTAAATCAGTTTAAAATGTCAAACCGGTCATCACCGTCAGTCAATTCATACGATCCGGAGGCATTAGATGTTTTTGTCCCGGAGTCTAGCGATTCAAATGTTAATTTGTTGGTGAATGCGAGGTTTGCAAATTCTCCAATTTTGGTTGAAAAGGGTATCAACTATGAAAAAATTGATCAGTCAGGGAAGGATTTAATTCAGAATAGAGGTTGGAGAAAGTTTGTAAGGAATCCAAGAGGTAGGATTAATGTTTCTATCGTTAGGGAATTTTATTCCGCTCTCTCTACTGTCAGTACGGTCGATCCGTCACAACTTGTATCCATTCGTGGTACACTTATTCACTTGTCACCTCATATTATAAATCATATCTACGAAATACCGATTTTCAATCAAATCCATAATCTTCATTTTGAATATCAATGGGCGTTAGGGAACTCCTTTAACGTTGTCAACTATGTCACGGAAGCTTTTCCATATTTGTTTCCAGAGTTCGATCAAAATTACGACTCTACCACTTCAGCTCTACCTGCTCATCTGAGAGCATGGAAACACTTCATTAACTCACGAGTCTATCCGACTAGTGACTTTGCGTGGGTTAGTGATAGTGAGATACTTTTGTTTTTTGTGTTGATAAGCGGAGCTCATGTGGACTGGGGGATTTTGATTTTTAGGACAGCAGTAAGCTTTGCAGTGGAACGGTATAATAATGGAAGGCCGATGCCTTTTGCTTGGTTAATTTCAAGGTTATGTATTCATTTGAATGAAGTCCCTGAAATTGCTTCTGATGAGATATATCCGTCTCGTGATTATCGTAGAGGATTGCTACCAGTGGAAAATCCAGGTTGTTCGTCAACTATTTGAGATAGTTGTTGTTGGTTTTATTTAAGTCTGTTTAAGGTTGGTTTGCTTTAATAAGTTAGTAAGTTGATTAAGGTTAGTAAGTTAGTTAGTAAGTTTGTTTTATTTTGAATCTTTTAGTTGTAATAGTTTCTTTTTGTTTAATATATATGTTTGTTTGTTTTTAATATACGCGTGTTATCGATATTTAAAACGATCATCTATAATTTTAATTTAATTTTCGAACCTACTTTTTCATACTCATTGAACATCGGGACGATGCCACTTTGTAAGTGGGGAGTAGAGTTAGGTTTGAAAATTTCATTAAAATTTTCGAAAAAATTAAATTTTTTTTTTATAAAATATAACCTTTTTCATATAAATTAGTACTTTAATTACTTATTTCTTAGTTTTAATTTTTCTTGAATGATTTAAGTTAGTTAATATATGAATAAAAATGATATAATTTGAGAAGATTAATTTTTGATTTAGTAAAATATATTAGATATATTATGAATATGTTTTATATCTTTTATAAGATTTTTAAGATTTTAAGTATGTATAACTAAATAATTTTTGTCAAATATTTCTTTTATGGAATTATTCAAGTAATTTTTATATTTATAAATAAATTTTTAGATAATTTTCTTTTCAAGATAAATTATGAATTTGGAATCAAAATTAGGAATGATGATTTTTTTTGGACACCACAAAAATATAACTATAGCCAAATAGCCTACCTGAATAAATTTCCAATTTTTGACCCTACCTCAGTTTTTTTAAAGAGTGATCAAGACCTCACTCGGAATTTAGCCATTTTGATTAACTGCTCGTTTTTTATCAGAAGCTTGTGATTTGGTAGAAATTTCCGACCCTTAGCTTGTTTTGGTCTACATTTCTTTGAAATCCTTCGAGTTTGTACGTACTTATGAGAGGAGATGATGACAAAAAGAGTTAAGAGTTGAGAAAAAATGGTATATGCTGAGATTGGAATGGGTAGATAGGTTCTAATATAGATGTTCTCACCTCATGACGCTTACAAAATAGCTGATTTTGGAAATGAGTTCAGATATGTTAGTATCCTATGAAAAATTTATATTAGGAACAAAGCACCATTTTTACACATAACTAATCAAATGTCAGGTATCTTCCCTATATTTGTTCGACAATATAAAATTAATAATAATGCCTGATGATAGTAGTCCAGCTAGGGTATTATCTCGAAATGTCCTATTGCTGGGAATGAAGGCATAAGTCGAATCAAAAGATCTCAAGAATGATTACGGGTTTAAGGAAACCGGACTCGTAATTTTAGATCGAAAGAGTAGTACTCCGATCAATCTTGATGAAGCAATGCTTGTAAAATTTGATTTTTCTACACACACTCACGCTTTAGTTCTTAATATTAATATTTATGTTTAAAAGAAAAAAAGAAGAGAGAAAATCTGAAAAATAGTTGGAATAAAAGGATGTTACTAATCGGAATTATTTTTGATCAAGAATGTGAAGGTGTGAGTACGTACGACTTGCCTCTTTCTCTTTTTGATTTCTTTTTCTATCTTTTCGATTAACCAATGTCCTATCCTAATATATTATAAGCCATTGTGTCTTCTATCTGACTTAGTTAATGATTCCGGAAATTCGTAATAATCAAGATAGAAAGTAATTCTAATATTTTATTTATATTTATGAATTATTGCATGCATGTTTCCATCTGATTAACATTTGATATTTAATTTATTTAAGTTATATAAACTTTCTCTCTTATTAAATTTCTATAAAAGTTATAAATTATATGTTTGTAATATTGACGATATATATTACTTTTGAAATTTTAATTTGATCAATTATATTATTTATTTATATATTACCGCTTATTTTTGCTCGAGGATGATCAAAATCTAAGTGGGGAGTAATTTGATGTATTATTTTTATATGATTAAATATACGTAATATTATTATGTTTTATCGACAAATTCTATGTAAAATATGTGAAATTATGATATAATTAGTATAAAATATTAATCTTTATAGTTTAGTATAGTTAGTAGTAAAAGTTAGTATTTATAGTAAAAAGTTGTAGTTTTTACCGGTTTTTAGTGACCGGAGTATTGTGTCTATTTTACACGGGTATTTTGTGTTTATTTCATTGCAGAATCCTAAGATAAACTGAAATCCCGAGTATCGACATTTTTTTGAAGTCAAATTCAAGTTGTTGGAAGGAAGTTATAAAGCGTCACTGATGTAAATGGTCAAGGGGATAATTGTTTCTTAATCTCGAGAATGACATGTATTGGGAATGGCTCGTTAAAAAGACATTTTCTGGGAAAATGTTCTTCACGAAAGTTGAAGATCTTCATATAAGATTTCTAAAGCACTTTAAATCATGAAGATTAGAGGTCTACAACTTAAATGATGGTCAAGTGGCTAATTGATTCGTACTATTGAAAAATCTCGAAAAGGACACGTAATACAAATGGCTCATCAAGAATACGTTTTCTGAAGAAGTGGTCTTGATGAAAGTTGTAGAGAATTCAACGAGATTTCCAATGAATCTTGAATCATGTCATTTGGAGTTCGGGAATGCAAGTTATGAATTTTACAAGATAATGATTTAATTATATAATTATATATAATTATAGGTAATCATTACCTTCTCTAACCGCTCACATGGGAATCATCATTAGTAACATGGGGCAATCATTACACCGGACCGATCCGGCAAAAATTCAGGACCGGTCCGGGAAGGGAGTTTTTCTATAAATAGGGATGCAGAGACTCACTTTCAGAGGGTACCAATATATATATACAGTATTCTATATATATTATCTATCCCCTCTTTTCTTTAGTTTGTAAATAGGCCTTATGACAAAATAAATAAAGTAGTAGTAGTAGTATCGTGATAATGCTCGGGAAATTATCGGAAGTTCGTTGTTCTTTGAAGTCGTTGTAATATCCGGAAAAAGACGATTTCGAGTCGGCGGTTGTAATCGGGTAATTTCTATAATAATTATGTTTATGTTTGTTATTTTCTTCTTTTTAGTTTTTATAATGTTATTAGGCTAAATCTAATAACTAGCCAAAGTTATGTAATCGTATTATTTCGATCTTTTCGTTAAAAGAATGATGTTAAAATAAAATTGATTAAAATTGAGTTAAAATGAATCTTTTTCTATTTCGCTACGTAACGATAACATATTCGGAATGAAGTAATCAATCACGATGAATACCACATATAACCCGACGATGAAGCGATCGAGAAGTCGGGATATGAGTAAAAATAGAAAAACCGGAGGGTAAAAATGGCCGTCCGATTAACGGAATCCTATTTCCTACCCCGGGGGCGATTTGTCCTAGTAAAACAAATCTTATTAAAATTTGTACTCGAGATCTTAATAATGTTAAAATCACAGTTTAATTGAAACTACACCGTTTGTATTAAATCGATCCGCTTGACAACCGGAGCCTCTTGAATAACATCGGCCATCTGACAAATGGAATCACCTCTTTTATCCGGGGTAGATTTGTACTCGGTACCTGTTTTGACTAACTAAGTTTAGCATGGGGCAGTTGTGGACATTGGACTGATGACAATTTGACATATGACAATTTCATACGCTCGTGTGAGGAGGAATTGTTGACATTAGGAGTACACCGTTTCATTTACTCAATTGGACCTAATAAAAAGGAAGATCGAACACATTCTATTAATTGAAAAGATCGAATAAATTGATTACATATACTTTGGCTAGTCTAGTCTATAAACTATATATTGGTATCTATATATATATATATATATATATATATATATATATATATATATATATATATATATATATATATATATATATATATATTTTACTATTTATGTACATCTATATATATTTATATATCTATATATATTATATTAGAATAACTTTTAAATTACGCATTTATTTTATGTTGGTTAGAGTAGTAGTAATCTGTGTTATAAAATTGCGGTTTAGATCGAGTTAATAGCAGCTCTTTGGTGTTTAACCACACTTAAAAGAATTACCACTTTTTTCCCTGAGGATTCGACACCTGACTCACCACTTTATCACTACAATTTGACCCGGTACACGCCGGTTAGGATCCGTCTAACCTAGAAAAGGTCTGTCCCTTTCTTGACGCCGTTTCTAAGGCTTGGTTTTGGTGACGTCAGTAGTTGGGATATGGAAGAGTATGAGAGGGAGCAGAAGCTTAAACGTCATCGGAGGAATTTACAAAGGAAGAAGACAACCATGGGAATGGTTAAATGTGTATGGAAAACTGTCAGAGAATTCATCCCATGCGTAAGATGCTACTTCTGCCGCCACACTACTGATGAGAGCTTACACGAAGTAATGGCTGGTAGAAAGGTGAAATGGCCTGACCCAGGCTGAGCTTAAATGGTGTCGAGCTAACGACATAAACCAAAAGCGCCACTAGGGGGCATCCTAGATATCCAATCTTGTTTTAGTTTCCCTTGTTTCTTTTTGCTTTCGTATGTTGTTTTAGTTGTTTTAGTTAGTTTCACTAAGCTTTTATGTTGCTATCTGTCAGTAGTGGCTTTTATGTTGTTTTAGTAGTGGCTTTCTAGATATAGGATGATCATGTAAGCCGTAAGGCACCCTGCACTCTTTTTCTTTGACTTGTATTGACATATTTATCGATGACCTTTTCTTTTTATTCCGTTTTGATTTATTATCTCTCCTGCCATATTATACCCCGTTTTCCCCCGAGTTTTCTGTTTCTCGAGTGTTGCAGTGGTAGTTTTTGTCGAGATCCGATTGAGTTAGTTTTGGGACGTTTTTCCACGCTTTCTGCGAGCGTTGGCCTTTTCATGCTCCAGCCTGACCAACGGCTCGGGTTTTCTGCGCAAATTCAGCTAAGTTTCTTATCCTTTTTACTTTCTGCACAACATGAGGACATGTTGAATTTTTAAGTGTGGGGGAGGGGATAGTTCGATTTGTTCGATTTGTACCTATGCATATAAGTTTGTTTAAAACGTTAGAATGTGTTTATTATGCAAAATGAGCGTAATTTTTCAAAGTTTTCCGACACTTTTGTCTTTGTTTGGTCCCGAGTAGGCAATTCAATTTTAAGTTCGTTGTTTTATAGTCATCTATGCGATATTTCATGTACTTGATAAGTTAGTTGTTTCACCTGACACTATTTTTCACGAGCCATAGTGACGATGAGCTATTTTATAGATTTATTACCCCGTTTGGATTAGTAATTTTTGATTTTCTTATAAGTCATGTGCTTAGTGCTACGTATATATCTTGAGATTTATGATAGTTTGTATTTAGTTCCGGAGTATGTTATTGATGGGAGTCAACTTTACACCATTTCGGTGTGCTTTTTACCCTTGTTTATCACTCAATTAGCATGTTTTTGGGTATTTTAGGCCTTTTGTAGAGCTTTATCGTGAGAATAATGCACGGGGAGTGAAAACGATAAATGGTCGGAAAACCCCTCTTTTATCGATAATTTTGCAATATTCCGGACACTTTTACCCCCGGGATGTCGTTTGGTATGTTCTATGCATAATATTTCAGGGTTTAGGTGATCCAGAGACCCGGAAGGTGATATTTTGTGGTGAGAATGATCAGGGGAAGGAGAAAAGGGGAGAAAAGAGAAAAAGTGTAAAAATCTCAACCCCTCTGTTCTGTTCATCGGCAATTTAACCTATGATGGAGGCATTTTCAGGACCTGACTTCTTGATGGAAGTTGTAGATAATTCAAATATCTTTCTAATGGTTTTTGAATCACCTCAATCGAAGCTCGGACGAAGAAGTTATGAAGTGTTTACTACAGAGCTGTCAGAAATGGAGCAACCTGGAGGCAAAACCAGAGAGTTGTCCGTACGGACGACACATTTTGTCCGTGCGGACGACTGGAAAACGATGAAATATCCGTACGGAAGGCCTTTTATCCGTACGGACAAGTACCCTGGCCGTACGGACAGAGGTAGTTTCAGCAGATTGACAGCAGGTTCAGTTTTCACCAGCCCGGTCCTTTGATCTGCATTTTGATCCATCTTGGAAGCATTTTCTGGATTTTTGGTCTTCATGAAAGTTGTAGATAATTCCAATAGCTTTCCAACGCATCTTGAATCGTTCAATTCGGAGCTACACACAGGGAGATTTTAATGATTTACTGAAGACGGGTCAAACGAGCCGAGTTGGTCGGCCCACCAGCTCAAACTCATTTTTGTTGCTCTATATAAGAGCTTCTATAGTCGAATTTTAACACAACCCTCATTTCTTTCGGCATGGACTGAGCTCGAGGCCGGCTTAGGTGCTCAACCCAGCCGCTCCGGCGGCTGTTATGCAGGTTGACATCTAAATAGTCGGATCAAGGCTTGGGCCCGTGCTTTTAGTTTAGATCTTTAGTTTTGTTATGATAGTCGAACGCGGTATTCGATCGTTTGCTTGTGGATTTCGCGTCGCGGGTCACGGTTGGGATTAAAGACTGGATCTTTTGTCGATTTGGGACATGGGCTTTCAGATCTAATGTCTGTCGATGTCGATCTTGTGAGTTTCCTTTGTCGATTTGCTTTCTCTCGATTTTGCTTTGATTGTTTCGATCTTTTGTCGATGGGATTGCTTGTTGTTGTTGGTTCATGCTTTAAATCCCTTTTTCGTGCCGTAGTTTAGTATGGGCTTCGATCGTTTATCCCGTTGGTGTGCTCTTTGTTCATCGATTTTAACACAGGTTTCGTATTCGACCCAATTTCCTCGTGGGATCGACCCCGTACTCTTTGCCATTCTACTACGATAGACCCGGTGTTTGGCCGGTTAGAGAGTGGTTTCACGGTATATGAGTTTCGTGGATTATAAATATTGTTTGGTTTTTGGATCGTAGAAAATCCTCTCATCAAAATGGCGCCGTTGCCGGGGATTGGCAATGCTTTGATATCACAATAGTTGACCGAAAGCTTGGGCTTAGGTCGTTTTTTTTTGTTTTCTTGTTGTTTTCTGTGATTTTGCAGCTTGAGCATAAATGGGTGGATATTCTCAACAATATAACTTTTATGAAGAAAAATCCACCTATCAATCTTGGGCACCTGAGCTTGGTCAAAATCAGTATTATCAACCTTATGACCAAGAGCAGGGTGCGTCCATGGGATGTGGAATGGACGACGATTATCGATATGATGAGGGGAAATATAATAGACAGAATTTTGGGGGAAATTGGAACCAGAATCGACCGGGAAACTGGGGAGGCAATCAAAGCCGCATGACTACAATTGGAGCCCAAATCAAGGACAAGGGAATAATCGAATTATGACTCGAACAACCCTTGGAATTGGAGCTCTCAAAATCAGCACTTACAAGCAGATTGACCTTGCCTATGCCGAAGAGGAACGAGAAGTAGGTATTATTCAGAGGCGATGATGGAAAGGGTTTCTATGGCTATGGATGAGGAAGTGTACGCACATCAATTGATCGATTGGTTGAACCGGATGCTCGTGTTATATAAAGAGGCCGAGGATGCTTTGAAACGGGCGGGGAGATGCAAGACAAATTTTCCCGCGGGGAGTATAGGACCCGCCTAGCCAATGAAGATTGGCCCCATATGAGATACAGGCTATGTTGGATGTCTCAGGATATCGTGTCTCTCATGACGGCCCGGATGCCGGATCAAAATGAAAAGTCTTGCACACAAACGGTCCGGGTAGACAGTGATATTGACGAGTCAAGTTGCTATAATGAGGTGCTCGTCCCGGAGGATTCAGTGATTGAGTTGGATTTATCGCCGCCACCCCCATTGTAGTATTTGATTATATGAGTTTCCAAGTCCTCCCGAGTGAACTCCCGAATAGTGAGCTGAAAAATGATGTTGTTTTGGTAGAGTCCGTGATGCAAACTGAGTTGGAAGCTAGGAAAAGGGAGTTAGCTACTGTTAAGAGAGAACTCGCGATGGAAATAGGGCCAGAGAAAGTCGTCAGTGAAGAGGTTCAGGTGGAGAGTGAGGTTGATGAATCGGCTTTCTATGAGGAGATTTCTGAGCCAGAGATTGAGATGCAAGAGATTGATATGGGATCGCCCATCACTCCATTAGTTGATGATGTACCACTCGAGTCGGTGGAGAATTTTTATGAGTATGCCAAGCCACTTGTAGTGGAACCTACCTCAGTTTTGGGTGAGCCGGAAGCTTTTGGTATTGCCATGCTCTGGGACATGGAGGATACCCATGATTGTAAAGTAAGGGAGGTGGAACTGTTGTCTATCATACCACATCCCGACGATGACCATCATGACACCTTGACGAGAGGTGCGATAGATTTATTTGAGGTCGTCGATCCGGTGGGATTAGAAACGGAGAAGAAGATGGGACGGCTCATTCGCCGCCTAGCTCGCTAGTGGTTCGAGGTTATGTGGATGAGCCTATTATGTGACACCCCCGGATAGATTGGTCATCTTTGATATACCGGTCCCGGATTATTACTCCCTTCCATTCTGTGCGGATGAGTTCTACGAGGTTAAGTTCGAAGGGTCCCGGGTGGAAGACACACGTAGAGGTGATAGAGAGGAAAGACCACAGTGGTGGGGTGATTCCAAGAAGAAGATGATGAGAGGTTTTGACAGAAGAGGATTCCCGAGTTGGGAGGAGGTTGCATCGAGGGCTATGAGAGGTAAGTTTCTAACGAACTCGGTTTTCATGATGCTTGCTATTTGTATTCTTTTTGAGTTGTTGATCTTTTTGAGTTCGGATTTTGGTTGATGGTTTTGATGATACTTGTTTGAAATAAAATAATTGAATTGTTGTTTTGAGTCTTTTATGGTTTGAGTCCGTTTTGGTGTCACTTGGTCGAGCCAACGACGTAAAACAAAGGCGCTCGGTGGGAGGCAACCCACCATTTGCTGTGTTTTGCTTGTTTTGAGGTGATGTTTTTGCTACTTTGCTCTTGATCCGTGGTTGTAAGCCATAAGGCACCCACTTTTCATCTTTTCATGCCTCATGTGACTTGTCTTGGATTTGTGGATTTTGTGTTGGGCACGTTTGGACGTGATTGGTTGTTTATTATATGGTTGATTCGTATTTTGACTATCTCTATGCCATATGTTCAAGTCTTCTGACGTGACGAGGTCGTTTATTTTTATCACCCCCGGATTCTCCCCATATTATATGCTTTGGCACGCGGACCATGTCCCGTGCATGTATTTCTTGGATGTTTTTCAATGACTAGGGATTCGGGATGGACTACTTTCACGACCGTTACGAGACTTGATCGCGCCGTTTTGCCGGGCTCATAAGCTAAGTCTTTCTTTTTCTTTCTCGTTCACACACCGAGGACGGTGCTTCACTTAAGTTGGGGGGGGGGGGGGGACGACTTAGCTTATTCGCTTGTTCTTAAAAGTATTATGCCGTGATGTGATAAACTTGGTTTTTACTCGTTTCCGAGTCGATTTTTAGGCCGTTTTTCAAAATTTTCCAAGATTTTAACACCACGTTACATGCATGTTTTTCACAATTGAGTGGTGAAAGGTCTTTAGTTTTGTGAATGTCTCACAGTGAGTCTATATTGTCATGATACGGAACACTTTTTAGTACACGTTTGACGACGGTTATGCTTATCACGATTACTTTACACACCTGTACCCCTAGTTTCGAGGCGAAATAGAAGGATTGGCCTTGGTAGGAACACGGGATGACAGTTTTGGCGTTCTTTTTGACCCTACTTTAGCCAAATAAGCCTGAGCCGAATGTTTGACCTTCGTAGCCCCTCTCAGCCTTGATAGAATGGTCCGACCACCATTCGCTTTATAGCCGTTTTGTTACTTAGTCAGAAACCTACCCTTGAGCCTTATTTTGGTCACATTCCCTTCATTTGACCCTACGAGTGGACTTAGTCTCTTGTTAAACCACACTTGCCAAGGCAAGTGTGAGGTGGGGGGAGATGTTGTTTTTTTTTTGAGTCGGGTTGTTGTTTCCTCAGTTTTAGAGCTATAAGGAGAGGAGGAGCTCATTGGGGCTGGATGCGCGGGTTTCATTTCAAAAAAAAAATCAAATAATTGTGTTGTATATAGAAATAAAGGGTTGAAAAAGGCAATGAGCTTAAAGCAATGATGATGTTAGGGTTGGGATAGTCAGATAGGTACTAAGTGTTCGAGCTCATCTCACGACACTTGAAACATAGTCGAGTTTGGTAATGAGTTCGGGTATTTTAGTGTCCTATAGTTCCCAAAGTGTTGAAAATGATCAAAAAGGAGTTTGGATGGTTTGTATAGTAAAGAAGACGTGGCACGTGTTTGGATTATGTTCACTCGTACCTCTTTTCTCCAGTTTCCCAAATTACCCTTTTCGATTAACCGAATTTACCCTAGCCTAACGTTATAACCATTCAAGTCCTGCTGGACCGTGTTTAACCTTGGTTAGTCCCGATTAGTGGGATTCTAGGAAGGGCGGGATTGTGTAAAGTCATTTGTCCGGTATTCCAAGCCCGAAATCGTATTAAGCATAAGTCGTCGTCATTCAACACACACTCACTCCGTGTCATGATCCAGTAGAGTCAAAGTAATGCATTCACTTAACTAAGTTCTTTTCACCTCGATATTTTGAAATGCATGCATGTACCGTAAAGTTGATTCCTTGGTATTGTTTGAACGCCTAATTTACTCGAGGACGAGTAAAGGCTAAGTGTGGGGTGGTGATAGGAACCAACTTTACAAGTACATTTTACGTACGGTTCGGCCCACGATTATCACATTTCTGGCATGTTTCGGTGAGTTTAGACCCTATTTTGAGTATTAAATGAGGTTTTATTGTACGGCGAGTGACTGTCGGTTTTCCGTAAACTTGACCTTATTTTAGCATTTTATACTCGTTTTTCCCGAGCACCCGTAGTTTGCGGGGTTATGCGTTTGCTTGTTGTTTTCATATGGATGCAGGACTAGGGTGTCTCGAGAACCCGGAAGGCAAAGATTTATGATGAGAAGCATGGTCAAGGTGCAACAATGAGCCAAGGAAGGAGAAAGAGGAAGAAAAGGGAGATGAATGGTTGGTACCCTTGTGGTGTGTTCGGTTCAGCAGCATTTTGACCCATTATGGAGGCATTTTCTGGTCATGGTTTCTTCATGAAAGTTGTAGACAATTCAAAGATCTTTCCAACGCATCTTGAATCACTCCAATAAGAGCTCGGATGAAGAAGTTATAAAGGATGTACTGCAGCCCAGAAAAACAGAGCATATGTCCGTACGGACAACACTTTCTGTCCGTACGGATAACTCTCTGGTTGCGAAAAAACTCAAAAAATGAAGAACTGTCCGTACGGACAACCTTCCTATCCGTACAGACGGCTTTCTGGGTTATAAAAAGAGCCTCAGAACAGCAGGTAGTTGGGGGAGGAGGTTTTAGGCGACTTTGGGCCTCTTTTGGGCGATTTTCTTCATCCTTAGGAGTTAGAATTAGTGCTATATATCATTAGAATCGTCTTTCGATCCTCTCTTTGATTATCTAACTTAGAACTTCGATTTGTTACATTTCGATTGTCAAAATTCGATCTTTTTGGAGCTCGAATTTGGTACTCTTAATTTCTTAATCAAGTAAGTTTATTCTCTTGTTCTTTTATGGTTATTGCTATGTTTTTCTACCTTGTTTGTTGTTTAGATTCGATTATGAGTAGCTAGATTTGTCGTATGGTCGAACCACGTGAATGCGGGTGAAACACCATTAGAGAGATGAACCGGGAGGTAGTGTAGCACGTAATTTAACGTTCTAATCGATAATCCACATCACGAAACTTGTTTTGATTGTTTTAATAGCTTTGAATGAGATTGACAACCTTGTTCATTGTTGCACACACGTAGCTTATAAATGTATGTTGCGGCGACGTGTGGGAACGGGGTTTCGGGACCGTAGAAGTTTTGGGCTTGAAAGGCAGTCTGACACCTACCCGTGTACTAGATTGACGCCCTAGTCATCAAGTCCAGTTCCAATACGGGGTTTGTCCTATGAGTTATCGTTAGATGGCAAGGTAGAGTAAGGCACACTTCCGGGGCAATCTTTCTGAGGGTAAAGTAATCCGCTGAAACGTAGTTCGGCCATACCTCTTTTAATTGTTTAGAATTTCGAGTAGTGTAATCTTTCTTTTATGCAATAGTATAACTTCATATCTATCTGTTTGACCTGAACTGAGTGCTAAGTCGACTGTGGTACTCAAAAACCAATCTCTGTGGGTTCGACCTCGGACTCCTCAAGCACTATCCTGCAATCGACCCGGTCCACTGCCGGTTAGAAAGAAGATTTTGCTAAGGTTTCGAGTTTTTACTTGTTTAACCGGACCGTAGAAAATCCGCTTATCAGTTATACTGTGAATATCTGTAAGTTTGAATGTGATAAGTACACGTAACTATTGTCTAATTGAAGAAGTTGAATTAATGAATTAAGCGTGTGTGTCGAAAGCTAGTCGATGATTTGAGTGAGGTAGGGTGTACCACGTATGTCCTATACCACCATGAATGACTAAAAGCTAACGACAGTTAGGAAGAGCGCCTTATGATTGGAGTAAGGTAGGGGATTATCTCGAAATGTCCTATTCTACTATGAGGGCAATGGCTTATCCTAATGTGTGTTTAAAGTGAATAAGTTAAATCGACTAAGATATCGTTACGAAATTGAATATAAGGCTTAGTTTTCGTTAATCTTATCCCCAGTATAAGCTGAAAGATATGATGTAGGGATTATCCTCTGAGTATTTCAGAAAGGCCCTAGATTCATTCGATTATCTTTTTCGGGATATGTCACGTTTTTAGGGTACATCTTATGAGTGTCATTTATTGCTATTCTACGAGGGGGTATTAGCTAGTTTTACTTTGATTTTTCAAGTTTGGTTTTAGTGGAAGTTTTCTATGGCTATGCACACACACAATGGTGAACGCCTAAGTTATTATCTATATGTTATATCTGTTTAGATGCCTGTTTTCCTTTCTCGAGCCTAATTTTTCGTTTTGTTTTGCTCGGGACGAGCAAAAGCTAAGTGTGGGGGAGTTGTTAAGGGTGAAATTATGTGGTTTATAAGGATATATTTTACGATGTTTTTCCCTCTATATTGTATAATTTGCATAATAATTGGTCTTTATATTAAAATATTGAGCAAACGATATTTTTAACGGCTTAATCGCAATATCGATATATTTATGTGATTTCATGGTTAAAATATGATTATTTGAATATTATTACGTTTGCGATGTTTTCCATGTGTTATAGGTATGTTTATTGTGCTCAAATGATGATCAAAAGAGATAAATTGCGAGCTATAAAGATTTAAGAAAGAGATAATGATCAAGTGGAGAGAAGAAAAAGAGATAAACATGCAAAAATCGCATTCAAGTCATGTTGAACGAACGTCCATACTCCGTCCGGATCAAACGGGCGTCGCCGAGATTGAACGGCGTCCAATGTTGAAAACGAGTATTGAGAGCATGAACGGACACTGAACGAGCGTCTGAATAGAGACTGAAGAAGCTGAACGCTCGTCCACCAGAACGAACGCTCGTCCGTGAAACCGACTTAGAGGAACCGACTTTGTTGCTTATAAATACAAGGCTATTTTCACACATTATGAACAACAATTCGACACTATACAAACCCTAAACCCTAGGGGCGGCTAAGGCTGCGGTTTTACTTCTTTTCCTTCCACTTTTCTGCAACTTTAAATTAGATTAGTTTAGAGCAGTTTTTATGTTTTTTTTTCTGCTTTTCTGGGTTGCTGAGGATGCTCAGGAGCTAAAGCTTCAATCAAACGAGAATTGTGAAGCCATCAACTTGGATTGATTTCTGTATTTCGATTATACTGTGAGTTATTTATTTAAGGTTGTTCCTTATCTATGTTTTATCTCGTTTAATTGCGTTTATATCGGAAGATTTGCATGTGTGATTATGTTTATGATTGATGGAAGTCATGATTAACCTTTAGATCACCATAGATAAGAATAGTCCTTAGATTTATAATAACGGAAGTTAATAAGTCTAATCACTAGATTCAAACGTAAAAGTTGACACCTTTGATCTTGAAACGCGTTAATCTAGCATTGGAAGATACTAGGTTAATAGATGAATTACCTAAGGAATTAGGGTTCATGTTTAGGTAAGGTGAATCACGACCTAGATAAATACCACATATAATCGAGATAGGAGATCAATACATGTTGATAGGTGGATCAATCCTCGTTTGCCTTTTATAATTTGATTTTAAATCCTTGCAACTTGAGTCTTGCTTTGCTTAGTTAATTTCCTTTTTGCAATTAGTTTAGTTTAGTTAATAAGTCCGTTACCCGTATTTTCCTAGCATTGGATAATCTCCTCTGTCTAGTTTATTTTTTGCAATATTTGTTTAGATTAATTCACTGTTTAGTGTAGTTCGTGACGTAGTAAGTTAAAACAAAAGCTAGGATTAACAACTGTCTAGTTCCCCGTAAGATCGACCCGGCATAGCCTCTATACTACGATCCTTGCACTTGAGGTTAACCGGTTTTATTACTTGTTTATTTTGTATTAATAAAATCCGTGACAAGTTTTTGGCGCCGTTGCCGGGGAGCCGGGCGGTTGCCTAGTTTTTGTTTGTTTTTCGTTTTCTGTTTTTGTTTTGTTTAAGCCCCTGTTTTTTAGGTAGTTTTAGTTCGATTGACCCTTAGGTAGTTTTTAGGGTTTTTAAGGTTTAGATTCTTAGGGTTTTGTGGTCTGTTCTTCGTTTTGTGATTAGTTTCCCCCTCTCTTTTCTCTTCTATCTATCCTCTATCTCTTTTCCCCCGTCTATCTTTCTGTTCTGTTCTTTCTTGAACCTTTTTTTCTGCATATTTTCTGTTCTGTTTCTGTTCTTTCCGCACCCTGGACGAGCGTCTAAGAAATTGGACGCCCGTCCACTGTAAAAATTTCAACTCTGTTCTGTTTCTGACCCCTCAGACGAGCGTTCAGTTTTTTCTGGACGCCCGTCCAAGGATTTCCTGAATACCAGACGAGACGTTCAGTTTCCGTCCAGTCACAAACCTAGGCAGACGCTCGTCCATATACTTGGACGCCCGTCTGTTTTTCTTTTTCTTTTTCTTGTAATCTTTGTTCTTTTCCTTTCTTTTGGTTTCGATTTTTAAATTTAGGTTTTAGCCCTTAGTTTTAGATTTCTTACCACTTGTTTTTGGTCCGGTTTATGCAAACTCGGAGTCAAAAGGGACCGTTGCTATACACCCCTGACCCCGAGCGAACCGTAGTCCGGCCAAACAGGCGGATTTTCCGTTCCTCGGTTCTAGCAGACAGAGCCGAGCGAGATCTTGAGGAGCAGTTAGCCAAAGAAATCACTGATTTTGTGATAATGGCCGCGAATAATAGACGTACGTTGGCAGACTACGCCATGCCTGGTGCAGTCACAGTCAACCCGGCTATTGTCATTCCAGCCATCACTGCACAGAGCTTTGAGCTAAGGCCTGGCCTCATTCAAATGATGCAGCATGCATCAATTTTTCATGGCTATCAATCAGAGAATCCGCATACCCACTTACATACATTCTTAGAGATATGCGGCACAACACGCATCCAAGGAGTGAGTGAGGATGCTATCAAGCTAAAACTTTTTCCATTTTCTCTGAAAGGAGAGGCTAAAGAGTGGTACACCTCTCTCCCTTCTGAATCTATCACCACCTGGGCAGAACTCGAAAAGGAGTTCTTGAGTCAATATTTTCCACCTTCAAAGACGGCCCAGTGTTTAAATGAAATATTCACTTTCTATCAGAAAGAGAATGAATCCTTCTTCGAATGTTGGAAGAGATTCAAGTCTCTTCTTAGAAAGTGCCCCCACCATGGCTTGCCTAAGGAAAGGCAAGTCAACACTTTCTTCAGTGGACTGACCGAGCTTACTAAAGGCATGGTCAACAGCTCTTCTGGTGGGGCTTTCCTCAAAAAGACACCTGATGAGGGATGGGCACTGTTTGAAAACATTGCCAAATACAACTATGCCCCATCCTATCAGGCCATCCAAGCGCCTCCTCCTCCCAAGGTGGAGGAAGTCAATGTTCAAAGTCTGATAGCCATGCTGCAAAAGCAGATGGCAAGTCCTCAAGTTCCAAACCCGATTAACCAGACTCCTTCGTTTCCGCAGAACCCTCAGGTTATGTATTGCGAAAATTGCTGTCAGACTGGTCACATGTTTGGCCAATGTCAGTTTCAGTCCCCCTCTGCTCATCAAGTCAATGCTGTTCATAATAATGGACAGTATAATCCAATCACATGCCAAGTATGTGATGATCCGGGGCACACTGCTCGCTTCTGTCCCATGATTGGGCAGAATGCTGAAATTAATGCTTTCTCTGGCCAGTCCAATCAGAGATTTAATAATCAATACTCTGGCCAGATTAATTTTCAAAACCAGGGTTTTCATCAGAATCCAAATTTCAACCCTAATTCGAATCTTCAAAATCAGAGCTTTAATCGAAACCCTGGGTTCAATCAGAACCAGAACTCCAATTTTTCGAATCCACAGCAAAGGTTCAATCAGAATTGGCCTGCCAATTCTAATTCTCAGTTTCAAACTCGGCCTAGCCAGCCATCTCCCCAGAACTTCCAAAACTCTCAAGTCCCCTCCCACTCAAATGATATAAAAGCCGAATGGAATTCATTTTGAGAGGAGCAAAGCAGGACGATGAAAAGCCTTGAAAGGCAAATCGGGCAGCTGGCTGAGCAGTTAGCTTCCAGACCGTCAGGACAGCCGCCCAGCTTTACGGAAAAGAATCCAAAAGGCGGTCAAGTTGCTCAGGCCGATATAAGCAACAGCCAATGTACTGACCTCGTGCCAACAATGCAATACGGTAAAGAAGAGGCCAGTGCAATGAGTTTAAGAAGTGGCACTCAGCTGAGTGGTCCCCCTGGCTTCCAGGGAACCACTAGACCCTCCTGCCAATTATGGTGCATGAGGGGAAGTTGAGCACCCATTATCCCCTGTCCTGCAAGAGCATACTCGGGTGGCTGATCCCCCGAGAAATGAAAGAGTTGAAACACCTCAGGTGGCTGAACCCCTGAGGAAAGAAGATTCGGTTGAGAGTCAGGTGGCTGATCCCCTGACTAATAAGAAGTCTGAAAAAGTGGTAAGGTGGAAAGATCTGGAAGACAAGGCCGTAAGTGCATCCTCAAAGAAGGTCTTTTCTGAGAGTGACCTTAAAAAGCTTCCATTTCCACCTAGAAAAAGCAACATTCCCTTGCATGAAGATAAGAAGTACGGAAAGGTGCTTAATTTGCTGAAAAATACTCAGGTTAATCTTCCACTCTCAGAAGTTTTGGTTGAAATGCCTAAGTATACCAAGTTTATCAAGGATGTTGTTTCTTCTAAAAAGAAGTTAGCAGACATGGATCAAGCAATTGGTGAGGACTGCTCAATGATCAATTATCAAGGCTTACCAATCAAGAGGGGTGACCCAGGCAAATTTGTGCTCACATTCATTGATGGGAGGCCTAGTTTTCCCAAATTCTTTATGTGACACGGGTGCATCCATCGCTTGATGCCGTTGTCCGTTTGCAATCGCCTTGGTTTACAAGATATTCTAGAACCCACCACCATGAACCTTCGTTCGCCGATAGATCTTCCAAGAAAGCTTCGGGGATCCCGAAAGACGTATTAGTTCAAATTGATAGGTTTACCTTCCCGTTGATCGGTACGTCTTAGATATGGAGAAAGGTGAGGATGTTCCCCCGATTCTTGGAAGACCTTTCCTATCTACGCTAGGGCCCTCATCGATTGTGATGGTGGGCAAGTAACTATTCGAGTTGGTGACCAGGAGGTGAGCTATAGTGTCTCTAAATCTATTCAAGTACCCTCTGGTTCTCCAACCAGCTTTGCCATTGAGGAGTCATTCAATGACTTCAATGACTGTATGGACGAGCAAGTCAAGGCTGTGGAAGCAGAATATGAGCGATTGATCGATAATCTGAATAGTCATGGTGTGGTTAATCTTGATCAATTAGCGGCTGACTTTGAGGATGAGTTATTAAGAGAAGAAGCTTTGGCAGTGGAGCCACTAAGTAAGCTCAGCGATTTTGAGTTGAAAAGTGGAGGGCTTAAAGCGAGTTTAGAGGATCCCCCCGCAGATCTAGTTCTGAAGCCTTTGCCTAAACATCTTAAGTATGTGTTCCTACGTGAAGGTGACAAGCTTCCCTTGATCATATCTGCCAAGCTATCTCGAATAGAAGAGCTGAAACTGTTAAACGTCTTGCAAAAAAACGAAAGAGCCTTTGGATGGCAGGTGGGAGATATCCGAGGAATATCTCCTGACATCTGCATGCACAAGATCAAGACTAGTGAGGGTGCTAAATGTGTAAGACAGCCCCAAAGGAGGCTTAACCCTCACATGCAAGAAGTAGTCAAGAAGGAGATCATCAAACTTCGGATATGGGTATCATATACGCCATCGCCGACGTGAATGGGTATCCCCTACTCAAGTAGTCCCCAAAAAAGGAGGGATTACTATTGAGAAGAACGAGAAGGGAGAAGAGATAGCATTGAGGCTCGTTACGGGCTATAGAGTCCGCATTGACTATAGAAAACTCAATGAGGTCACAATGAAAGATCATTTCCCCTTCCCTTCATTGACCGGATGCTTGAGCGTCCGGCGGGGCACGCATTTCTTCGTTTCCTAGATGGATATTCGGGATACTTCCGGATACCCATCGATCCTATTGACCAAGAAAAGACCACTTTCACCGCCCGTATGGTACATTCGCTTATAGGCGAATGCCATTTGGTCTCTCGTAATGCCCTGACCACCTTTCAAAGGTGTATGATGGCTATCTTTGACGGGCTAGTTGAAAAGTGTATGGAGATTTTCATGGACGATTTTTCGGTCTTTGGTCAATCCTTCAATGATTGCCTCGCTAATCTTGATCAGGTGTTATCTAGATGTGTGGAAAAGAACTTAGTACTCAATTGGGAGAAATGCCATTTTATGGTAGATGAAGGAATAGTTCTTGGCCACAAAGTGTCATCCAAAGGTATTGAGGTAGATAGGGCTAAGGTGGAAGCTATCGAGAAGATAAGTTATCCTAAGAATGTTCGCGAAGTCAGAGGTTTTCTCGGACATGTCGGCTTCTATAGGAGATTCATTCATGACTTTTCAAAGATCGCCAAGCCCCTATCTACCTTACTTAAGGAAGACTAAGCATGCGTTTGAGGAGCTCAAGAATCGTCTGATATCTGCCCCAATTCTTATATCGCCTGACTGGAACTTACCCTTTGAGCTTATGTGTGACGCATCAAACTATGCAGTTGGTGCAGTTTTAGGGCAAAAGCTTAATGGAAAGTTCCAGCCTATCTATTACGCCAGTCACACACTGAATCCTTCTCAAGTTAACTACACGACCACTGAAAAGGAATTATTAGCCGTAGTCTTTGCCATGGATAAGTTTCGTAGTTACTTGCTGGGTGCTCAAGTGATTGTATGGACTGATCATGCTGCTTTGCGGTATCTAATGACTAAGAAAGAAGCCAAGCCGCGTCTACTACGTTGGATATTGACCCTACAAGAGTTTGACGTTCAAATTAAGGACAAAAAGGGCAGTGAAAACGTAGTGGCTGATCACGTTTCTAGAATGTTAAGTGAGGAAAAGGGTGATCCTGATGATATAGATCTTTACTTTCCTCTAGAAAACATCATGTTGATAGATGGCTGTGCTCCAGATGTTCCTTGGTACTCCTCCATTGTCAATTACCTTCATTCCCAGTATCTTGACCCTGAAATGTCTTATCAAGAGAAGAAGAAGTTTTTTCTTGATATGAAATCTTTCGTTTGGGATGAACCTTACCTCTTCAAAATCTGTAAAGATGGTTTGCTAAGGAGGTGTGTTCCTGAATCCGAGCAACGTGATATAATCGAACAATGCCATAGTGGACCCACAGGTGGTCACTTTGGTCTTTGGAAGACGGTTGCGAAGATCTTCCAGTCTGGTTTCTATTGGCCCACGATCTTTAAGGACACGGAAGCTTTCTGTAAAGCTTGTGACAGGTGCCAAAGAACCGGTACTCTAACAAGGCGGTTTGACATGCCATTGAAACCCATTCTTGAATGCGAAGTCTTTGATGTATGGGGGATTGACTTTATGGGTCCTTTCCCATCTTCCTGTGGGAATAAATACATCTTAGTCTGCGTAGACTATGTATCGAAATGGGTGGAGGCAATAGCCACTCCTCGCAATGATCATAAAACGGTCATGAATTTTCTAAAGAAGAATATCTTTGTGAGGTTTGAATGTCCACGTGCCTTGATTAGTGATGAAGGGACACACTTTTGCAACCGACCTTTGGAAAAAGTCCTCGAGAAGTATGGTGTTCGTCACAAAACTGGCACACCATATCATCCGATGACTAGTGGTCAGGTTGAGCGAAGCAACCAGAGCTTGAAGAAGATCCTGGAGAAAACAGTGAACAGCCATAGAAAAGACTGGAGTCTAAAGTTGGATAATGTCCTATGGGCATATCGAACTGCCTATAAGACCCCCATGGGTACATCACCCTACCAGATGGTTTATGGTAAATCGTGCCACTTGCCAGTTGAGTTAGAGCATAGAGCTTATTGGGCTACAAAGTTTCTTAACTTCGATTCTCAAGCATGTGGAAAACATCGACTGCAGCAGTTGCATGAGTTGGACGAGTTTAGGCTTCAGGCTTACGAAAGTGCCAGGATCAGTAAGGACAAAATGAAACTCCTTCATGACGCAAAGATCAAGAAGAGAGAATTTCAAGTTGGAGAGGAAGTGTTACTTTACAATTCCATGTTACATTTGTTCCCTGGGAAGTTAAGGACACGTTGGTCCGGTCCCTTCGAAATTCTCCAAATCATTCCTGGAGGCGTTCTAGAACTTCGCGGTTATAGCGGTAAACCGTTTCGAGTCGATGGTCAGAGGTGCAAGCACTATATCGGTGAACCTAAGGATAAACCTTTGATTGTTAAATTCCTCGATATTCTCGGATGTGGTGTTACACAAGTCGATGAATTTGACGGGTTGTCACCCGACTTGTTCTCTGAGGATGACGGTAGTCGTAGATATGAAGAAGTTCTAGCGGGTAGTTGGGATATGGAAGAGTATGAGAGGGAGCAGAAGCTTAAACGTCATCGGAGGAATTTACAAAGGAAGAAGACAACCATGGGAATGGTTAAACGTGTATGGAAAACTGTCAGAGAATTCATCCCATGCGTAAGATGCTACTTCTGCCGCCACACTACTGATGAGAGCTTACACGAAGTAATGGCTGGTATAAAGGTGAAATGGCCTGACCCAGTCTGAGCTTAAATGGTGTCGAGCTAACGACATAAACCAAAAGCGCCACTAGGGGGCATCCTAGATATCCAATCTTGTTTTAGTTTCCCTTGTTTCTTTTTGCTTTCGTATGTTGTTTTAGTTGTTTTAGTTAGTTTCACTAAGCTTTTATGTTGCTATCTGTCAGTAGTGGCTTTTATGTTGTTTTAGTAGTGGCTTTCTAGATATAGGATGATCATGTAAGCCGTAAGGCACCCTGCACTCTTTTTCTTTGACTTGTATTGACATATTTATCGATGACCTTTTCCTTTTATTCCGTTTTGATTTATTATCTCTACTGCCATATTATACCCCGTTTTCCCCCGATTTTTCTGTTTCTCGAGTGTTGCAGCGGTAGTTTTTGTCGAGATCCGATTGAGTTAGTTTTGGGACGTTTTTCCACGCTTTTTGCGAGCGTTGGCCTTTTCATGCTCCAGCCTGACCAACGGCTCGGGTTTTCTGCGCAAATTCAGCTAAGTTTCTTATCCTTTTTACTTTCTGCACAACATGAGGACATGTTGAATTTTTAAGTGTGGGGGAGGGGATAGTTCGATTTGTTCGATTTGTACCTATGCATATAAGTTTGTTTAAAACGTTAGAATGTGTTTATTATGCAAAATGAGCGTAATTTTTCAAAGTTTTCCGACACTTTTGTCTTTGTTTGGTCCCGAGTAGGCAATTCAATTTGAAGTTCGTTGTTTTATAGTCATCTATGCGATATTTCATGTACTTGATAAGTTAGTTGTTTCACCTGACACTATTTTTCACGAGCCATAGTGACGATGAGCTATTTTATAGATTTATTACCCCGTTTGGATTAGTAATTTTTGATTTTCTTATAAGTCATGTGCTTAGTGCTACGTATATATCTTGAGATTTATGATAGTTTGTATTTAGTTCCGGAGTATGTTATACTGTGAATATCTGTAAGTTTGAATGTGATAAGTACACGTAACTATTGTCCAATTGAAGAAGTTGAATTAATGAATTAAGCGTGTGTGTCGAAAGCTAGTCGATGATTTGAGTGAGGTAGGGTGTACCACGTATGTCCTATACCACCATGAATGACTAAAAGCTCACGACAGTTAGGAAGAGCTGCCTTATGATTGGAGTAAGGTAGGGGATTATCTCGAAATGTCCTATTCTACTATGAGGGCAATGGCTTATCCTAATGTGTGTTTAAAGTGAATAAGTTAAATCGACTAAGATATCGTTACGAAATTGAATATAAGGCTTAGTTTTCGTTAATCTTATCCCCAGTATAAGCTGAAAGATATGATGTAGGGATTATCCTCTGAGTATTTCAGAAAGGCCCTAGATTCATTCGATTATCTTTTTCGGGATATGTCACGTTTTTAGGGTACATCTTATGAGTGTCATTTATTGTTATTCTACGAGGGGGTATTAGCTAGTTTTACTTTGATTTTTCAAGTTTGGTTTTAGTGGAAGTTTTCTATGGCTATGCACACACACAATGGTGAACGCCTAAGTTATTATCTATATGTTATATCTGTTTAGATGCCTGTTTTCCTTTCTCGAGCCTAATTTTTCGTTTTGTTTTGCTCGGGACGAGCAAAAGCTAAGTGTGGGGGAGTTGTTAAGGGTGAAATTATGTGGTTTATAAGGATATATTTTACGATGTTTTTCCCTCTATATTGTATAATTTGCATAATAATTGGTCTTTATATTAAAATATTGAGCAAACGATATTTTTAACGGCTTAATCGCAATATCGATATATTTATGTGATTTCATGGTTAAAATATGATTATTTGAATATTATTACAGTTTGCGATGTTTTCCATGTGTTATAGGTATGTTTATTGTGCTCAAATGATGATCAAAAGAGATAAATTGCGAGCTATAAAGATTTAAGAAAGAGATAATGATCAAGTGGAGAGAAGAAAAAGAGATAAACATGCAAAAATCGCATTCAAGTCATGTTGAACGAACGTCCATACTCCGTCCAGATCAAACGGGCGTCTGCTGAGATTGAACGAGCGTCCAATGTTGAAAACGAGTATTGAGAGCATGAACGGACACTGAACGAGCGTCTGAATAGAGACTGAAGAAGCTGAACGCTCGTCCACCAGAACGAACGCTCGTCCGTGAAACCGACTTAGAGGAACCGACTTTGTTGCTTATAAATACAAGGCTATTTTCACACATTATGAACAACAATTCGACACTATACAAACTCTAAACCCTAGGGGCGGCTAAGGCTGCGGTTTTACTTATTTTCCTTCCACTTTTCTGCAACTTTAAATTAGATTAGTTTAGAGCAGTTTTTATGTTTTTTTTCTGCTTTTCTGGGTTGCTGAGGATGCTCAGGAGCTAAAGCTTCAATCAAACGAGAATTGTGAAGCCATCAACTTGGATTGATTTCTGTATTTCGATTATACTGTGAGTTATTTATTTAAGGTTGTTCCTTATCTATGTTTTATCTCGTTTAATTGCGTTTATATCGGAAGATTTGCATGTATGATTATGTTTATGATTGATGGAAGTCATGATTAACCTTTAGATCACCATAGATAAGAATAGTCCTTAGATTTATAATAACGGAAGTTAATAAGTCTAATCACTAGATTCAAACGTAAAAGTTGACACCTTTGATCTTGAAACGCGTTAATCTAGCATTGGAAGATACTAGGTTAATAGATGAATTACCTAAGGAATTAGGGTTCATGTTTAGGTAAGGTGAATCACGACCTAGATAAATACCACATATAATCGAGATAGGAGATCAATACATGTTGATAGGTGGATCAATCCTCGTTTGCCTTTTATAATTTGATTTTAAATCCTTGCAACTTGAGTCTTGCTTTGCTTAGTTAATTTCCTTTTTGCAATTAGTTTAGTTTAGTTAATAAGTCCGTTACCCGTATTTTCCTAGCATTGGATAATCTCCTCTGTCTAGTTTATTTTCTGCAATATTTGTTTAGATTAATTCACTGTTTAGTGTAGTTCGTGACGTAGTAAGTTAAAACAAAAGCTAGGATTAACAACTGTCTAGTTCCCCGTAAGATCGACCCGGCATAGCCTCTATACTACGATCCTTGCACTTGAGGTTAACCGGTTTTATTACTTGTTTATTTTGTATTAATAAAATCCGTGACATAGGCCATCTAGATCACTATGCTACATCACGTGACTTCGCTTGTTCGGCCTCCATCTCATATGACTCGCACGCTTACAAAGCTAGGGATGCCGATATTAACCGTATTCCTCACCTAGGCAACATTCATTTGTTCAGGTGTACTTCCTAGACGATCGCATCAGTCTCTGTCCCATTAACAATTACCTGGACGGTCTCATGTTAATCTACGATTTACGTATAACTAGATGTGCACAATTCCCTAATACAGAACAGATCTAGATCTCGCTGAAAGTCCCGGAAGAGCAATTCATAAGCCGACCTAGGAGCCCTATATTGGTATTTTCGAATCATACGCTAATTAAAACAGACGAGCAACGTAGCCGTAGCCATACCTACTAAGATAAGAAATTCTAGGTGGACAATCACACCATAAAGACGTGGCTAGATTGACGCGGCGAAAACCTAAATCTTAGCGTTTCTACATACGTAACGGATAAAATAGAGATTCATAAAGCAATTATATAGATCTACTAAAAACACGGTTGTCGACCATACCAAAGTCATCTATAGGTCACCGGATAACAGATCTGGGCGTGTTGATCCTTATAGACAAGGAATCCCCACTGCCTCATATCGTATCCTTAGATCTACATCGTTCGGTGAAGAACGAACAACCTCAAACGATAAACAATAATTGGGGGCTTAATTACAAAGAACAAATAAATACAAGAACTTACATTATTGCAGAACTTGCATAAAAACTGCTCTAAGGAAAACTGAGAATTTTATTATGAATTGAGAGAAGTGTCTGAGGTCTGAGGTGTATTGTGTGTCTAAATGGCGTGTATGTTATGCCTTTATTTATAAGGGTTCAAGCTAATTAAGAGATATACTTCAAAATATCAAAACAAATAAGAGATAACTCTCGGCCGATCTCCAAAAGAAAGGCAAAATGCGCCCAAAATAGAAGATAGGGCCGCCGCATTTAAGCTTTTGATCTTCGGATTGGCTCGCCGGCTCTTGTTATGCCTTACTCCTCTTTCCGTGCTTATCCGATCTTTATCTTTAATGCATCTGGATTTCCTTGGACTTATCTTGAGATTTAATTCTTCCATTTGTATTTATCCTCCAAAATTATCTCAATCTATAAAATAGATATTTATCTCAAAGTAAATAATAAAATAATAAAAACGGATAAATACCAAAATATAAATAAAAACAGATAAATACCAAATTATATAATAAAAATGGATAAATACCAAATTATATAATAAAAATCCCATAACATTAAATAATCCATATAAACATGTGATTTAATATAAAATATATATTATTAAACTCGATTTAAGGTCAACGTTGATGACTTTTACGGGTATAATTTGACCGTCATCAGTAGGACTTCATCTTGGCAAGGTAATCCGACATAGACTTGGTTCCTTTTGATGCTTTAGCAAGAGCATCCTTATACTCCAACATGCGTACCTCTGATCGGCTATTATAGAGAGTTTCCAAGGTTGTCCAGACTTCATAAGTGGAAGAACATCCAACGACTTCTGTAAGAACTGACTTTGTCATAGAGCTCAGTAACCATCCCATCAGCAGATTATCCTTGATGATCCATGCATCTGAAGCCAAGGTTAGTGAAGAAGTTGTAGCATGAAATCTGGAGAGTGGATCTGGTGAGGAAGGGGCCGAGTGAAGAAGATGATCTTCCAGCCGATGACCACGAATGATGGGAAGCACTGTGTAACGCCAGAGAAGGTAATTATTTATGTCCAGTTTAACTGTGTAAACCTGATTCAAGTTGCCGGAGAACGGAGGACTAAGAACAGAGGTTGCAGAAGACGATGGGCTAACAGAACCGAAAAGTGGCGGTGGAGGAATAAATGTTTGATAGCTTGTGTATGATGGCTCCGGACGACCAAAGTTCACGACCGGAGGTGGAAGAGTAGCATTTGTGGAGCTCAACACTGGAATACCGGTTGCTACACCAGTAGAGAGAAAAAGGAAAGTTTGTAAGGGAAAAAGGAGCCTGAGTTCCATTGGAGATTGACATGTGAGTGGAAGGTTGTATGGTGGTGGGGATTGCAGTGCTCTGAGCTCCGGTGGTAGGGCTTTCAGTGGTGGGAGCACCGGAGGTTGCCATTTCCGGCCAACCTAGCTCCGATACCAAGAAAACAAATAGATAGGAAGAGAATATTTTCTCATTAATTCAACTTGGTACACATCTTAGTTCATATAGCAACATTCTCTAACAGATTATAACACTTGGTCCATTAACATTATGCCAAGTGTCTAAACTAAATCTAAAGATAGATCCTCATGGATAAACACCAACATTAAACATTATATTAATTCCTAACAACACTCATGTTATTTCAATAGTAAATCCCTTTTAATTATACGTGATGGCTTTGATCAAGTTTGCAAAGGACAAACTTCTCAAGTCTGCAGGTCAGGCCAAATTTTAACTAAGTACTGCAGGTCATACTCAAAAAGCTTGAATACCACAAGCTTCCCGAGTTTGCAGGTCAGGCCAAATTTTAACTGAGTACTGCAGGTCAGACTCAGAAAGCTTGAATACCACAAGCTTCCCGAGTCTGCAGGTCAGGCCAAATTTTAAATTGAGTACTGCAGGTCATACTCAGAAAGCTTGAATACCACAAGCTTCCCGAGTCTGCAGGTCAGGCCAAATTGTAAACTGAGTACTGCAGGTCAGACTCAGAAAGTTTGCAAAGGACAAACTTCTCAAGTCTGTAGGTCAGGCTAAATTTCGAACTGAGTACTGCAGGTCAGACTCAGAAAGTTTTCCTAGGAAAAACTTCTCAAGTCTGTAGGTCAGGCCATCATCAAACGACAAAAGTTAAATAAAGCTTGCAATCAAAAACCAAGTATGTCATCCAATACAGTGAGTAATGCATGGCATACTGGAGGGCCGGAAGAGCAGATCAGATGAGCAGACAACTGAAAAATTTGCAAGGAAAATAACCGGAAAAGGCAAGGTAAGTTGCAAAAAATTTCATATACTATAATTTTTGTATTTATACAATTTTTGATATGACCGAAAAACTAAGTCTGCAGGCTAGACTTCAAAAAATTTAAGTCTGACTGAGCAGACCCCAAAAAATTAAGTCTGACTGAGCAGACCCAAGAACAGACTTCAAAAAATTAGGTCTGTCTGAGCAGACTCCAAAAAATTAAGTCTGCAGGACAGACAAGCCGAGCTCCGCAGAACGGACTCCGCTCAAGCCATTAAAACTGACATCTAAGCTCCGCCGGTTGGAACTAATCAAACATATGTTAGGAAAAACATTAAGTCTGCAAGCCAGACAAGCCGAGCTCCGAAGAACGGACTCGCTCAAGTCATTAAAACTGACATCTGAGCTCCGCCGGTCGGACTCAGCAAACATATGTTAGCAAATTTTATTAAGCCTGCAGGACGGATTAACTAAGATCTACAGGTCAGACTCAGCACATGAGCTCTGCAGGTCAGACTCAATAAGCTTACAAAGGACAAACCCTTTAAGTCCGCAGGTCGGACTCCAAAGATTGGGCTCCGCAGGTCGGACTCCACAATGTTTGCTGGTCAGACTCATCAAATTGAGCTTCGCAGGTCGGACTTGTCAGAAAACCAGTCCGCATGACGGTCTCGAGAAGGCAGGACGAATCCAAATTTCAGAGCTTTGCAGGCCAGGCTCATTAAGTTTGTGGGACAAAGTTAGTTCGCAGATAAACTCAAACCGAGCTCCGCAGGTCGGTCTCCATAGAAAGAAAGTCCGCAAGACGGACAGAAATTCAGAGCACTGGATGTCAGGCTCAGTGCGTTGGCAAAGCTGAGCTCCGCAGGTCGGGCTAGCTCTAAACAGGCATTCTACACGTCAGACTCACACAAGTCCGCATGTCGGATAAATTTTTTGTTCTCCATTTGTTAGGCTTCCTAACTTTTTGAAGTAAACTTCCTAAGTCCTCAAAGGGACCAGAGCTGAGCTACGCAGGTCGGGCTCGTAAACATACAACGAAGCATAAACGAAATGCAAGTTCAAAAACCTAAGAAGCATTAAGGCCTAAGTTCTGTCCAGACTTTGTAGCAGGAGTAAGATTCTTCACAGAAGCATTGCCATGGGGCAGCTCGGCAGGAGCTGTTGAAGCAGAAGCAGCAGCCGTAGAAGGCACTAAATAAGGAGTGGCAGCAACGTTCTCAAAAACCGTTCCACCTCAAAAGATGTGGGCACGAGTGACAGCGTTATAACAATAACTCTGCCACCTGGCAGAGTAGGTCATTGTAAAAATTCTACAAGTCTAGATGACAGTGACCGAACAACACCTCTAACAGATCCGACCTCACAACAAGTAGTTCAGTCAGATCTGGGGGCTTATGACGAGGGTCAGACTAGCCCTAGCAATGTGTCATCTTTATATTGGCTAACCATTAATTGAAGACAGAGAATTAATAGCTAATAAAGGCCAGGAGCCCTAGAGTATAACTGAGAAAGCAGACCTGAACCCCAGGTGGAGGGTCAGCTCGGCCCTTCTTAAGTTACCACCGCAGGTTGGCTCGGTAAGAGTGGAAGTCGGGTAATGCAGTACAGGTCGAGATGGCCCGGGGGGCTCGACGCAGGTCAGCCAGAGCCTTTCATATTCGTATTTGGCACACATTCTTAATAATACTAGATAAACATGGAAAAAATCCAATAATATAATGACATTGATCTTCTCATTTAAAGATATCCATAATTATCCCTAAATTATAGGGATTTACATGTATTAATCCTTAGAGAAATAATAATAATAATGTAATTCCTTGCAGGACAAGGAAAGGGATGAGACATCCTCTATATAAACAACCCTAAGGAACTACGAAAGACTTGATTCCTGAAACATAACAGGATACGTAGGCAACTTGGGAGATACCCAAGCTCAGTCTAAAAATCACCCAAAAAACCATCCTTCGTTCATATTACCCTAGATTAAACGGCCCGGATTTATTTCATAGACGTGATCCAGCATCGTCAGTTTACATAGAATGAAAGTGGAGAAAGACCCGGAAGGAGGAAGAGAATCCATAAGGTTCTAGAGATAGAGCGAATGTAATTATTTTGTTTGGAGGGCGGTGTATACAAATATTTGCTTTGAGGGGGTGTATTTATGCAAATATAACAGTTCAAAGAATATGTAATGCAACAAATTTCCATCTTTATGCAATAGAACGACGTCGTTTTCTCTGTAAAGCAACAAAAAAAAAAAAAAAAAAAAAAAAAAAAAAAAACGCCGTCGTTTCAATACAACAAAAAATTGGACGACGAAAGGCAACTACCGCTTATTATCACTATCTACTTATACTAAAAAAGCGTGAAGCCCCTTGGTTGTACCCCCCTTTCGTCATCCTTTTTTTTCCTTTTTTTTTTTTTTTTCCAGTTTTTCCGAAACGACGTCGTTTCATACTTAGGAGCTGGCTGTTTTGCCCAAATCCACAAGGACACCATTCATTCAGCCCGTTGATACTCACAAACCAAGACACATGTCAACTTTCTCTTGTACATGTGTCATTACCAAAAGCTACCAGGTGGTCACTGCGGGATAAAAATAATAATGAATGTATATTACCTAGATGTTCCATTACAGCATATAAATAATGGAGGCTTCAGGTTCCTATCATCTGGCAATATACTAACACTCTGCAGTTCGTTAAGATTGAGTTTCTTAAAATTGGCCTTTAGTCCTTTACGGTTAAAGATAATGACATGATTAAGTTAGAATTTGTTTAAATAATATTTTTTGCATTTGAATTATGTTAAGATCAGGGCCAGCCCTATAGTGAGGCCAGAGAGACCGCGGTCTTAAGTCCAACGGTGCCGGGAGGGCCCAACGGTACATGTTTCGCTAAAAGAAAAAAAAAATCCGTGTAGATTCAATCCGATCTAACCTAATATAATATATTAATATTTTCTTGATAAAGCCAAACCCCGTTTCGTTGCGATAACATTATTTCAAACCCCGTTTCATTGCGATAACCAGTTTCATTGCGATAATATTATTTTTGATAAAGGCCGAACCCCGTTTCGTTGCGATAACATTATTTCGAACCCCGTTTTTGATAAAGGCCGAACCCAACGGTACATGTCGATCCCCGTTTCGTTGCGATACATTATTTCGTTCGGCAACTCGTATGCAAGAGTACAAAAAATAGTTATGAAAAAAATATCTAGTCACAATAAAAAAAATTATTTGGCCCAAAAGACTACTTTGTATATATGTTTTGAGACTATCAATAAATTGAATTTTGTATTTACGGATGTTAAAAAAGCGATAAGTATGTTTTTCCAAAAAAAAAAAACAACTTCAACTAAAAGGCACAATTCGGGGACTTGGCCTTAAGCCCAATATATGCCAGGGCCGGCCCTGGTTAGGATATATTATTTGGTTTAGATAGAGATCTATTTATCATTACTTAGTTTATAAATATTGTAATTGTGTTCATTATTATCAATCAATACAATCTCATTTTTATTTCTCTATCATGGTATCAGAGCTTTTCGATTTACGTCATTCAGATTGTGGTCAATCGTAATGAAATTCGTTTGGGTGGGGGGGGGGGGGGTTTCGTTACCGTAATCTAAACGAAACCTCACCCCTCAGTTCTTGCATTATCTTTCCCCCTTAATTTTCTTATTTTTCTTTCCATTTCCGTATTTCCCTACCTTCTTTCCTCCGTACCTCTTTCTTCTCCGTTCAATTTTTCCGATCTCTGCTAATTCCTGCTGTTCTTCTCTCTGCTTCCCTCCCTCTCATCGTCCTTGCTTCTCCTCGTCCTGATATCATGTCTATCCTCCTCCTCCTCGTATCTCTCCTTAATTTCCATCCTCCACCAGCCAGTCTTATTCGGCTCAGATCTACTCCCACAATCACGTTTAATTTTTTTTTTTATACTTATTTTCCGGTCACAATCCAGTCTTCAACAAATCTCCACTCTAATTTTCTATTCTTTATTTTCTAGCCTCTCTCCTCATTTTCCTGTTCGTTTTGTCTCGTTCTGCGGGAATCTTGGTTATGAAGTTCGATCCGTTAAAAGGGACGGTGCTCCACCACCGTCGGCAGCTCAACAGCCTCCTCTTCTTCTTCTCTATTTTTCAAGATTCAAATTTGGGCAAAACATCGCCAGCAACAAATTTGGTGTTTGGCTTATCTCGTTTCTGAAGCTCGCGAGATATTTGACAATACGCAAATTTTATGGTGGTCATGGACCAAGTATGACTTGGTGATCTAGGACCAATAGAAATTCAGAAAAACACATGAGGCGCAACCGTGTAAAATATAAATGTCATGTTTTTACAAATTTGCCCCTCTTTTATGAAATCCTATTGGAGGACCAATTATGACATGGTGGTCCTGGACCAACATAAAACTACTGTTGACAATAAAACAACACCCGAGCCATACCCATTTCTCTTATCCATTTTTTATTCCTTTTCTATTATTGTTATTATTGGTTTGTATTTTATTTTATTTTTATCAAATAAATTGATCTCTTGTAATTATTCATCTCACAAATCCCAACTTTTCAATAAAAGGAAAAAAAAATGGACGATCCAATCACTTAAATAGTGATAGTCCCCCCAATATATTTTTCTTTGTCTTGCTATTCTTTTCTCCTATTATTTTCTCCAGTTTCCAAACAATCTACATCCTTTCTTTCTTTTTTTCGTTTGAATCATTGGCGCATTAGATCCAAGAGACTTATGATTTATTCAACGAGCAACATAAGGCGGCTTGATTATACGAAGACGATGCAACGTGTATTGCTCAGTTAAATGGTGGCTACATAAATGACAATCAGAGAAACATATTTCACCAAATCTCCAGAAGATAGGCCATATTTATGTTCAGCAAATCAGATCAAGTGACAAAATAGAAGATCTGTTTACTAAAATATTGACTACCGCTATGTTCAAGAGTTTGATCTAGAAGATCAGGACGCGCAAACTTAAAGATCTGAAGAGATGTTAAAATCAGGGGGAGTATAACACAAATGAAAGTTGTACTCTTTTTCCTTCGCTATGATTTTTTCACATATGGTTTTTCCATAATGAAGGTTTTAACGAGGCAGATTATCTGCGGACGGACATCCAATGGGGAGTGTTATAAATATACTCGTAATATGTGGATGCCCATTAGATATAATATCTATCTCTCCGTGTAAAGTACTAGCCCACAGCCAGTCTACTGTTATTCCCCGTGCGCAATTAAAATAAATAAACGAAAATTAAATCAATAATTTTATTTAATATATTTAAAAAGACTATATTACAATAGTAATTGAAATAAAATACGATGCAATACAAAACCGAGACGAGTCGAAACTCTGTCCTTAAGACAATTTTGGCCCGGTATGTACCCCGGTTGTTACCAATTGTCTCCCAGGATAACTCGGTTATACCTGTTCAAGTAGAGGTACTTCAGACTTGAACCACAGCGAACTCTGACAATGCCCAGAATCTCTTCGACTCGTGAATGGACTCGAAATGAACACCACGAACTGAACAGAGGTCGAAAATGCTCAAAAACTACAGGACTTGAAGTACTAAGATGTATGTGTATGATGCAATTTCTGAACTCTCTCTTAACTCTATCATTCCTCCATTCATTTGAGGATGTTTATATAGTGGACCTTTGTGAAACTGATGCCTTTTCATTTCCTTACTTAATGCTCAAGCATTCATGGCATTAAATTAGGCATTCATGGTTGAATATAAACTGACAATGATTCAGCTTCTCAGCATTGAAGATGCTTTCTAGAATTCGAGCTACCGAGCTGAGCTTGTGTTGGTCAACCGATCTGACTGAGCTTATTCGAATATAGCTCATTCTGAATGTGTATTGATATGGGCCAAGACCAAAAGACTTTTGTATAAAAAGTTTAATACTGTCCTGGGCCCCCAGGCCTATTCCCCAAAGCCAAAGCCCAAGCCCAAGCCCAAGCCCAAGGTCAACGGACTCGGGCACGGGCGGGCGGCGGCGGCGCACGCGCGCGTGTGGCCATTTTAGCAGAACACCTGACCGCTAAAACCAACCCGCTATCTCTCCTTTTTCTAGGAGTTTATACTACATACAACATTCTTCCCACATATATACTAGGAATTGATTCTCTCAACTCCCAATGTGGTACACTGTTTAGTTGAATACTCTTCAACTTTCACTTCCAACATTAGCTCTTTCAACCACCCGACTTTAAGCGTTAATTTCTCATTCACTCGTTATCCGAATTGAATGATTCCAAATCCTGAATTCATCTACGACTCACGTAGTTTTCAGAATTATCAAAACATTACATATATTCTATACAAGAATATATCCGAAATACGCTTACAAAGTCACAGAATAAAATGATTATAAAATCATTTTTAATTCAATTCCTCTATATCTCCAACATCTACTTAATAGCTAAGTCTCATCGCAAACACGACGTAGTGGATAAACATCGACGTAAATACACAAAGTGATCGATGGATGTTTTTACACCATAAAGCCATATGTAATATGCCGTGTCTTTATTAAACGGTGCCAAGATCAGATAATATCAAAAAGGGGACGAGCTTTACCGATGCATATCAGCTACCTTGTATATATATAAATAAAAGGATATAAAAGGATATGTATTAGATTATAAAAAGGTGAGAATTTTCCATAACAGAGAATACTAATAGTAAAGTGATCAATCCTTTTGTGTTAAACGAACATAGCCGCTCGTGAATAAGCTCGTGTTCGGCTCGTTAGTGTTCGTGATCGTATGTTCGTTTAGCTTAACGAGCCGAGCTCGAACATGATTGTAGGCTCGTTTACTTAACGAACGAACACGAGCCTGGTTCGCGAACGTTCGATTATGTTCGCGAATGTGCTTATATAAATACATCAATTTACAGTAACCCTGACTCAAAATAGCATAATTCATTCATTCATCTAACAGAGCTTATAGATTAAATTTATATAATAGTTAGATATTCTTATAGTAATTTTTATTGTGTAATATATGTAATTTTAATGTATAACTTGTTATTTTTACATTTACACTTTATGTTTTATATCTTGACGAACCGAACTCGAGCCGATCTCGAGCCAAAAGACCAAAAATATGTTTAACGAGCCGAGCTCGAACACGAGCTCGAACATTTCATCTTTTAAACGAGCCGAGCTCGAACATAAATTTTTGTTCGTTTAACAAACAAACGAGCTCGAACGAGCTCGTGAGCTAAACGAGCTCGAGTTTGAACCACCAATACTCGGCTCGGCTCGGCTCGTTAACAGCTCTACTTTTGTTTTCTTATTGACAGTACAGTGAAGAATCAAAGCGTCCAAAATATTCTGGTTCCACTTTGTTGTTGTTAGTAGTCATGGAAATCTGTAAAGAGTACAGTTTGTCTGGCGGCATTAATCGTAAGAGGTTGGTTCTATTCAGGAGGCAATTTGGGCAAACTGCTTTGGTCGGAGCAGGATTGCTCTGGCAGTAGCATTACCCATAAAAAAAAGGACAATTATTGGAAAGGACAAAAAGATTTACAAAATTATCAAAAATGACAGACACATTATAAAGACAATTTTTCCCTTATTAATTATCTGACCATTTTTTCTCCCAAAATTCAGAAAATAGAAACGTGGAAACATAGCTGAAATCATGGAGCACTCCCAAACCCACGATTAATTCTCACAATATCTCAAACCCACACCCACGATGATGAGAATAAAATTCCATTCTTTCTAAAAAAATCTACCTTACGACTGAATCAATTTCATAGCAAATTGGGAAGAGACAAATTGCCAATAATTAGAGTCGGGAATCAGAGTCAAAGGAAAAGTAGGTGCAAGAATCGATTGGTAGTGTCACTTAACAGCGACACTGCTAAGTGTCACTTAACGGTGACACTCGTATAAACGAGACGAATAAGACCTTAGAGACGCCAATGTCAATGCTTGTTGACACTGTTAAAGTAGTAGCAATAACCATAGTCTCAATAAACACACATCACACAACGACACTAACCAACGGCATTCAATCAATGACATAAAGAGTGACACTATTAATAGTCACTGTCACCGTAACACGAACCACGGTCTCTCTGCTCTTCACCAGCGGCCGGCATATGATGTTGTCATTCACTTGGAACTTGCTTAGAAATGGAGGAAAGACTCATTAGAAATTGGGGGAATTGGCAGCAATTCATTATAGATTTGGGCATGACAAGAGTTTTGGTATTGTAACGCCCCGCTCCCAGATACCGAGCCCTTATCCGGAAGAGAAACGTTCGGCGCGTATAGCATTAAATAAATCTAATATTATACGCAAGCCTCTACGTCGTCGTATCAAAATAAAGCAAACGGAAGCTAAAAGGACTCGGGTAAAAACATAAAAGCCACTATGAATAGAAAGTAACCATACTAAAGATGGATAGATAAAAACACAACGATGAAAAACCCCAAAGACTTATACCATACGATGTCTTAAAAGTGGAAGTACCACAAATCTAAGAAAAGTAATACAACTAGTCTAGTACAACCTTTACAAAGAAATAAACTAAAAGCTTCGCCAAGACTTCAATGTCTTCAAAAGTCGTCATCTACACTTGGGAAACCTGTTCGTCTTCTCACCCCACAATGCATACAAAAGAAAATGCAAAGGAGGTAAGTACAAAGTACTTAGTAACAGTGAGAAGCTATGACAACAATTATAATTTATAAAGAGAAGATATTTAATCGTTTAGTTATTTATGTGTGACCGACTCAATCTAGGGTTCACTTCATGCCCATCGACATGTCATGACTATACGTTTCTAACTTAGCTTATCTTTGTTACATCATGAATAACAAGGGCACTACGCCTAGTAATAGGATGTACTAGGACAACTGAGTGCAACCTACTTAGAGACACGCTCTAGTAGCCCCGGGAATATCTGAGTCCCGATAGTGTGATGACCGGCAGAGTGCACCAGACGCTTTATCTGGCCAATCGATTGACTGACGTCACCAAAACCAAGCCTTAGAAACGGCGTCAAGAAAGGGACAGACCTTTTCTAGGTTAGACGGATCCTAACCGGCAGTGTACCGGGTCAAATTGTAGTGATAAAGTGGTGAGTCAGGTGTCGAATCCTCAGGGAAAAAAGTGGTAATTCTTTTAAGTGTGGTTAAACACCAAAGAGCTGCTATTAACTCGATCTAAACCGCAATTTTATAACACAGATTACTACTACTCTAACCAACATAAAATAAATGCGTAATTTAAAAGTTATTCTAATACAATATATATAGATATATAAATATATATAGATGTACATAAATAGTAAAATATATATATATATATATATATATATATATATATATATATATATATATATATATATATATATAAATATATAGATACCAATATATAGTTTATAGACTAGACTAGCCAAAGTATATGTAATCAATTTATTCGATCTTTTCAATTAATAGAATGTGTTCGATCTTCCTTTTTATTAGGTCCAATTGAGTAAATGAAACGGTGTACTCCTAATGTCAACAATTCCTCCTCATACGAGCGTATGAAATTGTCATATGTCAAATTGTCATCGGTCCAATGTCCACAATCGCCCCATGCTAAACTTAGTTAGTCAAAACAGTACCGAGTACAAATCTACCCCGGATAAAAGAGGTGATTCCATTTGTCGATGGCCGATGTTATTCAAGAGGCTCCGGTTGTCATGCGGATCGATTTAATACAAACGGTGTAGTTTCAATTAAACTGTGATTTTAACATTATTAAGATCTCGAGTACAAATTTTAATAAGATTTGTTTTACTATGACAAATCTGCCCCCGGGTAGGAAATAGGATTCCGTTAATCAGACGGCCATTTTTACCCTCCGGTTTTTCTATTTTTACTCATATCCTGACTTCTCTGATCAGTTCATCGTCAGGTTATATGTGGTATTCATCGTGATTGATTACTTCATTCCGAATATGTTATCGTTACGTAGGGAAATAGAAAAAGATTCATTTTAACTCAATTTTAATCAATTTTATTTTAACATCATTCTTTTAACGAAAAGATCGAAATAATACGATTACATAACTTTGGCTAGTTATTAGATTTAGCCTAATAACATTATAAAAACTAAAAAGAAAAAAATAACAAACATAAACATAATTATTATAGAAATTACCCGATTACAACTGCTGACTCAGAAATCGTTTTTTTCCGGATATTACAACGACTTCAGCAACAACGAACTTCCGATAATTTCTCGAGCATTATCACGATACTACTACTACTTTATTTATTTTGGCATAAGGCCTATTTACAAACTAAAGAAAAGAGGGGATAGATAATATATATAGAATACTGTATATATATATTGGTACCCTCTGAAAGTGAGTCTCTGCATCCCTATTTATAGAAAAACTCCCTTCCCGGACCGGTCCTGAATTTTTGCCGGATCGGTCCGGTGTAATGATTGCCCCATGTTACTAATGATGATTCCCATGTGAGCGGTTAGAGAAGGTAATGATTACCTATAATTATATATAATTATATAATTATATCATTATCTTGTAAAATTCATAACTTGCATTCCCGAACTCCAAATGACATGATTCAAGATTACCTATAATTATATATAATTATATAATTATATCATTATCTTGTAAAATTCATAACTTGCATTCCCGAACTCCAAATGACATGATTCAAGATTCATTGGAAATCTCGTTGAATTCTCTACAACTTTCATCAAGACCACTTCTTCAGAAAACGTATTCTCGATGAGCCATTTGTATTACGTGTCCTTTTCGAGATTTTTCAATAGTACGAATCAATTAGCCACTTGACCATCATTTAAGTTGTAGACCTCTAATCTTCATGATTTAAAGTGCTTTAGAAATCTTATATGAAGATCTTCAACTTTCGTGAAGAACATTTTCCCAGAAAATGTCTTTTTAACGAGCCATTCCCAATACATGTCATTCTCGAGATTAAGAAACAATTATCCCCTTGACCATTTACATCAGTGACGCTTTATAACTTCCTTCCAACAACTTGAATTTGACTTCAAAAAAATGTCGATACTCGGGATTTCAGTTTATCTTAGGATTCTTCAATGAAATAAACACAAAATACCCGTGTAAAATAGACACAATACTCCGGTCACTAAAAACCGGTAAAAACTACAACTTTTTACTATAAATACTAACTTTTACTACTAACTATACTAAACTATAAAGATTAATATTTTATACTAATTATATCATAATTTCACATATTTTACATAGAATTTGTCGATAAAACATAATAATATTACGTATATTTAATCATATAAAAATAATACATCAAATTACTCCCCACTTAGCTTTTGATCGTCCTCGAGCAAAAATAAGCGGTAATATATAAATAAATAATATAATTGATCAAATTAAAATTTCAAAAGTAATATATATCGTCAATATTACAAACATATAATTTATAACTTTTATAGAAATTTAATAAGAGAGAAAGTTTATATAACTTAAATAAATTAAATATCAAATGTTAATCAGATGGAAACATGCATGCAATAATTCATAAATATAAATAAAATATTAGAATTACTTTCTATCTTGATTATTACGAATTTCCGGAATCATTAACTAAGTCAGATAGAAGACACAATGGCTTATAATATATTAGGATAGGACATTGGTTAATCGAAAAGATAGAAAAGGAAATCAAAAAGAGAAAGAGGCAAGTCGTACGTACCTACGTCTTCACATTTTTTGATCAAAAACAATTCCGATTAGTAACATCCTTTTATTCCAACTATTTTTCAGATTTTCTCTCTTCTTTTTTTCTTTTAAACATAAATATTAATATTAAGAACTAAAGCGTGAGTGTGTGTAGAAAAATCAAATTTTACAAGCATTGCTTCATCAATATTGATCGGAGTACTACTCTTTCGATCTAAAATTACGAGTCCGGTTTCCTTAAACCCGTAATCATTCTTGAGATCTTTTGATTCGACTTATGCCTTCATTCCCAGCAATAGGACATTTCGAGATAATACCCTAGCTGGACTACTATCATCAGGCATTATTATTAATTTTATATTGTCGATCAAAGATAGGGAAGATACCTGACATTTGATTAGTTATGTGTAAAAATGGTGCTTTGTTCCTAATATAATTTTTTCATAGGATACTAACATATCTGAACTCATTTCCAAAATCAGCTATTTTGGAAGCGTCATGAGGTGAGAACATCTATATTAGAACCTATCTACCCATTCCAATCTCAGCATATACCATTTTTCTCAACTCTTAACTCTTTTTGTCATCATCTCCTCTCATAAGTACGTACAAACTCGAAGGATTTCAAAGAAATGTAGACCAAAACAAGCTAAGGGTCGGAAATTTCTAGTTAATCAAAATGGCTAAATTCCGAGTGAGGTCTTGATCACTCTTTAAAAAAACTGAGGTAGGGTCAAAAATTGGAAATTTATTCAGGTAGGCTATTTGGCTATAGTTATATTTTTGTGGTGTCCAAAAAAAATCATCATTCCTAATTTTGATTCCAAATTCATAATTTATCTTGAAAAGAAAATTATCTAAAAATTTATTTATAAATATAAAAATTACTTGAATAATTCCATAAAAGAAATATTTGACAAAAATTATTTAGTTATACATACTTAAAATCTTAAAAATCTTATAAAAGATATAAAACATATTCATAATATATCTAATATATTTTACTAAATCAAAAATTAATCTTCTCAAATTATATCATTTTTATTCATATATTAACTAACTTAAATCATTCAAGAAAAACTAAGTAAATAAGTAATTAAAGTACTAATTTATATGAAAAAGGTTATATTTTATAAATTTTTTTTTTAATTTTTTCGAAAATTTTAATGAAATTTTCAAACATAACTCTACTCCCCACTTACAAAGTGGCATCTTCCCGATGTTCAATGAGTATGAAAAAGTAGGTTCGAAAATTAAATTAAAATTATAGATGATCGTTTTAAATATCGATAACACGCGTATATTAAAAACAAACAAACATATATATTAAACAAAAAGAAACTATTACAACTAAAAGATTCAAAATAAAACAAACTTACTAACTAACTTACTAACCTTAATCAACTTACTAACTTATTAAAGCAAACCAACCTTAAACAGACTTAAATAAAACCAACAACAACTATCTCAAATAGTTGACGAACAACCCGGATTTTCCACTGGTAGCAATCCTCTACGATAATCACGAGACGGATATATCTCATCAGAAGCAATTTCAGGGACTTCATTCAAATGAATACATAACCTTGAAATTAACCAAGCAAAAGGCATCGGCCTTCCATTATTATACCGTTCCACTGCAAAGTTTACTGCCGTCTTAAAAATCAAAATCCCCCAGTCCACATGAGCTCCGCTTATCAACGCAAACAACAAAAGTATCTCACTATCACTAACCCACGCAAAGTCACTAGTCGGATAGACTCGTGAGTTAATGAAGTGTTTCCATGCTCTCAGATGAGCAGGTAGAGCTGAAGTGGTAGAGTCGTAATTTTGATCGAACTCTGGAAACAAATATGGAAAAGCTTCCGTGACATAGTTGACAACGTTAAAGGAGTTCCCTAACGCCCATTGATATTCAAAATGAAGATTATGGATTTGATTGAAAATCGGTATTTCGTAGATATGATTTATAATATGAGGTGACAAGTGAATAAGTGTACCACGAACGGATACAAGTTGTGACGGATCGACCGTACTGACAGTAGAGAGAGCGGAATAAAATTCCCTAACGATAGAAACATTAATCCTACCTCTTGGATTCCTTACAAACTTTCTCCAACCTCTATTCTGAATTAAATCCTTCCCTGACTGATCAATTTTTTCATAGTTGATACCCTTTTCAACCAAAATTGGAGAATTTGCAAACCTCGCATTCACCAACAAATTAACATTTGAATCGCTAGACTCCGAGACAAAAACATCTAATGCCTCCGGATCGTATGAATTGACTGACGGTGATGACCGGTTTGACATTTTAAACTGATTTAAAAAAAACAGAGAGTGAAAGATGAAAGTAATAAGTGAATTTGCAATTTATTTACTTTCACTCTCTTCCCTTAAATGGTCAAAAAATTAGAGTACACGTGCATGCATACCAACACTTTCAGCATGACTAAGCAAAGTTAACTCCCGGATCGGTCCTGAAAACTGACCGGACCGGTCCGGTTTTAAAATGTTTTCACCGTGTACATGTTGTAAAATTCAAGTTTGCTTGTTTATCTTTAATAGGCTCATGGCTATTAGAATTTATATAAGTTAATAAAGTTTATCTAAATGATACGGATAACCGATACACGAATTATATTTTAAAAACGACATACGAAAATATATTTTTTTTTTTTTGTTCTTAGAATTTTTATGAAATATTTAAATACTATTAAAAATGATTAAATTTACTACTACGACATAAAACGATTATGAAAACAAAAAACTATTAAATTAGCAAACTTAGTATTTAATAAAGTTAAAATGCGGAAAATAAAATAAACAGACAGAAAATGTTTAAAACTAACAAAATTGTATGAAATCAAACAATGTCAACATCATCATCCTCAGCTGGATAAACTGGATCATTCAAACTTGGAACCGATGACGTAACTGGCTGTGGAAACGTAGTCGTGGTCCGAACTGAACTGTCGAGACCTATCGAACTCATACTTGACGTCATCCTTGCAAAATCCGAAAATCCTCCCCAGCTAGATGTAACAAAGACACCCGAGAACCCGTATAAAAGACACCCCGACCACTAGACCGGCTTCCAAAAGGATTTGGCATATGATGAAAGCTCGAGATGGTGGGATAGGTGCTATCCAATCTGCGGTAAAGTATATGGGTCGATTGACGGGCGGATAGGCGGTTTTATCGAAAGAAGGATTAAGATGCATCCGCTCATGTCTCAACATCCCTCTACGTAAATCATCACTCCACCGCCTACTCGCTCAAAGCAAACAAAGCCATATTAGCCTGTCCTCGGGCTACATCGACACTAAAGATTGAAACATATCGTATGTAATGGTGTTTGGGAGAGAAGTCGTCGCCGATCGAGAAAAAGATGAAAATGCCGAAACCGGTGGGGCGGTGGAGGTGCACTACGTCTAACTATCGAGTCTATCGAACCCTCTCGGAGACCTCCTCGGACTAGGGCCTATCAGGGACTCATCTGCCATAGTTAATTTATCGTTAGATAGGAAAGGAACTCCTGATCTACGACATAAATCCGAAATAAAGCCAGGAAAGTACATGTGACTCCCCGCCTTGGCGTAACAATAAACTCGAAAACCCTTCTATACATAATTTTCCCCACATCCACCTTAATATCATGAATCATCGCCCAAGTAATGCATAAATCTTCTTTACCAAAGGCGGTGTGTTTGGTAGTGGGATAGAGAGTATGGCTCAAAAATCTTTTGATTGCCCTCGATCTCTAAAACACTTCCTATAATTAAATCGTTGTCCACCCACTCGCCGTAGCATCAAACTCCCTCCGAGCTCTAGAGGCAACCGCTCATACATAGCGGGATCATCTAATCTATAAACGGCTACGTAATCCTCTTCATCCGGAAAAACTTCTACCCCTAAAACAAAGCATTGATAAGTTCCGGACTAAAAGACACATTTCTAGATCTAAGGGGGATAGACTCTATCATACTATCCTCAGTGGGTGTCAAAGTAGACAGAACTGCATAAAACTCTGCCACTAAGGTAGTATTGATCTCTCCTGTCCTCTGAGCTGCAAAATCCAACCATTGGCGTCTTGCAAAAATACGCCTAACTTCCTCTCCTAAGTCATCAAAATCTAAGCCTCTTTCCAACACAACTCCACATTTACTATAGATATTCTTATAAGCATTCTTAGCTTGAGGTGAAGCTGTAGCAGCAAAACTAACAGATTCTTCTTCCGGTGTTAAATCTTTAAGACCTACGACTGGTACTTCTATTGGAATATTAGGCTTTCGTTTCTTAGAGATTTTGCGACTAGATGAGGCCATTCTACGAATTTTTGAATAACAAAAGAACAACAAAAACAAGAAAAAAAAACAACATAAATAAAATGTCACAACACACTTAAAAATCCAAACAGTTGAAAATAAATCTAAAAATTATAAAAATCATGAAATTGATAACTAGAGTAAACAAATTATACCTTATAATGAACAAAACGGTGAAAAGTGACCGGAAAAGTCGTAGAAGCCACCGGGATGAAATGGAGCTTGTGTTCGATCTTTTTCGAATTTTTCACTTGTGTTGAAGAGAAGAGAGTAAAAAAGGAAGAATATATATAATGGTATAGTGTAATTTGTATTTTGAAGAGAAAAAGAAAATTTTTTGGGGTGGAGGTGGTGGTGCGGCTGCTGAAAAGAAAAGAGGAGAAATGAAGAAGAAGAAAAGATCCCGTCTTTTTAGGTTAACTCGAACCCGGATCGGTCCTGGATAAGGGCCGGATCGGTCCGTGTGAAATTTTTATGATTTTTTCGAAATTTTTTATTTTTTTGGATTTTGGATATAAAACTTATAAAACTCAATAAAAACTTAATAAAAATAGAAAATAAAATTTATAAATTTTATAACAATTTCTCAAAATTTATAAAATCTTTATAAAACTTATTTAAAAGTTTATAAAAATTCAATAAATTTATATTAATTCTTATAAAATATCTAAAAACTTAAAAAACTTTTTATAAAACTCCTTAATTTTATAAAGATCCAATTTTATAAAATTTTCAAAGTTCTGCAAAAAAAATTATAAAACTAAAAACAATAAAAGACTTGAACTTACGGGGTTTCTAATTCTTCAATTTCTATAAACTCCAGATTTCTAACATACCGTTCAAGCAAACTAAATCCTAGAAACGTAGCGTTTGAATTAAGTCTTGGAAGTCCATCGGGATTTTCGGTTAACCACCTAATCGTTCCCTTCTTAATTACAATCAAACACTCATTCTGAGATTGAGTTATATTTTTCCCACATTGCCCACTGTGTTCAATCTTTCCACAGATTCTGTACTTCCTTAAAAACTTAGCCCTTCTCTTTATCGAGCTTCTCGACGTACCATTACAAACTTCTTTCAATTTTTTCTCTCTCAACAATTGCTTGTTCTTTCCAAAAACTAAAGCTTCTATAGTAAAGGCAATATCTTTATCAAGACCTAAATTTAAAAGTAAAACAAAAATTCCTAATCTATCTAAAAAAGACATCCAGTTCTTTTACGTCTATCCGGTAAAAGACGAAACTAGTTTAGACATATAAAAGTAAAGATAAAACCTGGTAATGTGATACTTTCAGCTTATCAGAGCACTGCTTTTTAATCTTTCGGAGGGTCGATCAGCAACATCACTTCATTTATGAGAGAGACTTCTTCACCTTCCAGAAATAGTTTCACCCTGTGACCATTGGCTATAAAATTGTATTCCCATTCGTTAGTTCAACGGCTCCGCATTTATAAACTCGTGTTACTTTAAATGGTCCCGTCCATCTTGATTTAAGCTTTCCGGAAACAACTTTAAACGTGAATTGTACAATAACACTCGATCACCTACATGGAACTCACGACTATAGATTCTCTTATCATGGAAGGATTTCGTGCGTTCCTTGTAGATTCGAGCATTTTCATATGAATCAAGGCGAAATTCTTCTAATTTCGTTAACCGAAGTAGTCTATGATCACCGACGACCTTAGGATCGAAATTCGAAATCTAATAGCCCGAAGGCTCGGTGTTCTAATTCTACCTGGGAGATGACAAGATTTACCAAAGACTAATTTGTAGGGAGAACGACCAATTGGAGTTTTAAAAGTCGTTTCGTATGCCCATAACGCATCATCTAGTCTAAGCGCCCGCTTTTACGGTTTGAATCCACTGTTTTTTCTATGATTCTTTTAATCTCTCTATTCGACACCTCTACCTGACCACTGGTTTGCGGATGATAAGGTGTTCCTAACTTATGCGTTACACCATATTTTTCAATTAACTTAGTAAATGGTCGATTGCAAAAGTGTGACCCTCTATCACTAATGATCGCCCTTGGAATGCCATATCTAGTGAATATGTTCTTTTTAAGGAATCGTATGACAACCTTTGGTATCATTAGTGGGAAGAGCAAACTTCTACCCATTTCGAGACATAATCTACCATTACAAGAATAAATCTTTTTCCAAACGATATAGGGAAAGGTCCCATGAAATCTATACCCCAAACATCAAATAACTCACATTCTAAAATAGGTTGCATAGGCATTTCATGTTTTTTCGAGATATTTCCCCATTTTTGACATGATTCACAAGATTTAACATATGTATACGCATCTCTATAAAGTGTAGGCCAATAAAAACCACATTGCAAAACTTTAAAAACAGTTTTCCAACCTCCATGATGACCTCCTGCCTCACGATCATGACAAAACGATAAAACACTTAAAATTTCATTATCGGCACACATTTTCTTGATTATCCCATCCGAACATTTACGGAAAAGGTCTGGTTCCTCCCAGTAATAAAATTTTAAGTCATAAAAGAACTTCTTTTTCTGTTGCCAAGTCCAATGAGACGGAATGTAATCACAGGTTAAGTAGTTAACGATATCTCCAAACCAAGGTGAATTTTCCTTAGAAGGAATTCTTTTCTTTAATAACTGCATGGTTGAAGGCATATCGATCCTAAACAGTTGTTCATCAGGAAATGAATCTTTAATTTCATTTCCTAATTCTTCATCAGTTTCCATTCTACTTAGATGATCTGCTACTACATTCTCACTTCCTTTTTTATCTTTAATCTCAATATCAAATTCTTGAAGTAGGAGAATCCATCTAAGAAGACGTGGTTTCGCATCTTTCTTACTCAGTAAATATTTCAATGCTGAATGGTCTGTATAAACTATTACCTTAGAGCCAACAATATACGATCTAAACTTATCTAAGGCAAAAATCACAGCCAACAGTTCTTTTTCTGTAGTTGCATAGTTCAGTTGAGCTGCATTTAGCGTGTGAGATGCATAGTAAATAGCTTTGAGAATTCTATTATACCTTTGACCTAAAACAGCTCCTACAGCTAAATCGCTTGCATCACACATAATCTCAAAAGGTAAATTCCATTCTGGTGCTACCAATACTGGTGCAGTAATCAACTTCGCTTTCAGGGTCTTAAATGCTTCCATACATTTACTATCAAAATTAAAAGGTACTTCTTTTTCAAGCAAATGACTTAGAGGTTTTGCTATCTTCGAAAAATCTGCAATAAATCTCCTATAAAATCCTGCATGTCCAAGAAATCCTCTTAAAGTCCTTAGATTAACTGGTGGAGGCAATTTTTCAATTACCTCGACTTTAGCTTTATCAACTTCGATTCCTACTTCAGAGATTCTATGACCTAGTACAATTCCTTCGATACCATTAAATGACATTTTTCCCAATTAAGCACTAAATTGGTATCCTCACAGCGTTGTAACACTCGTTCTAAGTGTAACAAACAGCCATTAAAAGAGTCTCCGTAAACACTAAAGTCGTCCATAAAAATCTTTAAGAATTTTTCAACCATATCAGAAAATATAGACATCATACATCTTTGAAATGTAGCAGGAGCATTACATAAACCAAACGGCATTCTTTTATACGCGAAAGTTCCATAAGGACAAGTGAAAGTAGTCTTTTCCCTATCTCCTGCTGCAATGAAAATCTGTAAATATCCTGAATAACCATCTAAGAAACAATAATACTTATGTCCACTTAAACGCTCCAACATTTGCACTATGAATGGAAGTGGATGATGATCTTTCTTAGTATGATCATTTAGTTTTCTAAAATCAATGCACATTCGATATCCTGTAATTTCCCTTGTTGGGATCCATTCATTCTTATCATTCTCTTTCACTGTGAAACCTCCTTTCTTTGGTACAACTTGAGTTGGACTTACCCATTCACTATCCGATATAGGAAAAATTATTCCTATTTCTAATAGCTTAATAACCTCTTTCTTAACGATTAACTGCAAATTTGGGTTGAGGCGGCGTTGCGGTTGAATACAAGGTTTAGCATCTTCTTTTAGAATTATCTTATGAACACATATCTCAGGGCTAATACCTCGAATATCGGCAACTGTCCATCCAAAAGCTTTCTTATGCTTTTTCAACATTCCTAATAATTGATCTTCTTGTTGCTCCGTTAAAGTTGATGAAATAATAAGCGGTAATAGATTATCAATTTCAAGAAAAGCATACTTGATTTAAAGGTAACGGTTTCAATTCCGCATTCTTCGGCGGATCTTCTATTGATGATTTAAGAAGCGGTCCTTCTAGTTCTAACTCCAAATACTTATGCCATGGTGGTTTAAAAGTAAAACGCGCCTTCGTCAGAGAAAGGATTATCTCTTTCATTTCAATGTCTTCCTCATCTTCTTTATAGATAGATAGAGTTAAGCATTCTTCTAATCTGTCTTCAAAAGTTGGTAAGCGATTATCATAGACAGAATGAATATCTTCTATAAAAGAACATGATTCGGTGATGTATATTGATGGTTCATAGCTTTGAAAATATTGAAAGCAACTTCATCTTCATTGACTCTCAAAATTAATTCTCCTTTCTGAACATCGATTAAAGTTCTCCCCGTAGCTAGAAATGGACGTCCTAAGATAAGCGGCGCCGAAAATCCTTCTTCCATCTCCATAACTACAAAGTCTTGGAAAATAGAACTTGTCTACCTTAACCAATATGTCCTCAATTATTCCTTTAGGGTACTTAATCGATCTATCCGCCATTTGCGAGTCATTTCGATCTTAGTAAGCTTTCCTATGCCTAGCTTTCTATAATCCTCATAAGACATGAGATTTATACTAGCTCCCGAGATCACATAAAACCTTCTTAAACGAGAAATCCTCCAATTTCACATGGAATGGTAAAACTTCCGGGATCTTTCGTTTAGGTGGTAACTTATCCGCAAAATTGCAGAACATTCTTCATTTAGGCATATATTCTCATATTCTTCTAATTTTTTCTTATTTGATAGAATATCTTTCAAAAACTTTCCATAGGCAGGCATATTTATCAGAGCTTCGATAACAGGGATATTAACATGAATATGACGAAAAGTATCAAGGAAAAGAGCATACTTCTGATCAGTCTTAATCTTTTTAATTCGATCTTTAGGTGGAAAAGGTAAAGACTCTAAATCTATAACCTTTGGTTCCGAAGTCCTTCTCTCTTTTCCTTTATCCTTTGGAGTATTACTTGATCGCCATGTTTCAGGTTCTTGAATTTTTTCTTTTAAAATATTCCCTGAATCAATCTCTACTTCAGGTTCCTTCTGTTCTTCCTGTTTCTCATTCTTGTTTTCTTTATCTTCTACTCTCACATGTTCCTTAAATAAAGTCCTTAAATCTTTATCCATGGGGTCTTTCAAAATCCTAGGGATTTTTACCCATTTTTCACCTTCATTTTCAGGTTCCAAACTTCTATTCCTTTTCAAGAAATTCTCTATGATTTCCTCTTCCTCATCAGTGAATTCAAGTTCATCTTTAGTCTCTTCATTTTTATCTAAATCATTTTCTACTTCATTATTCCCGAAGTTTTCTACTCCATTACTACCGTAGAGTTTCCTACTTCTCGTAACTACAACATTTACCTCTCTTGGGTTTCTTTCAGTATTACTTGGTAATCCTCCAGGAGGTCTACTGTTGTTACGTTCACCTTCCCTACTCAAATGATCTTCCATATTCCTTAATGAAGCTTCTATCGTTCTCATTCTGGTATCATGTCCACTCATAGATGTTTTCATTGAACTTATGTCCTTACTGACTGAACCTATAGAAGTCATCATTGTTTCCATATTCTTAGCTTGAGTAGATACTACACCCATCATATTTTCCATCAGTTTTTCCCATTTTTCAACTCCTTCTGTAGGTTGAGTTGAACTTTGAGTTACTGGTATACTTTGAGTGGTATGCTGAGGATAGGATCTTGGTAATGATTGTAAACTCTGATTAGATGTATTTCCTTGGTAAACTTGATTATTATTCATATTTTTATACTGAACTGGATACGGCGGTTGTCCTGGCTTACTAGGGTTTTCTGACCATCTAAAAGTTGGGTGATCTCTTCTAATAGCATTAAACGAGTTTGAATATGCATTGTTCAAATTCCTATGTTGCTGAAGAAAACTCACCTCCTCTCTGGAATATCCTGTTGGTTCTTCTATCCCTAATGACACATTATCATGACTTGAGTATTCAGTTGGAGTATTATTTTCTGAACTTTGATTCTTACCTTGTTGTAATCCATCAAACTTTCTACTCAAATTCTCCAAGTGTGCTAGAACTTCCGTGTTTGACGTACATTCTCCTGCAAAAGCTACTTTTCTAGTGCTAGAACCGGTTTCCCACATTCTATTATTTTTGGAAATCTTTTCTATCGCATCGTAAACTGTTTGAGCTTCACTCATCATTAACGAACCACCACATGCATGATCTACATCTGCACGTGAATCCTTTCTTAGTTTACGACAGAAAAGTTGAATTTGCATATCTAAAGAATAACCATGATCGGACAAGCTCTTAACAATTTTTTAAACCTTTCCCAGGCATTCCCAAGTGTTTCTTCAGATCCTTGTCTAAAATTAGCAACCTCGACCTTTAATTCCAAATTCCGTCCTGGAGTGAAATATTGTTTCAGAAATTCAGTTTGAATATCCTCCCAACTAGTTAACGAGTGGTGTGGAAGCGACATAAACCAATCTCGGGCTCGTCCTTTCAAAGAAAAAAGAAACATAGTCATTCTCGTTAATTCCTTATGAGCACCTTGACTTTTGGCTGTATTGCACAGTTCTTCAAACAGATAGAGATGATGATGTGGATCTTCATCATCTTCTCCTAGAAATTGGGCTCTTGCGTCAATTAAACCAAAAAGATGAGACTTAATTTCGAAATTATTCGCTCCTTCATTAGGTAAAAGTATGGGATTATTAGTCTGGTTTCTCCTAATAGTTTGATCACAGATAGGTCTTGGGTTTGGTGGATTGTTACGATTATTCTGGTTCCGATCTTGATTGTTCCTATTATTCTGATTTTGATTATTATTAAGGTTAACAGGGTTTTGGCCATGCCCTAAAGCATGATCTAGCCTCTGCTCATTCGTTTCATCACTAGTTTCAGCCATTTCTTTATTTTTATTAGAAGATGATTCCGTTGGAGATTTTCCAAGGAGTCCTAAGCTGGTTTGACCACGTTTACTCTCTATCCGCAACTGCCTTTCGTAAGCGTTTATATCGGGCTTATAAGGAGTAAGTGAGGCTTTACCGCTTCTGGTCATCAACTAACGAAAATAGAAAAATGCTCGAGTTTTAAAGAAGAAGAAAATTGGTACTAAAAGAAAGTAGATACCAACGAAAAATAAAAAAAGAAATGTGATAAGAAGAGTGTTGGTTTATCCTCGAGAATTTTTAAGCTAATACAAGTAGTAACCATAGACACAAAAAAAAAATAGCGACTTTGTTTCCCCGGCAACGGCGCCAGAAAGCTGACGTCACCAAAACCAAGCCTGAGAAACGGCGTCAAGAAAGGGACAGACCTTTTCTAGGTTAGACGGATCCTAACCGGCAGTGTACCGGGTCAAATTGTAGTGATAGTGATAAAGTGGTGAGTCGGTGTCGAATCCTCAGGGAAAAAAGTGGTAATTCTTTTAAGTGTGGTTAAACACCAAAGAACTGCTATTAACTCGATCTAAACCGCAATTTTATAACACAGATTACTACTACTCTAACCAACATAAAATAAATGCGTAATTTAAAAGTTATTCTAATATAATATATATATATATATAAATATATATAGATGTACATAAATAGTAAAAAATATATATATATATATATATATAAATATATAGATACCAATATATAGTTTATAGACTAGACTAGCCAAAGTATATGTAATCAATTTATTCGATCTTTTCAATTAATAGAATGTGTTTGATCTTCCTTTTTATTAGGTCCAATTGAGTAAATGAAACGGTGTACTCCTAATGTCAACAATTCCTCCTCACACGAGCGTATGAAATTGTCATATGTCAAATTGTCATCGAGTCCAATGTCCACAACGCCCCATGCTAAACTTAGTTAGTCAAAACAGTACCGAGTACAAATCTACCCCGGATAAAAGAGGTGATTCCATTTGTCGGATGGCCGATGTTATTCAAGAGGCTCCGGTTGTCAAGCGGATCGATTTAATACAAACGGTGTAGTTTCAATTAAACTCGTGATTTTAACATTATTAAGATCTCGAGTACAAATTTTAATAAGATTTGTTTTACTAGGACAAATCGCCCCCGGGTAGGAAATAGGATTCCGTTAATCGACGGCCATTTTTACCCTCCGGTTTTTCTATTTTTACTCATATCCTGACTTCTCTGATCAGTTCATCGTCAGGTTATATGTGGTATTCATCGTGATTGATTACTTCATTCCGAATATGTTATCGTTACGTAGCGAAATAGAAAAAGATTCATTTTAACTCAATTTTAATCAATTTTATTTTAACATCATTCTTTTAACGAAAAGATCGAAATAATACGATTACATAACTTTGGCTAGTTATTAGATTTAGCCTAATAACATTATAAAAACTAAAAAGAAGAAAATAACAAACATAAACATAATTATTATAGAAATTACCCGATTACAACTGCTGACTCAGAAATCGTCTTTTTCCGGATATTACAACGACTTCAGCAACAACGAACTTCCGATAATTTCCCGAGCATTATCACGATACTACTACTACTTTATTTATTTTGGCATAAGGCCTATTTACAAACTAAATAAAAGAGGGGATAGATAATATATATAGAATACCGTATATATATATTGGTACCCTCTGAAAGTGAGTCTCTGCATCCCTATTTATAGAAAAACTCCCTTCCCGGACCGGTCCTGAATTTTTGCCGGATCGGTCCGGTGTAATGATTGCCCCATGTTACTAATGATGATTCCCATGTGAGCGGTTAGAGAAGGTAATGATTACCTATAATTATATATAATTATATAATTATATCATTATCTTGTAAAATTCATAACTTGCATTCCCGAACTCCAAATGACATGATTCAAGATTCATTGGAAATCTCGTTGAATTCTCTACAACTTTCATCAAGACCACTTCTTCAGAAAACGTATTCTCGATGAGCCATTTGTATTACGTGTCCTTTTCGAGATTTTTCAATAGTACGAATCAATTAGCCACTTGACCATCATTTAAGTTGTAGACCTCTAATCTTCATGATTTAAAGTGCTTTAGAAATCTTATATGAAGATCTTCAACTTTCGTGAAGAACATTTTCCCAGAAAATGTCTTTTTAACGAGTCATTCCCAATACATGTCATTCTCGAGATTAAGAAACAATTATCCCCTTGACCATTTACATCAGTGACGCTTTATAACTTCCTTCCAACAACTTGAATTTGACTTCAAAAAAATGTCGATACTCGGGATTTCAGTTTATCTTAGGATTCTGCAATGAAATAAACACAAAATACCCGTGTAAAATAGACACAATACTCCGGTCACTAAAAACCGGTAAAAACTACAACTTTTTACTATAAATACTAACTTTTACTACTAACTATACTAAACTATAAAGATTAATATTTTATACTAATTATATCATAATTTCACATATTTTACATAGAATTTGTCGATAAAACATAATAATATTACGTATATTTAATCATATAAAAATAATACATCAGGTACAGTCTACTTTGTCTAGTCAGAGAACACATCGCGATATTGTACTATGCCTTACCAAGCATTGCATGATGTTTAAGCTTTTAATCTAACACATACGTTTGATTAGATGTTTAACTAGCCACCTAAGTATTTTCAAGTAAGCTCCCTCACATCTCCTACTCTCGTACTTAGACCACTAGACACGGACAAAGCCTAGCAATTACATGGACATCGATAAACCCTAGTTCATCGAAGCACAAGGCAAATCCAAAGCTTTCGATGGTCCCATACTTCATCTTTTTAGGGAATCCATGTGGTGCCGGAACTAAACGCACCAAAAGCTAATTCAAGGCTTTGTCACATAAGGTTAAGCAGTAAAAACAATATTATAAAGCCTGAAATCAAGCTGACACGACAAAACAATGAAAAACAAAGTAAACTGATCCAAACGCCCGTTTAAACTCTATGGACGCCCGTCTAACAACCTAAACGCCCGTTTAAACTCGGACGCCCGTCCACTACCCTACAGACGCCCGTCTGTCTAAAAACGCTACATCCTGAATCAAAAACCACACCTCAAACGCCCGTCCAGAAAGCCCAGACGCCCGTTTGAGCTACAACGAGGGCAGACGCCCGTCTGACCTGGGTATCGGCTAGAGCCCTAAAATCATCAACTTACGATTTCTGAACCGTTTCTAACCCAAATAACAGAAAATTAAGCACAGTAAAACTCGAGAGAAACATATCTAAACATACCATAACATCTATGATCCTTTGATCAACGAGAAACACACCTTTCTAGCACATACGCATCTTAAAAACATGATCTAAACTTTACGAATCATAATTGAGATCATAGGAAGAGCCTCTTACCTTAAAGGCCTGCAAAACCAACAGCAAAACACCAAGCAACTGCAACAATTGTTGATCCTCAACCCCCAAAACCTATTTGATCAACAAAAACCCTAAAACCCTATTTTTCCTTTCAAAAAACGAAACAGAAAAAGTACCATAAACTGTAGATTACCTGGAGTAACTGCTGCGAAACTATTTTTAGATTGATCTACGCTCCAAGACGATCGTTTCGACTACTCATGGCTGAAAAACAGAGCTACGGATTGAAAGATACGAATTTTCCAAGAATCGGACTCTACGAATACCAAAACTAGGGCTAAAGCGAAAACTTACGGATTAAGGATATTTTATTTTCCAAAGTTGCGTCTCCTCGCGCTGATCACTTTTCTCTCTTGCGGCATCTTGATCGGATGAACGGATTGATCACACGGTTGAAGTTTTCGTTCGTCTTTCTCTCGGCATCTCTGCGTTGTTTTGTTCTTCTCGTGCGCCGTTCCTCTTCTTTTTTTCTTTAGAATATGCGTGTGAAATAATGAGGGAATAATTGGGATTATCTCTTTTTATAGCCAATAATTAAATCCTTTATAATTAATAGCTAAAACCTTTTAATTAAATCCCTTTTATTCAAATAAATAGGATAAATAACAATTAGGTCATAGTAAATACGCCCAATGACTATTTTACCCTTTTACGAAAAGTCGGGATGTTACATTCCTCCCCCCTTAAGAGGAGTTTCGTCCTCGAAACTCGAATGTAACCGGGAGGTGCTTGAACTCTGGACTTTGCGAAGCGTTTCGTCTCTTAACTCGTACAGTCTTCTTCTTCTTCCATCTTCCAACCCTTCCACGTGTCTTGAGCTATCTCGAGGTGGCGACGATCTACTTCAATCTTTCGTTGACTTGCTGTATCAAATCTGGTCTTGTATTCTGTTATCGCTCCACTTCATCCTAGAAACTCGTGTTCTTCCATCTCTATCTTCATGAAAGATTTCCGGCGAAGATTGTTCCAACTCTTGTACATCTTAGTCGCTCCGAGATGAACCGTAATTGCCATCCCGGTTCTCATTCTTCTTTGTCCTTCCCAATCTTCCGCAATCGGTACCCAAAGCCGATTCCGATTCCAAAGGTTGTCATCTTCATCTAACTTGCAACCATTGGTGGTTTGGCTCCACCACCGACTTGTAACTTGGAGACAAATGGATCTTTGCCTTGTTTCATCATGAACTCATCAAGCTGTCTCGAATCTTGCAATCATCGGTTTACCATTCTTTGCTTGTTCCCGCCGACCTATGTCCCGAGTGCTTGACCTTCCCAACCGACTCACATCTTCCCGGCGTACTTGTCTTCCTTCGATCTCAACTACCCCCTCATAGTACCACAAGCTTGTCGAAGAACTACAAGGATCCCACGGTGAAGGACTTCGAGACTTCTTAGGGGTGGAGAACATGCATCCGCCATCCTTTCTCTCTCGACGGTCTCATCCAATCCTCATGCCAATTAGGGTAAGCTTGGAAAATGAATGAAGTTGAAAAGTGACAAGTTGAGTACCAAGGTGGTATGTCAACTAGATAAGCCAAGGAAGGGTACAATGCTCTTGAAATAGGAAAGGTTTCTTGGGTTACAAGCAGAACAAAATGATTCCATATTAGGGAAAAATTGAAGGTGGTTCCAAGCGAAGAATGAGACATTGTATCATAATACAAAAGGTAGCCACTAGAAGAAAAACAAAAAGAACACCTTGCAAATGAAGTTCTTTTGAGGGAGTGAAATTCTGCAAGATACAGTGGTCTACAATGACTTCACAGGACACTTGAAAGGATGGTAATAAGCTTTCATATAAACCTTTAGACAGTGGAGACGTTAAAGGAAACATCACACAACGAGAAGAACAAGTAAAGGTGCATGGTCGAGCACCGGAAGGATCGAAAAGGATTTAGAAATCAACGAGAGAACAAGAATCTCAACGGGAAGGAGCCATGGAGACAAAACGAGTACACCAAAAGGTTTCGAGAATAAAATAAACACTTGTCAAGAAGTATCCAAGTTTGCGGTAGTCAAAGAGAGGTTATCTCAAGATTTAAAAGAAGTAGAAATTTCCCTCAAGAAATTGTAAGGGATTAACAAAAGTTTGAATAAGTAAACGGCAACCAAGATTTTGAATGTAGGGAAACGACACTTAAGAAGCGTCGGATAAGGTTTAAAGAAAATAGACTTTCAACCAAGTATGATAGAATTGTGATAGAAATGCCATAACGAGAAAGTGGAAAGTCAAAATGGTGTATATGATAGTTCATGGATCTAAATGGCACGAAAGAGAGTTAAAGGCGAAGGGTACAAGGTACAATAATCGAAACGGAGATCAAAAGTTTAGGAACTCAAAAGTCGGTTGGCTAGTTAGGTTCGAAGGCACCTTGGCAAAAACTACCTTCTAGTTGAAACTAGTCTAGCATAAAACGCTAGAAGGTTAAAGATAAGATAAAGCGAAGATAGATGTCAAGATAGGGTTAAAGGTCCCAAATTTGGTAAGAAGATGAGATGCATACGTCGAAAGAATAAGTAGCATCACCAAAATCAACACTACCCTTAGAAGGGAAGCTGAGAATAAACACAAGTAAGAAAAATGTTCTGACCTCATAAGGCTTAGTCAAACTTGAATTTGAAATGAAGGATGGGAGTGTGACACTGCAGTTCTGAAGAGATCTTGTTTCTTGATTTGAAAAGAAAGAAGGCATGAATTTGCTCAGAAGAAGGGCTCAAGGCGATATATTTCTGAGGTAATTCATGACAACAAGTGGAGAGAATTTGTTGAGTTTAAAGATCTCAAGTGAGGGATTACATGAGAAACAAATTACTAGAAAAATGTATAATTACAACAGGCACAACAAGGGTCTGAACAACAAGCATGGCATGCTGGAGGATAGCATCTTGGTTATTGTTTATAACTGCAAAAGAAACAACAATGTTAACTTTAACGATTCCTACTAAAAGGTTTAACTCGGAAGGAGGTCAAACTTCGAGGAACTACTAAACATGAAAATCATAACTTACTACCCTCTTAGCCCAAATCCCAAGTCGAAGAGGTGAAAAATTCATTTTTGGTTGCTGTGTATGATATTTACTCCGGATCTGACATTATCAGTTTTTACAGAACAAAGGAAGAGGAATTTGAGCATGATACAAAGAGATAAGAGTTAGATACTAGAGTTTTCTAGATGATATAAAAATTTTAAAATTTTTGGATGGAAATAACTTGGTCAAAAACATTTATTTCTGATAATTGCACAAGCTGTCAGAATTTCCAGATTCATAAACACTGAGTTGAATTGCAAATTGATATCAAACGAAAAAGAATCTGAACTTAATTCCAAAAGGAAAACTGTAGATAAAAGTCTTATCTGCAACATATCAAAAATTCAGATCATTTGAAGGTGTTTAACCTGTTCAAAACAGAAGAAGAAGCGAAAGTGCTGCTGCAGATTTTCTGGACAGAGTGTCCAGCATAAACACGAACTTTCTGAAAAATCCATAACTATTATCGAGTTGATGTAAAAAGAGAAATTGTAGATAAAACAGTAATCTATGTTGCTGAAAATTTTCAGAATTTTTAGAGTAGTGGAAGACTGTCTTATGTTAAAGGGAAAACACAGGAACAGAAGTATTCACTCATGTTGGATAAAGCCAAACACGAGAATGATGAGAAGTATGTGCCAAAGTAAGAGACCTTTAACACTATTAGTTGAAACGACTGAAAAGTATTTGGAAGGAATAGAATTACACATTGAGTTCGTGTAGAATCCATCTCAAGCAAAGAAAAGGTCAAAGAATGTTTATGGACTCAAACCAAGTGATGGTGAAGAAAGTGGAGGATTTGTAGAGTTGAATCAAGTATCATTCTCTACAAAGTTAGGCCAAGATATAAGTAAACTTAGATATTCGTGTGTAGAGAAGGTGAAGAGATTTCAATAGGGAAAGTAAGGAAAAAGGAAATCAACCAAGAGGACCTCGACTTTAAGGTGTAGGCATAAAACTCCGATCCCAAAGCTTTACTTAAAACGGTTTCATTTAATCCTATGTGACCAGTTACGGTTTGGAAACTTCAAAATAAAAGAGAGTTTCTAATGAAGATCCTAGGAGGAACAAAACCTAAGGTGATCACATAAAAGATGTGAAGCGGGAACTCAACATAACCTTCGTCTCGAAGACTCCTCACTAGGTCTTGATAACTTGACCACGGTTTAAGGATTCTTAGTCATAAGAGGATTACCACCAAGCTCAAGTTCTAAAAGGTCTAAAGGATTCTTATCTTAGAGGAAGAGATGCCTAGAACGAAAGGACGCTTCTCTCTCGATACCAACCGTAACGCCCCGCTCCCGGATACCGAGCCCTTATCCGGAAGAGAAACGTTCGGCGCGTATAGCATTAAATAAATCTAATATTATACGCAAGCCTCTACGTCGTCGTATCAAAATAAAGCAAACGGAAGCTAAAAGGACTCGGGTAAAAACATAAAAGCCACTATGAATAGAAAGTAACCATACTAAAGATGGATAGATAAAAACACAACGATGAAAAGCCCCAAAGACTTATACCATACGATGTCTTAAAAGTGGAAGTACCACAAATCTAAGAAAAGTAATACAACTAGTCTAGTACAACCTTTACAAAGAAATAAACTAAAAGCTTCGCCAAGACTTCAATGTCTTCAAAAGTCGTCATCTACACTTGGGAAACCTGTTCTTCTTCTCACCCCACAATGCATACAAAAGAAAATGCAAAGGAGGTAAGTACAAAGTACTTAGTAACAGTGAGAAGCTATGACAACAATTATAATTTATAAAGAGAAGATATTTAATCGTTTAGTTATTTATGTGTGACCGACTCAATCTAGGGTTCACTTCATGCCCATCGACATGTCATGACTATACGTTTCTAACTTAGCTTATCTTTGTTACATCATGAATAACAAGGGCACTACGCCTAGTAATAGGATGTACTAGGCCAACTGGGTGCAACCTACTTAGAGACACGCTCTAGTAGCCCCGGGAATATCTGAGTCCCGATAATGTGATGACCGGCAGAGTGCACCAGACGCTTTATCTAGCCAATCGATTGACCGGCGTGGGTACAGTCTACTTTGTCTAGTCAGAGAACACATCGCGATATTGTACTATGCCTTACCAAGCATTGCATGATGTTTAAGCTTTTAATCTAACACATACGTTTGATTAGATGTTTAACTAGCCACCTAAGTATTTTCAAGTAAGCTCCCTCACATCTCCTATTCTCGTACTTAGACCACTAGACACGAACAAGGCCTAGCAATTACACGGACATCGATAAACCCTAGTTCATCGAAGCACAAGGCAAATCCAAAGCTTTCGATGGTCCCATACTTCATCTTTTTAGGGAATCCATGTGGTGCCGGAACTAAATGCACCAAAAGCTAATTCAAGGCTTTGTCACATAAGGTTAAGCAGTAAAAACAATATTATAAAGCCTGAAATCAAGCTGACACGACAAAACAATGAAAAACAAAGTAAACTGATCCAAACGCCCGTTTAAACTCCATGGACGCCCGTCTAACAACCTAAACGCCCGTTTAAACTCGGACGCCCGTCCACTACCCTACAGACGCCCGTCTGTCTAAAAACGCTACATCCTGAATCAAAAACCACACCTCAAACGCCCGTCCAGAAAGCCCAGACGCCCGTTTGAGCTACAACGAGGGCAGACGCCCGTCTGACCTGGGTATCGGCTAGAGCCCTAAAATCATCAACTTACGATTTCTGAACCGTTTCTAACCCAAATAACAAAAAATTAAGCACAGTAAAACTCAGAGAAACATATCTAAACATACCATAACATCTATGATCCTTTGATCAACGAGAAACACACCTTTCTAGCACCTACGCATCTTAAAAACATGATCTAAACTTTACGAATCATAATTGAGATCATAGGAAGAGCCTCTTACCTTAAAGGCCTGCAAAACCAACAACAAAACACCAAGCAACTGCAACAATTGTTGATCCTCAACCCCCAAAACCTATTTGATCAACAAAAACCCTAAAACCCTATTTTTCCTTTCAAAAAACGAAACAGGAAAAGTACCATAAACTGTAGATTACCTGGAGTAACTGCTGCGAAACTATTTTTAGATTGATCTACGCTCCAAGACGATCGTTTCGACTACTCATGGCTGAAAAACAGAGCTACGGATTGAAAGATACGAATTTTCCAAGAATCGGACTCTACGAATACCAAAACTAGGGCTAAAGCGAAAACTTACGGATTAAGGATATTTTATTTTCCAAAGTTGCGTCTCCTCGCGCCGATCACTTTTCTCTCTTCTTTCGCATCTTGATCGGATGAACGGATTGATCACACGGTTGAAGTTTTCGTTCGTCTTTCTCTCGGCATCTCTGCGTTGTTTTGTTCTTCTGTGCGCCGTTCCTCTTCTTTTTTTTTCTTCAGAATATGCGTGTGAAATAATGAGGGAATAATTGGGATTATCTCTTTTTATAGCCAATAATTAAATCCTTTATAATTAATAGCTAAAACCTTTTAATTAAATCCCTTTTATTCAAATAAATAGGATAAATAACAATTAGGTCATAGTAAATACGCCCAATGACTATTTTACCCTTTTACGAAAAGTCGGGATGTTACAAGTATCCACTTGAGATCCACCTTGTTGGAGAGAAGGACTACCCAAAATGTCATCGTATCACCTTGTAGCTTAGGGCGGAAAGAATTGTTACAGTTCCCAATGCAATTGAACCTCTCAACGCACTCTGGATCGTTAGAAAGATCAGGTAATAGATTATTTAAGGCAGCCAAAATTGGGAAGCCAAATGATGAAAATTAGGTGCCAGTGCCAGTGCCAGACTATATTACCAGAATCGACAATCCTGCAAAATAACATATGTTACCAGAATCGACGATTTTTTTTGTTTGAAGAAATTTTCACGAAAAATCAATATGAAAGAATGCTGAGTCGTGACGTGCACTAATTGTTGAGAAAGGTAGAAAGAAACCACGTCAAATCAGCGTCAGTTATTTATTATACCAGGAAAGTAGACAATCGTGCTCCGCACGAGCGTTGCCTCGGTTTGTATTTGATTTACTCTAGGCAATATTTGTATAAAGTGTAGATATAAGATTTGTTAAGTGTAGCTACAAACAGTAGAACGTTTTCTAATTAACAAGCTATTGGAATGTGTAAAGACGAAAGGAAAAAATTTGGAACAATACATTACAAACCGATAAGAACAGGCCTATAAAACTATATCACATTTCATACATATTTATATCCTTTTTTTTTTAGGGTAATACATAATTATATCTACAACCTGCTACTTCTTGCTTTTCAGATGGTAGATCAATTTCTTGTGAAAGCTTGTCAATCACATTTCATACATATTTGCCCATCTTTTCTTGTTGTGGAACGTCTTCAGTGGAAGAAAAGCATTCGTGCTTTGCACTATTTGTGTCCCGGTTTATTTTTATAATCACCGAAATGCGAAAATCAAAAGTGAATCAAAGCAAATGTAATAATCATAGATGACTGAAATAATAAATCCGAGTAAACTATAAAAAGGTATACGATACGTGTCCGACAACCAACATGACATGATACGCTCTGATACATTACGATGGCATGTCCGGCATGTGTCGGTTGATGAAATGAATATCCGACACATCTTCGACACCTCCCAACATCGTATGGATACTTTTCAACACTACTGAACAAATTTTTTTCAATTTCTACTTTAATCTATTTTAACCGAAAAAATGAAGCTATCTTCGACATTATTTGCAACAACACGTGTTCTACCAAAAACACGGCACGACACGCTCCGATACACCCCGACGCCATATCCAACAGGTGTCGGTTGATGAAATGAATATTAATTAAAATTTTAATTAAAATCTAACACACTGTCAACACTCCAGACACAAAATCGACACATTTCGACACTATTGAACCCTTTTTTTGTATTCTCAGATCTAGGCTAATTTTAACGGCCACGGTAAAATACACAATTCAATTTTCCATAGAAATTAAATCAACAATACACTATAACCAGTTTAACAATATTTGTGGCCGAAATAATTTTTTTTTCCAGGATATTTAATATTTTATATAAACGATATGTTTTTTTACGAAAAAAAATTCATTTCAAGAAATTTAATATTTCATTTAATCGTCAAATCCAATTTCTTTAGGCATGATATAAAGATCACGTAAGTTAAATACGTCGCGACCTTATATCTTGAAAATAGTCATATCACCGTGTACAAACGATATGTTTTTTTATGAACTGAATTTATTTTAAGAAATTTATAATATTTCATGTAAACGTCAAACACAATTTTTTTGGCATGATACAAAGATCGTGTCGGCAACAATTCGTCGCCTTATATTTTGAAAATAGTCATACCTTTGCTACATATATTCGCACATTAAAAGATGATACAATTAAGTTCTCAAAAATGGAACAATTTAACTTAAACCCTTCTTCTCAAAAAAAAAAAATTTTGGACTGGGCTGATGAACAGTTAAAAAAAAAAAACCGAAATGGGCCGATAAACAGTTAAAAAAAAAACAATAAAAAAAAAATTAGACATGCCTGATGAACAGTAAAAAATGGAATTGGACTGTGCCGATAAACAGTAAAAAAAAAAGAACTAATGGAAAAATTCTACTTGTCACTAAGGGGTTAAGCATTGCCTTCTTATTAAGTAGAATGAATATATATACATATATATTTTTTTTTTACACTTGGATGGAAGATAAGGAGAGGGGTAATTTTATCCAAACACAATATCAAATGTCATTTTCACTAAAATACAAATGTTCCTGTCCTTTTGGATAATTTCACAAAGGTTTTTTTTGTCTTTTTCGTAATTTTGCCTAAAAAAAAGATAATTGAAAAGTCAAAGCGGCATCTTCAAGGTTAAAATAGGAATGTTGATGAAATAGCGGGAGTTTTTACTTTACCAAAACCCTCGTCGAAGAAGCAAGCAAATTCAGAAGAAGGTAGGAGGTCTGTCCGCTGAGAGCCCTCGCCGCCATCACCTCCTCCCCTTGCCTCCATCATCTCCTCCCGTTGCTTTCTTTATTATCAGTCAGAAGCTCCTTTCCTCTCTTTCTTTATTATCCTCTCTCGGTGTGTCCCTTTGCCCCAGCCCTAACTCACTCACTCACCCATGGGGAAGATGAATTTATGTTCAAAGGTGGCTTGTGCATTCCTCAAACGTGCCATCGCTGAAGGGAAAACAACTAATATGGTTGTTTCCCCTTTGAATTTAGATGCAGTCATACGCACGATTGCACACGCCTGTTCACTCTCGACTTCAAAGCAGGGAAGACTTACCAGTCAAATTCTTTCTGATGGGCCTGACCCCTTTCCTTCTGTGTTTAACAACTTGAAGAATTTGCAAGTTGTTAACCATGTTTTCATGGACGAGAGTATCCCAATGGATTCTTGGTATCCTGAAATGATGAAGTATAAATATAAAGCATTTATCCATCCGGTGAATTTCAGAGATGATGCCAAGGTATTTATTTTGGATTAAATAATTTTATTTATTTCTAGTTTCCACCAAATTCGATTTATTTGCTATTTAACTGGCTGTTTGATAAAAAAAACAAACTTTCTTATTATTATTATTATTATTATTATTATTATTATTATTATTATTATTATATTTTATTTTTTATTTTTTTTTTTATTTTTAAGCTTGACGACATTGCGGAAAAGATCAACCTTTGTGCAGAGAGGGACACTCGGGGACTCATTAGGAGGGTTATCGAAAACTGGGATATGGGTACCCAATTGAGTTTAGTCGTCTTAAATTCGCTTTACTACAAGGGCAGGTGGCTCCATCCTTTTCGATCTACCTCCCAGCCTATAGAGTTTTACACCATAGATGGAAACTCTGAGAAAGCACGTTTCATGATTTCCCGCACATCTTTCTTTCACAGAAAATTTGATCATTTTGATTTAATTAAAATCCCCTATGAAAATGATGATGTGTCTTTGTACATCTTTCTCCCTGATCAGATTGACCTGCTGGAACAAACATTATTAGATAAAAAGCATAACCACCTCCTCTGTGAAGATTTTCTACTTGATAAATCTTCAGAATCTTCTTCCGACTCTCTCTGGCTCCCGAAATTCCATGTCGGATACAACACAATGAAATTCCTAGATGTTGCGAAAGAATACTGCACTCCAGCGTTGTCTGATATACCCTTACCATGTATATCAGAGAGTGGGGATCTACTTACGGCTAACGTAATGCACCACTGTGAAATCAAAGTAGACGAAGAGGGAACCGAAGCAGCGAGCTCAACATTGAAGATCGTTGAGACATGTGGGTGGCCCAAAAAGAAAATTGTGGTGGACAAGCCGTTCGTATTCATGATACGACATGATGCAACTAAATCAATACTTTTCCTTGGAATTGTTATGAATCCTAATCAGACACAGGTACATGTATTGTTTTTCATGATAAAGATGGCTTTAATTTTGTTTATTGATTCATTTATTATTCCAATATATATATATGTATATTTTATTTTTTTTTTATTATTATTTTATTTTAAACAGGAACAGGTTTTGTCTTGCTGATTGGAGTAGAATGCTGTTGGGCATTTGCAACTTTTACGGTAAAGCTGAGATTATTTATTTGTTTAGTGTAATTGTTATGATTTATCTTTATTGTTTCCACAAAATGACGTCTTAGTACGAGCTTACCTTTCTAGAAGAAGAAGAAGTTGGTTCTCTGTGAGGACTCAGCCTTAATTTATAATTGTAAGCAAACGAGTTGGTGGTGTTGTGAGCATTTATTTTATTTTGGATGTTGATTGCTGCGGTTGGATCTTGTTTGGTTAAAAGGACAGTATATGCCATACAGATTCCTGGTTGGTTGATTGATTGATTGAGTGCTTGTGAAAAGCATTACGGTTCAGCCAAACCTTTGACTGTTAGGAAGATGACATGCTTTGCAGCTGAGCTGAATGATTGACCAAATTTTTTGCTTTGTTCATTATAAGTTACGCCAAATCAACAATCTCCTTTCCTTGAATGAATTACCTTGCAGTCTTTCATAATCGAGAAAATTCCCAAATGAATGGTGATTTTAGTAGTAGGGTAAACTCTTTGTCACCTCATCACCCAAAAACTCACCGGAAGAAATCAGACCATCAAATCGGCGATCAATAATGGTAAAAGGAAATTAATTTGGGTATCTCACATGAGAGTCAAAACCCCCTGTTGTAAAGTGTTCCTTCAGATTGTCCTTGTGCGTCACAATTGAACGAAGACTTTGCTCTATCGTGTTCAGTATCCATGATACAATCATTGAGTTCACACTCCACCAATCCTCTTGTTCGCCCGATCCGTCCGATGGTTGCTGTATCGAACCATCAATGAACCCAAATTTCTTCTTTACCCGTAGCCCTTGTCCGAGCCCATTCATCGTAATTATCTCCTTAAAGTTGTACTTGAGTGATGATGATTACTGGATTGTCATTAGCAGAAAGTTAGTAAACCGCAAATCGTTTTCCTGGTTCCTTTTTTGTTTTGTTTTTGTTTCTCTTGGCACTAAATTATTTTTGTTTCTCATTATCTGCACAAGCATAGTAATACAAATCTAAATCCTATTGGCTATTGCTTTGTTGGTTTATATGGTTTAGGCTTTTAAGAGAATCTGGCTTGTTTGTGATTGCAAGGAGACTGTATGCATGTTAGTTGAGTTGCACGTTGCACACACACACACACACACACACACACGCACGCACGCACGCATCAGAATACCATTATTCATATATTCGAAAATAGCCAGTTATTGCAGATCAATGCATGCATATGTCGCTATGAAAAGTCGTTATGATCCTTGAATAACCGTTGCAGAAGGATGATTTTTATGATCTTTCTTTAGACCCTGCATGTGTGGTTGGTTGGAGGCCAAGTTGTTGGTATTTGGTTTTGGTTCAAGTACATGTTGTTGATCGATCCTTTAGAAGTGTTGTTTTTCTTTTGACTAATTGATCTGTTTGAAACTATTGGTGATGTTTATGGTAAGAATTACGGTTGGATGGCCTAGGCATTTATTATTTGGTGTGTTGTTCCGATCCGTTCCATCGTTTTTAAGGCTATCATATTTTAAGTAATTTCATCAATATTGCAGGTTTGTTAGTTTTCGGAGAAGAGTGAGATGGTTAGAGCACGGGATATGATCGGATCTTATATTTGGGCTCTCTTTTTGAAATGAAGGTTTTTGTATAATCCTTTCGCAACCTGGTGGTTTTCGCGCTCGCTCGCTTTGAGACACATTTGATTTGACATGACATGTTTTTAACTGGTTTTGTGTAATTGACATGTTTTTAACTGGTTTTGTGTAATATTTTGGTGTAGTAGTTTATCATTATGTCGTGGTTACTTACTCCGGCTACTATAGTACTTGTGTTTTGGCTATGTTATGTATAATCTTTTGACTTGAATATGTAAACCATTAGGTGTAAAATCCTCTGGGTGCCTACTTCTTTCCTGTACGTTGCTACTTTATTACCTTTAATATATTTTTGTAGGGTATTTATTATGTTGCTTTATTTTTTTTCTTTCCATAAACGAAATAAACATACGCACACTTTTTCTTTCTATTGGGACTCGAATTCCGGATTAAATGGTCATTATGATTACCACTAGATCAATGCCTAATCGGCTATTATATTACTCTCTTTTTTTTTTTTTCCTTTTGTTAAACTTGTTTATCAACATTGGATACTGTTTTTACAACAATCATTTTACTATGAAACTTTTTTTACACCATTAATACCTACGCTCCTGTTTATTTTATTTTTAACCCTTTGACGAATTCGCAATCACCGTAAAATTACATTTTATACTTTTAACTTACTCTTTTTTGCATCGTTAGTAGTGCCGTTTACAAACCGAGTCGAGCTGAGTAGCACTAGTTTGAGTTTGAGTTTGAGCTTGTTTACTAAGCGGGTTTGCTTGTGTTTGTTCGTTTACCAAACAAGCATTAATTCGCTTTCGAGCCTGGCTTCTCATAACAGAGGTGCAATGTTCGTGCTCGCACTTGGCTCGACAAATAATAATGTGTTCATTCAACCCGAAATAAGGCTCGATTTTGGCTCGTTTAACTACTATCTTGAGTTATATATCCTCAAACCCACATGTGTGACCGGCATCATAGCAATAAAAGAAATACAAGAACCCAACAAAGCATGATGAGATGACCCTCATGCTCGATCTTCCATATTTCGCGGCCTCAAGACTCCGTCAAAAAGTGCCGCATCACACGATGCATATACACACCCATTTGTCAAACTAAAGTTATAAATAACCGGTTCGATTCTTTTTGAGGCGCCATGTTGAAAGAGCTATTGGTTAGGCCTTACCCCTGATTATGAATCAAACTCTGCAGGATTAGTCGGGTCAGTTGGTTCCGGATACCGGAAGTTTTAAGCAAAAAAAAAAAATTTGTTTTATAAATAAATGAAACAAACTGCAAAAATCCTCACAATCAACGTATCCAAAAGAAAGGACTACACTAACGTAACTTGGTCTTCATGCCTTGTTCAAAGAAAACTAAAAATTGCCGGAGAAGAGTGAGAAATAATGAGCCAAGCCGCTCATGAGCGGTTCGAAGTTTGGTTCGGGATGGGGTTTGAGTGTTCTTTGTTCGGTATGACTTTGGAAATGTATTCATTAGTCATCTACTTTTAGCCACTAGCTAGACTTGCAATTTTTGTAAGGTTTTGGCCTCGCATTCGGAAACAACCGGTACAAGAACTCTATAAAATGTGTGTTTTTGAATTTTGACTGTTCTACGTCTCAGTTACATTAGCTCATTTTTTCGTGTCTGGATTGGAAGGAAATAAAGGTGCAAATGTTCATTAAAAAATAAAAACACACACACACATGTGTGTGTATGTATACATCAATTTGGACAAACGATTCACACAAAAAGGCTCTGTATAAAAAGAATTAATCGATAACGATACTCAATCGATTAGAATCAATAGGAATATATATGATTTCTGTCGTTATATCCTTTGTGCATTTTAAAACTCTTGATTTCGTGCATATTTATATGTACTAATATCTTAAAAATATATGATTTTACGAGATATGACTAGTCCGGATGAGGTTTCTTCGTAAATTAATACTTCTAAGGATGGCTCTTCACATATTTTGAATAATGAGCAAAAACACCTGACCATCCCTTGTAACAACACTCCGACCGTAGATGTCGTGGAAGAAAAAAAAAAACGGCCTTTCGAAGGAAAAAAAAAAAAAGAACAAAAACGTCGATGTTTGGAAAGATTTTAAGGTCATGGTCTCGTGGAGGCTAAAAGTGTAAAATTTGCTTTTGCACCATTTGGTTCAAATTATTTAGGCCTTATTAACACGGTGGCTCCACACTACTACCCTCCACGATATGCCCAAGTTAGTATGTGAAAACTCCACATTAATCAAAGCAATTCTAACAGAATTTAGTATTAGAGAATCTAGTAACAAATCTAATGATAAGCTTGACACGTGGCACACTAACACCTTAACACGTGGCAGCTACTTTAGCATCCCCCCTCAAACTAATGGCAGTGTCAACAACATTAAGTTTGTGTCTGTTGATTTGGAATTGAGTGTTAGAAAGTGCCTTGGTGAAACAATCAGCCACTTGATCACAAGAAGGAACAAAAGCCACTTGAAGTTGATGTTTGAGAACTTGATCCCTTACAAAGTGAACATCTATCTCAATGTGTTTAGTCCGGGAATGAAACACAGGGTTGTATGCAAGGGCAGCTGCACTCAGATTATCACACCAGGTAACTGGTTTTGCTGCAACTTTAATATGCAGCTCAGACAGTAGGGATTGCAGCCATTTGATTTCAGCAGCTACATTTGCCAAGGCTCTGTATTCTGATTCTGTACTTGATCTTGCCACAACCTGCTGCTTTTTAGAGCTCCAAGAAACCAAGGATCCCCCCAGAAACACACAGTAGCCTCCCATAGATTTTCTATCAGTGACATTGCAGGCCCAGTCAGCATCACTGAATCCTGTAATGGTAAGTGCCTGACCTGGTTGGAAGTGAAGACCATATCCCAGAGTGCCTTTTACATATCTAAGCAATCTTTTTAGGGCAAACCAGTGAACTTCCCTTGGAGTATGCATATATTGACTCAGTTGATTGACTGCATAACTAATGTCAGGCCTTGTATATGTAAGATATTGTAGACTCCCCAGGATCTGCCTATATTGTGTAGCATTAGGCAGGAATGGTGACTGTACAGATGTGAGATCTACTGTGGTAGTCATAGGAGTTGGTACAGGCTTCAAGTGGTCCAGCTGGAGTTTACTTAGAAGTTGAGATGCATAGTGTTTTTGATGTAAGTACAAACCTGTCTCATCTCTGTGTGCCTGCATACCCAGAAAGTGGGACAAAGCTCCAAGATCTTTTAGAGCAAATCTGGAGTTCAACATGTGGATAAACTTCTGTATTGAATGATGATCATTTCCTGTGATCAAGATATCATCCACATATATAAGGACATACATCAGTACCCTAGGTGCATTGAGAATAAACAGTGAAGTATCAGACCTACACTGATGAAATCCCCACTTTAGCAACTGAACTCTTAGTTCATCAAACCAAGCCCTAGGTGCTTGCTTGAGCCCATAGAGAGCTTTTCTGAGATGACAAACATGTGTAGGTTTGGCAGGATCAATAAAACCTTCAGGTTGTGGCATAAAGACATCTTCATATAAGGTGCCATTGAGAAAGGCATTGTTAATATCAATTTGATTAATTTGCCAGTTCAAGGAGACAGCAATAGCTAAGACAACTCTGATTGTGGAAGCCTTTACTACAGGACTGAAGGTCTCACTATAGTCTAGTCTAGGGGTTTGATGAAACCCCTTGGCCACTAATCGTGCCTTATGCTTTAGAATGGATCCATCTGGTCTGAGTTTGAGTTTAAAAACCCACCTATTGCCTACTAGGTGCTGTTGAGGATGAGCTGGTACAAGGTCCCAAGTATGATTAGTAATGAGGGCCTTGAATTCTTCCTTCATAGCATCATGCCATGGTGGAGATGCAATGGCTTCTGATGCTCCAGTTGGTTCCAATTGACACTGGACAGAGTCTTTAGAGGCTAAATAAGAAAAAGTTTTTGGTTTATAGATACCACTCTTGGCTCTAGTCTGCATAGTGTGATGATTAGTAGGAATAGGGGGTGCAGGAGAAATGGATGGAGAGACAGTAGGACTTGAAGTTGGAGATGGAGGAACAGAAGCAGGTGAGGAGTGCACAGGTGGAGATGTGGTGTAGGATGAAGAGGGGCTATGGAGAGATTGAGGAGTGATCTCAGAACTTAGAGATGGCACAAGACTACTGGATTGATTAGGAACAAAGGATGATGTAGGTGTCCTGGGGTTAGGTGTGTTATGGTCAGAGGTGTTGTCCTTAGAGTCAGAGGACTGTAGAACATAGAAAGGATTTGAGGCAAGTATGGGAGATGCATCACTGTCAGATGAAGATTGGATATGGGAGGAATGATGAAACAAGGACTTATAAGGGAATTCTAATTCATTAAACAGAACATCCTTAGACACATAAACTCTGCCAGAGACATCCAAGCACATGTACCCCTTATGTGAAGGACTAACCCCTATGAAAACACATTTTGTGGTGTGGAATTGAAACTTCTGTTTTTGAAAAGGCCTTAAATAGGGAAAACAGGTACATCCAAAAGTTTTCAGAAGAGTGTAGTCAGGTTTGTGGTTAAACAACTTTTCATAGGGAGAGATAGATTGAAGAACAGGTGTGGGAAGCCTGTTGATAAGATGTGTGGAGTATTGGAAAGCTTCCCACCAGAATTTGAGGGGCATTTGGGCTTGAGCTAGGAGGGTTAGGCCTGTCTCAACTATATGCCTATGTTTTCTTTCAACCTTTCCATTCTGACCATGTGCATGAGGACATGGATGTCTAAATACAACCCCAGATTCAGCTAAATAGGACTCAAAAGACCTAAATTCACCTCCCCAATATGTCTGCAAGCATTTAATGTTCCTCTCAAATTGTTTTTCAACTAAGGATTTGAACTTAATGAAAGCTGAAAGGGCATCAGATTTCAAAACTAAGGGATAAATCCACACAAACCTACTATAATCATCAACAAAACTTATATAGTACTGATAGCCTTTAGTGGAAACAATAGGTGCTGGCCCCCAAAGATCAGCATGCACAAGATCAAGACAAAAGCTGCTTTTAGAAACAGAAGTAGGATAAGGTAAGGAATGATGTTTTCCCAATTTGCAAGCATCACAAAACTCAATTTTATTGATACCAGAAATGTCATACAGACTCAGGACAAGACTCAAGGTCTTAGAAGAGGGATGACCCAACCTTCTATGCCAAATACTAGAATTACTACTAAGAACAGACTGATCAACAACAGACTCATGCTGATTAACAGACTTATTACAAACTGACACAAGACAACTTGGTTCTTGAATAGCTTTGGAGTGAAGAGAGTTCTGAGGATCTTTGGAAGGGATGAGCATCTGGTAAAGGCCATCTCTAAGGGTTCCTTCCAACAAAGTTTTCCCTGTGATCTTGTCCTTCACAAAACAACAATTTGAGTGAAATTCCATAATAACAGGATTGTCAGAAGTGAGTTTGGAAACACTTAGCAGGTTTTTGGTGATACTAGGAACATGCAACACATGATTAAAGGATAGATCAGCATTATCAGTATGAATGGAAAAATGACCAGTGTGTTTTATGGGTAGACTCTTACCATTGCCAATTGTTAGACCATCAGAACCATCATATCCCTGACTCTGGTGCAGACTGTTAAGATCAGAAGTAATATGATTGGTTGCACCAGAATCAGCATACCAACTAGCATCACTAACAGAATCTGGAGAGGCAAAGTAGGCAGCATGTTGAGAGAATTGTTGTCCATTGTTTGGCCTCATGTTGGATCCAGAATTCCTATTGTTGACCTGACCAGTGTAGCTAGAGTTATACCTGTGATAGCATTCAGCGGCTGTATGACCAACCTTAGCACAGACTTGACAAGTAGGCCTAGCATTTCCTTGATTCACATATCCTTGTCTTCCTCCTCTTCCTCTATTTCCATTTCTACCACCCCTATTAGAGCCACGACCTCGATTGTTCCCTTGGTAGTTTCCGTGTCCTTGAGGCCTGGATTGTCCTCTTCCTTGACCTGAGTAATTAGTTGCTAGATTTGCAGAGGATCCACCCAAATCAAGGGTTGAAGATGGGGAAAATCTGGCTAAGAGTCGTTCATGAGTCACTAGCTGAGATTGGACTTCTTGCCAAGATAAGGATCCAATCCTGGAGGTGAGGTTGACAATAACAGATTCATAATCTCGATTTAGGCCTCCTAGAACAACAAGGATCAACTCAGATGCAGAAATTGGATAACCTGCTGCTGCCAATCCATCTGAATATCCTTTCATTTGAGCAAGATAATCAACCATTGGTTTGGATCCTTTTTCAGTCTTTGTAAGAGCAGTCTTATACTCAAGCATTCTAGATTCAGATCTGGTATTAAACAAAAGCTCCAACGAGTTTCATACCTCATTTGATGAAGAGCAGTTCATCACCTCAAGAAGTGCTGGTTCTGTCATAGATCCTTTTAACCAGCTTAGGAGAAGTTGATCTGTTGCAAGCCATGAATCATGAAGAGGATTGAGTTCCAGTCCAGTTCCAGATGCAGATACAACAAATTTTGGTGGTGCAGCAGCTGTTCCAAACAGAAAGCTATCCAGACGATGACCATTCACAAAAGGGATCACAACCGATTTCCACAAAAGATAGTTGGATCTATCAAGCTTTACACTGCAGGTTTGAGACAGATTTCCATTGAATACTGGGGCTGAAACTGGAAAAGAAGAAGATGGAGCTCCTGTTGCCGGATTACTGGTAGTGAGGAGAGTTTGAGAGACTGGTGGTAGATTTGTGAAGGTTGGTGGTGGAGTGCGAGGAAAAGAGGTTGTGGCTGTGTACTGGGTGAACGGAAAAGATGAAAAACTTCCAAGAGAAAAGCTCGGTGTTGTTCCGGCGGTAACTTGAGCTCCGCATCGGTATACTTGCAGAAGTGGCAACACTGCTCTGTGAGACAGTTGGTTGAGCTCCGGTCACCGGATTATCAGTGGAAGCATTGGTTCCGGCCATGATAGGCTCCGATACCAAGTTAGAAACACAATATCAGAATGAAGAAGATAATTAATTATCCATTGATAGATTTTGGCAGCCACAATACTGAGTATTTGCACACAGCAATTCTAACAGAATTTAGTATTAGAGAATCTAGTAACAAATCTAATGATAAGCTTGACACGTGGCACACTAACATCTTAACACGTGGCAGCTACTTTAACACTATCAAAACAGACTCAAAAAACTTGGCTATGCTTTTAATGCATGGAGCAACAATGTATGCAGCCAGATGTTTGTGCCATTATTGCTGATGTTAAGAAATTAATGTCCAGTTTTGCCAACTGCAGAGTCTTGCACCTTAAAAGGCAGTCTAATGTTGTTAGCCTGTTTCTCCCTTCCCTGTTGACGACTTGTTCAATTGTATGTGTGTTTTTGTTTTTTGTTTTTAAGATATAACTTTGCAGATTTAGTAAAAAAACAAAAAAACTCATTTCAACAAATTGTTTGGTGTTTCTATTGGACTCAGTTTAGCAAATTGCTTCGACCCATCCACAGCATCCTTGATCTCACAGTCACAGGTATGGGTTTTTTTTTCTTTCCCCTTCCTACTTATGTTCTTCAAAATTATATAATTGTTTAACAATGAAAGGAAAAAAAAAAATTGAAGTAAGATCTGCTTAAAACAACAATTGAAAAAGGAATATTGAATTTATGAGTCTTTATGATATATTTATTTATACACGTGTGTTTTTGAGAAAAACAAAGACATGAAATATCTTTTATTGTGAAATAAGAAGAAAAAAAGAAACAGGGTCTATAAGTTTGTCGCTTGAAAAATGAATTTGCATATTTGATGACGTGATATTAACCCTAAATCTTTAACGTTAACCTGTTGTCAACCCTCATTGTATCCATCTATCTATCTTCTTTTTATTCTCCACCTGGACTATCTAGTTGATAAATTAAGAAAACATCTAACGCATTTGTCATTTCACACTTGGAAACGAGAGCCGAAGAATGTGGACATAAGTTGTAAGAGGAGAGAGTTGAGCTCATTTTATTCGGACCCGAGCTCAAGCTCGAACAATAGATTAACAAATAGAGAGCTCAAACATAAAATTTATTTGGTTTATTAAACAAAGAAAAAACTCGAAGTTATCCGTTTACTAAACAAACACAAACTTTGTTAGACCCCGTGCGCAATTAAAATAAATAAACGAAAATTAAATCAACAATTTTATTTAATAAATTAAAATGACTATATTACAATAGTAATTGAAATAAAATACGATTCAATACAAAACCGAGACGAGTCGAAACTCTGTCCTTAAGACAATTTTGGCCCGGTATGTACCCCGGTTGTTACCAATTGTCTCACAGGATAACTCGGTTATACCTGTTCAAGTAAAGGTACTTCAGACTTGAACCACATCGAACTCTGACAATGCTTCAGAAACTCTTCACTTGATGCAAGAACAGTATGCAGAAGAATGTATGTATGTATGCAATTCTGGTGTTGTATTTTTGCGTCTGTGTGTTTTTCTTCCCATTTATGTAGCTCGTTTATATAGCAGAGGACATGGAAAAACTGATGGAAAATGAACAGCCTCAGCTCGAATTGAATGTCATAAATATCATCATTATGTTGGAACTTGGAAAGCTAAAACCCTCAGCTTTAATCACGACTTAAAGTTGGATAGGAACATGAACAGTCTCACTCTCAGCAGACTGAGCCTCAGCTCAGTAACCCTTGATTCAGTTCAGCAGACTGAGCCTCAGCTCAAACCTTGATCGGTTCGAATAGATCGAAAAAGCTTCAGCTCAACGATTGAAAAAAAAAAAAAAAAATTAACAGTTGCAAAACCGAACTCTGACTGTGAACCTTCAAACCGAGCTGCATTCGTGTACGCAGGCATGCACAAGCCCAAGGGTATCCGGATTGGATTTGCACCCCCCCTGCGCCCGCGTAGAGAACGGTGTATAATGTTGGTTTCTTATTCCAACTACACTAAAACAATATCATATAAATATTGCTTCTTTTTCCTTCTTCCAACCAATGTGGGAGAAAAGTTTCTTCCCATTTTTTCCTTTTCATAACACACACTTAAGCCCAATAGGCCCATTATGACATATCATCAATTTTCCAACAAACCGACTTTAAGCGTTAATTTCTCATTCACTCGTTATCCGAATTGAATGATTCCAAATCCTGAATTCATCTACGACTCACGTAGTTATCAGAATTAATAAAACATTACATATATTCTATACAAGAATATATCCGAAATACGCTTACAAAGTCACTGAATAAAATGATTATAAAATCATTTTTAATTCATTTTTAATTCAATTCCACATTTTCTCCAACAATCCCCCACATGAATGGAAATTAATGCAAATGTAGACTCTGAAGAGATTCTGACAGAAAAATATTGCATCAGGAGAGGTAGCTTCTGGCTTTGAACCTGCCTTAGTGAAATACTATCGGATCTACTCGGCTAATCAGTGAACTTAAGTGTTGAACTGTTTAGCCTTTAGTGTAGAACCAGACAATAATACTCACACAATATTTTCCTTAACACTGTACTTGGTTCTCATGATTTGGATTCGTTTTGGCCACGAATCACACCTGGTTTCGAGAAAGTGCGTTAGAGAATTCTAGCCTCTGAATTCTCATAGAAGCGGCCCCACTTCACACTTACATAGGTGACTTCCTATCAAGAGTATTCTGCCATACCCCACTCGAATTCAATCAAATTATAGGAATCATTAAAAGATTTCACTTAACCTCAACACTCTTGGCAGACAACACTTTTATTCACAGAATGGGTAAGTGTTCATCAACAGCTTCATAACTTAGTTGTCCATTTGAACCATGATCTTGGGATCTCCAGTCAACATGGTAGGGTTACCATTACGAAGCTTATCTTTCAATAGGCTTAAGTCCCATTCCGAGTGTCAAAACTGACAATCGATCTCTAGTAAACATTTTTGAAAGCAGATCTACAAGATTTTCCTTCGATCCAATATAATCGATGGAAATCATACCACTAGAGATCAATTATTTAACGGTATCATGTCGTTGACGTATATGTCTAGACTTACCTTTATACAAACTATTTTGTGTTCGGTGTAAAGCCAATTGGCTATCACTGTGGAAGCAATCAGTTTAGTCCAGCAAGAAATCTCCTCTAGGAAATTTAGAAGCCACTTAGCTTCTTCACCAGCTTTGTCAAGTGCAATGCACGTTTGCTTTGTGGACTTCCATAACACCGCAGCATCACCAATCATGTGAATTGTAATTCTTTAGAATCAGTAATCCACTTGTCATCACAGTATCTTTCTAATCCCAGATTCATTGAATATTTCAAGTACTCGTGTACTGTAATATCGCTTTCCAATGATCCTCACTAGGATTACTTGTAAACCTGCATAGGTTATTCACAACATGTACATTAGATAATATGTGAATATTTTAACTGAGACACAGGCTCACCCTTGGTTTTGACTAAGTGGATACTTAAGTCAATGTGTGCTTAAGGACTTTCATTAAACATATTGAATTCCTCAGGACGAATTCAATATAATGAGACTGTGATAACATAGTCTCATTATATTGAATTCGTTCTGAGGAACTAGTGTTATCACAGTCTCATTATATTGAATTCGTCCTGAGGAATTCGATATGTTTGATGAAAGTCCTAAAGCACACATTGACTTAAGTATCCACTTAGTCAAAACCAAGGGTGAGCCTGTGTCTCAGTTAAAATATTCACATATTATCTAATGTACATGTTGTGAATAAACTGTGCAGGTTTACAAGTAATCCTGGTGAGGATCATTGGAAAGCGATATTACAGTACACGAGTACTTGAAATATTCAATGAATCTGGGATTAGAAAGATACTGTGATGACAAGTGGATTACTGATTCTAAAGAATTACAATTCACATGATTGGTGATGTTGCGGTGTTATGGAAGTCCACAAAGCAAACGTGCATTGCACTTGACAAAGCTGGTGAAGAAGCTAAGTGGCTTCTAAATTTCCTAGAGGAGATTTCTTGCTGGACTAAACTGATTGCTTCCACAGTGATAGCCAATCGGCTTTACACCAAGCACAAAATAGTTTGTATAAAGGTAAGTCTAGACATATACGTCAACGACATGATACCGTTAAATAATTGATCTCTAGTGGTATGATTTCCATCGATTATATTGGATCGAAGGAAAATCTTGCAGATCTGCTTTCAAAAATGTTTACTAGAGATCGATTGTCAGTTTTGACACTCAGAATGGGACTTAAGCCTATTGAAAGATAAGCTTTGTAATGGTAACCCTACCATGTTGACTGGAGATCCCAAGATCTTGGTTCAAAGGGGCAACTAAGTTATGAAGCAGTCGTTGAACACTTACCCATTCTGTGAATAAAAGTGTTGTCTGCCAAGAGTGTTGAGGTTAAGTGAAATCTTTTAATGATTCCTATAATTTGATTAAATTCGAGTGAGGTATGGTAGAATACTCTTGATAGGAAGTCACCTATGTAAGTGTGAAGTGGGGTCGCTTCTATAAGAATTCAGAGGCTAGAATTCTCTAACGCACTTTCTGAAACCAGGTGTGATTCAGGGCCAAAACGAATCCAGTCATGAGAACCAAGTACAGTGTTAAGGAAAATATTGTGTGAGTATTATTGTCTGGTTCTACACTAAAGGCTGAACAGTTCAACACTTAAGTTCACTGATTAGCCGAGTAGATCCAATAGTATTTCACTAAGGCAGGTTCAAAGCCAGAAGCTACCTCTCCTGATGCAATATTTTTCTGTCAGAATCTCTTCAGAGTCTGCATTTGCATTAATTTCCATTCATGTGGGGGATTGTTGGAGAAAATGTGGAATTGAATTAAAAATGAATTAAAAATGATTTTATAATCATTTTATTCAGTGACTTTGTAAGCGTATTTCGGATATATTCTTGTATAGAATATATGTAATGTTTTATTAATTCTGAAAACTACATGAGTCGTAGATGAATTCAGGATTTGGAATCATTCAATTCGGATAACGAGTGAATGAGAAATTAACGCTTAAAGTCGGTTTGTTGGAAAATTGATGATATGTCATAATGGGCCTATTGGGCTTAAGTGTGTGTTATGAAAAGGAAAAAATGGGAAGAAACTTTTCTCCCACATTGGTTGGAAGAAGGAAAAAGAAGCAATATTTATATGATATTGTTTTAGTGTAGTTGGAATAAGAAACCAACATTATACACTGTTCTATACGCGGGCGCAGGGGGGGTGCAAATCCAATCCGGATTTACCCTTGGTCTTGTGCATGCCTGCGTACACGAATGCAGCTCGGTTTGAAGGTTCACAGGCAGAGTTCGGTTTTGCAACTGTTACTTTTTATCTGAGCCTCAGCTCAGTCTGCTGAGAGTCGATTCTGGGCATTGTCAGAGTAGAGTTCGATGTGGTTCAAGTCTGAAGTACCTCTACTTGAACAGGTATAACCGAGTTATCCTGGGAGACAATTGTATTTTATTTCAAATACGATTGTAATATAGTCATTTAAATATATTAGATAAAATTGTTGATTTAATTTTCGTTTACTTTAACCATGCTTAAGAGCTGACAAGTTTTTTTTTTTTTTTTTTGTTTAAGTATAGTACCTTTAATGACATTGAGGCTAGGCTAGAGGGTAATTATACCCTGATGAATAAGATTCCCCCACGAAAACCCCGTATATCTAACCTGTATTATACAAGTGTTAATGTAACTATCCAGCCTAGTTAGATGTCTGCTTAGATCTTAGCATTCTCATTTCGAGTTCATTGTTCAAGCATATTGTCCTTTTCTAATGTCAAATAACAAGTAAATTTTTTTCAGCTGTATAGTTGCAAAATCCGGCTAGTAGAACCGTTTGAGTGCAATTTTTCAAACTTCAAAGTCCACTGTCCAATTATAGAACGAAAAGTAGAAGGCATTTTTACACTTGGTTTATTACATTACAGTTGTAGGATCACGGAAGCTGGAATCTCTTTTGTAAAGAGGGATCGAGGTGCGGTGAATTAGAGCGAAGAAAGAATGGGGAAAATCAATCAGGTCAAAAAGGGAGAAGAGGCTTAGGGCAATTAGAAGAGAGATTGTGGAAAAAGAGCCCCTTTTTTCCAAAAGAAAGAGGACGCTAAGCTTGCCGCCTTGCAAGATGCTCTCAATGCCCCTAAACTTCCTGTCAAAGTTAGTGATTCCACCGCCCTCAAGAGGAAGGCATGAGGGGGTCATTATTGTTGGAAAATGGAATTGATATGTCCCAAGAAATAATGTAGTTAAACTGCTTTTTCTTTACTATTTCCCTTTGCCTCTCAAAAGCTTCAATGTGTTGAACTTCTGGTATGGTTTATGAATGGCAGCATATTGAAGTTTATCTCAAGTGTTCCTTGCATGCAGATCTTCTTAGAGTTCTTAATGTTTGTTAAAAAAACGGTTAAACCCTAACCGTGAAGGCCCCCCACCCCCGATCCCACATGAATGTAGGGAGATGTTAATCAGGTAACCTAGAGCTTAGAGTCAGGGGCTTGCTGGTTCCCCATCACTGAAGGGTGTTATCAATCGGAAATCAACCCCTTTTACGGGAATCGAACCGCTGACCTCCAGCTTAGGGTCCGGCTGTCATTATAACACCCCGCTCCTCACCACTAGGCCATGTTCTTAATGTTTGTTAAAGATATGATGCTCGGATCCCAACACCTTTTTGCATTACTATACAAGGGCGGATCTAGGAATTTTTTTACAGAGGGATCATCGGACTCTAATGTTGTGTTTGGACTGTTGGAATGGAATGAAATGTTTTTTTCATTCCATTCAATCATTTTGGCGTTTTTGGATGCGAGAGAATAGAATGAATTTTCATTCTATTGGAATGTATTTTTACCGTTTTCATTACATCCAAAATGGATGGAATTGGAAGGAATGATTTGATGGAATGAAATGTAAAACATAACCTAATGATAAAACATCACCACCTCCCACCTGCCTTCTCCTGTGCCGCCTGCCTATCTTACCACACCACCACCCGCCACTACTGCTGCTTATCTTGTCACGACCCTCGTCACAACTAACCAACATCCTTCATCATAACCCAACCCACAACCATCTGCCTCACCACCACCTCATGTTACCAATAAAATCAACAATATCATATACCACCACCCACCTCACCACTGTATTCATCATCGTCATCAATAACCTATCTCACCACCGACCTCAGCCACTATCCTCAGCCTACAAACTCGATCACCACCGATTTTCACTCGGCCACCACCACCCACTTCACCATCACCGATCACTACACACCACCTGTGTTACCACAACCACCACCACATCCCACCTTACCATCATCTTTCACCGCACACAACACCACTCTCATGACATCAGCCATCGCCACCACAACCACCGTTATCGCACACCTCCAATCATCTGCCACCACCCACCACCGCATGCCCAACCACCATGCACCCGCCACTCTCATCATCACGCATGCCTATCTCTCACCGTGTCACTTGACACATCTAATAGAATCCCACACATTTCATTCCATTGAATGCAAAACATAGGAATGGAATCAGTTCATTTTAATTCCATTGCATTACATTCCACCAGTTTTATTCTATATTCCGTTATATTCCAGCAATACAAAAGCATCATAAAACTACATTTTTTATCCAAACATTTGTTCTAGTGAGGTTATCGAAGCTAAAACAACTTTTACAACAAAAAGACTTTTTTAACAACAAAAAAGTTTTTTTATAAATAAAACTACGTCATTTTACTAAAAAAAATCTTCGGATCTCAATAGGGTCATCCGACCCCAACCTATGTAGATCCGCCCCGGACCATTCTCACTGAAGCCTGCGTATGCTATCTCTTTCTTTGTAGAACATGTGAATGGAATGAATCCATAGGTGTAAATGATGTGAGCTGAATTGAGTATTAGACTTATCGAGTTGAATATACTTTAAATTTTAACGAACTCGAGTTCAAGTACAAGCTTAACATATCTATTTAATTCAAACTTGATCACGAGCATTGTCTCACTCGAGTTGAACTCGAGCTTGTTTTACGTTAAATACAATATGTATTTTTTTAGCGGTTATTAGTTATATGGGAAATTAGGGATAAGGACACAATCTGAAATATTATTAAGCAACAGGACAACTACATATTTTTTATAGGGAGAAGGACAACTGCATAATTTTTATAGCGAGAAGGACAAACAGTGAATCCCGAAAATCAGTGAATCTCCCTAGTGAATCCCGAAATCAGTGAATTTCGATAGTGAATTTTGACAGTGAATCCCGAAAATTAGTGAATCCCGACAATGAATTTTGAAAATTAGTGAATTTCGACAGTGAATTTCAGCAGTGAATTTAAACAGTGAATTTCGAACACAAGTGAATTTCGATAGTGGATAAATAGTTTTGTCCTTTATGCAAAAGTTTCAAAAGACTGTCCTTCTACTCAATTGATGAAATATTTTTGTCCTTCTCCCTCATTCCCCTTTAGTTATAAGGCCGTCGCTAGAGACTTAATGATCATTTAGGACACTCAAAAAACTTATTCGGTTATAAGGACGTTCTAATTTATTTTTTCTGTTCTCCTAGATTTCCAAAGGCATTGTACGATACCAAGCTGCTTCAATTTCCAATTTGTTCTCTCGTCTCTGCAACGTCATCGAAATCAAGCAGAAGTCATCGATGCCAAAGACCACTACAAACCCATCATCAAAAAGAGGCAACGGAGAGTATTTGACGCCATTAATGGAGATTTCGGACGAGTTGGAACTAGAAGAAGGCGGGGTGGTGGTGGTGATGTAAAGTGGGGTGTGAGAAGGGGAAAGAGTGGGAATAGGAGAATAATAAGGGAGAGGAAAGAGGGCAATTTGAGAGAAAGAAAGAGGGGAAAATGGAGAAGCAAGAGAGAAAGGGAAGGCTGGCCGGAGGAGATAAAGGCGGAATCAGGAGGAGAAAATAGGGTGAGGGAAAGAGGATTACCAGGGAAAGGGATAAGTGATTGGGGTTGATTGAGGAGGAGGACTTCAAGAGTGAGTGCCATGGCATTGTAGTGAGCATTTGAGAGAGTCTCCACGGCGTTCATGAGGGAAGCCGGTGGTGCTGCCGGTGGTCGGGCAGGCTGCTGGACGGTGGTGGTTACAGAATTGAAAGAGACGAGAGTGAAGAGAAAAAGCAGGGAAGTTGAGAATGCCATTTCTGCGTGAATGCAAAAGTGATGTTTCTGCTTTCTCAGTTTGTGAACAAATTAAAAAAAAGGTTTATTTTGCTGTTCAAAAAAGGTATTATGAGTTTGTAATAGGTTGATCAAGTATCATCATTTACACCAAATAAAAGAATGTTCAACTTGCCTACCATTATGACTTTGTTGCCTCATCCACCTGCCCCCTTTCTTCCTATTTGGACCAGGATTTATTTTCCGAGAAGTAAACCGAATTATGTGACTTCTTAAACTTGTAAATCATGTACCTGCATTCATAAAGTTTACAAAGTCAATTGCTTTTCGATGTTTACTTACGGTCGCCCTTGTGTTTACATGCTACTTGATGGAGTGACATTGATGACTTATGCAGTGACATTGATGTCTGATGCAGGGACACTGATGACTTATGCAGTGACATTGATGTCTGAAGTAGTGACACAATAACACGTCTAGGAGAAACATTCAAAGCATTCATTGTGTTTTACTAAATAGTTGACAGTGTATTTGGGTGCTTATAATAGATGATATAGTCCATTTTGCTTTCACAGCACAAGTACGATCTAGGAGGCTCTTTATTACCTTATTATGGGTTTCACTCACCATGGTGGCTTACAATTAAGTCTTTTTTGGGTTTCTGGTGCTGCTTATAATAGCTGTGGATACTCATAGTTTGGGGTTGTTTTTCTTTTCTCTTATGGTTGTCTTTGTCCTGTTTCTTGGGTTGCAGGTCGATATAAGTGCTTTGTGGCATTTGGCTAGCGTGGTTTCTGTATTGGAGCCGGTTTATGGGCTTGCAACTATGAAAAAGAGCTATCAGTTGTTAAAGGGCAGGACCATGATAGCTTTCAACCTTGTTTTTGGGTATATGGCTATTTGTGGACTGATCACACTATATTCTCATCAGTTGTGGTTAATGGTGGGGATAATCATGGTGTGCTTACAAGAATTATGGTTGGTGGATTCTTGGTTGGGTTGCTGGTGATAGTTAATCTGGCTGGCCTATTAGTGCAGCTCTTCTACCCTTGGTAACTCTATTGTCGGAACAGAGAGTGTGTTTTGTTGAATTTTGGTAAATTGTTTTCTGTCTATTTCATTCGGTACAAGCCACTATAAATATACAAGAGGTTACAATGTAATCAATGTACAAATCACGCCTAGAATCGCTAAAATCACTACCGGGTATTAATACAAAATATTACACAATATTTACTTTCTAAAATAGGTTTATATTCCGTAACACCCCCCTCAAGTTGGAGCGTGTAGATCGCAAACGCCCAACTTGCGAAGTAAATGAAGAAATTGCCGCTTGCCCAAGGCTTTAGTAAAAATGTCGGCGAGTTGTTCATCAGTGGACACATGCCGTGGAGCAATAAGGCCTTCTTGAATGGCATCTCGAACATAGTGACAATCGACTTCAATGTGTTTCGTGCGTTCATGAAAAACCGGATTATGTGCGATATGAAGGGCGGACTGGCTATCACAGAAGAAATCGATAGGACGAGGGTGATCCACACCCAAACTTTGAAGCAACGCCTTGAGCCATTTTAATTCCGAAGAGAGAGCGGCCATCGAACGATATTCGGCCTCGGCGGAAGAACGCGAGACAGTGTGTTGTTTCTTGGTGCGCCAAGAAATCGGGGAGCAACCAAGAAACACAATCCAGCCTGTGAGGGAGCGACGCGTCAGCGGGCAGCTTGCCCAATCGGAGTCACACCACCCGGTGAGAGATAAGTCACAGTCGCTGCGAAGTAAGATACCCTGACCCGGATGGTCTTTCAAATACCGAACAGCCCGCATGGCAGCGTCCCAATGGTCATGTCTAGGTGACTGCATGAACTGAGCTAGAATATGGACAGTGTAGGCCAAGTCTGGGCGAGTGAAAGATAAGTAGATAAGACGGCCAACCAACCGTCGATAGCGTTCCGGATCCTCATAAAGTGGACCAGTAGCCGTGGCAAGTGAATGATTCTGCTCAATCGGGAAACCGGCAGGCTTAGCTCCAAGAAAACCGACTTCAGCAAGAATGTCAAGAGTATACTTCCGTTGACAGAGGAAAATACCTTCCGAACTTCGCGCTACCTCGATGCCCAGAAAATATTTCAAAATACCCAAATCCTTCATATGAAAGCAAGCTCCCAAATATTGTTTAAAATGTGCAATAGCTGAGGGGTCGTTCCCCGAGATGATGAGATCGTCAACGTAGACGAGCACGTTAAGGCGGACTAGACCGCGGGTAAGAGTGAAGAGGGAATAATCCGAGTAGGACTGAAGAAAGCCGTACTTCCTTAAACTATGTGCTAACTTTGCAAACCAACACCGCGGAGCTTGCTTTAAACCGTATAAGGACTTTTTCAACCGACACACCATACCTGGCTGGCGAACTGTAAAACCCGGGGGCAATTTCATATACACTTCTTCACTTAAATCGCCGTGAAGGAATGCATTGTGCACATCCATCTGATGTAGTTCCCAATTCTTTGCCGCCGCCACGGCCAAAAAACGCGTACCGTAACCATCTTAGCCACAGGGGCAAAGGTTTCGGTGTAATCAATGCCTGCAACTTGATGGTTGCCGAGAATGACAAGACGAGCTTTCAATCGTTCCACAGTCCCATCGGCATGGCGTTTAATTTTGTACACCCATTTACACCCGAGGGCCTTTTTTCGGGTGGTAAGTGTGCCATAACCCAAGTTTCATTTTGTTCGAGGGCAGCGATTTCCTGTTTCATGGCATCCCGCCAGCCAGGGTCTAACATAGCCGCATTAAAGTTGCGGGGTTCAACATCGGAGGTGACAGCTGCAAGAAAAGTGCGGTGGTGTGTAGAAAAGTTATCACAATTCACATAGTTAGCTATAGGATAAGTCGTACCTGGAGAGCTGACAGACGGCGGAGAACTGAGGGACGGACTCGGTTGTTGAACAGTGTGTGCGACATAGTCATTGTGCCAACCCGGAGGACGACGAGTGCGCAAGCCACGACCCAAACTAGTAGGAACTACTGCCTCCTCATGACTCGGAGAGGGTGGAGCAGCCTCTGTTTCTAAAGGAGGAGGACTAGGGCTTGAAGGTTCGGAATCCGCACTCCGTTCAAATTGCTCATGTTCCATATCGGCAAGGAAATCATCATCAACGGTAACATTAGTATTCAACGAAGGCGTGGTGTCACTGGGTAAGTCGATGTCCTTTATGGCAAAAGGAAATTCGGTTTCATGGAATTGCACATCACGCGAAACAAAGAAATCACCTGTTGTAAGATCATACACTTTCCAACCTTTCTGGGTATTCGGATAGCCTACGAAAACGCACTTTCTACTTCGAGGAGCGAATTTATTTCCTTTGGACCGTTGATCGTGAGCGAAGCAAAGGCAACCAAAGGTGCGAAGATGATCGATCGCTGGTTCTTTGCCATACAAAATTTCAAAAGGCGTTTTATTTTGCAAAATACCGGAAGGAGTCCGATTAATTAGGTGCACCGCCCCGAGAATGCATTCGCCCCAAAAAGTAATTGGTAAATTGCCTTGAAACATTAAAGCCCGTCCAACATTAAGAATATGTTGATGTTTACGTTCGACTCGCCCATTTTGTTGAGGTGTTCCCACACACGACGTTTGAAAAATTATGCCATTATCATCAAAATATTCGAGCATGCTACGAAATTCAGTACCATTATCACTGCGGACAATTTTAACCGTCTTATCAAATTGCCTTTCAATCATGGAAAAAAACGAACAGAACGCTTTATAGACCTCGGTTTTCGCATGTAACAAATAGACCCAAACAGCACGAGAAAAATCATCCACCAAAGTCAAAAAATAATGTGCACCACTAGAAGAGGGAGTTTTATGAGCCCCCCATAAATCACAGTGTATCAGTTCAAAAATACGAGAGGCCTTATTATCGCTAACGGGAAAACTATCACGAGATTGTTTGGCTTGCGGACAAATTTCACAAGCTTTATTTAGTTTCTTAACCATACGAGGACAATTTTTAATTTCAGGAACTAACTTGAGAACTCTATCAGACGGATGCCCAAGTCGTCGATGCCACAGCTCAAAAGTAGATAAAGTCGAAGTAGTCACCGCACACACTGTAGGGATCCCGCGAAAATAATAGAGTCCGTCCTTCCGTTCACCGGCTCCAATCAGGCTCTTCGAACGACGGTCCTGTATAGCACACAATGAGTCAGTGAACCGAACAAAACAATCAGAATCGTCAATCATTTGGGATACTGAGATTAAGTTGCATAATAAAGAGGGAACAAGAAAAACGTGTTCGAGTTGAATTTTGTCCGTAAGAACAACTCGGCCCTCTTGAGTTGTAACAGCTTGCCGCCCGTTTGGAAGACCCACCGAACATGGTGGTATGGAAACCACGTTGGTGAGGCATGATGCATCGCCGGTAACGTGATGCGACGCTCCGGTATCGAGAATCCAAGACATTTTAGACAACGCACCTGTCATTTGATCATGCCCGTTGTTGCTATTAATCATATTCAGCAATATCTGCACCTGTTCGGGTTTTAAATCCGCCAAAGAAGCTCCTCCGGAGGCCCCAGAAGCTGTGCCAAGGTCGGCACCCAGCACCGCATTGGCCTGAACCGTAGCAGCCCTGCTGCGGCCTGTAGACACGTTGTTAGCTGGAGACGAGGCCGCACCTGCACCCTTGGATTTACGGTTCCGTTCTTCCCACCAATCCGGAAACCCATGGAGTTTGAAACAGGTAGTCATCTCGTGTCCTGCTCGTTTGCAATGAGAGCAAAACAGTTTGGTTTTATCTATCCGATCAGCACGAGAGTTAGAGCGATCAACCTGTAATGCAAAGGCATGAGTATCAGCTGCGTCTTTCACGGCTCGGCCACGGGCAATCCCCCGAGATCGTTCTTCCTGAGTGAAAGCGAGATAGGCATCGTCTAAGGACGGAAGAGGATCCCTGGACAACAGATTCGTTCGCACAACCCCATACAAATCGTCATCAATACCTATGAGAAATTGGTGTAATTTCTCCTCTTCTCTGTCGGATTCAAATTTTCCAGCTACCCCACATGTGCACAGCCCACACGTGCAGCCATGGAGAGGTTTGAGGCGATTAAGATCATCATACAAACCCATGAGACTATTATAATAGTCTTCAACTGTCATGGATTTTGTTTGTTTGCAGTCGATTATGGCAGCTCGCAATTGTTGAAGCCTAGGTCCATTGGCAACACAAAAACGTTTTTCGAGATAAGCCCATAATTTTTTCGCTTCATCAAAATATGGGATCGTGGAAACCACCTTCGATTCCATACTTCGCAATATCCATGATACAATCATGGAATTTACAGTATCCCAATCAAGCAACTTCGTCTTCTCTGTAGGTTTGGTGATCGTTCCATCAACGAACACGAATTTCCGTCGAGATTTCAAGGCGAGGGTCATTGCTCTCGACCATGCCAAGTAGTTATCAGTTCGAAGAACTACATGTGTAATAAGGTTACCGGGTTGATCACCGGAACCAAGATAAAAAGGGGAGGAGGGATATGAAGAAAAAAATTGATTTTATGAAATTTATTCAGAAAAATATCAAATTTGATTTTAGAATAAAAAAGACGAAAAAAATATGAATTTTAGTAAAAAGAAATTATGATGATCCGAGTTTTAGATCAAAATATATGACCTTTAGAAATATGGTGAATTATAAAACCCAAAAAAAAAAAACAAAAACAAAAACAAAAAAAATCCACGCACACAGTAAGTTTTTTTTTGTTTTTTTAATTTTATTTTATTACTTTGAACGTTTTTTTTTCCTTCTTCCTCTTTATCCACTTGAAATTAGAATGTCCTTATAACTAAATAAGTTTTCTTCTTAAAATTAGAATGTCCTTATAACCAAATAAGATTTCGGAGTGTCCTATTACCCCTAATAAGTTGAAAATAAATCATTTTAAATAATTGGCCCTTTTTTTTATTTCAAAAAGTATCTATAAGTATATAAAACTTCTTGGAATATTCAAACATAAAATCAATAAGTTTTAATTTAAGTTATAAATAACTTTTCACAAATACTTTTGACTCCGGCGTGCTCGTGAGCTATTGAGTCGAGAGTGATAATATTTGTGAGTGACTCGTTTAGTATTTCGAATCGAGTTTATTCAAATTTAAACCGTTTTAAACCTGCGATATCCCACATTAGAAGTGAGGGAAGCCAATCACCACCATATAAGTGTGAGACATAAAAGTCTTGTCGACTCGGGTTAGCCTTTTTAGACCAAACGAGGACGGCGGTCTAAGTAGTTGACCGAACCATTTATAACTCGTTTAGCGCTACCAGACCCGAGGTCTATAGGCATTACAAAACCAAACTATTTAAGCAAAATATCAAACCAAACTCGAATCGTTTACGAAATGGAACCGTCACTTCAATTTGAAATCCCCTCTCCAATATTTACCTATTTACACCTCTAAATGAACACATATCAGCGTTTTATAATCAAAAGGCGGAAGCCCTCCTTAGCATAGCGTTAAAAAATCATTTGGCATATAAAATTAGAACTCACTTCATTACATCTATAAACCAAACCCCAAATTGCATTTTCTCCCGAAGTTATGCTTTCGATTCCAAGAATTGGTACCAAGCTGCTGTGGAAGTGGAAGTTGAAGTGGAAGTGCTCATAGCGGTTTCGCATGGTGAATTGGTGATGGCAACATGAAACACAATGCGATGATGGTTTCCGAGTACCCAGTGCTTGACTCGTCTATTTTGCTAGGGGTTTTAGCTCGTGTATTGCGGTAGTCTTCTGACTTCATAACAATCCCGAGGTATATCTCTAGCCCAATTATTCATCTGCGACACTTCATTTGAGATCCAAATGGTATAGTATATGATGAAGGGAAATTCTTCTGCAATTTTTGTATATGGTGCTTCTCTTTGCTGTGGAAGTAAAGGTAATTGCTTTTTGCCTCTTGGGTTTCGTTATGTAAGCAGTAGGCCTGAAATCAATCCAATTAAACTGCTAATAGATGATGTGAAAAATGTTGATGATGCCTTGAGTTTGTATCATCAGATGATCCGAATGAGTCCTCGCCCTTATACTGTTCACTTCAATCAGCTTCTGGCTCATGTCTCTAAGATGAAAGAGTACCCGACTACACTCTCACTTTTCAGAGACATGTGTTCAGTGGGGATTTTGATTAATAACTGGACAATGAATATTGCAATCAACTGTTTTTGCAGTTTGAAACGCATGGATTTTTGTTTTTCGATATTGGGTTCGTTCTTCAAGCGCGGTCACAAGCCAGATTCGGTCACCTATGGCACCATACTTAAAGGTCTCTTTAGACAACATCGGGTACATGAAGCACAAATTCTGTTGCAGAAGATTTTTAGTGAAAAGCTGTGTGAACTGGATAGTTGCACGTACAGCACTATCGTTGATGGGCTTTCTAAGACAGGGAATACGAGAAAAGCTATTGAATTACTGCGAATAATGGAGAAAGGGAAGTATAAGCCACGTGTTTCTGATTACAACACTATCATCCACAGCTTGTGTATGTATAATAATGTGGATGCAGCTCGCAGCCTCTTAGAAGAGATGATTGAAAAAGTTATCTCCCCTGACGTTATCACCTATAGTAGCTTGATCTCTGGTCTGTGTAATTTGGGCAAATGGAAAGATATTGCGGTTCTATTCAATGAGATGGTTAAATTCCAAATTCCTCTGGATGTTGTTACATATAGTGCACTTGTTGATGCCTTCTGCAGGGATGGGAGAATAGAAGAGGCAAAAGATTTAGTCAAGACCATGATGCAGAAAGGTGTCAATCCGAATGTTGTTACATACAATGCAATGGTTGATGCCTTTTCCAAGGATGGAAGGATAAAAGAGGCAAAGGATTTAGTCAAGACCATGATGCAGCAAGGCGTCAATCCGAATGTTGTTACATTTAACACTTTAATGGATGGGTATGTGTTGCTAGGTCAAATAGACAAAGCAAGAAAAATTTTCAATTCCATCGTGTCTCCAGACGTGATTTGCTATAATACAATCATCAACGGATACTGTAAGAAAAAGAGAACAAGTGAGGCAATGAATTTATTTCAAGAAATGTCGCAGAAAGGCTTATCTCCTGATATTCAAACCTATACATGTATATTGCAAGGTTTCTTTTCTGCTCATGACTTTGTGTCTGCTGAGAAAATATACAATCAGATGCTAGAAGCTGGCTTCGCTCCTGACATCTACACTTATTGTGTTTTACTGGATGGTTTGTCAAAAAATGGACGTGTTGACGATGCTCTGCAACTTTTACAGACGATAGAAACTACTGGAGTTCATCTTCACTTATCTATGTATAACATTGTCATTGATGCACTCTGCAAAAGTAGGAATCTAGCTAAAGCTCAAGCTGTTTTCAGTAGTCTTCCTACTAAAGGATTACATCCTGATCGTGTCACATGCTTGGCTATGATAAAAGGGTTTTGTGCATTGGGTTTGCTAGAGGAGGCTGAGGAGTTTCTTTCGGATTTCAAAAGAAACGGCTGTGAACCAAATGGCGCCACATACAAAATAATGTTTCAAGAATCTGTAAGAAGAGGCAAACTTGGCGAGGCAATGATAAACTTTGAGAAAATGCTTGCCTCAGATTTGTGAGCTGGGGTTTCATATGGAATGTGTGACTGATCTTTCTTATCCAAGATCCTTTATGATGTCAATGAATTACAGAGGCTTAAGGTGATATTATGACTTTATGATCTAGTATCAATCATCTTTGTGGAATATGTGATCCTAGATCATGCAGCGGTGTAATAAATAGCACAGTCCATTTATTGTGCATGTTGAAATGACGCTTTGACGATAAGTTGAATTGCAATATATGTCTCCAAGTTGGATATAGGAACACCAACTGTTATCTGGAAATCTACTAACAAAATTTTGTAGCTTCATGAAGATGCAAGTTTCTGAAAGTGAGTTTTCTTTGGCTCTCAACCAGATGGCCCTGATGTTTCCCTCCAATTTGTGTAGTGCCTCGTCTGGCCAAGTTGGAATTAACGTGTAATTGTACAGTACTCTAGGGGCTTGGTTCACATAAGATGTATTTTGCTCAATAATGTGATAGTGTTATCTTGTTCTTGGTTGTAACGTAATATTACCATAAAAAGGATGTGAAGTTAGGCTTTTTATTAGGATTATAATCACACTCATTTTATTCCTAATTTTCTCGTGGATGAAAAAAACTGTGTGCATGTGCTGTTATACTGGTTTCTGACATTAATAGTGTTTTGTGCTTGTCAATCTCTATTTTTGAATGATCTTTGTGGCCGCTTTAGCAAGGTGGATGGAACTTCACCACTTCCTAGTCCTGGTTCTCGTACAACACTTAAAATTGAACAAGACAGACCTACTTTGTCTGGGGAGAAGGCTCGTTTTTTCACAAGGGAAACATCAAGTATGTTGCGAAAATATTCTTTCTGCTGTTTTCCAATTATTATCTGCAGCCTTCGTGGTTCTAGATGCTTTCGCCTTTCAGAAATCAATAACTTGTCTTTTGCTTTCTGGATTTTGCTAAACTCCACTGGTTTTCTGTTTAGTTAATACCTTTTGCTTTTTGGGTTTAGATGTATTGTACTCTTTAACATGTTTGATTATATACTTTCTTATTCATCGCTTTTCTTTAGTGTGTGTTGTCAATTATAATTAACTGCATCTGTTTCATTACCTTAAGCCGAGCAATCTCGAAGAGAATGATGCTGACTATGTTACTCCAGAAATCACAAAAGGAAAGCTGTCTAGGGCACCACGAAGTAGTTCCAATGTAGCAATGAGCTCGATATCTAATGTTACTCGTGTGGTTGGAACATTGGAGAGCTCGGAACTGCCGCCACAAAGTATGCAGAAGAGTGTTTCGATCAATGGAGCTAACAATCGGAAGCGTGCTATTCATGAAAGTCCTTCCTCTTCACCAATTACTCAATGGGTTGGTTAGAGGCCACAGAAAAGTTCTCGCACTAGGAGATCAAATCTAGTTTCTCCTGTATCTAATCATAGTGAAGTACAGACACCAGTTGAAAGTTGTTCCCCGTCTGATTCCAGTGCTAGATTGCAATCTAGCGGAACAAACAATTCTCATTTGTCCAAGGGTTTCACAAGTGGATTTCAGAATACGAAGGCTAATACTAAAAGTGGTTTATCACCAGATAGGTTATCAGATAGTGAAGAATCCGCACCTGGTGAAAACGGACTTCAGAATAAAATCACCGGGTCTAGTGATTTGGAGGAAAAAGTTGTTAGTGTTCCTCAGAGTGTGGGAACTTCTGCAATGCTCATCATGAAGAAGGGTAAGTTTCTTGTCAAAGAAGAAAGTAGTGATGGTGTAGAGATTCATGCCTTTTATTCTATATTTATGTATTAGTACTTTATTGTAATAATAAGGGTAAGAATGTCATTCCCTGTTATTTAAATTCTTAGGGTTGTAAGTGGCGGCTGCTCTAAGAATTTGATTGTAGTAGAAGTCTATTTATAGAAGGTAGTATTTTCAGGAAGTTGATATAGGGAGGAGTCCTCCTTCCCTCAGTATAAAAGAGGGAGTCTGTAACCTCAATCAATTAATCAATAATAAAAATATTTTCTTCCTGATTTCCATATTTCATTTCTCCACATGGTATCAGAGAGGGTCTTATGATCAGTGCATATCCATGTATCTACGTGCAACTATGACTAGAAGCACAGCATCGACTGCATCGTCCAATACTACTGGATCATCCATACCACGAGATGATCAATCCACTGGAAATGACTCCAGCAATTCATCTTCCTCCATTCTGCTAACAACACAGAGGCTTAATGGAAAAAACTACCTAGAATGGTCACAAACCATGACATTGGCCATTGATGGTAGAGGAAAATTAGGATACTTGAGTGGAGAATGCATCAAACCTGCTGCAGGAGATCCCAAATCTGCAACATGGAGATCTGAGGACTCAATGGTGAGAGCATGGTTGATCAACTCCATGGAAAAATTTGTAGCAAAGCCTCACATGTTCCTGCCAACAGCCAAAGACATATGGAAGATGGCCAAAGATATGTATTCTGATCTGGAGAATACATCCCAAATCTATGAACTCAAGACTAAAATCTGGGCTTGCAAGCAAGACAACAGAGAAGTCACTCTATATTACACTGAATTGCAGGGATTATGGCAGGAATTGGATCTGTCCTATGACAATTCCTGTGAATGTACTGGAGATGGAGTAAAGGCAAAAAAAAGGGAAGAAAATGAGAGGGTTTATACCTTCTTGTCAGGTCTAGATCTGGAACTGGATGAGGTTAGGGGAAGGATACTAGGAAAATCTCCCATACCCTCACTAAGTGAGGTTTTTGCTGAGATTAGGAGGGAAGAATCCAGAAGGAGAGTGATGCACAGGGGGTCTTCATCTGGAAATTCAGTTGGGACAGAAAGTTCTGCATGGGTGGCTAATAGAAATGATCAGAAGGGAAGGAAACCAAAGACATGGTGTGACCATTGCAAGAAATCAGGTCACACCAAGGATAATTGTTGGGTGATACATGGCAAACCTGCAAACTGGAAGCCTAGGGGTGGTGGAACAGGAAGCACAGAGGCAAGGCAGGCTAATCAGGTATCATCTGATCAAGGTACTGGCTCTAGTACACAGCAGCTATTCTCTCAAGAACAATTGGATCAGTTGACCAAACTGATTCAAGCCCAAACCATTCAAAACAAAGGTGACTCTTCATGTTCCTTAGTAGAAAAAGGTACTTGTTCTTCCTTATCATTTCTTGGTGTCAACCAGTCCTCCTTTTGGGTCATTGACTCAGGAGCAACAGACCATATGACAAGCTACTCTCATCTTTTTTCAACTTATAAATCCTGTGCTGGAAATCAGAAGGTTAAGATAGCAGATGGATCTTTGTCTGCCATAGCTGGAAAAGGATCCATCACTATCTCCCCTACCTTAACCCTCCAGAATGTCCTACATGTACCATCTCTGTCCTGTAATCTTATGTCTATAAGTAAACTCACTTCAAATGCTAATTGTAATGTTGTGTTTTCTGACAATGGGTGTAAAATTCAGGATATTCACAAGGGGATAGAGATTGGCAGTGCTAGGATGATGGGAGGCCTATATCTCTTTGAGGAAGAAGAATCTTGGAATAAGAAGAATTCTGAAAATGTGTGTCTTCAGTCCACTTTTATTGATAGGAATAATATCATGTTGTGGCATTATAGACTTGGCCACCCTAGTTTTTTCTATAGTTTATTGTCAATAAGGACATTTAAACAATTTCATTAAGCTAGGAGTCCAGCTTAACATTTGATAAGTCATTAAGGACAAAGACATTATTTTATACCTAAATTGCCCTTAATTCCCCCCTCCCCATTCAACTACCCATTCCCGTCAAGCGGCCTGGCAACTCTACGAAGATTATACACCTCTTTTGTATTCCTTTCTCTTGTGAAAACCACATCACCTCCTCCAAATGCACTTGACTTCCGCGGTTAACCATGGAAGCCAAATTCGTAATGAGAGTCTGTTATCAGCGAAGTTGAGCACAATTAGTGGATGTAATAACCCGATGTCAGCCGGAATTCTACCGGAGAGTTGGTTTCCGGTGAGGTCAAGTATACCGAGATTCGGTAGAGAAAAAGGAATGATTCCGGAATAGGTCCGGAAACGACCTTCTAACTGACGATAATGAGAGTGTTCGACTGTTGAAGCTGGCAAATTGATGGAGAAATTGAACCAGTCGTATAGCCCGACCGACCCTTTTTTAGGTATTGATGATTTTAGTTATTGATTATTATTTATGCTCCGCTATGAATGGTGCTAGATTTGTATCTCTTTATCCAATTCGGATAGCTGTTTGAGATTGAGGAATCTTTGGATTTGTGCTTTGGATGTTATGGGTGGGTTGGATAGTTCGGATTCCTCTTTATGCAGTTTATGCTACAACTAAAGCGTAAGTACCCATGCTTCACTTTTTTAAGCTGAATTTGTGCTGTTAGGTCACAAGGGTGCATCTTCAATAAGTAGTCCTTTACGGGTTCATCTTCATTGAGTAGTCTCCTTTTAAGTTGCTTACAATCAAAATAGCCCATCTTACTTGCAAGCTCATTAAGAACAAACCAATTTTTAGTGATACTATAAAACTGTAGTTTCGATCTTCAGTTGATTGTAATAATCTGAAGTATGCTTTTACATAGGTTTACAAATCAAGTGTGATTTGCTGGTTTGATACTTAAAGTAGTATATCTATTGCTCTGTTGTGTGTACACTGAGTAACTCTGTTTGTGATATATCGATCAGTTCTCCAGATGTTTTATGTGGTGTACAAAAAAGCGGGATAGATGTGCAATGCCAGGTAGCATACATGTAAAACTATTCTCTTGCCCATTGTTACGATTCCAACATTCTAAAGTCTCTAACTTGGATGATTAATGTACCTTATAGATACATGTTTGTTAAATTTAAAGATGGCCTTAATCAACTGTTTTTGTCCCTTATATCTTGCTAATAAGTTGATAGCCAAATAACATCATGTCTGTGTTAGCAAATAGAAAGTGGATAATCAATATATTTTCGCTGAATTATTCATAATGCTTCTCCCAAATGCCTTTTATGTTGGAATTATTAAATTAAAGTAAAAAAAACAAGGGAATAACCATGGAATCTAAGTAAGGTTGTGGCATTGCAGAATTCGATATCTTTCCTTGGTCCCTTACTCAGAAAATCCAGTGAAGCATATCAAAACTGTTTTGTGATCAAGAGTTTGAGGGAAAGTGAAAATCTACTGGTATGGTTGTGGCTGAACCTTGAGCATTAGTTCTTTAAGAGAAAGAGATCTTTTTTCCTCTCTCTTTTTTGTATTAAAGTGCTTAAAAAGTATGTTATGAAGTTAACCGGTTTTGATAGCATGTGCTCTCTTTGCAACAAGAAGATCGGTACATTTCGTCTGCCTCAGAGACTCACAGAATATGAAGGCAAACGGAAAAGGTTCGTCATTACAATATAAATAACCTCAAATCAGATTTGAGTTATCCATGTTGTGTATATTCACAATTTTATCCCTGTTGTAATTGTTTTACTCTGGAAAGTGGCATTATGTATAGCTGAGACGTGTCTTGTGGTGTGCAACATACGGTATGATAAGTTATAAAGATTGTTGTAAAACATTCTGCATTTTATTGAATGGATTTATTATGTAATTTCTTTTTCTGGGTGAACTTCTTGATAATCCCTCATGGTTTATTTTGCTGTACTTGACATGGATGAAATATTGGATTGGTTCAATTTGTTTTTTTCTTTGTAAATGGCGTGTTACTATTATTGTGAATCTGGTTCTATAGAAGCCAAGAAGAAGAATATTCCTATTTGTATTATTGTGGTGTTACGACGTGCAAAAGCATGTTGTAAATTGAAATTTTTATCGGCGGGAATCTGTTCACGACGTGCACAACACGTATTGAGAAATTATGAGTCTTATTTTGGGTCTGTTTTCTTTATTTTTGTGTGGTTTGAAGTGAATCAGTGAACCAACCACAAATAGTGAAGTACAATTGTAAACTCTTAAAATTGAACTCAAAAAGTGAACTAACAATAGTAAACTTCAAATAGTGATCCACAAACAATGAACTAGAATTGTAAACTACTAAAAGTGAATTTTGGTTTGAGATGAATTAATAATGTGAAGTATGTGTGAAATAGTGGACCAGAGTGTTTTGGACCCAAATAGTGAACCAAAACAGTGAACTCCTAAAAGTGAACTGAAAAAAGTGAACTAACATTAGAAAAATATAAAAAAGTTAACTAACAATAGCATATTGCTAGTTAACTGTGAACAAGTAGATTTAACTATTTAAGCATCGAAGTTACCCAATAATAGTGAATTAGTACATTGAAACATGAGACTCGGTCATGAAATTGGAGAAGAATAAAACAGTGAACCAAAGTAGTGAACTACAACATCGAATTATAATAGTGAACCAAGAGTTTGTGTACGATCATAATGAACTCTCATAAATAGTGAACTACGACATCAAATAATGAAGCAAAAAAAGTGAACTACAACTTTAAGCTCCTAAAAATGATCTTTGTAAGTGAACTAACAATTGTAAACTTCTAATAGTGAAGCACAAACAATGAACTACAAATAGTGAACTCGCAAAAAAACTCATAAAGAATACTAACAACAATAAAACAATAAACTTCCAATGGTTAACTACAATAGTGAGCTACAATTATAAACTCCTAAAAGTGAACTTTGGTTTGAAGTGAACGAGTAATGTGAAGTAGGCATAAACAGTGAACCAGAGTGTTTTGAACTCAAGGAAAACAGTGAACCAGAGTATTTTGCAAGCTACAAACAGTGAACCAAAAACAATGAACTTCTAAAAGTGAACTCACAATGGTTAACTATAATAGTGAACTACAATCATTAACTCCTAAAAGTGAACTCAAAAATTGAACTAATAATAGTAAACTCCCAACAACAAACGGTGAACTACAATTGTAAACTTCTAAAGGTGAACTTACAAAAATGAATTTAAAAAGTGAACTATCAATATAGTATACTTCCAAAAATGAACCACAAACAGTGAACTACAATTGTAACTCATGAAAGTGAATTCGTAAAAATGAACTCAAAAAGTGAACTAAAAATAGTAAACATAGAATAGTGAATCACAAACAGTGAACTACAAAAATGAACTCACAAAATTGAACTCAAAAAGTGAACTAACAATAGTAAACTTCTTATGGTTAATTATAATAGTGAACTACAATTATAAACTGCTAAAATTGAACTTTGGTTTGAAGTGAATTAGCAATGTGAAATAGGTGTGAAACAGTGAACTAGAGTGTTTTGAACTCAATAAAAAATAGTGAACCAGAGTATTTTGCTAGGTAATAGTGAATAAGTAAATTTAAGGATCAGAGTTGCCAATAACATTGTATTACTACATTGAGACATTAGACCCAGTCATCAAAGTGTACAAGAATATGCTGTCATTTATGCTTAGGTATGAAACAGTGAACCAGAGTGTTTTGAACTCAAAGTGAAACAGTGAACCAACGTATATTGCTAGCTAACAGTGAAACAGTGAACTATAATTACGAATTACAATAGCGAAAAGAGAACTTGCAATTAAAATCAAAATGGTAAGCTTCAACAAGTAAGTCTAAAAGTGAACACACTTCCTTTTCAAACAGTGAACCAGAATGTTCTGAATTCAATTAAAAACAGTGAACCAGAGTATATACCGTAAACTAAGAAGAATCTTAAATCAAAAGCAATGGGAAGCAATTAAAGGGTTCATTACAAATTAAACTAAGATATGTTTTGCATACAAAAATGGATAAAATGTCAAATATAAGGCCAAGAGAAAAGGAACAAAGTTGCAACACCATGCATATTCATCCATAGAGACTTCTAGCTTTTGGTCCACCCCATTCTGATGGTACTTCTTACTGTTACCACACTAACAGTATTCAGAGTGTAAGCACATCCGGCCTTTACTTTGACACAATCTATGCATCTCCAAATTCCAACGGACTTTCTTTTGACGGCATATTTCCCATAAAACTCACAAAAATACTTGCTATGCTGGCTCACCTGCCATATTTTTCCTGAAACTTGTGCGCGCCAAACAACATATTCATCAAAAGCATTACAAAGGCAAACCAAGCATGAGGAAGAAATTAAAAATTCAGCCAAAATATTTGAACCAATCAATGAGAAAAAACCCGAACATGGGACCGAGTCCAATTAAGTGCATTTCTGTTAGAACCATATTGAGATGATCTCCATCATGGTTATATTTACAGTTGCTTGACTGGATATATAAATTGTCCAACTCGATTTGATGGCTTACACCCCTCAGCCCAATAACACTTGAACACCAGTATACAAACTAAAAAGAGGGGAAATAAATGTTATCTGCACACAATTATCAAATCCTCCATTCATTCAGTCATCGGTTTTGCCAGAAACACATTCCAAATTAGTAAAAAAAAATCAATCACATAAGGACATTGTGCCAAGTGCCAACCACGTAATAGACAATTTAAAACGCCTTGTAAGTGCACAATAAAAAGGAAGGACATGGGGTTATAGAGGAAGAACCAGGGAGAGACTAAAAGAAACCTCTCAATCTAAAGAGCAATATTTGTAATTGTACAGATGGCATGGGAAAGTAAATATACTTGCAAGTTGCAACAGGGGAGAGTTTTTTTTAAAAAAAAAACTGAGCTAAAACATCATTCGGGTGCGCGATTATCACTTCACCTTAGCCATTTGACCCCTCAACTTGCACAAACCATCCTGAAGTAGTAAGAGGAGACATGAGTTAATGTTGTTCACATTTACTTAGTGAAACATTATGCCAATGGAAAGATATTAATTAGAGACAGCACAACTTGACAGGCATGTTTAACACCGTATTCGATTTCCCGTATGAATAATATATAATCTGCATAATTCTTGGACAAGTAGTTATAGTACTCCAAAGATCACAAACATATCTTTATTTCATTTATTAGTGTACCCCTGATATGTATACAAAAGCAAATCAGGGGTACATGGCGCATACTATCGATATACACCAGATAAATGACACTCACCTTTGCAGTGAATCCGAACATCGGAGGAGCACACCCTAATGATAGATAAATCACGAAATAGTCAAAGATGGGAAACAAAATACTCACCGGAAGCACGTCTCGAATGACTCCGAGGATACCATCCTCCCTATTCTTTTGGACATTGACCAATATGCCTCTCAAAAACCATTCATCTTCGTTATTTAGACCTGTAACATTCAAAACCAAATCCGTCCATGTGGTCGGGGTCATAGATGTTCTTTAAATGCTGATAATGAAGTGTTCAACTTGAGAAAATTGGATGAAACAAGTGACTAGACATGACGTCAGGATGCGATGAAGTTAAAACACACTTGATCATTAAACATTTCACACCGAAGAAGGACAATGGATTCTAAATTGCAAATTATCCCCAATACTAATCAATTTTTGCAGAATCCTGCCTTTTTAGCTAATTTCTCTAGTTACGGCAAAAAGAAAAACAAAAACACCACAAAACTCAAACAAAAAACAAACAAAGATATAGAGAGTGTAAAAAAACAAAAAACTTGAGAATTCGTGAATTATAACAATTGAAGGAAAGCCCTATGCTACAAGTACCTGCATTGATTATCAAATTGCAGAGCAAAGCTTCCAGATTATAGCGATACTATAATTGATGATATTGACGGCGACTTACTGCTTCCGATCATGATCTTATGCTCTTGACTTCATGATTCTAAGAGATTACTCATGCTGAAATTTAGGGAATTCTGAAGCCCTCCTAGCCATGGCTATTCGATGGACAAGTGGATCGGATCTTCAGGTTTTATAAGTGAAGGGTAAAATTGTCTAATCACTCTAATTTATGTCCTTATTGCCTTATGAAAATATTATTGTCCTTAATGACTCTTGAAATTATAACATTGTCCTTTTAAGCGTTTCTCCCTTTTTTCTATTTAAGGAAACTGTTTCCAGATTTTTTCATCAATAAAGATCCATCCTTGTTTAAATGTGAAATATGTGAGTTGTCTAAACACACAAGGTCATCTTTCTCACCTCAACCTTACAAGCCAACAAAACCATTCACTGTAATTATAGTGACATTTGGGGGCCTGCAAGGAAGAGTACCCCACAAGGGAAAACATGGTTCATTACTTTCATTGATGACCACACTAGGGTCTCTTGGGTGTATCTATTAAAACACAAATCTGAAGCTAAACAAGTTTTCATTGAATTTTATGAAATGATTTTGACACAGTTTCACTCTAAAATAGAAGTTTTCAGAAGTGATAATGGCACAGAATATTTCAATTCTATCCTTGGGCCTTTCTTCCTCAAACATGGCATTGTGCACCAAAGCTCCTGTCCTGACTCACCCCAACAAAATGGGGTGGCAGAGAGGAAAAACAGACACATTCTAGAAATTGTTAGGGCTCTTATGATAACCTCTAACAACCCTAAATATCTATGGGGGGAGGCAGTTCTAACTGCCATATATTTGATCAACAGGCTCCCCTCAAGGATTTTGAAGTACCAAACCCCCGTCAACCAGTTAAAAGTGTTTTACCCCAACACTAGAATAATTCAAGAGCTGTCCCTCAAAGTTTTTGGATGCACTGCCTTCACACATATTCATCATCAAGGGAAATTGGATCCCAGAGCTAGAAAATGTGTGTTTGTAGGGTATTCCCCAACACAAAAAGGGTATAAATGTTTTGATCCACAAACACAGAAAGTGTATGTCAGCAGTGATATGTCATTTTTTGAAGGTCAAATGTTTTTCAAAACTCATGTTCAGGGGGAGAATTTTGAGGAACATGATTTTTCACAACAAGATTTTTCACATTTTTTGATTAATGAATTTGACCACACTTCTCCACATCATGATGATTACTATCAAGATGGGGAATTAAGGGATCAGACTGCTGATAATCCTACTGAGGTGAATACACCTGATCAGGGGAACAAATCAGCCAGTCCTAGTCCCAAGACTAGAATACAAAAATTTCCAGGAAAGACTTATTCCAGGAAAGGTTTACTACTCAAAGAGAAAGAGAAAGCTCCTCATCCAAGCACTGAGCAATCTCCATCCTTAAGTGCAGCTCCTGAAAAGAGCCCAGAGACAGGTAATACTTCAAACTCTCTGTCATCTGATTCTGAATCTGACATGCACATTCACTTAGAATCACCATCTCAGGGTGTGTCTGAACCACCTGATCACTCAAACCAGTCTGATCTCCCCATTGCCCTGAGAAAATCAACAAGAGAATGTACCAAACACCCCCTCTACCCTCTGAGTAGGTATGTCACCTATAACAAACTTTCCCCACAGTATCAAGCCTTTACTACTAGCCTATCCAATATCCAAATCCCTAAAACCATCCATGAAGCCTTGTCCCATCCAGAATGGAAGGCTGCTGTGTATGAAGAAATTAGTGCCCTTGAAAAGAATGGCACCTGGGAAGTTGCTAGCCTACCTGTTGGGAAGACCACAGTAAGGTGTAGATGGATTTTCACTATAAAATACAATTCAGATGGGTCCATACAGAGGTACAAAGCAAGGTTGGTAGCCAAAGGGTACACTCAGACTTATGGGATAGATTATTCAGAAACTTTCTCACCAGTAGCTAAGCTTAATACTGTAAGGATAATTTTGTCTATAGCTGTGAACTTGGATTGGCCCTTGGAACAGCTGGATGTAAAAAATGCATTCCTACATGGAAATCTAAAGGAAGAAGTTTGCATGGATATGCCTCCTGGGTTTTCTGGAAAAGACAATGGTAAAGTATGCAAGCTGAAAAAGGCTCTATATGGGCTGAAACAAAGTCCAAGAGCATGGTTTGAGAGATTTATGAAATTCGTGAAGAAAGAAGGATTCAAGCAGGGTCAATCAGATCATACCCTATTCACCAAAAGATCAGAAAATGGCAAGATGACAGTGCTGGTAGTCTATGTAGATGACATCATCCTCACTGGGGATGATATGACTGGGATCAATCTAACTAAGAAGAGCCTGGCCAGGGAGTTTGAGATAAAAGAGCTAGGAAGTTTAAGATACTTCCTAGGAATGGAGGTTGCCAGATCAGACAAAGGATTAGTAGTATGTCAGAGAAAATACGTACTAGATCTTCTTGAAGAAACAGGGATGAGTGATTGCAAACCAGCCAGCACTCCCATGGAAGCCAACATCAAACTCTGGGAAAAGAAAGATCAAGTCCTTGTAGACAAGGGAAAATATCATAGACTTGTAGGGAGACTGATATACTTGGCCCATACAAGACCTGACATATCTTATGCAGTGGGTGTTGTAAGCCAATTCATGCATGCTCCGTGTGAACCACGTATGGAAGCTGTGTTCAGAATACTGAGGTACTTAAAAGGAACGGTTGGTGAAGGTCTATGGTTCAGAAAAGACACAAGCAGAAGCATTGAAGTATACACAGATGCGGACTGGGCAGGGTCTGCTGAAAGAAGATCCACAACTGGGTATTGTAGCTTTGTCTGGGGAAATCTAGTAACTTGGAGAAGCAAAAAACAAGGGGTGGTGTCTAGGAGTACTGCTGAATCTGAATTCAGGGCCATGGCACTTGGAATATGTGAAGAATTATGGATTAAAAGAGTTTTAGAGGACTTATTAATGCCTGTAAAACTACCTATGAAGCTTTACTGTGACAATAAAGCTGCCATTGATATTGCTAATGATCCTGTACAGCATGACAGGACCAAGCATATAGAAATTGACAGGCACTTTATTAGAGAAAAATTGGATGATGGAGTGATCTGCATGCCATTCTTGCCCTCAGCACAATAGGTTGCAGATGGGTTGACCAAAGCATTGCTAAAGCCTGGATTTGATGGGTTTATAAGCAAGTTAAACATGTTGAATCTCCATGCCTAACTTGAGGGGGAGTGTAGAGATTCATGCCTTTTATTCTATATTTATGTATTAGTACTTTATTGTAATAATAAGAGTAAGAATGTCATTCCCTGTTATTTAAAATCTTAGGGTTGTAAGTGGCGGCTGCTCTAAGAATTTGATTGTAGTAGAAGTCTATTTATAGAAGGTAGTATTTTCAGGAAGTTGATATAGGGAGGAGTCCTCCTTCCCTCGGTATAAAAAAGGGAGTCTGTAACCTCAATCAATTAATCAATAATAAAAATATTTTCTTCCTGATTTCCATATTTCATTTCTCCACAGATGGTATACGGAGGCAGGGGAGGAGTGACTTAGACAGGGTTTCAACGGCTAGCGTTTCACCAGCTAGAGAGAAATCAGATAATGCAGCTCTGACTAAGTTACTTCAAAGTGTTTCACATGGTTTTGATACAAACGGAAGGTGCTTCCCTGAGGAACAAAAAGCTACAAATAATTTATTTCTTTGTTTGGTCGAACTTTCTTTCGCTTAGGAATTGCATTTTTTATTCTGGCAGTAAGTCAGGACGTCCTTTGAGGATGTTGTCAGATCGGAAAAGCTTTGCTCGCGTGGCGCATTTAAGTGGGGCTCCTCCTGATTACAGTGGTATGATTGAGAATTTAGCTTTTTTTGTGCTCCCCCCGCACCCCCCACCCCCCCCTGCCAAATCCTCCTGATTTCTGTCATATATTTACAACTTATACCATTATCTGTAGGGGAGGTAGAGGATGATCGGGAAGAACTCCTAGCAGCTGCCAACCTTGCTTATAATCATCTTTGTATGTCTGCTCTAAGCTTTTCATTTGGGCACTAAATAGTGGTTTCTTTTTTACCAAAAGTTTTGCTTAATTCAAACTTCATGCTCGCAAAATTGTAGCTGTCACATCTGAAAAGGGGTTATGAAAGCATGCAGATGTATTATTTGCCTCTGTTAGTTCTGAGAAAAAGGTCATACTTAATGCAACAGGTGGGCACTATGTGGTAAAGGATGTTTCTTGTTTTGACGTTTGTTTCTTAGTGTTTTTTGTTGACCATTGTTTTTCTGCAATTGCAGCTGAAAATAACTGATGAGTTGCAGAACATCTGTAATAATGTTCAGGTAACCATCTATACGGATGATATGGACTTCTTGACTGTCTTTTTGTCTTCTGAAGATGCCCTTCAGAGTCTTCTTTCTGCTTTTGCTTTTCCACCATTTAGGAACATAACGACTTACGTGAGTAAAGTGTAGGTGCACCCTCTTAATCTTCAATGACTTTTATTTTACTGACGTTTCCTTGTGTTTTATTTTTGTTACTGTTAAAAAAAGAGCACAATAACAACCACTCCTCACTATTCTTCAGGCTGATTATATGCATGAAGACGTTTCTCTATCTGATACTGTCTCAGAGGAGAGGAGTTGAAGCGCTCAAAGCAAAAGTGAGAGTCAGTCGATCAGGGCAAACGTTCGGGTTCTTTAGCAGAACTGAGTTTAGGAAGGAAATTCGAAAGCATACCTTCTCTTTATCAAAGAGTACTTTCAGCTCTCATTGTGGGAGATGATATTGAAGATTACAGCCAAAATGGATGGGATGGATATGTATTACCGTATGGGGCAGCACTTATGGATTCACCTGATGATGCTTACCTCCTTGTTAATGGTGGTGGTAAGAATGCGGATAGGAGAGAGTTTGGATGCGAATATGTTACTGGGGTTCATACATTAAACAATGGTTCGGTAAATGGTCGTTTCAGCTATTATGAAAACAGCACCTTGTCTAAAGGATATGGTTTTCAAGATTTTCCGTGTAACGGAGATAACTCGATTAGAGAAAACGGGAGTCTTAATTCCGAGGTTCAGGTATTTGTTGGCCTTTCTAGTTGTGATTCAGATGGGGCACAAAGTCATGGAAGCTCTTCAGTTGATTGCCCGTATGAGCAATTGCCCATTGATCCGAAGCTATTGTTGGAACTCCATAGTATCGGCTTATTTCCAGAAACACTGGTATGCTTTTTTTAGGACCGTCTTCTATTAAATTGTCCTTTCAATTTAAGCTTTTTATGAAGTTTGTGTTGTTTGTTGTTTTCCAGCTTTCTTTGTTGATGGTTTACAGCCTGATTTTCACGGTAAAGACGATGAAACGATTACCGAAGAATTACTTCAGTTGAAGAGGGGACTCCATCAACAGGTTGATATTGTGGAAACTTAATCTTTCCTTTTCGCACGAATCCATTAGATTATGAAAAAAAATGTTTTTCTCCCCAGGACAATATTGGTTTTGTCGTATCCTGTGGATGTCTCCGTTTTTTTCCCCTCTCCAGAGGGGACAATCCGGTTAACGGTATTGCCTTAAACACAAATCTTACCTAGATTGCACGGGTGCGGATACGTGGGTAAAGATACATAGATACATGATACACGGGTGTGATTTATTCTGTGTGCAAACTGTCAAATGATCGTTGATGCTGGCGGGTTTGGTGCTTCTCCGATGGAAGTTAGGTAATATAAAAATATATCTAATCGTAAATGTCTCATGTAAGTTTGTGCTATTGCGTTGTATTGTATTCTACTTATTATCTAAATTGACCTGGCAGGATTAACCTACCGGTGACGTTGAATGATGAAAATACAAACATGAGGAGCACGATAAAATCCCCCGATGCTGAAAAGCTTTGTCCATTCACTGCAATTGAGATCAAGAAACTTGAAGATGGGGTACTGGTTTCATATTCATATCAATTGCCTTGAATATAAAATGTATTTGGTTTACATACTCTGTAACCATGAATTTGCAGGGGCAGTCCCCTTTAAACGACATTTCCATTACAATGGATAGTACAGAAGTCGTTTGCTTTGTCAAATACTATGTATGATAAACAGATCAATGGTAAAATGCTTCGAAGGTATGTGATACTTCTTAAGACCTACACAACTGACGAAATGAAAGCATTTACTCATAATACAACAACAACAATAGCTACAACAACCGGGCTTCATTCAGCAACTTATGACACTATATCTGATGAGGCAGCACTGTTGTCACCTGCCTCAAACAAAGCATATGGGTTAGAAACTCAGTTCATTACGTAGACGACGAAAAATATTCTTGAAGAAGTTGCCTAGGAATGTGTCCCAGGAGAATGTACCAGTTCTCAGCCTTCCAATGCTAAGAGGACCGTTAACTTTGGTACAATAACTTCTGAAGATTTGGAAAATGTTGTCTCGCAGCTCCCTGATTCAGATGTCAACAACAAGATTATGGAAAACACCGAAGAAAGAAAAAAAACAAAGGAGAAGACAAGCATGTTTAGAGTGTTGCTTACTTAACACTAAGCATGAACACCTTTTGATTGTAACAAATTCCAGCTAGACAGACATAGTCCAGCTTTATTTATTTTGCTATTTTGCATCCATCACGATCTTCACCTGAAGATGTTGATGGTAATCTGATAACAATGCTTGCATAATTATCAGATCAACCAGCTTTGTTCATTCATAATTTTTGCATGTAATATGACCTTATTTGTGCTTTGTTTCAACTGCAGTTCTTAGCCCACACTACTAGAAACAATACTACAATAAGACTATATATAAATTCAGGGAATTCAGGGTGCGAGGCCTAACACATCTAGTATGTATGTGTACGTAGAATTTTGCCATACATGACTAGCAATAAAATCGACTAAAGTGAAAGACTCCACACAAGGTGTACTTAAGGAGAGACATCTCATTCTTAGACATCTGTAAACCACTCTTTAAAGATAATTTACTGATATATGTACATATATATACACACACACGGCATTGAAAAATTATGCCTTTTAAATGTTTATCATCATACTTGGATCCCAACACCTTTTTGTACTACGTTATAGGGGCGGATTTAGGAATTTTTTACAACGGGGTTATCAGAATCTAAAACTAAAATGACTTTTTTTAACCGAAACCTAAAACGACTTTTTTTTTTACAACAAAGCGACATTTTTAACAACAAAACTATATCGTTTTAATATTAAAAAAAATATCTCCGGGTCACCTGACCCCAAACTATGTAGATCAACCCGTGACTACGTCGCATTTTGATACTATTCTTAGTGAAGCCCGCGTATGCTATCTCTTTCTTTGTGGAACATGTGAATTGAATGAATTTATAGGTGTAAATGATCTGAGCTTTGGGCTTATCGAGTTGAATATGCTTAAAATCTTTACGAACTCAAGTTGAAGTACAAGCTTAACATTTCTACTGAATTCAAACTCGATCACAATTACCGTGTAACTCGAGTTGAACTCGAGTTTTTTTTTGCCTTAAAGCCCCCGATTTTGGATCCAACTGGTCCGATTAATCTGAAGTTCGGCCCGAGTCGTACCTGCAGACTCTGACTTTTACTCATGGGTAAGGTCTGACCAAGAGATCTTTCAACATGACGCCTCAGAGAAGAATCGAACCGGTGACCACTCTAAACATTTTCAAGTCACTTATTACTTGAGCCAAGTTACTTGGCTTAACTCGAGCTTGTTTTAAAATAAATACAATATGCATTTTTTATTTCAAAAAGTTTCTATAAATATATAAAGCTTCTTGGAATATTTAAACATAAAATCTAATAAGTATTAATTTAAGTGATAAATAAAATTTCACAAATATTTTTAACTCCAATGTGCTCGTAAGCTATTGAGTCGAGAATGATAATACTTGAGAGTGACTCGTTTAGTATTTGAATCGAGTTTATTCGATTTTAAACCGTCTTAAACTAAACTATTTGAGCAAAATGTCGAACCAAACTCGAACTGTTCATGGTTTGACTCATTTACCCCTAAATGATCACATGATCAACATTTTATTATAATGAAGAGGCGGAAGCACTCCTTGACGTAGCGTTCCTCAGATAAAATCATTTGGCATGTAAAATCAGAGCCGTCCCTTGGGGAGGCTACTGCTAATGGCCACGCTGGCCCCCCCCCGAAATGCACATTTTTAAGGCCCCCGATTTATATAGTTATTAGTGCATAACGTATCTTATTTTTTACTTGTCGTAAAAGGTTTGTCATTACATTTTGGATCACAACATACGATACATATTTTATTAAAATTTATCATTACAAATGACTTATTGATTGATTTTAATCTGCTTTAAAATTAAGCCGGGACGGCCTGTGTAGAATTAGGACTCTTCATTACTATTTTTAAACAAAACCCCAATTTGCATTTTCTCTCAAAGGTGTACTCTCGATTCCAAGAATTGGTACCAAGCTGCTGTGGAAGTGGGGGTGCACATATTGGTTTCGCATGGTGAATTGGTGATGGCAACATGAAACACAATGCGAATATGCGATGATGGTTTCCGAGTACCTAGTGCTTCACTCGTCTATTTTGCTAGGGGTTTTAGCTCGTGTATTGCGGTAGTCTTCTGACTTCATAACAATCCCGAGGTATATCTCTCGCCTAATTTTTCATCTGCAACACTTCATTTTAGATCCAAATGGTATACTATATGATGAAGGGAAATTCTTCTGCAATTTTTGCATATGGTGTTTCTCTCTGCCGTAAAAGTAAAGGTAATTGCTTTTTGCCTTTTGGGTTTCGTTATGTTAGCAATAGTCCTGAAATCAAGCCAATTAAACTCCTGATAAATGATGTGAAAAATGTTGATGATGCTCTGAGTTTGTACCATCAGATGATCCGAATGAGTCCTCGCCCTTATACTGTTCACTTCAATCAGCTTCTGGGGCATGTCGTTAAGATGAAAGAGTACTTGACTACACTCTCACTTTTCAGAGACATGAGTTCAAGGGGGATTTCGATTGATAACTGGACAATGAATATTGCAATCAACTGTTTTTGCATGTTGAAACGCTTGGATTTTGGTTGTTCCATATTGGGTTCGTTCTTCAAGCGCGGTCACAAGCCAGATTCGGTCACCTATGGCACCATACTTAAAGGTCTCTTTAGACAACATCGGGTACATGAAGCACAAATTCTGTTGCAGAAGATTTTTAGTGAAAAGCTGTGTGAACTGGATAGTTCCACGTACAGCACTATCGTTGATGGGCTTTCTAAGACAGGGAATACGAGAAAAGCTATTGAATTACTGCGAATAATGGAGAAAGGGAAGTATAAGCCATGTGTTTCTGACTACAGCACTATCATACACAGCTTGTGCATGGATAAAAATGTAGATGCAGCTCGCGGACTCTTAGAAGAGATGATTGAAAAAGGTATCTGTCCTAACGTTATCACTTATAATATCTTGATCTATTGTCTGTGTAATTTGGGCAAATGGAAAGATGTTGCGGATCTATTCAATGAGATGGTTAAATTCAAAATTTCTCCAGATGTTGTTACATATAGTGCACTTGTTGATGCCTTCTGCAGAGATGGGAGGGTAGAAGAGGCAAAAGATTTAGTCAAGATCATGATGCAGAAAGGTGTCAATCCAAATGTTGTTACATACACCTCAATGGTTGATGCCTTTTGCAAGGACGGAAGGATAGAAGAGGCAAACGATTTAGTCAAGACCATGACACATCAAGGTATCAGTCCAAATATTGTCACCTTTAACGCTTTGATGGATGGGTATGTGTTACAAGGTCAAATAGACAAAGCAAGAGAGATTTTCAATTCCATCGTGTCTCTGGGTGATGCTCCAGACGTGATTAGCTATAATATAATCATCAACGGATACTGTAAGAAAAAGAGAATAAGGGAGGCAATGAATCTATTTCAAGAAATGTCGCAGAAAGGTTTATCTCCTAATATTAAAACATATAACTGTATACTACAAGGTTTCTTTTCTGCTCATGACATTGCGTCTGCTGAGAAAACATTCAATCAGTTGCTAGAAGCTGGCTTCGCTCCTGACTTCTACACTTATTGTGTTTTACTGGATGGTTTGTCAAAAAATGGACGTGTTGACGATGCGCTGCAACTTTTACAGACGATAGAAACTACTGGAGTTCATCCTCACATAGCTATGTATACCGTTGTCATTGATGCACTCTGCAAAAGTAGGAATCTTGCTAGAGCTCAAGCCATTTTCAGTAGTCTTCCTGCTAAAGGATTACATCCTGATGGTGTCACATGCTTGGCCATGATAAGAGGGTTTTGTGCACTGGGTTTGCTAGAGGAGGCTGAAGAGTTTCTTTCAGATTTCAAAAGAAACGGTTGTGAACCAAATGGCGCCTCATACAAAGTAATGTTTCAAGAATCTCTAAGGAGAGGCAAACGTGGCGAGGCAATGATATACCTTGAGAAAATGCTTGCGGTGGATTTGTAGGCTGGGTTTTCGTATGGAATGTGTGACTGATCTTGCTTATCTAAGATCCTTTATGATCTCAATGAATTACAGAGGCTTAAGGTGATTGTATGACTTTCAGATAATCGTCAATGTAGTATCAATCATCTTTGTGGAATATGTGATACTTGATCATGCGGAGTTGTAATAAATTGCTCTGGAAATCCATTTCCTGGAATCTGTTCTTTATCAAGCCGGCTTCTCCCCTGTTATCATCAGGGTGATTCTGTTTTCATGTTTCTACCTCCTCTCCTCCTGTGCTTTAGAATGGAATGTGTTTGGATAGCTTTCAATCTGTGTTTATTTGGTGAGGCTAGGTAGTGAAATGGTTTTGCATTGAGTCTAGGAAAAATATTATTTTTCAGAAATCTCTGAAAATGTAAAAAGGCATTGCATATATTGTAAATCTGATTTTCTGTTTAGAACCATCATAGTTTTTTTCAATACTCTCTTAGTATATGTAACAATGGGGTGTGTGTTTTTTTTTTTTTTTTTTTTTTTTTTTTTTTTTTTTTTGTGTCTTTGCAGACAAATGGTGTCCATATTCTTTAATTTCAACTTGAAGTTGGCAATTTTTTTATGTGGGATTGGATATTAAGGATAGAATAGGTGTGAAAATGGGTATATGCTTTTGGGATAACAAAGTTTTCAACTTGATTGCTGGTTCATTTGGTTGATGTTTTGTTTATAATATATGTAAATGATGGTTACAGCTACTTTAAGAAAGATTGTATCCCCCCTTGGTGGGAAAGCCATCTTGTAATCTGTTGATGAATTGTTGTGGTATAAGGATTCAGGGTTTGTTTGCATGTAAATGGGAGTTTTTAGTGACACTACTTCAAGCTTAGAATGTACTGGAATATTACAGCCAGAGCTTAGAATGCTCATTGGAAATGCTGCTTTATTTCCCGGTTATTGTACCACTTTCATTCTTTCCAGTCCCTTGCGTTCATGTATCTATTGACGTTGGATCCAAATTGATACGCATCACAATATGATTGATGCATTTGAAAATAGTGTTATTGCAGGTCAATGCATATGATGTTGCTATGAAAAGTCGTTATGATCTTTCAAGGACTGCTGCAAAAGTAGAGGATTTTACGGTCATCAGACCTGGCATGTGTGGTTGGAGAGCAAGTGTTGGGGGTATTGATCCAAGTACAAAATTGATGCTGTATGTATCGACCATTTGATCTGTTTGAAACTATCGGTGATGTTATAGGAATTTTGGTTTGTCTTATTACTTTAGTTTAACATTTATTATAACTGTTATTGTTGGTTGTATCTTGTTGGAGTTAGAAATCATGAAGGGATGAAGATGAAGTATACAACCCTTTAGTTGTCTCATGAAAACAACCCTTGTCGATTAGATCAGATCCCGTAAAAATCACCTCACACAGCAGACCCCCCTCCCCATTGAGCCGACTTTGAAAACTTGGATCAATACAGAAATCAGAACCAATTTTAAGCGGTTCGATTGCTTCAACCATTGATATTGGCAGCCAAAACAGAGCTAGCCTTTATTCCAGAAAATTTGTCAAAATGTTGGGTGGAAGCAATAACAATAAAAATCACCGTTAATATCCCAATAATGCCTTCCCAACTTATTAATATGGTTAAACCCTAACCACAAGGGTTCTCACTCCCCTTGTCCTAAGGGATGAGTGAAGATATTAATTATGTAACATAAGCCTTCCCAACTTATTAATGTGGTTTTTTTTTTTTTTTTTTTTTTTGGTCGAAACTGGATATTTTATTATAAAGGCAAAACTGTACGAGGACCAAAAAAATACAAGATTTACATCTTTACTAGCTAGAACAAAGAAGACAAAACTAGATTAAGGCTAAGCCAATCTAAGTTCCCTAGCTCGCCGAACAACTTTAGATATGAAAACATTCTTTTGGGAGGCGGTTTTGTGCCAAGTGGTGGAAATCCTGGTTACACTAGTACCAGAGACCCATCACAATCTCGCGAAAAATGAAGCGCCAATAAACAACGGTATCATGTTTGTGCATGTTTACTTTGCGGCAGTTCTCCAATATTGCCGATGAATGATCCTTTGCCATATATCTGCCGCCTAATGGCAATCTCTAATCGCATGCAGCGTGGTCTCCACATGTGTATCGCACCCAAAACACGTATCATCCTCCATGATATGACGATCATTTAAGGCCCGCAGTGGGGAAGGGCATTCCAACAGATTTGCCAAAGAAGTACATTTCCCTGAAGTGGCCCCTTGATGGACCAGATTATTCTCCAAACACAAAAGCCTTGTGCTATAGAAGTGATCGGGTGTTCTCTGATTGCATGATAGGAAGAACTCACAGAGAACCTGCCAGTAGAAGTCAATGTCCATTGCACATTACCAGTGCCGTCTATCTCAAAAGCATCACAAAGGATATCAACAGTAGAGCAAAGATGACCCTGCGTAAAAGAGCAGCTCGGCTTTGGCTCCTCGAGGGGCGAGCCATATTTTCTACGAATAATTTGAACCCAAAGTTTTCCATGTTCAGTGAGAAGCTGCCAGGAAAGCTTGCCCAAAAAAGCAATGTTCATGTCACGAGCATTGCGAATGCCTATGCCACCTACTATTTTTGATTGGCAGATGTGATTCCAAGCAACAAGGTGTAAACCCCGCTTATCCGTATCATGGCCAAAGAAAACTTCGAACAATTTTATCTAGCTCTTGGGAGAATGCAGCAGGGAGTCGGACAGTTTGTATTTGGTAGTAAGGTGTGCTAGAGAGCACCGATTGAGACAAGATAATTCGACCAGCCTTTGAGAGAGTCATTGCATTCCAAGGTTGAAGTTTCCCGCGAACTTTATCAATGATCCCTTGGAAGTCTTCTTTCTTAACCTGGGTATGGTGCAAGGGGATGGCCAAATATTTTTCAAGGTGATTGGTATGAGACATCCCCATGATCTCATGTATGCAGTTGATGGTCTCACCATTTGTATTTGGGGGCACAACAAATTCGGATTTAGCCGCGCTAACTTTTTGACAAGAGATATCACAAAAAACAGAAAGCACGTGTTCTATTTCCTAAGGTTGACCAACATATGCTTCCGAGAAAAGTATAAGATCATCCACTAAAAAATAGGTGTGATATTTTCGGGCCGCCACGTCAGACCGTGATAGGTCCCCCCCCCCCCCCCCCATTATTGATAGACCAAGTAATAAGGCAACTCAAAACTTGCATCACAATAACGGAATGATTGGGTGCTAAGGAATCATATTGTTTTAGACAACGACGAGGTTGAAAGCCTTCAAGAGAGGAGCCATTCCAAAGAATATCAAGAGAAGTGCTATAAAGGGAGTACATGATAATATCGACAAGAGCACCGTTAAAGCCCACAAGCCCAAGGATGTCACGGAGAAAATCCCAGCTAACTAGATCATATGCATTCTCAAGATCTACTTTGATCATCATAATTCCCTTATTACCTCTTTTCTGACGCATAGTGTGAAGAACCTCTTGTCCCACATTGTTATTGTCCGAAGTTTGCTGCCCCGGAATAAATGCACTTTGGCTATTATCCGCAATCTTGTCGATTACATTCTTAGCGATTTGCAATGATCTTGTCGATTACATTTGTTAGCGCAATGGGCCGAAGCTGGGAGACCGACTCAGGAGGATTTGTCTTGAGTATAAGGGCAATAAAAAGGTTCAGTTCATAGGACGCGGGAATTAGTTATTATTAGTAGGGGTAAAATTGTAATTGTGTTCTGTATTTGCCCTACATATAAAAGGGCCGACATTACACAAATGTTGTAATAGGCCTATCCCCGACCCCTAGGGTCCACTGGGGTCTAATAAGGGACAAGCCGGCGATCCACCGCCCAAGTACTAAAACTCCAAAAAGAAACAGAGGGAACTAATACTTTATTCAAACGTCACCAAAACAAAATAAAACCACAATGTTTAATTTTTATTACATTGAAACAACTCAAAATTCAAAGCAAACTAATACCGAAACTTGACAACTAAGGTGTCATCTCAACATCGAACTCTTCACCAACTCCCTCTCCCAGGACAGCCTCCACGGTTACCCCGCTTACCTCACTACTCTGGTGTCCTTCTTCCGTACCTAATAAAGAGGTTTCACAAACGTGTGAGCTAAAAATAGCCAGTGAGTTCCGGTGTGTGCCCGTGAATCTTTATATACAAAAATAGTAGTTACAAAAACGTTAAAATGTTACAACAAAAGGCTCTTTCCTTACCTGCACTTAATAGTAGTTAGTACATGACAAAAATATGATATTTGCAAAATTGTAAACGTCAAGTAATTTTCTTGAATTTAAGTCTATTAATTGCTTGACACCGACTTGGCTTAGTCAATGAGTCATTACCAACCAACCCCAGCATGTTTCTCTACCGCACTTCACAAGCAAGCAAACTATTGCCTGACAACTCCGGACGATTGTCAGGGGAAGGATTCAGACCTTCGCCTAGTGAACCTCCCGAAAGGCTCCAGCCAACCCCACTGCCCTCTGAACCATGACATAGCCGTCGGCCCTTGCTTTCCCGGCCATGAACATGGAACATTGGGGAATTTTGGTACCATCACTCTAGGACTGTCGATGAGCCGAAGTCAAGAGGCCCCGAGACCGGTGACTAGACGTTCTGCGGTGCAATAACCCTAACTCACCTAGTCGCTAAGAGTTTTGCATTCAAGCAAGAACGAGAATTGATTATCATGATGATCTTTTGATTAATTTTACAATGATCGATGTATGTCAAAATAAAGCCTTATGATAGTCATTTTAAAACCACGATGGATAACAAAACGTTTCTTTCAAGCAAATACGTTACGTATGTAAGTGTATACAAGTATATAGATAAAACCAATTTTTATGCAATCAGTAGAAACTATTTATTGCAATATAAGTCACGTTAAACACTAATAATAATAGTAATCATAACACCACCACTCCTACTACTAATGATAGTAATAGTAATAATAATAACCTACTGCTATTTTTCAAAAATGACAAAGAAACGGGGAATGCACCTATATAGATGAGCAGATGAATTTGATGCAAAGAATTTTATGAAGTTGGCGGAATATATGCAGTTCATTCTTAAAACTTAAAGTATTGGCTCATATGAACATAATGATTTAGGGAATATAAAATACTAATATATATATATATATATATATATATATAAAATAAGAGATTGAAAAATAAAATAAAATGGAACTCACGATGAGCTACCAATTTGATAAATGTGTCGTTAATTTAACCTATAAAAACATAATGATCTATGTTGAACTCAGTATTCTGTGTACAATCATTCATGCAAAATAAGTTAAACAAAGCATGCATTGGCTCTTCGCAGAATCGACAAAACAGAAGCTAAAGCTTATATATATATATATATATATATATATATATATATATATATATATATATATATATATATATATATATATGAATAAATGCAATCAATATACCTGAAGCCAGCATTGGCATGTAAAATTAAGCGAAATATGGTGTAGCCCCAACAAAACAAAACACGTTAAAAATAAGAGAAATGGAACTCACGGTGCTAAACTCTGATGTCAACCACCACTGTGATACTTCTTTCTTTTGACTTAATCATCTTAGACTCACACCATCTTCTATTTATAGTGTTAAAATTCTTTACTAGTGATAAAAAATAAGATGGAATTTAAATTTTAAACTTTTAAAAATTTGTTGCAACAACCTTTATCAGATATAATATGTTTAGATATTATCTCCTAAAAATCTAAACCACCAAGATACGGCAGTTGAGGATTGCTCTTATCTTTACTCCAATTAGAAGTGTTGACCATGCTATGGTTTTTAAAATAAAATATTTACTTATATATATATATATATATATATATATATATATATATAAGTAGTCGTTACTTGTCAAATAAAAATAAAATTTAATAAGTTTCAATTTATTTATATACACATTTCAAGTTTATGTTAGTCACCGCTAGTTCTTATAAAACCAATATAACAGTATAAAACGAACATAATAGTATAAGGTATGTTTCGTTAACAACCCAAAATTTTGGGGTGTTACAAATGTTGTACTGAAAATAGATTATTTTGGGGTCAACAGAAAATAGAAATTGTAACCCTAATTTTCGGCTATGTGAATTGAAAGCCTCTGTTAAAAAAAGAAAGAAACATTTCTACCCTTGTAAACACAAAATAACAACATTAATATGAGTCAAGAATAGATTTTTCTGAAAGGTTGTTTTGGTGTGACATTGGTGGCCGGTAAAGTATATCAGTAAGTTTTGGTTGTGGTGAACTCCCATAATTTAATCCGAAATTTATTTAAACTTGTCTGTTATTGACGATGTTAGGAACAATCGATAAGTTGAATGCTTTGATAGGCGATCTGATAGTCTCCCGATCAAATTTTTAACACAAAGCAAACTCGGAGTTTTTCGAGGCCCCTCCAAGTTACCGGGAGAAGAGGAAAAATGTCTTTGGCCAAACTCGGAGTTATTCTCCGAGAAGCACCTCCAATGTCGGCTTTGTTTGGTTTGAAGGAAATAAAAGGAAAAGAAAAGAAATGAGATGGAGGGATTTATGTTTAGTGTTTGGTATTCTGTGTTGGAAAAGAAAAGAAAGTAAAAAGATAGAAATCAGTGGAAATGATACAATGTAATTAATTAAAAAAAATAACGAGACTTTGCTATTGCCTTTCTTTTCCTTTGTTTAATCCAAACACTTTAAGGGACTTTTTTTCTTTTCTTTTCCTTTTGTTTCATTCAAACCAAACAGAGCCACCAGGAGAAGAAGAAAAATGTCTTTGGCTTTTGGGCATGTAGTAACTGCGTAGCTAAACCTTGTTTAATCTTGTTATATGTACCGAAAACGAAGATCAATGGCTATGCGCATGTGAATGGGAGAGGCCTCAATCATGAGCTTGATCAATTTGATTTTTTTTTTTTTTTTTGAAAGGAATTTTTTATTTTTATTAATATACAATTAAACAAAAGGAAGTTAATTATTACGATCAGGCGAATCAGCCCGCCTTCGTAGAGTCAAAAACACCTCCACACAAGACCATTCTAGGTCTTTTTTTTTTTTTTTTTGAACCAAGACCATGTCCAGTTAAAACATACTGTATGTATTAATAGCAAACCCAATAGAATAAGTCTAATAAGAGAATAGTGTTTAGTTGTATAAGGGATGAGTCCAATACTGCGAACTTACCTCCCTACTTCATTGCTGATATGGTCAGGCAATCACACAAGACGATCAAGACATTGGACACGCTTCAAATGATCGAGGCCGCAGCGTCGACCCCGCGGAATACTTATCCTCTTATTTGCATTTAATTATGTCCCATCATTGTTAATTATGTCTTGTCGTATTTAGCCTAATTGTCATTAAAAATCCGATCATATATAGTGGCACCATGTAAATCATAAATCATCTAAGAAATAATTCAAGCAGAGCTATTCTGTCAATTTGTGGACTACTGTGTTCGCATTCATAAGCACTGTGTCCGACACTCATACTTTCAAACAAACCACCACTTCTCTCCGATGAAATCATACATATTAAGCCAGATATCCACATATAAACATTGTTACCGCCACCGTGATATTTCCGACCATATTAGTTGGCTCCGTTACCGGAAAAATCATCACGATTCAGCATTTTCCGGTTGTTTTCACTACTGTGAAATCACTTCTACGACGTCTTAGGCGAGTTCGCGCCACCCATCTTCAACTTCCAGATCAACAAAAGCTCTGATTTTCGGGTTGTACGGCCTAGAAATCATCGTTTTCATCAACAATGTTGTAGATTGAGCATGAGCAGCCTTGATTTCACAAATCTCTGCTCCATTTGAGCGTCCCAGAATCAAGGAACTTTCAGCCGGCGTCTTCATCGTCTAAGCACCGGCAGCTTCAACTTTCCCAGGTTTCATGCTCATTTGGTAAAGCTCAACTCTGTAAACATCAAAGAAGTATACTTGCTTGCTGTTGTTAGTATTGTCTCCATTGGATCTTCACCGGATTCTGGGTAGAATATTTTCCGGCCGACATCGTTGTCTTTGAGTATTCAACACTCTATCTTTCAAATCAATGGTTGGAGGGAAAGGTATAGTGCCTGCCACGCCGTCCAAGGGACTCAATCAGAACACTCCATGTGGCACTAGGCCATCACATCAGACAGAGCCTAGCAGGAGGATGCATTCCACAAGAGATAATGCCAGGCAAGATATAGAGCCCGACATTTGGGCCTTTATCAACGAAAGGGCCAGGGCCCGAGAGATACAAGCAGCGGCCATCAGACAAAGCCGTGGGAAGAATGTAGCAGGGGCCTCCCACCGGGAGCACGGACATGAAGCGTCCTATAACGCAGAGGCGGAGCCACGCTCGAGTCCTTATGAAATGGCGCTGAAAGCTCATATGGATTATATGGAGGAGATGAGTGAGTACAATTTGCAACTAATAGCTGAAGGCCTGCCTCCTCGCCCGATCAATAAGTTTGTTCCACCAATACATGCACTTACAGAGGCAATTTCTGGCCATAAATGCTGATTAAAGCCCGATTGCTCCCTAGCTTGGCCACCTGGTTATGCCCTCGAGCATTGCCTGAGCCGAGTACCTCTTCAACCCGGCTCCTCTCAACAAGACTTTCAGGCCACAAACGTTGATTAAAACCCGATCGCTCCCTAGCGTGGCCACCTGATTATGCATTCGAGCATAGCCTGAGCCCTGTAGCTCTTCAGCCCGGCTCCTCTCAGCGAGGCACTTTCAGGCCACAAACGCTGATTAAAGCCCAATCACTCCCTAGCTTGGCCACATGGTTATGCCCTCGATCGTAGCCTGAGCCCGGTAGCTCTTCAACCCGGCTCCTTTCAACAAAGCACTTTTAGGCCACAAACGCTGATTAAAGCCCGATCGCTCCCTAGCTCGGCCACCTGGTTATGCCCTCGAGCATAGCTTGAGCCTGGTAGCTCTTCAGCCTGGCTCCTCTCAACAAGACGCTCATGAGCCTTACGCTAATCTAGCATGTCTCTTAAACAACAGTCACTTCGGCACAAAGCAAATCAACCCGCTAGAATCTCTACTTCCTAACTCTCATTTGTGCAATGATGAACCTAGGAACTAGGGGGCATTGATATGTCAAGCCTGTAAATGGGCCCATGAATTAATGTGGGCCTCTTCGCAGGCCTAAGAACGAATATGGTCCTTGGCCCGATCAGTTCGTATCCTTATAAGCCGGGCTGGGCCAGGTACACTCCAGCCTGCCTCACGCCATTACGATTTATATAATTGGTCAGACAACGGGCGTCAATAACAAAGCCTTCATACGCCATCTACCAGGTGAAGCGAAGCACTTGGGGCTGAGTCAACTGCCCCTCAACTCACAGCCTGCTTAACTAGGAAGCAAAGTCACAAGTTACAAGTGAAGATTCCGCTGTAGCCGAGATGCCGGCTAGCTCGCATATCAGGAGCTCGACTCACAACTTTATATTTACGAACTGCATGTACTCTTTATTCCCTTCATGTAACCACCGACTATGTAACCCTTATAAATAGCGGCACATTTCACCATTCAGGGGGACACATTTTGTTGTTTTGGTTGGAGTTTTGTTTGGATTTTTTTTTTATCACTTCACCAATTATTTCTTACAATTCTCTTACCAATCATTTCTTCAACTACAAATAAAAAAATATTAAACCATCTCTCACCATTTCACTTTATCTACTTTATTACATTTTTTACCATTATATTATTCATTATACTATTTTATTTCAATTTCTCTCACAAATCATTTATTTATCTACACAAATTTCAAAAATAACATTATGGGTGATAGTTTTGGGTTAAAATTTGATAGTTTTGGGTTAAAATTTGATAGTTTCAACCCGGCTCCTTTCAACAAAGCACTTTTAATTATGATAGTTTTGGGTTAAAATTTGATCAATTAAAAGTTGAAGATTGTAAATGATCAAAATTTATAGTTTTAGGTTGTACATCGATTAAATAATAGTTTAAGTGTGTAAATTTTGCAATAGGTATAGTTCGAGGGAGTAAATTGCAGTTCTTCTTATATTTTATTATCCTCTAGCATATAAAACAACCCAACTCAAAACAAACGAAAGAAACAAAAGATTTTAACACACTTTACCCCTAAATAGACTCAAAGCCTGATCTCCATGCCATGCCGGTTATAGTCTAACACATGAGCAGTCTCTTAGTATAGCCGATGGCTAGTTAGTTGTAAATTATGTACCTTTCTGATTTAATAAAATTTTCTATCTTTTAGAATGAAAAAATAAACTAAAAATCGACAAGTCTTGGTGTTCGATTGGAGACTCTTCTTCATCAAAGCGTGAACTTCAGCAAGGAAACATTATTACAGCAACGAAGATTAGATTTTGCGCAACAGCAAAACACTCCAGAAATGGAAAGTCGGGCACCACCGATGAAAATGCATTACTGGGTTCGAGCTTCTCCATACGATTTTAATGGCTCTCTTCCCCAACCCCGCAGGTCCAATTTTTCACTTTCTCCCCCACCATTTTTTTCTCTTCTCTTTCTAATATTTGTTTTAATTCCTTTCGAATTTGTAAAAAAATTGTGTTCTTGAACTGAAATTCTGATAAGATGCTGATTCGAGTGTTTGATTTTTCGCAATCAGTGGCCATACTGCTGTCAACATTGGAAAATCTAAGATTGTTGTGTTTGGAGGTCTGTTGGACAAGAAATTTCTCAACGACATCTTTGTCTATGATATTGGTAAGCTTCAATTTTGTTATTTTCTTAAAATTTTGGTGTAGCGAAATTCTCGGGTTAAGTTACTATCGTCCCAACTTCAGCTACTGAAAATTAAAAATCTTTAAGTTAACAGAGGGGATGGGATGTAAGAGCTGATCAAATGGGATATTTTTGGTTGAATCGCTTGTTACTAATTTCTACTTAAGAAGAATTTTTGGATTCACAATGTCTGATTTGAGTGTGGTTTCTGAGCTCACTTAATTTTGATTCCATGTTTCAGACAACAAATTGTGGTTCCAGCCGGATTGTAGTGGTTCTTCTGATGATCAGATGGGCCCTTGCCCCAGGGCTTTTCACATTGCTGTTTCAATTGACTGTCATATGTTCATATTTGGCGGTCGGTCTGGCGGTCAAAGGTTTGCTCTTTTTGGACTCTAGGTTTCTTGTGTTGATTGCTTTTATTATGCCTAATGCCTAATTCACTGGTGGGCTTTTGTGAATTTATATGTTTGAAATAATTGGAAAATGGATGGATTTGCAGGTTGGGGGATTTCTGGGTCCTAGATACCGGTGAGGGATTGTGCTTTCTTTATACTTTATAGTCTGAAGATTGAAAAATCTTATCTATTTATAAGGGCCATGACTACAGAATGATCGGTATCTTTTATCTTGTTCATTTGTTCTAGACATTTGGCAATGGTCAGAGCTTACTAGTTTTGGAGACTTGCCTTCACCTAGAGATTTTGCTGCAGCATCAGCCATTGGCATCCGCAAAATTGTAATGTAAAGTTTGATAGCTAATTAATTCATGTTAATGTTGTCTTATATTGGATCTTGAAGTTTAGCAAGTTGTAGTTTTTGCAGGTATGGTGGCTGGGATGGGAAAAAATGGTTGTCGGATGTATATGTCTTAGACACGAGTAAGTATGAGTAATTTGATGTTGTAATTGATTTGATGCGATTGAAGCATGTGATGATTTGTTAGGATATCGACTTTGATCTAAAGAGTAACACTTTTCTTTCCTTCTTTTTCTTTTTTGCAGTTTCTCTTGAATGGACAGAGTTATCTGTAACTGGATCATTGCCACCACCTAGATGTGGCCATACAGCCACAATGGTTGAGAAACGTTTGCTTGTCTATGGTGGTCGAGGTTGGTCAAGAGTACTTTTGACTTGGGTGCATAAGGGCAATGGCATTGAGCCTTTCTATTGCTAGATCATTTCCTTTTTTGTTGTCTATTATTATGGAAATTGAATAATTTCTTCTGTTGTAGCGCTGGTGCAATTACCCCTAGGTTTCAATTGTTTCCTATATCCTTTTTCTGTTTGCATACAATGTTTATAGATCAAAACACTGAGTGAGCCTTTTATTCCACCTGTCATATGCGATTCAGCACTCGCGCTTCCGGGAAAACCTTTTTCTCTCATGATATGCTTCACATATTCTTGTTACTTTCATAATTGCGGCTATTGTTGAACCATTTTGTCCTTAAGAGGAAAGCTAAAATCACCCAAGATAGAAACATATCTTGATTACCTTGCTTAATTGGTGCATTTGATATCGGGTAATGAAACTCTACGTGACAAAATATTATGTTTCAACAATGTGATTGATGTGGCAAGTATATCTCTCCAATAAGATGAAGAAAAGAGAATGATTCAATGCATTCCTCTTCCTTCTCTTAATGGTCCACTATCATTCACGTTATTTTCTTACGTAAAGTTTTATTTCTCTCTGATATCTTCTATTACATGCGGTGGCACCCATTATAGAAAGACATGTTTTTTTTTTTGTTTTTTTTCATTTTTTTTATTTAATGTATATCCTATCCTCTGCACTGGCTGATTTATATTGTGTATCTTGTTAGTGGTCGTGTATGTTTAAAATGGTGACATTTTCACATGGTAGTGCTATTGTATTATGCAGGAGGTGGAGGACCCATCATGGGTGATTTATGGGCTTTAAAGGGTCTCATCGAAGAGGGTATCTCCCTTGCTTCATTAGCTTTGTGTATCTGTTCCCTTTGCCGCTTTGCTTCTTTGTTATGTGTTGTTTGTATCTCTTTTAGTGAAATCTGCTGTCATACTTTGGGTTTGTCATTTGCTATATAAGGCAGGGGGTGGGGGGGGGGGGGGGGGGGGATGGGGGGGGGGGGGGGTGGGGACATCAATGTTTCTTATGTGTATGGGACTTGCGAGTTTAATCATGTCTAATTTTGCCTGATTTAAGTTATCTGTTTATAATTCCTTAGTTCTTGCAGCTGTGTTCAATGTGTTCTTCAATGTGTTCAAGCATTAATTTTTTTGTACTCCTCATTCTTTGGGTCTGTGTTTTATTTATTTATTAAAATTTTGATAGTGTTCCATCCTGTAATATGCACATTTTTTGCACCATATTTTGATTAGCGCCAACTCTGATGATTTCTGTTGCTTTGTTTTTCATCTGTGATGCTTCTTGCAAGTTGAAAAACGACTAAGTCATTTGTTTCTTTGTTGTGGAAGAAAGAGAATGAAACTCCTGGATGGACTCAGTTGAAGCTTCCAGGTCAAGCACCTTCATCTCGTTGTGGGCATACCGTCACATCTGGAGGATATTATGTACACTTCTCAAAAATCTTCTTCTAAATGCCATTCTGCCACTTTTCTTCGTAGATCTTTAATTTATTTTCCCATTATAAGATTTGTAGTAAACGAAGAAATCATAGTTTCATACAGTCGGAATAAAGGGAACCAGATGCTTTTGATAATTTTTTGCTAGGCAAAATCATGATTTTATTTCTCATAAAGTTAGCGTTTTTCTACTTGCAGCTTTTGTTATTTGGAGGACATGGAACTGGTGGCTGGCTGAGTCGTTATGATATTTATTATAATGATTGTATCGTTCTTGACAGAGGTTGGTGTCAATACATAACAAAATTTCATGCAATGATGGTTGCGTTAATATACCTTTCTCGCCCTTTCGGTATTTGGCTTAATATAAACACGTAGCTAATGCATCATGCAGTTCAGTTATGATCGTTTAGCGGGGCTGGCTTTGTTATAAGTATCTCTTTTGTATGTTTTTGTGTAGTATCGGTTCAATGGAGACGTTTACCAACCACCAATGAACCGCCAGCTGCCCGAGCATACCATTCAATGACTTGTGTTGGCTCAAGATATTTGCTATTTGGTGGATTTGATGGGAAATCAACTTTCAGTGATCTGTGGTGGTTAGTTCCCGAAGGTATTCTTAAATTCTTTCCATGTACTACTACCTCCATCCCGTTTTATCAGCAAATTTAAGTTTTTTTTTATTAGATTAATTGCGTGTTTTTGTAGAGGATCCTATTGCAAAGCGGTCTATATCTTCGCCACCAAAATATATTCCTGAAAAGAAAGATGTTACATTGACAAATGAGAATGAAAATGACAATACCGATTCCAACGAGGTAAGTAGGCTTATGGGATCAGTCACCATATCCCTTAATCCAGAAGTTTCTTAAGCACTTAATAAAAATTTCTTTTTGGATTTGCTTTTTCATAGGAAACACACTGGAAGGACTACCCAATTTCCGAACTACGGAAAAGGCTTGAAGTTGATGTTTCGATTTCTCAAAGAAATCATGTCATGAATGAGGAAGATGACAAAGAATTTATGGAACTAGCATTTGTAGTGGCTGGAGAAAAAACAGCCACAAATGTGCAGGTTGAGGTTGTCCTTTGTGACTTGCATCATGATGCATCTTTTACTTCTTGGTTAGGTTATACGGGTGCGATTCCGGTATATATGGGTGCGTGATTCTTGAAAAATATAGGATAGTGGAAGGGGATATGTACATCACAAAACACGTTACCAAACAGAAGTATCCATTATTCATGTTTTCTTGGTTACCTGATTTACTTTTGAATCTTTCTTCTGATTGGTTAGGCCGTGGATGCACTTCGGGCACACTGGAAGAACTCATCACCGCGCTCTATAAAGCTGAAAGAACTTAGTCCGTTACTAAGGGATTATCAACGACTAATCACCGTTCATCGCCTGTAAGAATGAGTTTTCTTTACTTTATTATTAATACGAATTACTAATGCCGAGTTTTATCGCGCGCTCGGATCATTATGGGCACTTTTCATTTGCCTTTCAACTTTGTCAGGGAAAATGATGAAGGAGGTTTAGGGTCTGTGAAATATGGCATCCCTAAAGGAGAGACTTTTCGGTTCTATCATACTAGAAATGCTTCTCAGGTATTTCTTGGTTTGAATTATGGTTAAAAAAATTCTCCAAAAAAAAGAAAGAAAATTATGGTTAAACTTGTCATGGGTGGAGGCTAGCCATCTAGAGGAGGTGGTGAGTAGGTGCTTATCCATAAAGGATTTCTGGCACTTACATGCATGCATCATTTTCATTCCATTTCTGTTGTATATTGCTATCTCATCCTAATAATACATCTAATAATATTCGCGGATTAATATATCCAGTTACGCATGGATGATATATCAATTCTATTGGAGGAATACAAGAAGCTGGTAACAGAGATTGGCGGCATCACCACAACAAGTTAAACAAATGCAGAGGTTTTCTCGTTCTTAGCGGTGTTCTTTGTTCACAGAAGCCTCTGTCTGATTTACAATGATTTTTGTTTAGTTAATCTTAGATTAATTTCCCAACAGTTTATGTTTTACTTCTATAATTGGCTAGGCTTGTTATTGGTCGAATTGTTCGATTGGCTGTTACAAATTCTGTATGTATCACATGTCCAAACAGAAAAAGTTCACAAATCTAAACCCACCCAACCCCCACCACCCCCCCCCCCCCCCCCCCCCCCCCCCAAACACACACACACCAGATTAAAAACAAAAAGGCTACACGTACATGAACTCTGCAATCTCAAGCCGCATTAGAGCATTCGTATAACTTGGTTTTAATATGATTCTCTACACCCTTAAATTTTTACGCCTTGCTCCTGAATCCCCAGACTCTATCATGAAATAAAATGTGCAGCATGTGACTTTTAGTATACCTTAAAACTCATGTAAATCTGATATGATATCATCGAAATATGCAGAAATATGCAGAATAAAAGAAACATGTTGAGGCTCGGGAAATAGACTATATTCTGTTAAACACAACACTTCCAAATATCTTTGTTGTCAAATAAATAACTGAAACAATCAGTGAAGTCATAACAAACTATTGTTATGTAGCTAGCTTGACACATGATTTATTCAAAGGAAATAAAACTAAAGAACTACTAAAATGTAAGGAAATTTCATGAACTCCATCCTAAGCTTGCTCAACAAACTTACCACCATATTTTCTCGTTTAAAGGAAATGTGTGAGCGCTAGCTAGAAGCTCAATAAGGAGAGAAGATAAAAAAAAAAAAAAAGAAAAAAAAAAAAAAGAAAGGACATTCATGTTTGTCACTAGCCATGAGACATGACATAAATCTACGTCATCCAGTTTACAAAACAATTTAAAGATAAAGTAAGAAAAATACTTTGAAAGCATACAAATAACAATGCATGAAAACATGTACTATTAACTGCTTGAGTTCATCTTGCATGTTTTTTTGTCAGTTTCTTTATTAACCTACTTAGCACATTCATGTTCCGGTTTCCGTGATCATATTCATGTTTCATGTTCTTGTTTCCACACATAATACCAGACAATCAAGGGTACAACGCATGCTACCACCTAGCATGAGGGCATGGTGCAACCAAAGTATTATGATTAGCCAAACATCCTACGTGACAGGTAAGATCACGGTATTCGATACAATACATTGAGCTGCGGTAGAGGTAATCCAACTAGTCATACATCTGACATGATATCTAATCATGGTACTCGATGCAATACATCGTAGGTAAAAAACTATACCTTACCAAGAAAATCTAGACAAACACATGAAGCACATAAAGATCACGTTCAATCCATTTTCTAGCCTATGTGGTCATACAAAAATCCATAACAAAACAACTTTACTACCAAAGCTATCTCTATTACTCGTATCAATACATAAAAAAGCGGTTCGCAGAAATTTCCAGAAAACATACTATACTTGAAAATACTCCGTACAACAAATTGTCGGATCTCTTACAACCGTCGAATGGTTGTTACTTAAAACTTCCCCACTTCAAAATTCTTCCTATGAAACTTAACCTTAAAATGATCAATTGTGTTTGTATGATACAAAATGCGGAATTAAAATAATACAAATAGAGAGATCAAGATCAAGCTCTCCTAAGTGATGTATATATGATGTGCTAGGCTATCACAAACAAGACAAGTATACAAGTGTTCTTAGCCAAACTATCATGTATCAAGTATAGTTCGCATATAGAACATTTCTGAGTTGTGTGTGAGCTTGGATAGAGAAAGATAAGCAACTTAGACACAAGTATCAAGCTTCTAAACAAGAAAGCACATAAAATATCAAGTTAGAACACCAATATCAGCTCAGTTAACAAGATTAACCAAGTGTCAATGCACAAACAGTGTCAGTGACAAAGTCTGTGAAAGATCCAACTTGTGAGCTACAGTTGAGCTTGCTAAGCTACTCAAAGTCAGGTTCCCAGATTCTAGACTTAAAGACAATATGATATATAAGCAATAAGACCAGGTACAAGTTAAGAGAAAGTATAGAAACTTAAAAACAAACTTGACTAAGTGTCACTGTACAAACATTGATAGCTGTGTAACAAGTGTAAAACTTGTGTTTTTAGCATTCTATCCAAGCATAAAATCTAATCAGATAATGCATACTTAAATTTTAGATATTAGTCTCAGATATAGAAGAGCTTAAGCATGCAATGTTTAGCGGTATGAAGCTCAAAACAAGTACGCAAAAGACAAACATAATATGAGTGTCAAAAGTAGTGAACACGAGTATTTTATAGCAGTTCAATCCTTCCGACCTTCTCCACGTGCCAAAATCTCTGTTTGAATCTATAACACCGTATATTAGAAGTCATTTTCTTGAGCAAGAACACTTAACACCATACAAATAGACACTGGATTGACATCAAATCAGTACACAGATGAATTTCACAAAGACCGCACCTAGATTGTCTCCTAAATCACCTTGTACCTTTGTTAATAGTTCAGGTCTTCACCTAAGCAATTGAAACATCACTCAGAATCCTCCTTGATCTGATTGAAGTGAGAACTTCAGGATTCAGCTCAAAATCAACTCAAAATCTCAGCAACTCAACATAACAGGCTCGGCATATTTCGTATCTAGCAGGCTTTAGGATGCTTTATAGCTCAGAAATCATTAGATGCATTGCTTTATAATCTAATCCAAGCTTGACAACATCACTTCAGCTTTCGTCTATCTTGATGGATTGGAAAGGACGACGATGATGAAGTCTTCACTTGCAAATTCCACCGTTTGAAGTGCATAAAAAGAATGGAAGAAGCATTGTACAACTGTGGTGGTGAAGTTATAATTAAGAGTGGAAATACGATACATGCTGTATTACGTTGTATACTATACTTCATATAATGCATGAAATCGCTATGTACTAACTTCTTCTTGACGAATGGGTAGTAGGAAACCACTGCTATCTAATAAAAAGAAACTCTCTTTTGAAAACTTCTGTTAGGTTCTTAGTAGCAGTGGGCGGTCTTTTCTTCTTTCACTTCACTATCGTCTCCTCTGACGAGCATTAAGTATCCTCTCCTTTCAGTCGAGTGGCTTATAATAACTTGCTTCGCTCCGCTACACTCGCTCCGCCCCTCTCACATATTAAGAGTAGCTTCGCTCCTCTCCTTTCAGTCGAGTAAACCTTCGGTTACCTCTCAAAAAAGAAAAACCTCTCCTTGACAAGGGAGACACGGTTACCTCTCACATTCGCTTCACATATTATATTAAGTGATGTATGTTTGTCTAGTGTATCACATTTACCCCTTTGATATCTTGATTGATTATCTTTTGACGTGTATATATATATATATATATATATATATATATATATATATATATATATATATATATATATATATATATATATATATATATATATATATATATATATAGCGCATTAGATAAACAAGTATTTATGATATATAACACATGTTTATGTTATCGTAAGACGTATCTGCTGGATATACAGAAACCCGAATCCGGATCTTATCCATAATTGAATCGTCAGATCTGATTCACAGCACCGATCGATACACTCGATCGCACAGTGAAAACTATGAATTAAATTCGTATGCGATTTTACCACGATTTAATTCACATGATTAAATAATATAACTACAAGAAGGTATGAAGAATTACCCGATAAAAGGAGGAGCCGCAATCGACAAAAGAGAAGCCGCAATCTTTCGGATTGTATCTCCAAACGACGACTGGTGGACGTCAATCATCGTAGTAAAACCTCCTTGAATATGCTCCAAAAAAACTTAGGTTTTTCTTCAACTAATGGCTATAACAAGAAACTAAATTTTCTCTTCCTTTTTTATTGATAGTGGCGCCAATATTGATGTGTCATTGTGTTGGGATGAACTCTCTTTATATAGAAAATTAACTAGTCAAGTGAGAGTTATCATTTTCACAATACAAGTACCCTTTTCCATAAGGAAAAGATATTTGCCAAAAAAAAGAGATAATTCTCATAAAAGAAATAAAATCAATCTATTATTTTTTCTATTAATTATCTAACAAATAAATAATTAATTAATCACACATGTGACATAATCTAGGAAAATTTCTTCTCCTAATTTATCTACTGGTGTGGCGCCACAAGCCACTAAAAAATAATAGAACGTGTATTTTCTATTTTACATATTATTTACCAAATAAATAATATTCGCATATTCATTAAATAGATCAACTATTTAGTTTATTCTCGAAGTTCCACAAAACATGAAAACACTAGCGTGTTAGGAGCCAACCCGGGGACCATGGACCTATAACCAGTAGCTATAATAAATTGAATAAAATATTCATCAAACAGAATATTTCTACTCAACTTATTAATTCCAGAATTACGCCACCATAAATCTGAAACTGAACTCTATCGATTATAGATATAACTTATTCACAGAAAGACGAGTCAATAAGTGTCCATTGATATAATCATTCCATACAGATTAACCCTCCATAGACTATCCGTAATGAAGCGGGAATCTTTCCGTAAACCTTCTTCATTACATCTTATCCTTATTTACCATTAACCCACAAGTGATCAATTAGTTCATAACCAATATGAACTCGGCCTATCGACCAGTTTCTAGGATTAACAAATAATGAGATTGTCTTTCTACTTCCCGCGGGAAGGAATGGATTCTATATCTGTGAGAGACACACTATTCACTCATCCCAAAATAGTGCCAACGTAAAAGTGATTCGGACCGCACCTCTTAGCAATCCTCAACGAACACATCAAACCTTATCTTGAAACAAGCAAGAGTCTGCAATCACTTCAGGATTAAGGTTAATCCATATATGATCATCTTGTGATTTAATGAGATGTCTCAATCACGGAATTATATGAGAAATTCAGACTAAATCGGTCCAGTCCTATATGACTACATCACATATAAATACCCCACTTAGAAACCAATATCGACGGTCTGGATAAGGCGGTCACACCTTAAAGTGTTCTGGACGCATTAGTGGTGGTTTAATCAATAGACCCCATACTTTGATTAAGTTCACCACGGACTAATAATTCAAGTGTATCACCATAAACTTAATCCTCACGTGCGACACACACTAAGTTATATGGCTACATATGATACAACTTGGGGTTTTCAGCAGTCTATTGAATATTAGCACAATGCAAATAATAAGATGAAATAGAATATGTCATGTATTAAATAAAAACAATTACACAAATTGTCTTTCGGGCACTACATCTAACAATCTCCCACTTGCCCGTAATGACAAGCAAAAATTGTTTTTAGAGCACACCCTATTACATATATCTACTAGCATAGTTCTCCCACTTGCTCTAACGTAGATGAGACATGTCTCTCATTCCCATACCCTCTAAGTGCTTGTCAAAGATATTAGATGCCAGTGTCTTGGTGAACGGATCAGCTAGGTTGTCGGCTGAGGCGATCTTTAGGACCGAAATGTCACCTCTGCGCACGATCTCTCTGATCATGTGGTACTTCCTCTCTATATGCTTTGACCTCTTGTGACTTCGTGGCTCCTTGGAATTTGACACCGCTCCATTGTTGTCACAATAAAAGGGCATTGGATCATTTATATTCGGAATTACTTCCAAATCACCAAGAAACTTCTTGAGCCATACCGCTTCCTTAGCTGCCTCAGAGGCCTGCTATGTATTCGGCTTCCATAGTCGAATCGGCAATACTGGGTTGCTTAACGCTCCTCTAGACTATAGCTTCACCTCCAAGAGTACACATTGAGCCTGAGATCGATTTACGATCATCCTTATCTGACTGAAAGTCAGATTCAGTGTATCCAACAATATTCAGGCTTGCACCTGAATATACAAGCATATTATTCCTCGTTCTCTTCAAATACTTGAGGAGATTATTTACTGCTGTCCAGTGCTCCATGCCTGGATTTGACTGAAAACGATTGACCAATCCCACGCCAAAGCAGATGTCCGGTCTAGTACACAACATTGCATACATAAGACTTCCAACTGCAGATGCGTAAGGAATACGTCCCATGCTCTCTTCTTCCTCATGGGTTTGAGGACACTGTTTCTTAGAGAGAGCTATGTCATGACGGGTTGGTAAGAAGCCCTTCTTTGCATTCTGCATATTATAACGCAGTAACATCTTATCAATGTAAGATGCCTGGGACAGAGCCAACATCTTGTTCTTTCGATCCCGAATGAGCTGGATTCCTAGAACATAGCTTGCATCTCCCAAGTCTTTCATTTGGAAGTGCGTGGCTAACCAACTTTTAACATCATACAACATCCCCTTATTGTTTCCAATCAGCAGGATGTCATCAACATACAATACCAAGAATGCCATATTGTTCTTAATGATGCGCTTGTACACACAAGGCTCATCATGATTCTATTTGAAACCGTAAGACTTGATGGTCTCATCAAATCTGTGGTTCCAAGACCTAGAAGCTTGCTTCAACCAATAAATGGATTTGACACTTTGTGCTCGTGGCCTTTCTCAATGAAACCTTCTGGTTGCTGCATAGATATTTCCTCGTCAAGATAGCCATTCACGAAAGCTGTCTTAACATCCATCTGCCATATTTCATAATCTAGGCATGCAGCAATCGAAAGAAGAATACGAATGGATTTTAGCATGGCCACAGGCGAGAAAGTCTCTCATAGTCGACTCCCTCTCTTTGGGTGTAACCCTTTGACACTAGCCTAGCCTTGAAGGTTTCAACCTTCCCATCCATGTCCCTCTTTCTCTTGTAGATCCATTTACTGCCTATGGGCCTTACACCCTCAGGGCAATCCACAAGTTTCCAGATTGAGTTAGAGTACATAGACTCAATTTCTTGATTCATTGCGTCAATCCATTTATCATTATCAGAATCATCCATAGCCCTTTGAAAGGACATTGGATCATCCTCCACTCCATCAGAGACGGCAATGTTTGCCTCATCCTGCATGCCATACCGAATAGGTGGCCGAACCACCCTTTCGGTACTCTGAGCGGTCTAGGATTCTGTGGATCAACTGTGGCACTATCAGTGTTATTTGTGATAGGAGGTGTCTCCAGTGGTCTGACCGTGTTAGAAAGTAACTCCTCGGGCACTACTTTACTTTGAGGTTTGAAGTCTGTCATGTACTGATCCTCGAGAAACATGGCATTAGTCGAGACTATCACCTTGTTGTCTTCCGGATCATAAAACAAACCTCCTCTTGTTCCTTTAGGATAGCTTACAAATAGGCATACTTTCGTACGTGCTTGCAACTTGCTAGTCTTGTCTTCCAGAACATGTGCAGGACACCCCCATACGTAAACTAGGTTTACTCCCTTTCCATAGTTCCTTGGGTGTCTTTTCGACAGACTTTGATGGAACGAAATTTAATATGTCGATCGCTGTTTGTAAATCATATCCCCAAAAGGAAATCGGCAATGATGCGTAGCTCATCATAGACCTGACATATCAATCAAGGTCCTGTTTCTCCTCTCAACAACACCATTTTGCTGAGGTGTCCTGGGCGCCGAACGCTGGGAACAAATCCCATGTTCTGTCAGATAATCAGTGAAGTCGGTATCCAAGTACTCGCCTCCTCGATCAAAACGAAGACACTTCCGTGATTCACCCAGTTGCCTTTCGGCTTCAGCCTGGAATTCCTTAAACTTTCCAAAAGCTTCGGATTTCCTGTGCAATAGATAAACATATCCATATCTCGAGTAGTCATCGAAGAAAGTTACAAAATACTCAAAACCACCTCTAGCCTGTACATTCATCGGACCACATAGATCTGAAAGTACCAACTCTAAAGGTTCTTTGGCTCTGTTGCCCTTTGATGAGAAGGGTCGCTTAGTCATTTTTCCCTCCAGGCAAGACTCACAGACTGGGAGTGTGTCAACAGATAACTCACTCAAGGAACCACCCATAGCCAGTCGTTTGATTCTCTCCAAGGAAATATGTCCAAGTCTTAGATGCCAAAGGTATGTTATATCTCCGTGAGAAACTTTCTGTCTTTTGACAAATTTCTGATGTTCTACTTTAAACATTTCAGTGTTAAGCAGTGGAGTTTCTGTTGGTTTAATAAATACAATCCATTTTCCAAATTTGCAAAACAAATATCACGTCCATTTCTGGAAATGACAATTTTATTACTATCAAAAGAAAAGAAAAAGATTGTTCATGCAACATTGAAACTAAAATTAAATTTCTACGAAAATGCGGAATATAAAAAACTTTGTCCAAAACTAGAAATTTATTTCCAAACTTTAATTTAACTACTCCCACTGCTTTAGCTGAAACCACTACACCGCTGCCAACTCTCATCGACTGCGTGCCGTCCTCCAGCTCCATGTAAGAACTAAGGATCTGTAAAGAAGAACAAGCATGGTTAGTAGCTTCAGAATTTAGTATCCAAGTCGATACATCTTTAGCCACTATATAGGATTCCAAGACTAGTAATTCAGAATTACCTGTCTTATCCTTGCCCTTGTTCTCAAGGCCTTTCCCTTCCTTAGCCTCTTTGAGGTATGCTGGACAATGGCCCCTTCAATGTCCTACCTCATAGTAGTGGAAACATGCCCTTGGGCTTGGAAGTTGCCTTTTTAGCCTTCTTCTTCATCGGCTTTGCACGATTTTCTTCACGTTTTGCCTGTTTTGCATGTTTTGCCTTTGGCTTATTCTTGACTCCAGAGCTCGATGCCTTAGCTTCAGCCAAGTGGGCTTCGGCTTTCACTTCCCCTTCTCGGCTTCTCCTATTGGAGGAGATAGCTTCGAATACTTGAAGTTCATTAATCAACTGAGTCAGATCAAATCTGTATTTGTTCATGACATAGTTACTCTTTAACTGGAGGAACTCAGGTGTAAGTGATTCTAAGATCATACTCACATGAGTAGCATCGTCAAACCTAGAGCCGTGAGTCTCAGCATCAGCAAAGTAGTTAATCATGTTCATCACATGACTGGTTACCGACTGACTTTTCCTCATTTTGGCATTTATGGCCAACTTGACAGCCTCATGTCTTGCTTGATCAGATGGGGCACCAAACATGGAAATAAGAGAGTCCATGATTTCTCGTGCACTCTCTAGGTTCTCATGCTTGGTCCTTATGATCTCCGACATAGAGGCTAGCATGATGCCACGAGCCTTATTGTCCGCCTCTACCCATCGCTTGGTCCTCGCGTATAGCTCATGAAGCGTTCATAGGAGGAGTCGGCGGACAAGCCTCAGACAGGACAAACTTAACGTTTTCGAAGATGAGCACAACGTTCATGTTACTTTTCCACTTGTTAAAGTTGTTACCGGTCAAATTTTCATTCAGCAGATTAGTTACTTGAGAAGACATTATGCTGTAGAAAAAAAATGACAGGAATAAATCAAATCATACACCACAACTAATAATCATTTTAAGAATAATAAACGTGATGTCATGTATGCAGTTTATCCTACCATTCCAAGGATTTAATCTCACACCTCAGTGCAGCCGAATGGTAGGTCAAAGATGTGACGATTAAATTGAGACAATCTCTCTCAACAATTAACTGAGAATTATACATCCTAATTTAATTGTTGTTTACCTTCCTTTTTTAGACAAGATATTTCCAAAAATACCTTTTAGAGTGTGACCTACTGTTTCAGATTTTTTTAAGTAGGATCCCGAGTATGCCGCCGAAGGGTAGGTTAGTGACCCGATGAGTACTCAAAATCCTATCCTTTCGGAAACCAAGACTTGAATTTTGATAGCGGTGAAGGCCAAGGGGACCGAAATCAAAGCGGCACGAGGCGTCACCATTCTCTCACGGTGCTTGTGTCAACAGTAGAGGCCGAGGGGTCGGTTGTCACCTTCCCCGCTCCCACTCGTTATTTTGAAAATTAGGTAGTCTCATTAGGATTTTAGAATTTTCTAATAATCCAAAAACTATAGATCATGAATATTTAATTTAATCCGCCCACTAGTTTATCGGTTCCAAATACCGTCTAACTAGTGTCACTATATTCACGATTTTCCAATTTTATGGATTAAAATTTCTTTGTGTAGACACTATACAAATAAAATTCACAAAGAATTTTATGATCCTAATTAGTCATGATAAATTTTTTAGGATTATAGAATTTTCCAGTAATTCAAAAAACAATAAATTAAGAAAAACAACCACCAACTTATCGGTTCCAACTAGCGTCTAGTTGGTGTCCAATTTTTCATGATTTTCCAATTTATGATTATCAAAATTCTAATTTATGTAGACACTACATAACCAAAACCCCGAAGGATTCATAATCCTAAATCAAGTATATCATGTGAATTTTATATCCCGATAAAATTCTGTTTCCTTTAATTAATTTAGTTAATTATTAATCTAAAATAATTATCGTGTTCATACATGTCTAATTAATGCCAAACTTAATTTTCTACATGTATGCATATGCTAGGAGTGAAATTTATAAATATGATGCATGACATGGTTATATCACATAAATAATCACATAAGAAAATAAATGCGAAAATAAACCACTGAGATGGACCGTTGATACCCCCGTATCTAATTTATGAATAAGAAATAATTAAATAGATAAACCATACTTTTAAAGGATTAACTAATTTCTAATTGTTTCTGCCACCACTGTGTATATTAATAAACTAATCCGTTTCTTGAACAAATAAGCTTCAGCGGAGTTGGTAAGCTTCTTCTTTTCTTACCAGCAGGTCGCTGGTTCAAATCCCCCCAAACTCCAAAAATTTACATCCATAAAGAATCAAACATGGGTCTTCATGATGTTAAACTTGCGTGTTCACCACCACGCCAGCGTGTTTATTGTGATGATACTCCACGAAAATATTTAAAACCAACAGTGCCGCCGAAATAAATATAATTCTAATTACTAGGAAATTAAATTACAACAAATAAATTACATAATTTTCTACACCCGAAAAAAAGGTTTACAATAGATCTAATGGTAAACAAGTACCAACCCCAATCCATCTCGTCAACCATAAACATACATCACGAATACATGAAAATGAAAAATGCAATTTTTTATTCAATTCCACTCCTTATTAATTAATTATGCAAACAAGATCGCAAAATCGATTTAACCTGGCTTTGATACCACGTGCTGGATATACAGAAACCCGCCGGATCCGATCCATAATTGGATCGTCAAATCTGATTCACAGCACCGATTGAGATACTCGGTCATACACAACGGAAACTACGAATTAAATTCGTATGCGATTTTACCACGATTTAATTCACATGATTAAATAATATAACTACATGAAGGTATGAAGAATTACCCGATAAAAGGAGGAGGCGCAATCGATAAAAGAAAAGCCGCAGTCTTCCGGATTGTATCTCCAAGCAATTATTGGTGGACGTCGATCATCGTAGTAAAACCTCCTTGAATATGCTCCCAAAAAAACTTAGGTTTTTCTTCTTCTAATGGCTAGAACAAGAAACTAATTTTTATCTTCCTTTTTTATTGATAGTGGTGCCAATATTGATGTGTCATTATGTTGGGAGGAACTCTCTTTATATAGAAAATTAACTAGTCAAGAGAGAGTTATCCTTTTACAATACATTTACTCTTTTACATAAGGAAAAGATATTAGATAATTCTCATAAAAAAGATAAAATCAATCTCTTATTTTTTCCATTAATTATCTAACAAATAAATAATTAATTAATCACACATGTGACATAATCTAGGAAAATTTCTTCTCCTACTTTATCTACTGGTGTGGCGCCACAAGCCACTAAAAATTAATAGAAAATGTATTTTCTATTTTACATATTATTTACCAAATAAATAATATTCGCATATTTATTAAATAGACCAACTATTTAGTTTATTCTCGAGGTTCCACAAAACATGAAAACACTCGCGTGTTAGGAGCCAACCCGGGGACCATGGACCTATAACCAGTAGCTACAATAAATTGAATAAAATATTCATCGAACAGAATATTTCTACTCAACTAATTAATTCCGGAATTACGCCACCATAAATCTGAAACTGAACTCTATCAATTATAGATATAACTTATTCTCAGAAAGTCGAGTCAATAAGTGTCTATTGATATAATCATTCCATACAGACTAACCCTTCATAGACCATCCGTAATGAAGCGGGAATGTTTCCGTAAACCTTCTTCATTACATCTTATCCTTATTTACCATTAACCCACTAGTGATCAATTAGTTCATAACCAATATGAACTCGGCCGATCGATCAGTTTCTAGGATTAACAAATAAGGGGATTGTCTTTCTACTTCCCGCAGGAAGGAATGGATTCTATATCTGTGAGAGACACACTATTCACTCATCCCAAAATAGTGTCAACGTGAAAGTGATTCGGACCGCGCCTCTTAGCAATTCTTAGCAAACACATCAAACCCTATCTTGAAACAATCAAGAGTCTGCAATCACTTCAGGATTAAGGTTAATCCATATATGATCATCTTGTGATTTAATGAGATGTCTCAATCACGGAATTATATGAGAAATTCAGATTAAATCGGTCCAGTCCTATATGACTACATCACATATAAATGCCCCACTTAGATAACCAATATCGACGGTCCGGATAAGACCGTCACACCTTAAAGTGTTCTGGGCGCATTAGTGGTGGTTTAATCAATAGACCCATACTTTGATTAATTTCACCACCGACTAATAATTCAAGTGTATCACCATAAACTTAATCCTCACGCGCGACACACACTAAGTTATATGGCTGCATATGATACAACTTGGGGTTTTCAGCAGTGTATTAAATATAAGCACAAAACAAATAATAAGATGAAATAAAATCTGTCATTTATTAAATAAAAACAATTACACAAATTCTCTTTCGGGCACTACACCTAACAGTATCAATTTAGAGTATCGACATAAGATGGTATAAAGCGACTTTTTACATGTCAGATTGAGTAGAAATTGAAACAATCAAACATAGTGCATAGACAATAGACAAGATATAATATGTATGATATAATGTAAATGTATCTGTCAGTTCGGTGACTTGCTCTCTAAACTGATGAATAAACTGGTGGAACTAATCTGAGAAACTGAGACTGAGAATGATGGTCAGTTCTGTAAGTATATTCAGTTCTGTGAAAGTCAATTTTGGTGAAGTGCAAATTGACTTTCTTCTGAAGTCAGCAGTCAGTTTGGTTTGCTGAGTTTTGCTGAGTATAACTGAGTTCTACATCTGAGCTGTTGATTACAAGTCTGAAAAAGTCAGTTTTTGAGCTGAGTTTTCATCTAGTGGATAACAGCTGGAGCTGGGGTCTACATCTAGGGTATTTATGACAATTCCGACAAAGATCATTGGCGGTTAGGGTTAGGGATTTGTGCCTATAAATACCAATGTTGTAATCAATACAATGTGTGTCTTTCAAGAGTGTTATTTTCACAAGTGTGTGAAATACCTTTTACCTTTGTGCATAATAAAATATCTCATTTTTCTGTCCATGGAGTAGTCGGCAACGCCGGAAACCACGTTAAATCACTGTGTTCTCTTTGTTTTTGTGTTTTATCAATTTCCGTCATACTTTATGTTTGCATTGCTATTGTTTTATCTTTCTTAAACTGCAAGCTTCTCGTCTGTGTTTCAACAAACTGGTATCGGAGCGTCAGGTTCAAGATTCAGAGAGTTGCAGGTTGAACGGAGTTGGTATTCACCAAGACCGGTGACCGGTGCTAGGATTTTGTGATCAAATGTTTGCTCTTTAATTAGAAGGATGTCAACAATGAACGTGAAGATTGATAAATTTACAGGGAGAATAGTTTCAGTTTGTGGCAAATCAAGATGCGGTCTTTGTTAAAAAAACAAGGATTGTGGGCTCATTTATATGATAAAGGGGATGCCAGTTCAACAGATTATGCTAGTCTGGAAAAGAAAGCACATTCAACCATCATGTTGTGCTTGTCTGATCATGTTATCACAGAAGTTGTTGAGGAAGATACCGCTGCCAAGTTATGGTTAAAGCTTGAAAGCCTGTATATGACTAAGTCATTAACCAACAAGTTGTTGCTGAAGCAGAGGCTTTTCAGCCTGAGGATGCATGAGGGGACTCAGTTGAGAGATCATTTGATCAGTTGAACACAATATTACTTGATCTCAGGAATATTGATGTGAAGATTGAGGATGAAGATGCTGTTTTGATTTTGCTGGTTTCATTACCAGCTTCATATAAGAACTATGTGCAGTCCTTCATAGTTGGGAATGATACAGTTTCTTTAGAGGATGCAAGGTTAGCTTTACATGCCAGGGAGCTGAGACATAAGACAGCTGGGGCAGACAATCAGGCTGCTAGTAGCAGCAGTGGAAAAGAGCATGGTCAGTCTAGAAAGAAAAACCAAGAAGACAAGGTCCAAAGGTCCTAAATTCACAGATTTTTGCAATTACTATAAGGAGCAGGGACATTGGAAGTCCAATTGTCCAAAGAGGAAGAAACAACATGAGAACAGTTCTGGCACAGTTGTTGTGGCAGCTGAGCATGACTCAAGTGAGGATATGGTTCTAGTGGCAGGGGAGTCAGTACATCAAACTGATGTGTGGATTCTGGACTCTGGAGCATCATTTCATATTTTCCATCACAGAGAGTGGTTCTCAAGTTATCAACTGATATATGGTGGTCATATATCTATGGCAAACAACAAGGTCTGCAAGGTAGTTGAGATTGACTCAGTTCAGTTGAGGACAGAGGATGGAAGATTCTATAAACTGAGTGAAGTTAGACATGTTCCACAGATGACCAAAACTTTGGTATCTCTCAGTTCTTTGGAAAGCAAGGATTCAGTTTTAAGGGTGAAGGTGGAGTGCTGAGTGTCTATAAAAACTCAGTTTTGGTTCTCAAGGGATTCAAGAAAGGGACTCCGTATATACTACAAGGGTCAGTTGTTGATGGTTCTGCTGTTGTGGCATCAACTGAGATTCATCAGTCATAACTTACAAAACTGTGGCACATGAGACTGGGTCACATAGGTGAAAAGGGGATGCATGTTCTTTCCCAGAAAGATCTTCTTGAGGAGTGTAAGGTCAAGCATTTGGACTTTTGTGAGCATTGTGTGTTTGGGAAGCTTCATAAGGGCAAGTTCTCAAAAGGGGTACACAACACAAAGTCATCACTTGATTACATTCATTCTGATTGTTGGGGGCCATCAAAGGTGGAGTCATTGGATGGTCACAGATATTTTGTGTCATTCATAGATGACTATTCAAGGATGACTTGGGTGGTGATGTTGAAACACAAAAGTGAGGCATTCAAGAGCTTCATGAAATAGAAGGCTCTAGTTGAAAATCAGTTGGGGAAGAAGATCAAGAGGCTTCGTACATATAATGGTCTGGAATTCTACTGGACTGAGTTTGTTGAGTTTTGCAGAACTGAGGGTATTGTTAGACATCATACAGTCAGGAATACTCTTTAGCAAAATGGTGTAAGTGAGAGAATGAATCGAACTCTTCTGGAGAGAGCAAGATGTATGCCTTTTCATGCTGGTTTGTCGAGGAGATTTTGGGCAGAGGTTTTAAGCACAACTTTTTACTTAATCAACAAGAGTCCTCACACAGGGATCAGTCTCAAAACACCAGTTGAGATGTGGTCAAGCAAGCCTGCTGACTACTCAGTTCTAAGGGTATTTGGAAGCACAGTTTACTATCATGTCAGTGAAGGGAAACTGGAACCAAGGGCCAAGAAAGGAGTGTTTGTGGGGTATGGTGAGGGAGTAAAGGGGTACATAATTTGGTCATCAGCAAAAAAACAGAGTTATTCTCAGTAGAGATACGATTTTCGATGAAAATTCTATGCTCAGTTCATCAGTGAGGAGGATAACTGAAACTGAAACTAGTGCTAAAACTGAGAAAACTGACAGTAAGGCGGAGCTTCAGGCGGAGTCAGTTGAAATGCAACAATCAACTGATCCAAGTCAGTTTTCATCTGATCTGGTTACTGAACCAGGACCGAGTCCAAGCCAGTCAGCTGAGGAAATGTCAGTTGAGCGTCAAATTGAGAACATGGGTCAGCAGAGTGTAGCTGTCAGCAGAGCTAGAAGATCCAATGTTGGGGTACATCCCAAGAGGTATTGGTTTGATGATATGGTTGGATATGCACTTCAAGTTGCAGAATAAGTGGATGGTTTTGAACATTCTACTTACAGGGAAGCAGTGACATGTTCTGAAGCATCTAAATGGCTTGCTGTCATGGGAGATGAAATGTAGTCATTAATGAAGAATCAGACTCGGGATCTAGTTAAACATCCAGTTGATAGGAGAGTTGTCATTTGCAAATGGATCTTCAAAAAGAAGGAAGGGATAACTGAGGCAGAAGGAGTTAAGTATAAGGCACGTTTGGTTGCAAGAGGGTTCAATCAGAAGGAAGGGTAGACTTTGATGAGATATTCTCACTAGTAGTCAGACATATTTCAATCAGAGTGTTACTAGCAATGGTGGCACAACAGGACTTAGAACTTGAGCAGTTAGATGTGAAGACAACTTTTCTACATGGCGAGGTAGACAAAGAGATATACATGACTCAGCTAGAGGGTTTCCAAGTTCCTGTTAAGGAAGATTTTGTGTGTAAGTTAAGGAATTCATTGTATGGACTGAAGCAAACTCCTAGACAGTGGTATAAAATGTTTGACAGTTACATGATCTAGTTGGTTACAACAAAAGTCCTTATGATTGTTGTGTTTACAACAGTCAGTTGGAAGATGGATCATACATCTATCTTGTGTTATATGTGTATGACATACTGATAGCTGCAAGAAAGAAGTCTGATGTTCAGTATCGAAAGACCTTCTTTGTGCTGAGTTTGAAATAAAGGATTTGGGTGCAGCCAAGAAAATTTTGGGGATGGTGATCTGGAGAGATAGAAATCAAAAGAAACTGTTTTTATCTCAGCAGGGCTATATACAGAAGATTTTGTCATAGTTTGGCATGTCAGCTGCTAAGCCAATAGATACTCCTATGGCCTCAAATATTCATTTGTCAGTTTTTGCTTCACAATCAGCAGATGAGAAAGAGTGCATGTCAAGAGTTCCCTATTGATGGGAGTCAACTTTACTGTACTTTGGTGTACAGTTTAACCCCCGTTTATCACTTTATTGGCATGTTTTGGGTAGATATAAACCATTTCAAGAGTAATATCTAGAGTTGTATGCACAGGGAGTTAAACTGTCATATCGATAGTAAATTCCTCCTTTTTAATGATATTTCACTCTTTTCCCAACACTTTTGTCTTGCGGAATTACGTGTGGTGTTTGTTCGTCTATGTTATTGCAGGACTTAGGTGACTCGAGGACCCGGAAGGCGATGTTTTGGACTAAGAGACATGTTCGTGGCACGAGAGTTGAATGAAAGTGGAAGAAAAGCCAAGTTTGGAGTGAAGTCAAGGCAAACGGGCGTTTGCCATACCCCAAATGGGCGTTTGCAGTAAGCCTACCTCAAACGGGCATTTGGCTAGTTCAAACGGGCGTCCACAGAGTTAAAACTTGATTCAGAAAGTTGGGTTTTCAGCTGGACGGGCGTCCCAATGACCCCCAAACTGGCGTTTGGATGGGTTCAGCCCGAAGTAAAAAGCTCATACAAGGCGAACGAGCGTCCAGGATACACAGGCGGGCGTTTGCCCTCAAGACATGATTCAGCAAACGGGCATTCAGAGAAAGGCGAACGCCCGTCCACTGAAGGCGAAACCCTAATATCCTCATATTTTTCCAGGCAAACGAGCGTTTGTAGGGACTCAAATAGTTGTTTGTGACCGACAGCATCAGATTTCGACCTCTATAAATACGCAGCTCATTCAGCCCCTACTCATTCTTGGCCGACTTTAGACTTCTCTTGAGCGATTTTGGTGCGATTTTAGGGTAGATTAAACACCCTTTGATCTTTTGATTCCCTAGCTAACTTCCTTTGATTCTACACATCTTTTATAGCTTAGATTTACACTACAAGATCAAAGATTCAACTTTTTGGGTGCAACTATTTCTTCATATTTTATGGATCTGATTTTCAGCATTTATATGGTAATGACTTTTCTTTTATTTATTGTTTTTAGTTCAATTTCCGTTCTTAATTCCGTTATTAGCATAATTATGAGTAGCTAATTGCATGTGTAGTCGAATTATGTGAAAGCGAGTGAAAACCCTAAGGGGGATGAAAGAGGGAATCGTGTAGTGCATAATTGAATGTTTAAACGATTAATCCACGTCCTAAAACTTATTTTAATATCTTTGAATTAGTTTGATCACCTAGTTCACTGTCACACACATCAAACTTATAGATACATTTTGCGGTGAGATGTGGGAAAAGGGGTTTTAGGATCGTTGCGTAGATTCGGCCTAGTTGTTAGGTCCGTTTCCAATATAGAGGTTTGTCATCGTTGTTCGAGCGACTCTAGCATGTAATCATGTTAGGTTAATCTGTTTTCTAAAGAGAGAATTAATTAACTTCTCATAGGGTGTTAAGCGAGAGTTGTTCAGACCTTAACACCAGAATTAGGAGTTGGCACCCGTGGATGTCGTTAAACTACATTGGATAGGTAGGTCGGTTAAGGCACGTTCCTTGTTAAGTCCGTCCTTAGGGGTAAAAGTAGCTCGTGGGATCATAGTTCAACTATACATTTTAATAACTAGAATTAAAACTAGTAGTATAATCTTCACTTTCACATTAGTATAATACTTTTCCACCATTATTTTGACCTGAACTAAGTTCTAAGTCGACTTTGGTACTTAGACGTTACTCCCTGTGGATTCGACCTTGAAACCAATATACTACCGTTGACCCGATACTCTATCGGTCAAAGTTAGCGGTTAAGTATTTTGCTATCACCTATGCTTGTGCAGTTAACAATCTGATGTATGCCATGGAATGCACTAGGCTTGATCTGGCTCAGGCAGTCAGTGTTGTTAGCAGGTTTATGGCTCAACCTGGAAAGGAACACTGGAAAGCTGTGAAAAGAATGTTCATGTACCTTAGGGGTACAACTGATGTTGGTCTCATTTATGGAGGTGATACTCAAGAAGTGATCACAGGATACTGTGATGCTGATTATACATGTGATGTGGACAGTAGAAAATCAATGACTGATTATGTTTTCACATTGGGGAATTCAGTTGTCAACTGTAAAACAACTCTTCAGGCAACAATGGCTTTATCAACTAATGAAGCTGAGTATATGGCTCTTACTGAAGCAGCTAAGGAGGGTATCTGGTTGAAGGGACTAGTCAGCGATTTAAGGCTACATCAGGATCAAGCTGAGATTTATTGTGACAATTTGAGTGCAATTTTTCTAGCTAAGGATCAGGTTCATCATGAGAGAACCAAGCATATTGATGTCAGACATCATTTTCTGAGAAATGAGAAGAGGGTTATAGGGAAGAAGATCAGCACCAAGGATAATCCTGCTGATATGTTCACTAAACCAGTTCAACAGAGCAAGTATCAGTTGTGTCTGGATTTGCTGAATATTCAAAGCTTATAAACTGAAATATGGATACTCAGTTGAGGGCAGATCAACTGAGTGGATTCTGAGGAGAAGTCTGGTACTACATCCTGGCATTGACGAAAGCTTCAGGTACAAGTACTTCTGATTATGCAATCTGGTTGACTGTGAATGAGAGTTCAAGTCAAGGTGGAGATTTGTCAGATTTGATGACTTGATCTCTAAACTGATGAATAAATTGGTGGAACTAATCTGAGAAACTGAGACTGAGAATGATGGTCATTTCAGTAAGTATATTTAGTTCTGTGAAAGTCAGTTGTGGTGAAGTGCAAACTGAGTTTCTTCTGAAGTCACCGGTCAGTTTGGTTTGCTGAGTTTTGCTGAGTATAACTGAGTTCCACATCTGAGCAGTTGATTACAAGTCTGGAAGAGTTAGTTTTTTAGCTGAGTTTTCATCTGGTGGATAACAGCTGGAGCTGGGGTCTACATCTAGGGTATTTATGACATTTCCAACAAAGATCTTTGGCGGTTAGGGTTAGAGATTTGTGCCTGTATACCAATGTTGTAATCAATGCAATGTGTGTCTTTCAGGAGTGTTATTTTCACAAGTGTGTGAAATACCTTGTAACTTTATGCATAATAAAATATCTCATTTTTTCTGTTCGTGGAGTAGTCGGCACAACGCCGGAAACCACATTAAATCACTGTGTTCTTTTTCTTTCTGTGTTTTTATCAATTTCCGCCATACTTTATGTTTACATTGCCACCGTTTTATCTTTTTTAAACTGTAAGTTTCTCGTCTGTGTTTCAACAGTATCAATATATCTCTATTTTTATTTTCTTTTTTCTTGACAGAGAACTTTGTTGCCCTTACAGTAAGATATTCGCATTTTGAATTTTTCCTAATTTGTTTCCAATTAACACAAACCCTAATTCACAAGGCACAAAATTGAATTTCCTGTATCGTGAGATCTGTGGTTTGAGATATCCAGCAATTAGAAGCTTTACCGTCAAATTATTTTCTTAATTTCAAGGTCAGTGCAGCATCTTACAATTGGGGAAGGTTAGCTCACAGATTTCTTGAACTTTAATCATTTAATTTAATTTTCATTTTGGGTGTTTGTTGATTTCTTCTGTGTGGATCATTTCTTGAAGTTTATACTATCTTTTGTAAAAATAGATTTTTATTTTCCATAATTTTTATTTTTTAATTGGATTTTTGTGTATTTAATTCTTCCATAATTCATTGAATAATTCTTCTTTTTCAGTGGAAATCTTTATTAAAATCTGAAATTCATCTATCTTTTTTTTTTCTAGAAGGCTTGATTTTCTCAGATGGGGGTTTGAGGTTTTTGTGCCTTTAAAAAGTTTTGTTAATCATATGGTAATTCCTGGAAATGATGTTTTAATTCCTGTGTTTTTTTGACCCAGAAATGGATTTGTAGTTAGAACCCCCTGCCAGAAGGTGTTCAAATGGTGAAGATTTACTTTCCAAACTTTGTTTGGAGATTTAGGATATCTTTTATCTGTTTTAACATTTTACAGCTCTAATGGTGTATAAAAAATAAGTTTTTTGTGTCATTTTTTATTGTCTTACCATTTCTTCTGATTTGCACCCATTATCAGTATTTGTTCTGTTTGGTGTATATATGTATTTTGTTCATTTTCTTTTCTTTTCTGGAGAAGAAGATGCCTCTTCATTCGTACTTGGCGTTAAATGCTTATATATTTTCGTAACAGGTATTTGAATTGTTTGAGCAATGAAATTCAAATCTCAGCAGCCGGCGAGCTTCCACGGTCCAAAATGTAAATCAAAGGGTAAATCTTGCTCCAGAAAGTATCAAAATGATGCTCACAACAATTTAGAACACGAGTCATCAAAGAAAGTCCCTTCAATTTTGTTCAAGAGAGCATATACAGGGAAAACAGGGTATGTAGAAATCGTAGAGATTAAAGAAAAAAAGCAACAAAATCACCATGCCATTGCTTGTCCAGGAAAAGTTCTGATTGAAAAACACAAGCAAGATTCCGTTTACAAAAGATCAAGTGGATATACAGATGTGAATGGGACACGTCCTGAAAGTTCAGAAGCAAGTTATTCAAGTAAAGATGAATGCAGTGTTGGTAGTTGTAGCCTCAACTGTTGGAGACAGGACGGATTTTTCGAGAGTGAATTGCTTTACAGTGATGCAGAGTCTGTTTATCCATCTTGTGATAAAGAAGAGGAGGAGGATCGTGATAATTGTTTGAAAGAGAAAGTAGAAGTAAGTGTGCATAGCTTAGAATTGAATGCTTATCGATGCACTTTGGAGGCATTATTTGTTTCTGGTCCGTTAAGTTGGGAACAAGAGGAATTACTGACAAATCTACGTATAACTCTTCATATTTCCAACGATGAACACTTGAAATTGTTAAGGGACCTGATTTCTTCTGCAACTAGTAAATAGCATTCACAAAGTTTCTTTCTTTTCCAGTTTTCCATGCCCAGCTGTAAGAATCAAGACAATCTTGTAGGTTTTCTTTTTTCTTTTCGTATGTAAGTCTTCACCTGTCTATTCAGAAGTCTTTCTGTACTTTGTACCGAGTTATGAAGTAAATATTTCTTCTTGGTGATTCTTTTGTCTAGTAATTTTGTTTTTGTTGTTGTTGTTGTCTGGTTCATGTTCAGTGGATATAGATTATACCTGTCTCTTCGGGAACTTGATCACATGTTTACAGTTTTATTAGTATATAGCTTCATCTGATTTTCTCCAGAATGTTTTCAGATTGCATGTATGCTTTGAGTATGGCTAGCAATGAAACCAGTTGGATGGTTTTGCAGAGGATGCTATTGATTTCCAGGGGCAAATAAGGCATTACAGAATTCTTCGAAAGTTCTGAAGATTTTGCCTACCCTGCAGCAAGCCTGTTGCTTTACGCAAAGGGTATTCGTTTAATCAAACTGAAATGGTGCTTATTCCATGTAATCTGCTTTGTCAGATTGTAATTATAATTGATCTTTTTCTGGGATCTGGTGTCCTGTCTTGTAAATTGAGCAGGAAACTTTTATTCATTACAATGTTTTCATCAAATGTACATATTATTTGTATGCTATGATGCTTCTTGAAGATATTCTATCGACATATTCCTTCAAGGTTGTCATTTTACGGCTTGAAGATGTTCTTCGTGTCGTCTCATTAACTAGAAACGAGACGTTCGACACGTGTTTTTGAGTCTTACTTAAGAACCACGTATTGTACCTACTGACATTTTATGCAGAATCAAAGGGAACAACAGAAAAATAGCTCGGAAAATGGATCCATTTGACCCAAGGTCGCGGTAACATCAAGGTGTATAAACTGTAAAAAAAGCTACAGAATACAGCTGCTGCAATACTATATATCATAAAACACACAATAAATCTCCAACGGAACAGAAATAACATGCTTGTAAAACGCATATATATCTCAGTTACATACTGGTAACTGAGAACTTTCAAGGCCGTTTATCGGAAGTTAACACAAAGAAGTGTTTTCGAGAAATCTCAATGCATAGTACACTGAATTGTTTTGAATTATAAACAGTCCTTATCAGGGGCAGAGGGAGGATTTTATTCCAAAGAGGTGCAAATTCTAACATCACCACGGAACACTTCCTTCTTTCGCTCCTCCTTTAGAGCATTAAATCCTAAGAACCCCCTCTTGACGAGTGACTTACGTACTTCTTCCTTTCACATAGGGCTGACTTTAAGTATAATGTTCTTGATGAGTGTTCTCAAGAGGGGAGACAATATTTTATTAGTGTAATGTCACCTGCATGTATTACTTTACAAGTATCTAGAACTCGACGGAAAAGCCTCTGGCCTCTCGACTCCAACTCGGCATAAAGGCTTCTCCGGTAGAACCCTGACGCTCCTTATATTCCTCACAACAGGCATGTCGCAGGTCTTACCCTGCCGCCTGGCGACGTCAAGCTCAACATGCATTGGGCATAAATCAATCACCATTCTGACAAGACTACATCTACAAACCATCACCACCGGTTGAACCCTTATCCACACCGAAGTACATTATATAAACGGATCCTCTCCCTCCATCGCAAGGTAACATGATTTCATTTACAATCACCATTTTACTTGAAAACTTACTCCACCTTATATTCACAGTACTGACTTGAGTGTCAGAGAGTTTTCTCGGAGATAGAACTCTGCGACCCCTAACAATTGCTTGTTTTCATAGTTATTGTAGCAACACAGACTATCGGATATCATCCTCTCAAAAGCTTACTTTACAACATCAATGGTCGGATCATTCAAGCACGTTTTACAGCATCATCAATTGGTGCTAGATTGAGGGTCTGAATCATCACCCTCTAATGAGATCATGGTATAACTGACAACCATGTTGTATCGATAATGCGCAAAATAACACTCTAAAGGCAGGGGGGTGGGTGTGAATAGAGTGTTTAGGGATTTATATGTTCCTTTTTCGAAGTACTAAACAATCAAGTAGCAGAAGATTACTTAGATTGATTATTAACTGAGTGTGTATGAACCTTAGTGATCAAAACTTGTGGATAATGTGTGATAAAACAGGTTGTTATAGTTTTCAAAATTGTGATCAACAGTTTTGATCAAGACATGATAAATTTTGATCACTCAGAAAAGTGATTGTTCATATATCTTCGTTCACCATTCCATTCATTATTTATACACTCCAACTAGGAGCCCTACTTTCCACAAAATGTCAAAACCGCTCTTAGCGTACAAAATAATAATAATAATAATAATAATAATAATAATAATAATAATAATAATAATAATAATATAATTCCGTAATACCCCCTCAAGTTGGAGTGAGAAGATCATGAACGCCCAACTTGAGTAACAAAAAATCAAATTGTTGTTTCCCCAATGCTTTTGTAAATATATCCGCAAGTTGCACTAGCGTAGGCACATATTCAGAAGCAATTAGGCCTTCAGTAATCGCATCATGAACAAAATGACAATCAACTTCAATGTATTTCGTTCTCTCATGAAACACCGGATTCTGCGCAATATACAAAGCATACTGACTATTACAATAAAGAGGAATGCCAGTCGTAAATCAGACCTCTAAGTCGCCAAGAAGTTGCCGAAGCCACTTTAACTCACATGTAATGGCAGCCATAGAACGATGTTCAGCTTCAGCTGAAGACCGGGACACCGTCTGCTGTTTCTTGGTCCTCCACAAGACCAGTGATGTTCCAAGCAACACGAACCAACCACTTAAGGACCGACTAGTTACCGGGCAACTCGCCCAATCCGTATCACAACACCCTTCCAAGCGCAAAGGACTATCTGCACGCAAGAGAATACCCTATCTCGGATTTTTCTTCAAGTACCGAACCACCCGCAACGCAGCTTCCCAATATTCAACACGCGGTTCCTGCATAAACTAAGACAGGATATGGACCGAATAAGCCAAACCGGGGCGCCTAACTCCAAGATAAATAAGTTGCCCCACTAATTGCCTGTATTTACCAGGATCCTCCACCAGTTCCCCTTCGGCAACTCCCAAACGGTGATTCTGTTGCATAGGAAACTCTACATGTCTTGCCCCTAGCAGCCCCGTCTGCTCGATAATATCTAACGCATACTTCCGGTGAGGCAAGAATATTAATTCCCCGTGAACTGCGAGCCACTTCCAATCCAAGAAAGTATTTCAATCGGCCCAAGTCTTTCATTTTAAAACAGCTCCCTATATAATTTTTGAACACCTGCAAGGCAGTAGTATCATTTCTTGAAAGTCTCATATCATCAACATAAACAAGCACTTGGATCCTTACTTCACCCCGAACAAGGGTAAACAGCGAGTAAGCTGAGTACGACTAGCGAAAACCATATTCCTTCAATGTGGACGCCAACTTTGCGAACAAGCAATGAGGCGCCTGTTTCAACCCATATAGGGATTTTCTCATCCGACCCACCAAGTTTGATTGTTTTTGTTCAAATCCTGGAGGTATCTTCATATAAATTTCTCCATCGGGAAGATTAAACCAAACATGTAAAGCAACCTTGATCGACTTTATCCTCCTCAAAAGTCATCTACAGTATAACCTCGATAAATAAATACCCTCAACACCAGAAAAAAAAATTATTCTTTTAGCGAGGTTATTCATTTATCGAAAATTATTTTAAGCCCCTTTGCCCAAGTCGGGACCAGATAAAATTATTCACTTGGCGAGGTTATTCATTTATCGAATATTTATTATCGAGGTTATACCGTAGTTTCAATGTCTATTTCTTGTTTATATCTTGTGTGTCCCTTGTGTCGAATTTGTAGCACATCTCAAGTTCAAGTAATTGTAATGCGTGCACAAAACCGAAAGGAAGATGTACATGTTGAAAAATTCTCTCATTGTTTAGTTTCTGCATATAAAATACTGAGCATTTTTAGGTATATTAACAATAGCGTTGATCAAATACAGAGAAAAGACAATTGCCTTTAACTCATATGGTCAAGTTAGCAACTAAATCCACTAAAGTAAATTCCATGGATATACACATGGAAATAGATAAAGATAGGACATAGAAAATGACAAAAAGAAATGCCTGCCCATGTGTTCGGATTTTTCTATGTAACCAAGGTAGTATAATGCAATTTCATAAAATCATTATCAAGTGTAAACTTATAACTTTATATCATACTTAATGATCCATATATCTAATTTTATACATATGCATATATTTAGTTAGTAAATTCATCGTAATGAATTACTTAGTTTTAACAGAGTATTTGGAAATTATGAATTTTCTATTATTCACACTTGCTGAATGTTACAGAGTATATATACTGAATTACAAAAGAATACGACCATAATTACAGCTACATACATTACTCCACTAATTATGCTAAATATAAATAAATGGCATAAATACACAAATACAAAGATATACGTATATACAGCTAATACCACCCCTCAAGTTGGACGAGGGAGGAGACCTAACTTGCTGCGCTGTTGAACAAAAGCCAAGCGAGGGAGAGACTTGGTAAGACAATCATCAAGTTGATCCTGAGCACTAACATGAGCAACCCGCAAAGAACCCCGTTGCACCTGATCGCGAATAAAGTGATAGTCAATGGCAACGTGTTTCATCCGTGAGTGAAAAACAGGGTTGTGACAGAACTGCGTAGTGCCCAAATTATCACAGTAGATGACCGGAGCTCGGGAAGGGGGAAAGCCCAGATCACGAAGGAGAAAAGTAACCCACATGAGCTCCGCAGTAGTAGAGGCAACCGAACTGTATTCAGCCTCGGTGGAAGACCTAGCAATAGTGGACTGCTTCTTGGAGCTCCAGGAGATGGCATTTCTGGCAAGGAAGACAACATAAGCGCCAGTAGAAGCATAATCATCATGACAGCCACCCCAATCAACATCAGAGAAGGCATGAAGAACCAGGGGTGAGTCGCGGTATAATGCAGGCCTAAGTCAACTGTCCCAGCCAAATAACGAAGCATGCGTTTTGCATAAGTCCAATGAAGATCCGTAGGGGCATGCATGAACTGAGACAGTTTGTTCACGGCAAAGGCAAGATCGGGACGAGTAAACAGAAGATACTGCAGGCTGCCAATGACCATACGATACTCAGAGGCATCATCAAGCGGAGAGCCAGACTGAGCAGTGAGGCCAGAAAGATCAGCTGGTAGGGGAGTAGTAACCGGATTAGCCTGATCCATATGTAAGCGAGCAAGCAGCTCAGTGGCATAGCGCTGCTGAGATAAAATGCATCCGTGAGCATTGGGTATAACCTCAATGCCCAAGAAATAGGAGAGTGCACCAAGATCCTTGAGGGCAAATCGGTGACTCAATAATGAAATGAACGTCTCAAGAGCCTTAGCATCATTCCATGTAAGAATAATATCATCCACATACACCAACAGATAAAGGATAGTGTTACCGGTATTGTAGATGAATAAAGATGAGTCCGCATCAGCATTTCGGAAGTGACTGGTGAGAAGAAACCCCTTGAGCTCCTCATACCAAGCCCGAGGCGCTTGCTTCAACCCATATATAGCCTTGCATAATTTGCACACATGGGTAGGGAACTCGGTGCTGATAAATCCCGGTGGCTGGGTCAAGTAAATATCCTCAGAAAGGCGACCATGTAAGAACGCGTTGTTGATATCAAGCTGACATAACGACCACCCCTGAGCAAGAGCTAGAGTAAGAACAACACGCACTGTAGTGTGTTTAACCACCGGACTGAAAGTCTCATTGTAATCAATGCCAGGGCGTTGAGTGAAGCCTTTAGCCACAAGCCTGGCCTTGTAACGATCAATGGAACCATCTGGATGACGCTTCAAATGAAAAATCCATTTAGAACTGATGACATGCTGATTGGGGCGAGAAGGAACTAGGGACCAGGTGTCATTACGCAGGAGAGCATCATACTTCTCTTGCATGGCAGCTCTCCAATTGGGATTTTTAAGGGCCTGGGTAATGTTGGAGGGTTTAGTGTCAAGGGTGGTGGGGAGGTGAGTAAGAAGATTGAGCTTTTGAATAGGCTTGTGAATCCGATTGCGAGCCCGAGTTTGCATAGGATGAGTGAAGAGAGGAGGGGGAGGAGGTGGAGGTGGTGGTGGGGGGAAGGAGGTGGAGGTGGATGTGGTGGTGGGAAGGAAGGGGGGGGTGGAGGAGGTGGAGATGGAGGAGAAGGAGGTGGGGGAGGTGGAGGAGGGGTAGGAGGTGGAGATGGGGAAGATGGCGGGGAAGGAGGGGGAGGAGGGATGGGAACGTGGACTGGGGGGGTAGGGGAACCAGTCAGAAACAGAGGCCAGAGGAGGGGTAGGTGGGGGTGAACCCGAGTGTTGAGAAGAGCGGAAGCGAAAAACTGACTCGACGAATTTGACATGACGGGAGATATACATACGAGACTCCACAAGGTCATAACAGTAGTACGCATGTTGATTAAGAGCATAACCGAGAAAGACACATGATTTGGAACGGGGTTGAAGTTTATGAGTGGTGTATGGACGCAACCAAGGGTAGCAGAGGCAGCCAAAAACCCGGAGTTTATTATAGTTGGGGGGGTGCGAAAGATAGATTCATAAGGGGAGCGCATGTGGAGGGTAGGAGTGGGCATTCGATTGATGAGATAGACAGCGGTGGAAAAGGCAAAAGACCAATAGGTGGTAGGTGCGGAAGCATGAGCAAGAAGAGCTAGACCAGTTTCAACAATATGCATGTTACGGCGTTCAGAAATACCGTTGTGCTCGGGAGTATAGGGGGAGTGGTAAAGAAAGAGATGCCATTGATTGAAAAATAGTCACGTAAGGATATAAATTCACCACCATTGTCAGAATATAAAACCTTAATTTGTTGTTCAAAATATTTCTCTACAATGGCACGAAATCGAATAAACGTGGGATGGACATCAGATTTGCGCGCAAGGGGGTAAAACCAAATATAGCAAAGTGATCAACAAAAATAACAAAGTATTTGAAGCTATCAACAGAAACAATAGGAGATGTCCATACATCACTAAAAATAATCTCAAGGGGACGGGTGGAATGTAAAGTAGAATCGCCAAAAGGCAGTTTGTGGCTTTTATTCTATAAACACGCAGAACAATGCGTAACAGTAGAATTAACTGATTGTAACTCATAAGTTTTTAAAATACTAGATAAAATGGGATGAGCCGGATGACCCAGCCGATGATGCCGATCTTGAGAAGAGGCTTTATTGGAGGCAAAAGCAACGATAGGAGGATTTGGCCACTCGTACATGCACCATTCTTAATCGGACCACGAAGGATAGGCCGACTCGTCCGAATGTCCTTCACAACAAATTCAGAAGGTAAGAACTCAATAGATAGATTTTGGGATTGACAAAGCTGAGAGATAGAAATTAAATTACGAGACATACTAGGAACACAGAGGACATTGCGTAAAGAAATAGATTGAACAGAGGTAATGGGAATTGAAGTAGTGCCAGTATGAGTAATCGAAAGTCCCTTACCATCACCAACCAGAAGATCATCAGTACCAGTGTATGGGGCATGTAGAGACAAATTATGTAAATCGGATGTCACATGATGAGAGGCCCCACTGTCAAGGAGCCAATTTGGAGCTGACGAATCGAGCTGAGCCGAGTCAGGTGCTGGGGCCGCAACATTGGCTTGGGGCCTTGGTGGACGTTGACTTGAGGAGCCAATTATCTGGCTCATTTGGACCTGAAAACGAGGGCAATATTGTGCAAAGTGACCTTGTTCGTAACACAATTGGCACTTACCCAAAAAAGGACGACTAGTCGAGTTGGACCGTTGATCTTGAACCTGCCGGCCCTGATTGCTATAATGCTGATGTTGCGGCTGCTGAGGGCTGGATTGGCGCCAGTTCGATTGCTGCTGTGGCGGCTGGAATGGCAGCGGCGGCTGGGAATTATTCCGGCGAGCAGGATGTTGGGGGGGACGGTATGCAGCATGGGCTGTAGCCGGCCCAAAGGAGGGGCTCACCGGTGTAATCTGAGGCTGAAAATGGAGGAGTTTTTCATGAAGCTCCTCAAACGAAATTGCCGTTTCACGGACCTGAATAGCACGAGCAATATCTGCAAATTGCGGGCCAATATTGCCAAGAATTATATCCAAAAAATCCTCATGCTCCATGGGTGAGCCGAGAAGGGCGAGTTCATCCCGCTTATGCTTGAGAGCGTACAAATACTGATGAACAGGTTGAGTCCCGCGATGAAAAGCACGCATAGAATCCTTGATAGCTTTGATTCGAGCCCGAGAAGGCGTGGCATAAACATCAGCCAAGGCCTTCCATGCTTGAGCCGCAGTCTTTTTGCCGTAGAGGAGAGTTGCGACCTCCGGAGTGCAAGAAGCAATAATCAGATTGCGAATTAGATGATCCTGACGCGTCCAGAGGACAAATTCAGGATTCGGGGATGTCTGACCGGCGGTGGTGACAGTTGCCGGTGGAGGAGCTGTGGTACCATCTATGTAACCGTAGAGAGCATTACCAATTAGAAGCGATTCAAGTTGCATATGCCACACATAGTAATTTGTGGCATCAAGTTTAATGGTTGCCTGAGCTGCAGTGTTAAACGTAACAGGAGTGTTGGTGGTGGCCATTGATTCCGGCAAGGTGCCGAGTTGGAGAAGAAGGGAGGAGGGCCGGCGGAAAAGAGAGAAGAAAAAAAATTTCACAGTATTAGGTTTTTAGATCGAAAGAGCTCTGCTACCATAACAGAGTATTTGGAAATTATGATTTTTCTATTATTCACACTTGCTGAATGTTACATAGTATATATACTGAATTACAAAAGAATACGACCATAATTACAGTTACATACATTACTCCACTAATTATGCTAAATGACATAAATACACAAATACAAAGATATACGTATATACAGCTAATAAGTTTACACCTGATTCGTACGAAAGTGTGAGAAAATGATTCTTGTATATTGATAATGTACTGTGGTACATACATTATTTATACATACATTCATCTACAAAATAAACTAGATATACATACAATTAATTAATGTGGAGAATATTACAAATAAATAATACTGCATATGATATATTATCTCTAATACCACTCTTCAAATCGAACGTGGTCGCAGTACTAACTTGTCCCGTTGATGTAAAAAGTGTCTTTGTAAAGACTTTATAAGAGATTCAACCGGTTGATCCTTAGCATTGGTGTGTGAAACATGTAAGAGACCATTGTTAATTTGATATTGAATATAGTGGTAGTCAATGGCCACATATTTCATACCCGAGTTGGAGACCAGATTGACACAATATTGAGTATTGTGGAGATTGTCAGAGTAAATGACAGATGTCATTGAGGCAGGATAACAAAGACTTTGAAGAATAAAAGTGACCCAGTTCCGCTCGGCTATGGTAGCTGCGACTAAGCGACATTCAGCCTCAATGGAGGAGCAGACAATGGTGGTTTGTTTCTTCAGTCATCATGAAACGGTGTTATGGCCTCGGTAGACTACATAAGGCATGTAAACCGAGGGGAGTCTGTTTATAAAGTTGAAGACCATAATCAACCATGCAAACAATGTATCGTAAAATACCACATAAGTCCATTGAACATACGTTGGTTGCGGTTGGTGCATGGAGGACCCAGAAAAATTTCTCAGTGGGGCACTGGACTAAATTCGAAGCTTAAATGAGGAAATTAATAGTGTTTTTACATTTTTATAAACAAAACTATATCGTTTTTCGAATCTCTCGACACTACAAAAAAAAAACAATCTATTGCTACACTAGTTTTTGCTACACTCACAAAAAAGGTGTGGCTAATAGCACTTGGTTAGACATTTTTGCCACGTTTATGTGGCTAAAAGTAAGTATATACCAACACTTTTTATGCTGTGTGGCAAACAATAATGTAGAAAAAACTGTTTTTTCTGATACTGAGGACACTGGCCCCACCTTAATACACTTTGGTCTGCTCCTGGGATGTACTGTGATAATTTACTGACCACAAATAAAATATAAGGAAGAGTGAATATGAGAAACTATAAGATTTCATCGACCGTGTGATATTTCGTGGGATCATCAAGAAGAGTGCCCGAATTTAAAGACATAGTGGAAATATATGCACAAGGCCGGCCCTCGCTCGTATTGGGCCTAAGACCAAGCCCTCGAATTGGGTCTTTTAGTTGATGTTTTTTAATACATATTTATTGTTAGATATTTTTTCATAAATAAATATTTTGGTTATCGTTTGCATACGAGTTGCCGTACGAATTAATGTTATCGCAACGAAACGGGGTTCGACCTGCATGCATTAGTTCATGAAGGGATATGCATTTTCAGATACACGCATTTTCGAACTGATATGTACTTACCCTTTTGTGTAAGGGTTGCATGCTTTCATCCGGTACAAGGAGTACATCCATTCGTTTATGAGCGTACTTCGCAACCTATAAAAGCGCATAAGTATGAAGACGAAAATCTATAAATTTGACAACATCATTATAAAAACTTTGAGTGTTCTCGGGTTTGATTCAAACAAGTCCGTTTGAATCAAACACCCCCATGTATCCCGAAAGAGATTTTCATTTGATCCCTTAGTGACAAATCGTGTGGGACAAAACATCTCTTAAAAGACAACGTTATTAACGTGCCTTGGAGTTTCTAATTCTCTGTCAAATCCTAAGTACTACATTTTTTGCAACACTTATCGCGTTTTTACAATCCGTAAATGCAAAAAAAATAATAAAACTTGTTTGTATATATCTATTTTTTTGGTCAAGTAAAATTTTTTATTGGGGCCTTTATCAATTAGAGTTAAAAAAAAATTGGGCCTTTATCAAAAAAGAAAATTAACATATTATATTAGGTTGAATCGGATTAAATCTACACGAATTTTTTTTTTCTTTTAGCGAAACACGTACCGTCGTTGGCCCCCGACGAACCGGCCTAAGGCCGGGTCTCGCCGGCCTTAGCATAGGGCCGGCCCTGTATATGCAGATAAATGCATGACAACATGAGTTGGTAAGCAGCTCAGAAATATAACGCTTTTGAGAGAGAAGCAAGCCGTCACTGTGTTGGAGTAATTTAAATGTTTGTCGTATAAATAACGTATAAGAAATGTAATTAAATTAAAGTTACTAATGAATATTTTTAATATAGAAAAGAAAAACATGAATCATAGTAATAATTTATTAAGCAACTTTCTCATAAATATAAAGAGTATAATACACATATGAAAATATCAAAAACGACGTAGTTTAGGGGCCACATGTCACCCCTAACTACTACATAACAATTATAACATATTTATTTGTATGCAATAAATACAACATATTTATTTGTATTCAATAAACGCAATGTGTTCAAAAGTCATTCAATGAAAAATAAATACCAATTTTCTTGTTAAAATGAAAAATAAATAATTAAATATTCAAAAATTCGTGAAATAATTTAGGGTAAGGCCAAAAAATTTCTAAATTTTCAGTTTAATTCATTGTATGCTAAACTATCTTTTTGGCCGCTAAACTATCTTTTTTTTTTAAATTGCCCAACGATTGAGTGACTATTTTTACCTCGGTAAAGGTCGATTTTTCGAAGGACGATTATAGAATCAACTGTCCTAATGTCGATTCCTAAAGGAATCAATAGTGTTGTCAGGTTTCCATGTAATTGGTCTGATGCACAGTAAATAATGTTGTCAAACGTATATGTTTGTTCATAAATATGCTCGGATTTGACTAATCATTGCTCGTAAGCATTCGTTTGTAAAACCTAGCGAACTTTCAGGAATGATCACAAGTAGTGTTTCTCTATTGTATTTACTAAATATTATATTTCATTGAGTAATCACAGTATGGAAAATGATATGTGCACTACACTTGTGTGTAGTGCACAAACCACTACATGTGTCCAAGCCCTTGATTAAAGTGATCAATTATTATTTGTGGTAGGTCCCAACAGAATATGTGGTGTTGATTGTGTTGTGTAAGATGTTGTGGTTGAAAGAGTAGTGAATGTATCACTACTCAGTATTACATCATTGTATAAATAGGCCTAGAATGGCTTGGCCAACAAGACGTAGGAAATAAATAATAAATACATAAATATTATTTTAATATTAGTTGCTATTAATAATATCATCGACACGTCCCCGCAATCCCGTGGGAAGGGGTTGAACACGGAGATTGGCCTTAAGAGAGTCGAAACACGGTCGTGGTAATGGTTTGGTGAGGAGATTGGCCAATTGATCCTTGGTGCTGAGAAACGAAACGGATAGGCATTTGGAAGCAACGAGTTCGCGGATATGGTGAAAATCTATCTCAATGTGCTTCGTACGAGCATGGAAAACCGGATTGTGTGCCAGAGAATCGAGGCGGTAGGGAGAGGAATATGCATTTCCGAGAGCAAGCTACAGAGCCACTGAACTTCGGCTGCTGTATTAGACAAAGTTTTGTACTCGGCCTCGGTGCTGCTCTTAGAGACCGGGAGATGCTGTTTGGAACGCCAGCTGATTAGATTACCACCAAGAAAAATACAATAAGCCCCAATGGAGCGGCGATTGTCCGGGTCCACCGCCCAGTCAGAGTCGGAATAAGCATTAAGAGTAACCGGCGAGTGCTTGGAGAGAAATAGGCCGCCGGAGATAGGTAGCGCAAAATGCGTTTAACAGCAAGCCAATGATCATCAGAAGGCGCATGGATAAATTTACTAACGTTATGAACAGCGAACGCAATGTCAGGACGAGTAAAACTGAGATATTGCAGACCACCCACAATCGTGCGATATAATGAGGGGTCGTTAAACGGTGAATTTGAAGCGGCAGACATTCTAGTTGAGGCAGACATTGGCGTGTGACAGGGTTTGGACTTGTCCATTCCAGCACGTTGAAGGAGTTGCAGAATATACTTTCGTTGAGTAAGATAGAGCCCATCCGAAGTAAAAAGAGCCTCAACACCCAAGAAATACGAAAGAGGACCAAGATCCTTAACCGGAAACTGGGAGCCAAGGTACGCAATAACCTGTTCAATCAGAGAAGAAGAAGTGCCAGTAATAATTACATCATCAACATAAATAAGTATATAGATACGCTCATTGCCGGGTGAGTACACATAAAGAGATGTATCGGCTTTGGAGGCCGTGAATCCATATCGAGCAAGAGTTTCAGTGAACCAGGAAAACCAAGCACGGGGGGCTTGCCGAAGACCATACAAGTTGCACTTAAGACGGCAAACATGATGCGGGAAGTCAGGATGGACAAACCCCTATGGTTGCTGCATGTAAACAGGTTCGGATAAGTGGCCATGTAAAAAGGCATCCTGGATGTCCACTTGTCGTATAGACCAGCCCTATGTGACGGCAAGAGACAAAAGGAGACGAATGGTCATAGGTTTAACAACCGGACTAAACGTCTCGAAGAAATCCACACCCTCAGTTTGGTGAAAGCCCTTTGCAACGAGCCGAGCTTTATGTCGTTCGAAGCGTCCATCCGCATGATGCTTAGTCCTGTACACCCATTTGTTACCTACAATATTCATATGAGAGTGAAAGGGTACAAGATCCCAAGTATTAGTACGCAGCAGAGCATTAATTTCCTCTCTCATTGCATTACGCCAAATTTGGTGCTTAGAGGCTTCGGTAAAGGAGGTGGGATCGGTGGAGGTGGAGGTGGAGCTAGAGATGAGAGCTCGGGAAAGAGGGTAGCGGATGTAGTCCGGCATTTGCTTCGGCTTGAGAGTATTTGTTTTGGTACGAGTGACCATTGGGTGTGGTGGCGGGGAATTGTGTAAGGGGGCCGCAGAGGGACTGAGGCTGGGGCTGGCCGTAGGGGTTGGGGAGGGTGGGTCATCCGAAGGTGGAACGGAGGTGATAGGGGCTGATGGTGAAGTAATGGGAAGAGACAGTGGAGGAGCTAGGGAGGTCGGCAATGGTACAAGGAGGTTGGAAGGAGACACCGGAGAGGAATACGAAGTATATGGAAATAGAGTTTCATCGAAGACAACATGTCGGGCAATATAGACACGACCAGAGGAGAGGTCCAGACACTTATATCCATGGTGGTTGGGGCTGTAACCAAGGAAGATGCACGACTTAGAACGAAAGTCAGTTTTATGAGCGTTATACGAGCGAAGGTAAGGCCAACACGCACAGCCAAACACACGAAGGAAAGAATAATCTGGGGTACGACCAGAGACCATTTCATAAGGGGATTTGTAATTGAGAGTCCGAGAGGGGAGACGATTAATGATGTAAATGGCGGTGACGAAAGCATCCTCCCAATAAGGAAGGGGGAGATTGGATTGAGGGAGGTGCGAGAGACCAACTTCAACTATTTGGTGATGACGCCGTTCAATGGCGCCGGCTTGCTCGTGGGTGTGTGGGCAGGACAAACGGTGGGTGATGCCCAAAGTGGTGAGAAAGTGAGTGAGATGGCGGTATTCGCCACCCCAATCCGTTTGTAGTGATTTTAATTTAGTATTGAATTGGCGCTCAATCATCGAAAGAAAATCACGAAAAGTAGATTCAACATCTTTGCGCTTTAAAGGAAAAATCCACAAATATTTCGTAAAATCATCCATAAAGCTGACATAATAACGCGGTCCATAAATACAGGTTTCAGTGCAAGGACCCCAGACATCAGAATAAATTAAATCCAAAGGAGATGCAGAAGTAAAATCAGACACATAAAGAGGTTGACGAGACTTTTAGCTAATTGACACGGTGCACACACACTAGTGGGTGCTTTATTGGAGAGTGAAATAGACAAACGACGTATGACATGATGCAAGATAGGATAGGAGCAGTGGCCAAGACGTTGGTGCCAGGTAGAGGACGAATTGGTGGAGATGGCAAGTGCTTGAGCTGGGGAGAGTTGGAAGGAGGTGGAGAAGTGGTAGAGTCCATCTTTGACATATCCTCTATGATGGACGCGGCCCGAGTAGTCCTTCACAAGAAAATAAGTGTTATGAAATTCAAAGAATACAGAGTTTTCATTGGCAAATTGACTGACAGATAATAAATTTTGACGGATTAAAGGAGAAACTAAAACATTAGACAAAAGATAAGTCTGGGAAGGGGAGGAAATAGAAGCAGAACCAAAATGAGATATAGCTAAACCTGTACCATCGCCGACGTGAACCTTATCGGGACCATCATAGGGCTCGTAATTTATGTTGAGGTTGCGGAAGTCATTGGTAAGATGATGAGTGGCACCGGTGTCAGCTACCCAATCCGGAGAAGGAGGATAATATGGCTGCGCGAGGCGGACGAGATGGTGGTGGAGGTCTTGGTGGTGGTGGAGAAGCCTGATATGGTGCCGGCTAATGTGGCACAGGTCGGGTATAGCGATAATAGCAGTTGTGAGTTGTGTGACCATACCGGGAGCAAATTTGACATTGTTGATTCGGATCACCGGAGTAAGATTGGCCACGACCACGGCCACGGCCTCGTTAATTGTTGAAGCCTCATCCCCTGTTAGAATTCGGCTGGTTGGTAGAGGTGGCCACATTGGCCGAAGGTGTACCAGGAGGGATTGATGATGCAGCAGACGGAAGTTGTGGACGGTGGTGCTGGATGTGAGATTCAAGAGTCAGCAACTAGGAATGAACCTCATCAATGGTGACCATAGAGCGAGACCCGAGCGTGGTAACTAGGGAGTCATAATCAGGCCCTAACCCAGCCATTACATATGCTATGAAATCATCGTCGGAGAGGGGGTGGCCGGCGAGTGCTAGATCGTCGGCAATTCGTTTGAGTTTGAAATAATAGTTTGAGGCGGAGAGATCAAGTTTACGAGTCGAAGCAAGTTCGGTGCGGAGTTGAACTAGTTTAGCCCGGCTGGCAGATGCAAAGGACGTCTGTAACGTTGTCCATATGTCCTTCGAAGAAGAGGCTGTATAAACTTGCATCAAAACATCATCGGATGGCGACGAGGTGATCGTACTGAGTATCAGATTATCTTGCTTACTCCATTCGGCAAAGGCTGGATTAGAAGAGGAGGTGCCGGCTGCATCTGTAGTTGTTTTCGCCGGTAGAGGAATGAAACCGTCAACATAACCGAAGACCCCTTGGCCCCGGAGATAAGGGAGAATCTGAGCACGCCAAAGATGATAATTTTGGTGAGTTAATTTAGAGATATGGATGGAGGAGGAGGGGGAGAACGTTGGATAGGAGGAAGAAGAAGCTGCCGTGGTGGCTGTAGCAGTGGTGGTGCTATCAGATTCGGCCATGGCTGGGCGATTAAAGAACTAGGGTTTTGGGGAAGACGAGGGTTGGGGAAGACGAGGGTTTTGTGTTTTTTTTTTTGTTTAATTCGGCGTAATACCGTGAGAGGAGAAAACGACCTGCTTTGATACCGTATTGTATTTACTAAACATTATATTTCATTGAGTAATCACAGTATTACATCATTGTATATATAGGCCTAGAATGGCTTGGCCAACAAGACGTTGGAAATAAATAATAGTTGCTATTAATAATATCCTCGACATTCTCCATTTCGAGAACTCGAAAGGAGAAATAGAGCTCGTAAATGAGCTCAGAATAGTCCACTTAACTAAGAACCGGTCAAACTTTACAAAATGATAGAACCAAATTCGACCAATTGTCAAATTTGGGTTAATCTGGATTGTTGACTAGTTCAATTTCTGGTCAAAAAAAAGTGACCGGGTCGGGTCAAAGGGCTGACCGGGTCAGACCTTTCTTCTTCGCCCGTAATGCTGCAACTTCATGAAAAAGAAGGGAAAAAAAAAACATTGACAATGATATCTTGCAATCACGATGTACGTTTTTCACACCGTTTGTTGCGTTGGACTCCAAAAATCGAGAGCTATTCAATGGGATGAATAGAAATCGATTTTGAGCTGCTTCCTGTTTCGGGTTTCTTAACAACGATGGTTCTAATATCAATTTGTTGTGCGCAATTACCCGAAACGAAAATAAAGCACATCGGAATGTTAATGGAAGAACAAGAATTTTGAAGAAAAAAAAGAAGATTCAAGAAGAAGACGACGAACAGAAACTGGAAAGTATATGAAATGGAAGTAGGAAATCAAATGGAAATTTAAAATTAAAAAAAAATCAGATGGGATTGAGGTTTTTCTTATAGAGAATTAGGTATAAGGACAACATTTGGAATATTTTAAGTGACAGGACAACCAAATATTTTTTTTATGAGGAGAATGATAACTTCTTTAATTTTTATATCCTACAGGCAAAAAAAAAAAAAAAAAAAAAAAAAAAAAACCATCTCTATTCAATCACACTATTTATGTATAAAGAAAATATGACATAATCCATCCACTAAACAAAGGATATAAATAAAAATGGTTTTTAAATGTTGCTTTGAAGTCTTGATGCCTTTATAAATAGACATTCTGTGTGGCAGTGTAAATCGCAAACATTTCACTTTGAATATATATTGTTCTTTATAATTATATAGTGAAGTCTTGATGCCTTGTCTCTTCTTCATATACCTTTTAGTTGTCATGCCTATTGCAGGTTTGTGTTTCTCTCTTTCTCTCTTCTTTTTTTTTTTTTTTATTTTTTTTTAAAATTCATATGAACATATTCAAAGATTAATTGCTTCTTGTACGTGCTGATGAGATTATTACTTAATTTTCTTCTCCACAATGACGACATTTGCAGCTGAAAAAGATACGATCATGGCGGCTATGGCAATGGCACGGTCGTCACGCCCCCCTCGAAATGTTGTTAGATCAAGAATCATGTTACCGAAAGATCCTTGTGGAGATGGCGAGTGTCCGAATGGAAGGAATGACGAGTGCTATGATATAATTGATAGAAATGGAAACATTACTATTGAATGTGAGTGCAACGGCTCAGGGAGATGCCATGCCCCAGGCTTACCTAATACGGACTGGATCACCAACTAATTCCCTTTTTTTTCTCCGGTTTTATTTTGGATCAGAAAACTTTTTTTTTTTTTTCTTTCTCTTGCTACTTTCTATGTAGTGAGATAAAATTAAAATAAAAAAAAAAAAAAATCTTTACCAAAATATTACTACAAGAGAAAAAAATAGAGAAACTGTGTCTAAGCATGTCTGAAGCTATGAGAATGTCTGGCAATTTACTTAGGGGGTTTCTATTTGCACCCCCCTATTTACTACTTGCACCCACTTACTACTTGTATGTAACGTCCCGTTCTTGGACACCGAGTCCTCATCCAGAAAAGGAACGTTCAGCACGTATAAAATAAAAATAAATTCATTTCATACGTAAGCCTCTACTACGTCGTATAAAAAACAAGCAAACGGAAGCAAAAGACTCGGGTATAAAAATTTCCAATCATCCAAGAATAGAAACAACATCTAAAGGTGGAAATATAACTTATTACATTCAAGAAAAATACGATAATCCGAAAGAAATGTACGATATTCTCAAAAGAAACGTAACAGTACTACAAGTCTCGAAAGACCAAAAGTCTAACACCGTCTAATGAAGAACAACAAAATAATAAAAGTAAAGTCTTCAGTGAGGCGTCTTCAAACGTCATCATCGAACTCCTCCTCGTAAACATTATCGACATGTTCGTCTTCTCACCCCCAAACACATAGGAAACATGCATTTGAGGTAAGTACAACGTACTTAATAAGAAAGAGAAGCTATGGTAACAGTTACAATTTATAAAGAAAAGATATTTAAAAGTTTAGTTGTTTAGGTTTGACCGACTCAGTCTAGGGTTCATCTCATGTCCATCAACATGAATTGACTAAACGTTTCTACTTAACTTATCTATGTTACAACCGCACTCAATGGCACTACGCGTATCCACTTTTGGGACACTCTTGGCAACATATTAGTGGATCACACCAATATCCACTGAGGCTAGAATAGGTAGGCTCCGATAGTACGCACACCTCAGTGGAGTCCCTCCGTACTTAGGGTCTTTTTGACCTACGGAGTTCTCCCACCTTCAGAGGTAGCACACACATCACGATATAGACTGGTGTCTATCCAAAAGAGACATGTTGTTTAATCTTTTACTAGCCAAATACGTAATTTTATTAGAATGATTAACTAACCACCTATGTGTTTTCAATTAATCTCCCTCACATTTTCTACTCTCTTCCTAGACCACTAGATATCAACAAGGCCTAGCAATTACACAGACATTGATGAATGCTAATTCACCAAAGCACAAGCCTATCATGCTCTTCCGACGGATCCGAACTTCAACTCCCTTTAAGAGTACATTCGGTGTTTTAACTGAACGAATTAGAAGCTCAATTCAGGTTTGCTTATGTTAACCAATGATATCACATCATAAATAAGGGTTTAAAACAATAATAATATGATTATACAACCCGAAACCAAACTAGAATGATAAAACCGTAAAAACAAGGTAAAATAGGCCAGACTCCCGTTTGAAACCCTATGGACGCCCGTCCGTGGACGCCCGTCCACTAAACCCCAAACGCCCGTCTGCCAAAAACAGCTACATCCTGAATCAAAAATCTCACCTCAGACGCCCGTCTGCCTTATGCAAACGCCCGTCTGAGCTACTAGGGTTGGGAACGCCCGTCCGCCTATTGCAGACGCCCGTCCGCCTGGGTTTTTCCCAAAACGCTAAATCTTCAAAATGCGATTTCAAATCCGTTTCTAACATAATTAACACCAAATTAAGCACAGAAAAACGTAGGAGACATATCTAAACATCTATGATCCATTGATCAACGAAAAAGCACAACTTTCTTGCGTCTACGCATCTTAAAACATGGTCTAAGCTTTACGAATAATAACCGAGATCATAGGAAGAGTTTCTTACCTAATTGCAGCCACAAACCAGATTCAAACAACCTTGAAAGTCTGCAGCCCTTCCCACGAAACTGATATCCAAACGATGCCCTTCTCACGACGATTCCAATTCTCGAGTCTGATCTGAAAACGGTTCAACACCTCTTAAGATAATTGAAGAACTCTTTCAGCCTTTTTCTCCTCTCCAAATTGCGTAGAGATGAGAGCGTAAAAACTGATTTTCTGATTTAGTCTAGGTTATGGGATTATTGTGTGTAATTTTCCTTAAATACCAATTTCCCATAAGTCACTTTTTCCTTAATTGTCCTTTAATTAACAAATAATCAGATTTCCCTTAAATATATATATAATTCGAAAATATATATATACATACTCTACTAAATACTTAACTCCCATAAAAGACAAGAAATAATAATATTTTGTTTTCGCAAAATGACACGTCTGTCCTTTCCCGAAAATCGGAATATTACAAATTTCCCTCCTTAAAAGGAGTTTCGTCCTCGAAACTAGAACATACCTGGTAAATCCACGAAATCTTGGAATTCACTGATCATATCATCTTCAACTTCCCAAGTTGCCGCCTCGGGTGAATGATTGCTCCATTGAACCAAAACTAATGGGATCATCCGTCTCTTAATCATCATTTCCTTCCTGTCCAAAATCCTGATCGGTCTCTCGTCATAAGCAAGATTGTCTTGTAGAATTTCCGGATCAATTGTAGTTTCGACATCATTCCTCGTCAGACACTTCTTCAACATCGAAACGTGAAACACACTATGGACCCTTGACATCGATTCCGGTAATTTAAGCTTGTAAGCCAACGGTCCAATCCTTTCCAGAATTTCAAACGGTCCAACATACCTTGGACTTAGCTTTCCCTTTTGTCCAAAGCGTTTCACTCCCTTCATCGGCGAAGCTCGCAGATACACTCTATCACCGACTTCAAACTCAAGTGGTCTTCTTCTAACGTCTGCCTAACTTTTCTGCCTGTCTTGTGCTGCCTTCGATTCTTATTAACCAACTGAACCCTTTCCTTAGCTTGTTCAACCATTTCCGGCCCTGTAATCTGTCTTTCCCCGACTTCATCCCAAAACAGCGGCGTTCTACATCTTCTCCCATACAAAGCTTCAAACTGTGGTATGCCTATACTTGCATGATAACTATTGTTGTAGGCAAACTCTGCGACCGGTAGGTAATCATCCCATGATCCACCTACTTCCAAGACACAAGCTCTTAGCATGTCCTCGAGTGTTTGGATGGTCCTCTCAGATTGTCCATCTCTCTGGGGATGAAAAGCCGTACTCAAATCCAACTTAGTTCCAAAAGCTTATTGTAAACTCTTCCAAAACCGACTGACGAATCGACTATCTCGATCCGAGACTATAGAGATAGGAACTCTGTGTAACTTCACTATATTATCCAAGTATAGTGTCGTCATATTCTTCAAAGGAATATCAACCTTATACGGTAAGAAATGGGCAGATTTGGTCAATCTATCCACAATTACCCAAACTGCATCATGTCCACCTCTTGTCCTTGGTAAACCGGTGATGAAGTCCATCGTGATCTTATCCCATTTCCATTCGGGGATATCCAAAGGTTTAAGCATTCCTCCTGGTCTCCTATGCTCTGCCTTCACCTTTTGACAAATATCACATTCTGCCACGAACTTGGCTATCTCTACCTTCATCGAAGGCCACCAAAACTTCTCCTTCAAGTCTCGGTACATCTTAGTAGCACCTGGATGAACTGCAAAAGCAATCCTATGTGCCTCTTCCATAACTCTCTGTCTCAAGTCGCCAACATTAGGCACACACAAACGATCCTGGTACCAAAGGTTTCCATTCTTATCCAAGATATAACCCACTGTAGGTTTCTCTCTAGCAACTCGCTTCAAATCAACCAAAGCTGGGTCTTCATCTTGATTTTCCCGAATGTCATCCATCAACTCAGATCTTGCTAGCAACGGCGCCACAAACTGTCGATCCTCAATCTGATCAAACCTGCTGATTTCCAGCCCACCTAACCTTTCTGCCACATCTTCGACGCTTGAAACTGCAAACACTGGTTTTCCTGCTTAAAGCATCTGCCACTACATTGGCTTTGCCTGGATGGTACTGGATATCCAAATCATAGTCCTTCACGAACTCTAGCCATCTCCGTTGTCTCATGTTCAGATTCTCTTGTGTGAAGAAATACTTTAAACTTTTGTGGTCGGTGAAGATCCTTGCCTTAACTCCATACAAGTAGTGCCTCCAAGTCTTTAATGCAAACACTACTGCTGCCAATTCTAAGTCATGTGTCGGGTAGTTCTTCCCATGCACCTTCAACTACCTAGATGCATAAGCAATCACTTCCCCCCTTGCATCAACACACAACCTAAACCCTGTCCCGAAGCATCTGTGTAGACATCGTAGTTATCAAAAATCTCCGGAACTGCCAACATTGGGGCCGTAGTCAACTTGTCCTTCAAGGTATGAAAAGCTGCATCACACTCACTGTCCATTCGGACTTCACATTCTTCTGTGTAAGCTTAGTGAGTGGAGTAGCTATCCTTGAAAAGTCTTGCGTAAACTTCCTATAGTAGCCAGCCAAACCAAGAAAGCTCCTTACTTCTGAAACTGTGGTAGGTTTAGGCCAATTCTCAACTGCTTCTATCTTAGCTGGATCAACTTGGATGCCATCTCTAGAAACGACATGTCCCAAGAAACTGACTTGTTTCAACCAAAAATCACACTTCGAAAACTTATCAAACAACTGGTTCTCCTTCAAAGTTTCTAACACTATCCTTAAGTGTTCCTCATGTTCCTTCTCATCCTTCGAGTACACTAGGATGTCGTCTATGAACACTATCATAAACTTATCCAGGTATGGCATGAAGACTTGCTGCATCAAATCCATAAATGCGGATGGAGAATTAGTGAGTCCAAAAGGCATAACCAAGAACTCATAATGTCCATACCTCGTACTAAAAGCCGTCTTCGGTATATCTACCACTTTAATCTTCAACTAATGATAACCAGACCTAAGATCAATCTTAGAAAACACTTTCTTGCCTTGCAACTGATTAAACAAATCATCAATCCTCGGCAAGGGATACTTATTCTTGATGGTAATGTTATTCAACGCTCTGTAGTCGATACACATCCTCATGCTACCATCTTTCTTCTTCACGAACAAAACAGGGGCTCCCCAAGGCGAAGTACCGGGCTGAATTATATTCCTCTCAAGCATATCCTTAAGTTGAGCTTTTAATTCCTTCAGCTCAGCCGGTGCCATTCTATAGGGTGCTTTAGCAGCTGGTGACGCTCCCGGTATCAACTTGATCTCAAACTCGATTTCCCTATCCGGCATGTTTCCCGGTAACTCTTCCGGAAATACGTCAGGGTACTCCCTCACTACAGGAGTTTCTTCTAACTTAGGCTTCACTTGTTCCACATCCATTGCGTACAACAAGTAGCCTTCACAACCTTTCTGACAAGCTCTAATTGCCTTGACCGCTGAAATTATCGGATGTCGCTTCTTACTTGGCTTGTACACATTCCCTTGATATGTCTTATCTGATTTCCCGGGTACTTTAAAGGTCACTTTCTTCTCTCGGAAATCTAAGTGAACACAATTCTCGGATAGCCAATCTATCCCAAGAATCACGTCAAAGTCCGAAAAGTCTAAAACTGTGAAGTCGCTCTTGCATCGAACAAAGCTCTGACCACTAGATTATATAACATTATCGCACCTAGGATGCATATTCATTCATTTAAATAAAGTTACAGCATGAATAAACGTGCTATAAAAATATCTTAATAAAATAAAATAACGAGGTACCTGAGATAACATCATCTTCTGGTTCCGCATCTCTTGCATCAGCTGCAAAAACTTGGACTGGCCGGCTTGGGCCGCTTCTACCGTTTCCCTGGCCCGAATTGCCCTTGTTTCCTCTGTTTGGATATGCTCTAGAAAAGTGCCCTGGCTCTCCACAAACGTAGCAACCATTAGTATTTTTGCTTGCACTCCTCCGAATGATTTCTGTTGCACTTAGGACAAAGGGGTGCACTGTTTGGGGCCTTAGCTGCCGTGGAAGCTGTTGTCTTCTTGACGTTCTGCTGTGGCGCTCCCCGATAATTTCCCTGACTAGTCCCAAAGTTCCGCTTGTTTCCAATGACAATTGTGGCCTTCTTCCTGAAGGTCTCAACCTCCAAGGCTTTAATCAAGAGCTTTGCCATGTTCCTTGCTGTAAATCCCAACATGCCAGACTGAATCTCATAAGCCAATACTTCCTTGTAAAGGGCCATCTTCCTTTCTTCCACTTTTATAAGCTCGGGATAGAACCGTCCCAACTCGTTAAACCTATTGGTATACTGAGATACCGTCAAATGATTACCCTGCTTGAGTTTCAAAAACTGACTTGCCTTTTCCGCTTGCACTGTTGTCGGGAAGTACTCGTTGAAAAACATAGCTTTAAAAGCTTCCCAGTCTGTGACCTTGCCATTGCTACTCTGTATAGCATCTATCCAAGCTTCTGATGCGCCCAAAAGAAAACTAACTGCCAGCTGTGCCATCTCGGTCTCAGGCACATGAATGTTCCTGCATGCCTTCTCGAAGCTCCTTATCCATTCCTCGGCCTTTGAATGTTCAACGTTTCCATAGAAATTCTCAACCCGATTCTTTCTCAACCTTGTATACCAATCCACAGCCGGTGCTTGCTCAAATGCCGGTCTCACGGGTGGGTAAACCGGAGGATAGCCGAAATGTATTTGTTGTTGGTACTGCTGTTGCTGAGGGTAAACTAGATTCGCTTGAGGTTCAGGCTGAAAAGGGTAGTATCCTTGGTGGTAATTCTGATGTTGCTGAGGAGTTGGCTGAGGTTGCTGGAGACCAAATGGTGGGTAACCAAAACCATGCTGATGGTCGAAACGCGGTGAAAGTGGTACCGTAGGTCGAGGGGCATGACCTGCAGGAGGTGGGTAGAAAGTCTGCGGTTGTTGGTGAAACACTAATGGTGAGGGGTGGCTCATTGGTGGAGGCTAAACGCTAAGCGGTGGAGGATAAACGGTTTGCCGATGTGGGTGGTAGCTTACCGGTGGCGGTACAAATCCTGTTGGAACATCGCTTACCAATGAGAACTGAGCTGAACTTCCCACATGCCATCGTGGAGGTTGCTCCTGATGAGGTCGCGGTGACAAACCCTGCTGAGACCTTGGGGTGGGTGTCGCAGTACGAGGTGGTGGCGATAAACTCCGCTGAGGTGGTGGAATCTGCCACACAACACTGCCTCCTACGACCGGTGTCGGACTTTCCCGACGAACTCCAGAAGCCTCTGCACCTGCTCCAGTTCTCGTGAACACCATCCTGATGATCAAAGAAAACCAGAATGTTACTAAAAGGTCTAGAGAAAACTTATCTTAAAAGAAAGGAAGCCTAAAAGATGCTTTTTCTCTGATACCAACTGTAACGCCCCGTTTCCGGACACCAAGTCCTCATCCGGAAAAGGAATGTTCGGCACGTATAAAATAAAAATAAATTCATTTCATATGTAAGTCTCTACTACGTCGTATCAAAAACAAGCAAACGGAAGCAAAAGACTCGGGTATAAAAATTTCCAATCATCCAAGAATAGAAACAACATCTAAAGGTGGAAATGTAACTTATTACATTCAAGAAAAATACGATAATCCAAAAGAAATGTACGATATTCTCAAAAGAAACGTAACAGTACTACAAGTCTCGAAAGACCAAAAGTCTAACACCGTCTAATGAAGAATAACAAAATAATAAAAGTAAAGTCTTCAATGAGGCGTCGTCAAACGTCATCATTGAACTCCTCCTCGTAAACATTATTGACCTGTTCGTCTTCTCACCCCCAAACACATAGGAAACACGCATTTGAGGTAAATACAACGTACTTAATAAGAAAGAGAAGCTATGGTAACAGTTACAATTTATAAAGAAAAGATATTTAAAAGTTTAGTTGTTTATGTTTGACCGAATCAGTCTAGGGTTCATCTCATGTCCATCAACATGAATTGACTAAACGTTTCTACTTAACTTATCTATGTTACAACTGCACTCAAGGGCACTACGCGTATCCACTTTTGGGACACTCTTGGCAACATATTTGTGGATCACACCAATATCCACGGAGGCTAGAATAGGTAGGCTCCAATAGTTCGCACACCTCAGTGGAGTCCCTCCATACTTAGGGTCTTTTTGACCTACGGAGTTCTCCAACCTTCAGAGGTAGCACACACATCGCGATATAGACTGGTGCATATCCAAGAGAGACATGTTGTTTAATCTTTTACTAGCCAAATACGTAATTTTATTAGAATGATTAACTAACCACCTATGTGTTTTCAATTAATCTCCCTCACATTTTCTACTCTCTTCCTAGACCCCTAGACATCAACAAGGCCTAGCATTTACCCAGACATTGATGAAAGCTAATTCACCAAAGCACAAGCCTATCATGCTCTTCCGACGGATCCGAACTTCAACTCCCTTTAAGAATACATTCGGTGTTTTAACTGAATGAATCAGAAGCTCAATTCAGGCTTTCTTATGTTAACCAATGATATCACATCATAAATAAGGGTTTAAAACAATAATAATATGATTATACAACCCGAAACCAAACTAGAATGATAAAACCGTAAAAACAAGGTAAAACAGGCCAGACGCCCGTTTGAAACCCTATGGACACCCGTCCGTAATCTGATGCCCGTCCGCTAAACCCCAAATGCCCGTCTACCAAAAACAGCTACATCCTGAATCAAAAATCTCACCTCAGACGTCCGTCTGCCTTATGCAAACGCCCGTCTGAGCTACTAGGGTTGTGAACGCCCGTCCGCCTGGGTTTTTCCCAAAACGCTAAATCTTCAAAATGCGATTTCAAATCCGTTTCTAACCTAATTAACACCAAATTAAGCACAGTAAAACGTAGGAGACATATCTAAACATCTATGATCCATTGATCAACGAAAAAGACTAACTTTCTTGCGTCTACGCATCATAAAACATGGTCTAAGCTTTACGAATCATAACCGAGATCATTGGAAGAGTTTCATACCTAATTGCAGCCACAAACCAGATTCAAACAGCCTTGAAAGTCTGCAGCCCTTCCCACGAAACTGATATCCAAACGATGTCCTTCTCACGACGATTCCAATTCTCGAGTCTGATCTGAAAACGGTTCAACACCTCTTAAGATAATTGAAGAACTCCTTGAGCCCTTTTCTCCTCTCCAAATTGCGCAGAGATGAGAGCGTAAAAACTGATTTTCTGATTTAGTCTAGGTTATGAGATTATTGTGTGTAATTTTCCTTAAATACCAATTTCCCATAAGTACCTTTTTCCTTAATTGTCCTTTAATTAACAAATAATCAGATTTCCCTTAAATATATATATAATTCGAAAATATATATATACATACTCTACTAAATACTTAACTCCCATAAAAGACAAGAAATAATAATATTTCGTTTTCGCAAAATGACACGTCTGCCCTTTTCCGAAAATTGGAATATTACATTGTACCACAAAAAATTACTTCGGCACCCAATGATTTTTTATATAGGGAACGTCAGTCACACTGGTGTTCTTGTGGAACACCAACGTCACTGTGGCAAGTATATAATAAATAATGAGTAAAAAGAGAAAAATATAATAAATGGTTCATTGGTTTCCAAAATAAAATTATATTATAAGACAAAATAAAAAAATTAAATTGAATTATATTTTGGACGGAGACAGTAGGTCCTTTTAACTCATATGGTCACGTTAGCAACTAAATCCACAAAAGTAAATTCCATGGATATACACATGGCAATAGATAAATATATAGGACATAGAAAATGACAAAATAAATATGATAAAAATAAATGCCTGCCCATGTGTTCGGATTTTTCTATGTAGCCAAGGTAGTAAAATGCAATTTCATAATATCATTATCAAGTGTAAACTTGTTGCTTTATACCATACATAATAATCCGTGATATTTGAATATTGCTAATTAATACTTTGCAATTATTGTAAAAGTAGAGGTAGGGATGTAAAAGGAAAAGGAATAGAAGCATTGCTGGGTAACTCTAAGCCCAATTCAACATTATGAAGACGACACCGCCTTGAAAAATCATTGTGTTAGGAAGAATCAGGGGGAGTAGTGAAGTGATTGATTTGATTTTGGGCAAGATAAGTGTTTAAGGTAATGTTTTCACTGGTCATTGTTAATGTTAAAATTTTATGTTGTTGTCAAAGATTTTTTCATCAATTACTTTAAATCGAGTAAAAATAGATACAACAACAGATTTTTGAACAAGAGGATAAACATGGGCGGGATATAAGGAAATATAATAGCACATTTACTAATACCAATTGGTTTTAATACAACGTTAATCGCTTGATCCTAATATGGTATCGGAGCAGGAGATCCCGAGTTTAAGCCATGTTTCTAGCACAATTAAAAACCAAAAAACAAAAAAAAAAAAAAAATCAAATGTTGGGCCCCTTTATCTTCTTATAGGCCCACACTTCCCAAACAAAAACAAAAAAAAAAACAAATCAAGTATTGGGCATCTCTCTCTTCTTATAGGCCCACACTTGAGGGGGGCGTGATATAATGAAATATAGTAGTACATTTATTAACACCAATTGGTTTTAGTACAACGGTAAGCGTTTGATCCTAATAGATGCACTCTTAGGAGTTGGGGGCACTCGTCCCCTCGGATAGGAAGAAAAACACTAATATGCGTTATATGTATTTTTTTCGTCTTCTTTAAATTTTATTTTCGCCCATATCATTATCCCACACTTCCCAAAAAAAAAAGTCAAGTGTTGGGCCTCTCTCCCTTCTTATAGACCCGCACTTGAGGGGGCGTGATACAAGAAAATATAGTAGCACATTTACTAACAACAATTAGTTTTAGTACAACGATAAGCGCTTGATCCTAATGGATGCACCATTAGGAGTGGGGGGCACTCGCCCCCTCGGATCCGAAGAAAAACACTAATATGTGTTATATGTATTTTTTTCGTCTTCTTTAAATTTTATTTTCGCCCATATCATTTATAATAATCGGACCGTAAATTTTTTTTATCATTAAAATAAAAATACATAACTATTATCAAAGTGCTAGATTTAAACAAATATTAATAAGTTTTGAAATGTTTGTTTACCTTCAAAACATCATTTGTAATGTTTAAAATCTTTATTGATGGAGTAGAAAGGTTAATATGTGCAGCTCTTACGATATATAGTAGTGTTTTAATCTATTATTATACAACGCAAAAGATGTATAGTGGTGTTTTTTCGTGATATATAGTAATGTTTTCTCGAATCCAAATGGACAGAAAGGAAAAAAATACTATACATTCTTCTGACTGCAGAAAATCTTAAGAATTTTCGCCGCCTCTCACCCCATATCCTGCGTCGTTCCTGGGGATAAGACCAAATAGGTAAAGGAACCTCAACTTTATCCACCTTATAAGTCATCTAGTTTCAGTGTCTATTGATTGTTTATCTCTAGTAATTCATTTGTGTCAAATTTGTAGCACATCTCAAGTTAGATTTACATTACCATTGGTCAACTATAGGGAAATTAAAGACAATTCCTTTCAACCCAAATGGTCATATTTGCAACTAAATCCACTCATGTAAATGTCGTGGATTAACACATGGCGATAGGTGGTTTTAGGACATAGAAATGACAAAAGAAATAAGGAAAAAAGAAATGCTTGCCCATCTGTTCGAATTTTTCTATGTAGCCAAAGTAGTAGAATGCAATTTCATAAAATCATTATCAATTGTAAATTTATACCATACTTAATAATAATCTATATATGTAATTTTATACCGGAATTTTTATTACGGTCCTGGACCAAGTATGACTTTGTGATCCAAAAGCAATAAGAAAAAAGCAACAAAACACACAAAGGCCCACCGTGTAAAATATAATGTCATGTTTTTACATTTTTAAAAAGAATTTTCATTGGTGGACCAAATGCGACATGGTGATTCTCGACCACCATAAACCACCGATTTTATACATATGCATTTTATCTAGTTAGTAAATTTATCGTTGTGGCCCTCAAAAGATAAAAATTCATCGTTGTGAATTACTTAATTTACAGCTCATTCTGACAAAAGCGTGAGAAAATTATTCAAGTATATTGATAATTAGTGTGTTACACGCATTATTTAAATATACTTTTGGATAGTACAACAACAATTTAGAAATATCTAAAATATGAACTACAGATATCCAAAACTAATTAATGAGTAGAATATTTCAAATAAATAATATATATGATATATTATCGGTAATATCATACTCAAGTTGGACACGATTGCCTAACTTACCTTGTTGATGTAAATAAAGTTGGTCTTTGTAAAGACTTTGTAAGAGAGTCAACCAGCTGATCGTTAGCATTGACGTGTAAATGTAAGAGACCATTCTGAATTTGATCTCGAATATAAAGTTAGTCCATTGCCACTTGTTTCAAACGCTAGTAAAAGACCGGATTGCCACAAAATTTATTTGTGTCAAGATTGTCACTGAGGTTGGAAAACCATGATCTTGAAGAGGAAAAGTGACCCAGTTGAGCTCGGCTATGACAGCTGCAACAGAGCGATATTCAACCCTAGTGGAGGAGGAGACAATGGTGGTTTGTTTCATTGAAATCCATTAAACGGGGTTGCGGCCTAGGTAGGCTATATAATCACCAGGGGTGGCAGAGTTGTCTTTTGTCACCACCCGGTCTGCATCATAGAAGGCAGGGAAAGTAAGGGACGTCCATTTATAAAGTTGAAGATCGTAACCAACTGTGCCAACAATTTATCGTAAAATGCATTTGACATGTCTATCGCAACATTCGTGGGTTGGATAGTGTACCCAAAAATTTTAGGTAATACATTCGGAGTTCCAATACCCAGTGTCAATTACGACCTTGGTGCCAATCAACCTTGCTCGAACATGTTGCAGATTCCACAGTGAAACCTAGCTCTGATACCAGTTTGTTGTAACGGCTGGGCGAGAAAGAACATAAATTTAACAATCAAACACACACACAAAACAAGAACACATAATTTAACGTAGTTCGTCAACATTGTGTTGACTACATCAACAGACAGAAATGGGGAATTTATTATCACCCAATTATTAACAAAGATTCGCCTCTATGCCCTATGTTACAAACAGACATATTTATAGTGCTTAAAACCTAGCCGACAAAGTTAAATAGCTTCAGACGCGATTTCGCTAGATGAGACTTAACTCCAGACAAGAACTCCACTTCAGATGAGAACCTGTTTGATTCAGATGGTGTTAAAACAGATGCGTATATCTTGCTACTCAATAAAGAACAAACACAGAAGCCATTCAAACGTAAAAGATAATGGCAATGCCAAAATAACAAAAACAAGAAGAACACAGGATTTAACGTGGTTTCCGGTATTGTGCCGACTACTCCACGGACCTAAACGGAGATATTTTGTTATGCACAAAAATATATGAAGATTATCACACTTTACATTGATTACAACATTGGTATTTATAGCCTAGGAATCCTAAACCCTAACCGCCATTAAGTCATATCAGAATTCCTATAAATGCCCTTGATATGGACCCCAGCTCCAGCTGACTCCACCAGCTGTGTAACCAATCAGCTCAGATGTTACCCACAATATTCAGCAGAACTCATCAGACTACTCTGCTGATAGATGAACTCAACTGCACTTCAACCCAGCTGACTTCCAAATTTGAATACTCTTGCTCAGCTGACCATCATTCTCAGCTGACCACAGATTAGTTCCACCAGATGTAGAGATCACGTCACATTTGCTGACAAATCTCCACATTGAATTGAATTCTCATTCAAAGTCACCAGATTGCATAATCAGACGTACTGTACCAGATGCATTCGTCAATGCCGGGATGTACTGTACCCGACTTCTCCATAGAATCCACTTAGTTGATCTGCCATCAGCCGAGTATACAGACTTCAAATTATAAGCTCTTGATGTTCAGCAAGTCCAGACACAACTGAAACTTGCTCTGCTGAACCGGTTTAGTAAGCATATCGGCAGGATTCTCCGTGGTGCTGAACTTCCTTACCTGAATCGTCTTCTCATCCCTTAGGAAATGATATCTCACATCTATATGCTTGGTTCTCTCATGATGAACCTGATCCTTAACCAAACATATTGCACTCAAACTATCACAATATATCTCTGTTTGATCCTGATGTAGCCCCAAATCACTGACTAGTCCCTTCAACCAGATACCCTCCTTGGTTGCTTCAGTAAGAGCCATGTACTCTGTCTCAGTAGTTGATAAAGCCATTATTACCTGAAGAGTTGTTTTCTGGCTGACAACTGAATTCCCTAATGTGAAAACATAACCATCCATTGATTTTTTACTGTCCACATCACCTGCATAATTAGCATCACAGTACCATGTGACCAAAGCTTGAGTATCACCTCCAGAGATAAGACCAACATTAGTTGTACCTCTTAGGTACTTGAACATCCTTTTCATAGTCTTCCAGTGTTTCTTTCAAGTTTAAGCCATAAACCCCATGACAACATTGACTGCCTGAGCCAGATCAGGACTAGTGCACACCATAGCATACATCAGACTGCCAACTTCACTAGCATAGGGAACTTTTGACATGTAATCCTTCCTTATTTTGATTGTGAAGCATAAACAGATAAACGAAAATTGGATGCCATAGGAGTATCTATGGTTTTGCAGACATGCCAAACATGGCCAAAATCTTCTTTATATAACCTTTTTAGGACAAGAACATCTTCCTCTAACTCCTATCGCTCTAGATCTTCATCCCTAAATCTTCCTAGCTACACCTAAATCTTTCATTTCAAACTCAGCAGCTAGCAACATGTGATCCACATTAATTAATTGTAGATATCTTTAGTTTATTTTGTTGATATTTCTATATATATCATGTTGTTGTTGGATTTCCCAGAACATGTCCAGGATCCAAATCTTGGACTCTTTGGGACTCTGAACCAAAGGCTCTGATGGGTTCATCAAGACACCTCAATCTGAGTCCACACAGGGTGTCCAGACTTGTCCAGAACGTGTCCAGACTTGTCCAGGATCTAATTGGACTCCTGGGATGCTGAACCGAGGGAAGTGGTGGGTTCAACGAGCCAGTTTTCACCCAGGACTCTAGAAACAGTTTCTGGGATGTTCTGAACCATTGATCGTCTAAAAAAACACAAAAGAATAATATATACAGCTCAAAATCAACAACAAGACTTGTATTTACTAAATAATAATCATCTAATACAAAAGGGAGTTTAGATATTATACCAACTCTTGATGTGGATGATGCTAAAGATGCAGAGAGAGTGGAATCCAAGATCTTCCAACAATGCCTACTCCACACTTGGTAGTGAACCCAATTCAAGCATGCTCTAAAGATTTGAGTAGAGAATCAATCTCTAAAAGCTCTTCAAAGATCCAGTCTTTTGCTTTTAGATCTAAGTATTTTAGAGAGAGAAAACCCATTTTCCCAACTACAAAGTGGTGCCCCATTTTTATGAATAAACTTCTCTTTTTCATTTCATGTATATAAGCCTCTTTAAATAGTGTAGATCAGGGCATTAGGTAAAAAGCAATTTTACCAAAAAGGGTTTAATGATGTCTTGGGCTTAAAAGCCTTTTAGACATTCATACTACATTGGAATTCCTCTTCTATTTTTAAGTCTTTTTTGAATGACCTGATTTTCATGAATGGATGGTTGAATGTTCCATTGACAGTGCTGTTATCAGAAATAATGACTATACTGGTCCTAAGAACACTATCTTCCTTTTCTGCATTTGGCATATATGTAAGGATAGAAGTAGACAGGGTTTTTTTAACATAAAAGGGCTAATCCTCTGGATTCTATAAATTCTATCATATATTGTGCTAATGAATACTTGCAGTCTTGTGGTTCTAATTATAGCTTTTCTGTTTGCAAGGAAACTGAGTGGATATCATGGTACAACCTCATTCTGGTTGGATCAAGGTCAATAGTGATGCTAGTTGCATCAATCATGATGACGATGGAGTTGAGCGAATTGCTATTGGAGGAGTCTTTAGAGATGAAGATGATCGTGGGATTAGAGGCTTTATGGGGGGCTATGGAAAGAAATACCATCTTCATAGCCGAATTGATGGCGATTACAGAAGCTATTTGGATTACGAAATACTATGGGAATAATGGGCTTGTGGTTGAATCGGATTCCCCTGCTGCAGTCTTGGCGGTGAACATTTGCAATAGAGATGAGAATAGCAGAGCTATCATAGATGATATCCTTACTATGAAGGACAATGGTTCCCGGAATGTCAAGGTCACTTTTAGACCCAGAGAAGCCAACAGAGTTGCTGATCTTCTAGCTAGAATGGTCTAGGGGTGGTGAGGATTCAAGATCCTCCTGAGGAAGCTTTACCTATTTTAGCGGAGGACATGAGGGGGCTTCGTCTCCCTAAGCATTAATCTCTTTTCTTAGGTCTTTGGACCTCGTTTTGTATCAAAAAAAAGGTTGATTGTGTTATCCATAGCTCCGCCCTTACAATGATCACAGATTATAACCCTATTCCAAAGCTTTAGTTTTTCTTGGATATGTCTTAAACCAACATGCCTTTTTGCGCTTTGATGCCATAGACTGTTGAAGTCGTTTTCCTATGTTTCACTCTATTCAGTTTCCCAAGTGAAGAGAATTATATTTTTCAGCACACTTGTTAGCTTAGGAAGATTTTTCTATTTATTATTACAAAGACAGGGCAAGTTTTCCCATCTCATGTACTATCAGCAATTAGTGCTAACATAGCTTTATAAAATATTTTTACCCTAAAATAAAATAAAATGAATCACAACACTAGATTTTGTCTCGTGATACGAAAGGGATTTATCCATGAACAAAGTATTTCATTATGATGAATTTAAAAAATAAATGTGTTTAAAATAAGATATATATATATATATATAACACGTAAGAAATTGCAATTTACTGCATTCATACATAGAAAAATACAAACACATGGCTATGTACTATTACTATGTTGATAGATATCTTGCCATGTGTTTCTCCACGGCTGGTACCATGATGGATTTAGTTGGGAATTTGGTCATCTAGGTTAAACTTACGAGCATCAGAGGATCCAGAAAAAATCGAGGGGGGGGGAGGGGGGGGGGGTGGGGGAATCAGAGTAATTTCAATGATGCACATGAGACATTAATGGTGTTTTTTTATTTTTTTTAAAACAAAACTGCAACGGTTTTCTTTTGGATCTCATTAGGGACATTGGGAAGGACAGAGCTGGTATGTTGGCAGGGTGGGCTAAGCCTACCGAGAAGTTTTTTTTAGTAGATAACAATAAGATTGAATTCAACCCATCCAAAAACCAGTTCAGCTCACCACTATCCAGCCCATCCATACCATGGTACGTGCCCCGCGCTTTGTTAAATTGGATCCACTATTGCCTATTGGCAAGCCAAGGTACTTTATTTTTATTGAAAACAAGCCAAGGTACTTAAAAGGCTAAGTTCCCAGTCAAGCAATGTGGCTACATCACCAAAAAAAAAAAAAAAAAAAAAAAAAAAAAACAACAACAACAACAACAATATGGCTACAAGTGTTCAAATAAATCTCACATGGACCCACATGGTTTTGTCATGTAAGTAGTGTGTTGTTTTAATCTAATAATATTAGTGTGATTTTGCATTACTCAATATGCTGACCATTTCAGCCTTTCTATATTCACATTTACCCTTTTTTACAACAAAAAACAAAAACAAAAACAAAAAAAAAATTTTATTACCCAGGACTAACTCAAGGTACTTAAATACACAAACACGGTTTTTTTAGCTTTTCTTAATTCTATTTTTTTTACAACTTGCATTAAATGGATATCTTTTCGTGTTTCTGCAGTCCTTATCCCTGAGTAAAAATCAGACTCTGGAGGCACGATCCGGGCCGAACTTCAGATTAGTCGGATTAGTCGGTTCCGGATACACGGGGCTTTAAGCAAAAACAAACAAAAAGGATATATTTTCATGTTTCTCCTTTAAAGACTCAAAGTTGTTATTATTATTATTATTATTATTATTATTATTATTATTATTATTATTATTATTTCTCAATTTTAGACTTGAAAAAAAATGGTATAAAACAACATGGAAAATTTTATTCCAACCCGGATCTACTTAGGGGAGGGGGCAGTCACCCCCCTCGGTTTCGAAAAAACACTACTGTGTATGTTATATATTTTTTTTTGTCTCACTTAAAATTTAAATTCTCCCCTATCATCTTCAATAATCGAATAAATTGACATAAACTTTTATTATGTAAATAAAAATATATAGTCATTACAAAATTGATACTTCTATACAAATATTAATAAGATTTCACTTTTTCAAAAAAAAAAAAAAAAAAAGAATTCACTTATTAAAAATAAAAACACTAATGTGCTAAATATTTTTTTCTTTCGAAACATTATTTTTAATGTGAAATGTTTACTTACGTGAGTAGCGTGTTCCAATGATATAATACAAAATAGTATTTTTTTTCAATATACATCGCAGAATGTATAGTAGTTTTACTCCTCGAATTCAAGAGGTAGAATCGCCCCAAGTTGGCTATTCTAATGCCACTAGAAAACGTGCCGTAAATGCCTTCTACTACTATATGCATAAATACATCACTTTATCATGGTAAACATGTATGCGCACTCTTTCTGGAAACGTGTCTTATTCACTAATTAATTTTTTTTTTTTCCATTCTCCGTAAATCCCCTTTTTTTTAAATAATATTTCTATTAAAAAAAAAAACAATAATATTGGGTATAACCATTTTTATTCCCCACAAAAAAAAAAAAAAAACAAAAAACACAACACACACACACACACTAATATTGGGTGACCGGCAATGTCCATCGTCACCTTGAATGCGATATTAGAAATTCTTTATTATTATTATTATTTTTTTTTTTAAAAAAAAAAAATTTAGTTTTCCCTCTTGAAATTTTGAGGCTTTTAAATAGTCTTTTGGTTGTGACACAAAATACAGCGAAACCGAACATTATGACTACTATCACTTGTTTGTTCCTATACCTTTTAATTGTTATGCCTACTGCAGGTTTGTATTTTCTATTTCTCTTCTATTTCTATTATTACGCATATGCAAAGATATACTAACTTTTTGTGCTGCCATTTTAGTTCCTTATTTTTCTTCTAATTAATAATTTTCACAATTTTCTTCCCAGTGACTTTTGCAGCTGAAAATAATATAATCAAGGCGGATACGACAATGTCGGGACACCTGGCTAGTCCTCTGATCCGCCCACGAAGCGTTAGAATATCTAGAATGATTATACCGGACGATCCTTGTCTTGTAAGAGGTTGCCCGAATGGAACCAATGAAGAGTGTGATGATGAAAACTCTGATCTTGCTTGCCAGTGACCCAGTGTAACCGCGAATCCATGGCAATGAGATGCCGTGGCCGAGCATGATCGATGCAAATACTATGGTTGCAAAAGCGTCTGGTTTCAATGATATTTCTTTCAAATTTTCTCCATTTTTATTTTGGATCAGAAAACATTGTTTCTCTTGCTATATTTTATGTAGTGAAAAAGAGAAAGTGTCTTCTTTTCCACAATATTACTAGAGAAAAAAGAAAAACAGTATTGAAGTATATATGTTTGAAGCTGGGAGAACGTCTTGCAATTTGCTTAATTATATATGTCCTTTTGCTATTGAAACTTTGAATGAATAAAGATGCGGCATATATATACACGTCGTACTAAAATGTATTTTCATTCTCCTCATTTGTCCAACTATGATGCAATGGTTGTATGCACAATGTCATATATTCTACAGATTACAGGTGTCAAAGGAATGGCAATGATTGTCATTTGTATTTCCTTGAAGTTCTAAGAGTTGTCAATCTATTTTCAACATTGTTTATGCTACGTTCTTCGTTAACTTCTCGATCGTTTGGTAATTTGATCGCCCTCATATAAGGTATGGATTTCTAGCTAGGCCGTAAAGTCTCACATCGGTAATAAGTAAATGTTCACCCTCATATAAGTGCGAGACATAAAAATCTTGTCAATTCGAGTTAGTCCTTTTAGACCAAGCGAGGACGGTGGTCTAAGCAGTTGGCCGGATCATTTATGACTCATTTAGCGCTTCCAGGCCCAATTACTCATAAAAGTGTTATACCAAACGAGGACGGCGGTCTAAGTGATTGACCGCACCATTTATGACTCATTTAGTGCTACCAGACACAGATCTGGGGCGTTACAGACTCATATAACCATGTTACAGACTCATATAACAATGTTGATACCTAGTACATCCTTGTTCGGTTCGGTTTACTTAGTCTGGGTATTTGTGTTTGCAAAAGCAGTTTTCCCAATTCTCCAAAATAATGGTGCCACGGTTTTTGCAGAAACGATTTTCATATGACCCATGATCTTTAAGAACCGATCCATAATCATACTATAAATACCCAGCACATCAACCTTGATTGGATTCAATTATGTCCAATCGAACATTTTTCTTAAGTGTAAAACACAAGAAAGAAGGAGCAAACTAAATCTTATTTCATAGATATTGTTCAGATGCATACAACATTTAATACACCACACATATTAATACTACCATAGGGGAATCTAGCACAACAAACATAACAACTTATGCCAAGTGTCACATAGGACACATGGCACTCACACATTACACATTATCTAACACCCCTCTCAAATTGAAGGTAGGTTGAAGACATTCAGTTTGCTTCTGTAATGTTGGAACTGAGCATTTGGAAGTGCCTTTGTCAGTGTGTCTGTATTTTGATCACTGGAAGGGATGTAGTGAACCCTCAGCCTGCCTTTCATCACTTGATCTCTTATAAAATGAACATATATATCAATATGTTTAGTCTTTGAGTGGTGAACTAGATTAGAGGCCAAAACTGCAGCACCTATGTTGTCACACCATAGGACAAGTATCTTCACCAATGGCAGATGCATCTATTTCATCAACTGTGTGAGCCACATGACTTCTGCTGCCAAATTAGCCACACTTCTGTACTCAGATTCAGTGCTTGATCTTGACACTACATTCTGCTTTCTAGAACACCAAGACACCATACATTCACCCAGGAAAACATAATATCCTCCCAAAGATTTTCTATCAAACCAGCTACATGGCCAATCAGCATCTGAGTATCCATTTAGGTGCAGCAGTGGACTACCACTGAAGTGCATGCCATAGTTCAGAGTGCCCTTAATATATCTCAGTACCCTTTTTAGGGCTTTCCAGTGCTCATCAGTTGGGATTTGCATAAACTGGCTTAAGTGGTTCACATCGAAACTCAAAACAGGTATAGTAAGTGTCAAATATTGTAAGGCACCAATGACACTTCTATATAGAGTAGGATTTGTCATAGGTGTCCCTTGTTCAGGAGTCAAATGTGTACCAGCAGTCATAGGTGTAGGACAGGCTTTTAGAGTCCTAAATCAACCTTATTAAGAAGTTGTGCGGCATACTGTTTCTGTTTCAAGTACAATCATGTGTCATCTTTGTGTACTTCCAATCCTAGGAAATGTGATGCATCCCCCAGATCTATCAAGGAAAACTTACTGTCAAGCTGTTGAACAAATTTAGATATCAATTAAGATCTATTTCCTGTCACAAGAATGTCATCCACATACACTAACACATACAACACATCAGTGTTAGTTTTAAAAACAAAGAGTGATGAATCACATACTGATTGCTTGAAACCCCAGTCCACCATTTGTCTACTTAGGGCTTCAAACCAGGCCCTAGGTGTATGTTTCAAACCATACAAGGCCTTCTTAAGTTTGCAGATATAGTGTGGATTTTGTGGATCTATAAACCCTTGAGTTTGAGGCATATAAATTGTTTCATGCAAAGGGCCATTAAGTAAAGCATTGTTTACATCTACTTGCCTAATCTTCCAGTTAAAAGACACAGCAATGGTCATTATAATTCTAATTGTTGTAGTTTTAGCTACTGGACTAAAAGTCTCAGTGAAGTCCACACCATAATTTTGAAGGAACCCTTTAGCAACTAACTTGGCCTTGTGTTTCAGAACTGAGCCATCTGGCTTTAATTTTACTTTAAAAATCCATATGTTATCTACTAGATGGTGTTTACCTGATGTGGAACAAGTTCCTATGTGTTAGTCCTGCGCAGTGCTGCATATTCCTCCTTCATTGCTTTTCTCCATTCTGGAATGGCAATAGCTTCAGATGCCTTGGAAGGTTCAGTAGGGACTGATGGAATGGCTTCAACAGAATAGGTTTTAGGTTTAAAGATTCCAGACTTAGATCTGGTTTATATAGGATGAGGTTGTTGATGAGGTTTGACATTAGGTTGTGGTGGAGACTGAGGCACAACATGTTCAGCAGTGGATGTGTTTTCATTGGAGTTAGGTGAGAAAACTGATGGTGTTTTAGAGGTGGATTCAGATAGAACTGGTGAAGAATGATTAGGCACAGGGGGTTGATGTAGCAAAACAGGGTTAGATGGCACTGGACCAAGAGATGGGGATCAATCACAGGTGATGCTTCTGTTGTGAGGTACATATGAGCTACCTTTATCAAATGTTGTCTTGTGGTAAGTAGTAGGATGCAGATTTTGACTTGTCCAAGTAACATAGGTAGGATTAGACATATTGGCAACAACCACATCCCTATGAGGACCTAACTTGAAACCTTCTTTGAAAGGGAAATCACACTCATTGAATATTACATCCTTAGATATGTAAACTCTCCCAGATTCATCTAAACATTTATAACCTTTGTCACTTGGACTAAGGCCAAGATAAACACACTTTCTGGTGTGATACTGAACCGTGGTTGTGTGGTAAGGTCTTAGATGGGGAAAGCAGGTACATCTAAACACATGTCTCAAGGTATAGTCAGGTTTCTTTTCAAATAGAATTTCATAGGGGCATTGGTTTTTAAGAACTCTAGTAGGTAGGACATTTATGATGCTGACAGCCTCTACAAAGCTATGCCACCAGAATTTAAGTGATGTTGATGATTGAGCTAGGAGAGTCAACCCTAATTCAGTGATGTGCATGTGTTTCTTTTCAGCTCTCCCATTCTGAGAGTGTGTGTGTGTGTGGACAGGGGTGTCTGAAAACTATACCATTTTGAGTGAGAAGTTCAGTGAAGTGTCTATACCCCCCCTCCCCCAATCTGATTGTACATATTTAATCTTTCTGGAGAATTGGTTTTCAACAAGACTTTTGAATTGAATAAAAGGCTTCAGATTTTTGTTTGAGAGGGTATATCCAGGTGAATGTGGAATGCTCATCAATAAAGTGCATATAGTACTGAAAACCTTCTGAGGACTGTATGGGGGCAGGTCCCCAGAGGTTAGTGTGAATCAGATCCAAAATGTGTGTGGCATGAGAATAAGACAAAGCAGAAGATAAAACATGATTTTTTCCAAGTTGACATGCATCACAAAACTTCAAATTTTCCTTAATCAAATGAACATTACAACTACTCAGAATTTGTATCAAAACCTCACTAGAAAGGTGGCCAAGTCTCCTATGCCACACATTAGGGTCTAGACTGGACTTAGCTACAGAACCTACAAGACATTGATGACTGCGGATTCCGTAATTGGTGAATTTGGAGAGAAGGCAGCTTTTATTTGGTTCCAGCATTTGATAAAGACCATCCTTGAGAGTACCCTTCAGCAGAATTACCCATGTTCTCTTGTCCTTCACAACATAAGAATTAGAGTCAACTCAATAATCACATTATTATCACCAGTTAAAGAAGAGACACTTAGCATATTGTTGGTAATACTAGGGACATGTAAAATAGCATTCATGTGAAGGGGATTAGTGTTGGAGTTCAAGGATTTGTAATCAATGTGTTTAATTGGAAGACACTCACCATTCCCTACAGCCAAGCCATCTGAACCTGCAAAACTAGAACCGAGATGCAAGTTATTCAAATCAGATGTCACATGATTAGTGGCACCACTATCAAGATACCATGAAGGATCACCAACAATTTGAGGCCTAGCCATATAAGCAGAAGTATGTCTAGGAGGAGGTTTTATGACATTATTGTTGAAGGTTTGATCAAACCTGTACCAGTATGAGCTAACAGTATGTCATGTCCTGCTGCACATTTGACAGACCATCTTTGCCTGATTCCCTTGATTTCCTTGGTTAGACCCTTTACCACCCCTACCTCTGCCTTGATTTCCTGATCTTCCACCCCATCTGCCTCTATATCCTCCATTGCCCATACCTCTGTTGGATGAATATTGAACAGTTCCTTGATTGTCTTGATTAAATGGTTTGTTTCCAGCAAGCATGGCAAAAGGTTGGTGATTCTCAGAGATATGAGCATTCTATCTGGAAATTAGTCTTTCGTGGGTAATGAGTTGGGATTTCACTTCCTGCCAACTCCGGGATCCAACTCTGGCTGTGATGTTAACAATGGTTAATTCATAATCACGATCCAATCCACCAAGAGTGGCCAAAATCAATTTGGATTTGCTAATAGGATACCCAGCAGCAACAAGTTTATTAGAGTATCCATTCATCTATACCAAGTAATCGGCCATGGATTTAGATCCCTTCGAAGATTTTATCAATGCATCTTTATATTCCAACATCTTGGCTTTAACTTGACTATTAAAGAGAACTTCTAAATTTTGCCAAATTTCTTGCTTGGTGTTACACCCCACTACCTCCAGAAGGGCCTGCTTAGTCATGGAGCTGAGGAGCCAACCAACCAGCAGATTATCGATGTTATCCCATGTATCAACATTAGGATTCAAGGACATACCACCCACCACTGAGGATCTAGGACGATTTCCGGTGAGATGATCTTCAAGCTTATGTCCTTTAATAACAGGAAGAACAGTGTACCTCCACAATTGTTGCGATCAAGCTTGACAGAGCACGTCTGAGAAGGATGACCAGTGAAAGGTGCATTTCCGGTGGATATCGGGGCAAAAGGAGGCATACGAGAGGAGAAATTAGGTGTCCCATAAGTAAAAACATACATCGAAGAAGGAATGCCACCGTCGTCAGATAATGCTGGGAAGAACGGCGGAGCTCCGGCAACCAACCCGAAACTTATGGGTGTTGAAAAGAATTCCCAATGATGGAACTGTATTGAGAGAGTCAGGACTTGGGGTGGTAATGCTTGAGCTCTCACTTATAGCCGGAGCAATGGGCGGAGGCACGGTAACGGCGGAGAGCGCCGGAGCACTCGTCATCGCTCTGATACCAACAAGAAAAAAGGAGCAGACTAAATCTTATTCCGTAGGTATTGTTCAGATGCATACAACATTCATTACACCACACATATTAATACTACCATAGGGGAATCTAGCACAACAAACATAACAACTTATGCCAAATGTCACTTATCTCTATAGGACATATACTCACACATTACACATTATCTAACAAAAACCTATTATGTTAAGGGTTTCACTGCATGTATTCTCATCACTCAGATCGTTTGAGTGGTTGAGAATTTGATTCTGGTATTTTGGAAATCTCAGCAATATACTGGTGATTGACTTGATTCAGGGCTAGTGTTTCTCAAGCGTTCTTCTAGATCCAGGGCTAGTGATCTAGAAGGTACTGAGGTAGTGGTAATATGGACTGCTGTGAACTGGTTGTTGGTGAACTCAGAGTTCGTTACTGTTGAACCTATGGTATTCACTGTGAGTTTTTCTCTTTACTACTTTTCAGTTTTGTGCATCAATCTTTGTGCCTGCAAGTTCTGGTAAAGTAGTAGTAGTAGATTTCATTGATTCTAAGTTGTTAGTTTCTTGCTTAAATCTTTGTACTCATTTAGTTGTATTGTTACTTTGGGAGAAACTGCGGTAGAATCTCTAAGGATCTTTTGATCCAGTGGTTAGCGAAAATTCTTCACTCATTTTCAGATTTAGCAGTAAGTCTTAATTAGGAATAACGCCCTGTATTTTTCTTTTCAGTCCTAAGATCGTCTTGTACTTGTAATATGAGCATCATAGTGAAAACTGCTTTGTGGTAGTTTAGTTTGCTTGTCATCACTTAGGATTGGCATCTACTAACTTAAAACAAATGTTTGGTAATCTATATGCTTGTTTGCTACAAGTTGCAAAACTGTTTTGACAGGATAAGTTATTGCATATATAGAGGATTAAAATCCAGTAAACTTGTTTTTTGTCAACTCTTTACGAAAACTTTATGACATCGTCTTATTGCTTGACAAACAAACTAAGATTGCATCTTAACTATATAAGTTAAATCAACATACTTAGTCACATAGGTGAAACCTTTACGTTTATAATAAGTAATTAAATGATCTTTCGCCTCTTAGTTGCTTAGGATTCGTTACATGACTAGTTAATCGATTAGAAACTTAAAAAGTGGTATAGATTCGTTCACAACCTCCCCCCCCCCCCCCCCCCCTCTCTCTTTGAATCTATGTGTGTATCGATCCTACACACAAATAAGCATGTATAATGGTTAGTCTTGACATGTACGTAGAAGGCATAATATATATCATTAAATAGTTTAACTCTGTCGGTGTGATTTCCATCGATTATGTAAAGTCGAGGAAGAATCTTGTGGATCTGCTTACAAAATGTTTAGGTAGAGATCATATTTTAAGGTAGACAAATATTATGGGATTGAAACATGTTATGCATGAAGCATTGTAATGGCAACCCAACCATTTTAACTACAAATCCCAAATTATAGTTCAAAAGGGACAACTAAGTTATGAGAAACTGTTGATCATTTACCCATCATGTTAAAACAATAGTGCTATCTGTAGAGAGTGAGGTTAAGCATAAACTTTTAATTATTCATATATATATATATATATATCTTGTTAGGAAATCAAACGAGTAACGCAGCGGAAAATAAAAATTTGATTTCCGATCCAAGGATCGACTTCGTTTAAACAATAAACATATAACGAGGAGGACAAAGATTATACCTTTCTTGATCTTAAAAATCGAAGCTTTGACCATCCGGTAGAAGTAGATGCGCATAAGCCGTCCAAGCGTCTGGCCTCTATCAGTTATCCACACGAACGCCTTGCCGGAATCCTCCTGGATTGCTATTAGAAAAAATCGACTGCAAGGTCGACTTTTTTCTCCCTCACAATACTCTCTCTAAGAAGCTCTTTATTTTTCTCAAAAACTATTAGCTCTTGGAATTATGATATACAAAAGAGCTAGCCAACCCCTTTATTTTATAGATGAAGGTGGCGCCCCATTAGTCTCCCCAGCTGATTGGGATTAGCTTCTAGTAGATTGATAAGAGAGAAAAACCTTCTCCTAATAAAATAAGGAAAAATCTTCATAATTGATTTATCTCTTTTATTTTAATATCTCATATTAAATAAAAACTAAATATTGTTAATATGTTATATTAAATATATTTATCTTATTATCATAATTCTATTTTCCAAAAATCAATTAATATACAATATTAATATTATGGTAATCTTATTAATTAAATTGCACAATCCAAGTGTATCCAATACACCTAGCAATCTGCGCCCCTTTTGCCAATTTATTGGCTTCCGCTATATTCTTTAATTAATATAATTAATATCTTGTATTTTAATTTATTCATAATAAATAAATACCACAATATTAATTTACCACTATAACTTTTATAGTCTTGAGATAAAAATTTCCTTATTTGGTCATCAACTATAACCGTATTTTAATCTGACTCGACATTCATATTTGTGTGACCCGATAGGCTTCCGAATATGTTGGCCGTAGATATAAGGTGCAATTACGAAAATGCCCTTTACCTCTAACGATCATGGATAGCGTCTAGCAACACGTCCATGACCCCCAATCATCGAAAGGGTCAATACGCAATGACTACTACCTTTCATGTGCTCGGTTAGCGTGTAAATAGAATCCTATTGTCGTAATAATATCCATACGATCGTATCCCACAAACTGGATATCAAGCTCTCTCGGAATAACTCATTTACTCTCACTTTGCAAAGATTCACGAAAACTAGACATTCCTTGTGGGAAGGCCCTTTCGGATATTCACTCCTACTTAAAGGATATGCGATTCCCAAACGACCAAACATGTATACTCCGCATGATTCAGTATCACACCCGATCACTACCGCATGATCGCCCCATGGTTAAGGGAAACCTCAATAGCGTCAAAGCATAACAATCCACATCGTGATGCCATGCAGACTCCGGTCCTAAGGATAATTACACAACCGTCACATAGTGTAACACTTAACAGTGTAAGTGGGTCAGTCTAACGTACGCATTCTCTAATACACGTCCACGTACAGTCCAAGTGTCACTACACTTTGATAGACGAGATCTATCCTTACCCTTAAAGACAGAAGACATCTAATACGTGCTAGTCTGTTCGCACTTTCAAACCCCTATTCAACAGTACATCGGCCTAGAGAGAGTTAAGTATTAAACTTATTAAAGTGATTAGAGATCTCATCAACCATAATCATTATAATGGTTTCTCTACACAGTTTAATACTAAGGGCGTTATTATATACACAATATCACGCATTGGTCTAATAAATAAACAAAGAATATAATAACGAAAGTGCTTTTATTAATCATAATAAAGTTATTACATGAACTTAAATAGACTGTAAATAACACGACTCAGTCGGATCCGGTCCAATCCGATTGGGTTTAGGACATCTATTCAACACACACACACACACACACACACACACACACACACACACACACACACACACACACACACGCATATATATATATATATATATATATATATATATATATATCTTGTATATTCAAATGGTGTATGGCGGAATACTCTTGATGGGAGGTCACCGATGTAAGTGTAACGCCCCCAGACCCCGGGCCTGGCAGCGCTAAATGAGTCGTAAATGTTCGGTCAACTGCTTAGACCGCCATCCTTACTTGGTCTAAAAGGGCTAACCCGAGTTGACAATTAAGACCTTTATGTCTCACACTTATATGGGGATGAGCATTCTCTTCTTTTACCGATGTGGGACTTTACATTCTCCCCTCCTTGTAAGGGACTGGTGTCCTCGCCAGGACGGCCGAGACTGTTCCCGGATCGTCCCTACCAGAGGTAACTAGAGGTCATCCTTACACCGTCTTCTTGTACGGTGCAGCTCATAGTTCCGTCTGATAGTCGGCTCTGATACCATTCTGTAACGCCCCCAGACCCCGGGCCTGGTAGCGCTAAATAAGTCATAAATGTCCGGTCAACTGCTTAGACCGCCGTCCTCGCTTGGTCTACAAGGGCTAACCCGAGTTGACAAGACATTTATGTCTCACACTTATATAAGGGTGAGCATTCTCTTATTTTACCGATGTGGGACTTTACAGTAAGTGTGAAGTGAGGCCGCTTCTGCTAAAATTTTGAGGCTTGAATTCTCTAAAACACTTTCTGAAACCAAGTTTTGTGTAGGGCCAGAATGGATACAACCATGAGAACCGAAAAGGTGTTAAGGGAATTATTGTTTGAGTGATATTGTCTTGGTTTACACCAAACGCTAAATAGTTTAAGACATAGTTCACTGATTAGCTGACTAAAACCGATAATACTTCACTAATGCAGCTTCAAGGCCAAAAGTTACCTCTACTGATACAATGTTTCTCCGACTTCTCTGTAGAGTCTTCATTTGCATTTATATTATTTTCATTAATTTGGGGATCGTTAGAGAAAAACCAGCTAATGGGTTTTGTTAAGCGTTTAAACAGTTAACTTTAGTGCTAATTTAAGATAGACTCCGTTGTGTATCATCGAGAGTAAATGATATCATTAAATACTTTTATGATGGGTTTTCGAACTACTCGATTCAAATATCGGATGAATGAGAAAAATTAATGTGTAAATGTGTGTGGAAGAGGAGTTGAAGGGAGAACTTCACACCCTTCTCCCACGTTCCTCAAGTGTAGATCCTTAACTCAATATATAAGATGTAAGTTGAGAGTATTGGATGTGCCCTAATAGCCAAGATTACTTTTGTACAACAGGGAGGAACTAGTTAACTCTTAATTCACCACACACATGTGTGTCGCTTTTCCCGCTGACTGGCTCGAGATCAAGTACGGCTGTTAATTAGTATTAATTTTTGGAAAATAATTTCTTTATAGAATTAAACCAAATATTAATTTTAATTAACATTTAATTAGGATTGTTCGAACAATTTGGGATTGCGTGTGAACAGGGTTAGACCGACTTAAAAATGTGATTAATTAAGTCGGCTAACTCCAATGAAAGTTGGCTAGTCTTGAGGAACAAGAAAATGCGTTTTAGTCACTCCTTTCCATTATGTAAAGAATCCTAATGAATGGTAATTACACATCGATTTTTCACATCTTTTCCATTAAAAATCATTCTACACCCATCAAGTTGTGTTGTATCGAAGAAAATTCGGATCGTTTAGTAGTTCGTCGAAGCTTGAGTTTTTTAAGTGCCGCAAAACTCAAGACTGATCTTGATAGAGAATTGCTACAACAGTGAACACATGATCGGAATAATATTGCTTTAAGTATAAAGTGAATCCACTCGAATCGATTTGATGTCTTTTAATTTATTTTGGCATTGTAGTTTTGGATTTTGCATTTAGTCGTTTCAGATCTTTATTCACAAATTTCTGACTCTTATTTCGTACAACCTCCGTTCCAAAATATACGTTCATTTAGGTTTTTTCACACATATTAAAAAAGTGGTTAAGTGTCATTAATTATATTACTAAAAGTCTAGAACACTCTTAAACTTTCATTAACGTAATAGTTATATTTTATGTGAATGTATAATAAAATAAGAGTGAAAGAAAGAAAAATGTAATAGATTATCCATTGGTATTCTAGATGGAATTTTAATATTTGGAATTATTTATGGGATAAATTCAGAAAACTAAACGGATCTATATTTTGATACCAAAGTAGTAGCAATTTTTATTCCGTATTTCCAACTCGTTAATTACCAGATTGGCCTTGTATATATAAATATTGTAAAACAATTTACACACGTTATAATCCCAACATTGTGAAATTTTAAAATACAACCGTTGTAAAAAGGTTTTATCAAGTGGCATGTATTACAATCACTCATTTCTAACCTCTCACACACGATAAAAGTGTATTATGTGATAGAGAGTGAAAATGAGAGACTCTAATATATGTCATTTGATATAACCTTCCTACAACCGTTGCACTATAAAATCTCTCTCCTAACAATACTTGATTAAAAAACAAAAACAAAATAGACAATATAACATAACAGCTAACAGTGAAATATACATAAAACGACGTAATAATTAAACAAACAAAATAGACAATATAACATAAGAGGTAACAGTGAAATATACGTAAAACGACGTAGTAATTAGACAAAAAACTTAATGATCTCAACCCAACGCCCTATCCTTCCAGATTTGATTGCTTTTTGAACTTCTTACAAAGGTTTCGTATCTCCACTACCAAATCATCAATCTCCTCATCCTTTTTGCATTCCAGCTTCTTCTTTAGTCCATTGGCCTTCTTCCTTAGATCCTCTCTGCTTTCCTCCTCCACCATCACTTTTCTTATAGCTTTCGCAGTTTCCGCGCTCTGAATCTTTCCTTCTTCATCTCTAACAGCTTGAATTCCCACCCCAAGTGCCTCCACAAGTCTAGCATTCAATGGCTGATCAATTTGCATCGGCATCGCAACAATCGGAACACCGTATTTCATACTTTCCATCACAGAATTCCATCCACAATGACACAAGAAACCGCCCGTGTTCTTATGCTTCAAAATCTTTGCTTGTGGTGCCCATCCTTCCACTACCAATCCTCTGCCTTTTACCCGCTCCAAAAACCCATCTGGAAGTGATTCTTCAATGGTGATCTTCTCCCCTACAGGAAATCTTATGACCCATATGAAATTCACTCCACTTTGCTCTAGCCCTTTTGCGATTTCGGATCTTTCATCTTTTGTCAAGAAATATTCACTGCCAAAAGAAGCAAAGATAACTGATGCCTCCTCTTTTTCGTCAAGCCATTCCATGATTTCTGATGGATTGTCTTCTTTTTCAAAGTCGGAATCTATAATCAGCGGACCTGTAGGAACAACTTTCTTTCCAGATATACTCGAAAGTTCATCGATGTATTTCCCTTCAATTTCCCTGCAAGATTTTACCAGCAGTATATTATACGACATTTTCACTGCTTGCATAAACCTATCGATATCCTTGAGTTGATTCACATCTGTATCCACATGTTCTTCTACTATCTTTCTCTCTTTCCCACGGAGATGAATTTCCGGAAAAGGGAATTGTCCTTGACGGTTTTGTATCATCAAAAGGCCGAAAGCAAGAACAGAGGCGGCTACTGTGTCAAATTGAACAGCTGGGATGTCTTGAGAATTCGCCATTTCTGCTGCCCATGGTTGATTGAAGTCGTATATGACTAAATGGGGTTTAATTTCTGAAAGAATAGTGGGAAATTGAGAGCTGGATTTCTCGTATTCATTCTTGAGTGTGACCATGAGATGGGGTGGGAGGCCATTGGTGGTGTGGTAGTGAAGAGGAAGCTCGGGAGATGGTGGGATGTGAAAAGGGACTAGATCAATTGAATTAGCATATTTTTGGCTGATTTTTTTCTTGATTGATTGTAAGAGTATAGGAGTAGAACAAATGTAAATATGGAAGTTTCTGTCAGCTAGCTTCTTGGCTAGCTCAAGGAATGGGGAGATATGGCCGTGGGCTAACCATGGTAGCATTAAAATGGTGTTGGGAGCTTCTTTGTTATCCATGATTGGATGCATGATATTTTAAGTGTAGCAGCTTTTGTTTTTGATGGGTTTTTTCTTTTTCTTTGCCCGGTAAGAATATTATTGGTATTGGATTGTATTGGGATTGACAGAATTGTGTCTTGTATAAATAGGATGAAGAAGATGCCATGGCGTGCGTTTGGGGACTAAACATCCTTAATATATATTTCCCTGGATATAAATTTTAGGAGGAATGAGGGAGAATGACAGAAATATTTCATCAATTGAGTAGAAGGACAGTTTTTTGAAAATTTTGCATAAAGGACAAAACTATTTATTTACTGTCGAAATTTACGTGTGTTCGAAATTCATTTGTTTAAATTCACCGACGAAATTCACCGTCGAAATTCACTAATTTTCAAAATTCATCGTCGAAATTCACTAATTTTCGGGATTCATTTGTCGAAATTCACCGATTTCGGGATTCACCTGGGAGATTCACCGATTTTCGGGATTCATTTTGTTTGTCCTTCTCGCTATAAAAATTATGCGGTTGTCCTTCTCCCTATAAAAAATATGTAGTTGTCCTGTTACTTAAAAATATTTCAGATTGTGTCCTTATCCCTAATTTTCCATAAATTTTATGTTGGATCTAGTGTAAATCCTAGTTGGTGTATTAAAATCAATAGAAATTCAAACTTCTACCAATAGGTCCCTACCTGTAAAAACTTTCCACCAATATATCACTTTGAAAATGTGTGTGTGTGTGTGTTTGTTGGGGATTTAAAGTTTGCGTGCGTTTTTTATATTTTCAAACTTTATGGATTTAAAGTTTTATATATATTTTATATATATATATATATATATATATATATATATATATATATATATATATATATATATATATATATATATATATATATATATATATATATATATATGTGTTTGTTGGGGACTAAACTGTATTTTCAAAACATATACGCATTTCTCCAAATAAAACCTCCCACTAGTTAATATGCTAAACCCCTTTAGTTTTCCCTTAAATACAGTTTAGTCCCCAACAAACATATATATATATATATATATATATATATATATATATATATATATATATATATATATATATATATATATATATATATATATATATATATATATATAAAACCTTAAATCCATAAAGAGATAAATACTCCCTCCGTTTTTTTATATGTGTCGTAGAGAGAACATTTATACACATTAAGAAAGTAATTAATATGTCTTAAATAATTAGTTGGAAATGTATTTTTTTATTGGAGATGTAAATATTTTGTTGGTAAATGTGTTTTTAGTATTAAAAATGTATTTTTTTATTTATTGAAGATGTAAATATTTTATTGGTAAAGGAGGAAAAAGTAATAAATGATGCATTGGAAATGTACAATGACAGATAAATAAAAAAAGGAGTAAATTGTGAAATGTGACAGAAAAACGGAGAGAGTATAATATTTCGTTCTCGCAAATTGACATGTCTGCAATTTTCCGAGAATCGGAATATTACAACTACGGTTTTTCAGAAACGTTGTTTATATGACCCACGGTTTTTAAGTTACTGATTTGCCAATCGTTTTTGAATTTGAATTAGGGATCCTTACGCCTTAATCATGCTATATAAATACCCAGCACATCAACCTCGATTGGATTCAATTCAGTCCAATCGAACATTTTTCTTTACGTGTAAAACCCATTCGATCTGTTAATTAAGGGTTCCAGTGTCTATGTATTCTCATCACTCACTCAAATCGTTTGAGTGGTTGAGAATTTGATTACGGTATTTTGGAAATCTCTGCAGTATATTGCATGGTGATTGACTTGATTCAGAATCAATAGCTAGTGATCTTGAAGGTACTTGTAATTGAGCAGAGATCCTCTGCTTTACTTATAAATACAGCAGGCTGTTGTGTGTGTATATTCAAGGGCAAAAATATAAATCAGCAGCTTGAAATTAAAAAAAAAAAAAAAAGAACAATCATCAATTCAGTTATCACAACAAATACAGCAGCAAAAATCCACAACAGAGGATCCCAGCTGCTTGTAATCTGAGCATAATTTAGTGAAAACTTCTTTGTGGTAGTTTTAGTTTGCTTGTCATCACTTAGGATTGGCATATCCTAACTTATACCAAACTTGTTTGATAATCTCTCTCTCTCTCTCTCTCTCTCTCTCTCTCTCTCTCTCTATATATATATATATATATATATATATATATATATATATATATATATATATATATATATATATATATATGTTTGCTACAAGTTGCAAAACTGTTTGACACTTAGGATAATCTATTCTAAATAGAAATGATTAAAATCCAGTAAACTTGTTTTTGTCAACTCATTAGGAAAACTTTAGGACTTTGTCTTGCTTGACAAACAAACTAGGATTGCATCTTAGTTATACACGTTAAATCAACATACTTGGTCACATAGGTGAAACCTCAACGTTTCTAATAAGTAATTATTATTAAATGATCTTTCGTCTCTTAGTTGATTAGGATTTGTTAAATGACTCATTAATCAGTTACTACACACAAAGTAGCATGTACAATCGTAAGTCTCGACACGTACGTCGAAGACACAATACCATAAAACAGTTTAACTCTATCGGTGTGATTTCCATCGATTATGTAAAGTCAAATGGAAATCTTGCGGATCAGCTTAGAAATGGTTTAGCTAGAGATCATATGTTAAGGTTGACAAACATTATGGGATTGAAACATATTACGCATGAATCACTGTAATGGCAACCCAACCATTGAAACCGGAGATACCAAAATTATCGTTCAAAATGGACAACTAAGTTATGAGGAACTGTTGAGCATTTACTCATTCTATTAGAAGAAAAGTGTTATCTGTAGAGATTCTGATGTTAATCAAAATCTTTTAATGATTCATATATATATATCTTGTATATTCAAGTGGGGTATGTCGGAATACTCTTGATGGGAGGTCACCGATGTAAGTATGAAATGAGGTCGCTTTTGTTAAAAATTTGAGACTTGAATTCTCTAAAGCACTTTCTGAAACCAAGTTTTATGTAGGGCCAGAATGGACATAACCATGAAAACCGAAATGAGTTAAGAGGAATATTATGTAGGTGTTATTGTCTTGGTTTACACCAAAAACTTAATAGTTTAAGACATAGTTCACTGATTAGCTTAGTAAAAACGATGGCACTTCACTAATGCAGCTTCAAGGCCAGAAGCTATATCTCCTGATGCAATGTTTCTCCGACTTCCCTTCAGAGTCTTCATTTGCATTTATATTATTTTTCATTAATTTGGGGAATTGTTAGAGAAAAAAAAAACAACTAATGGGTTTTGGTAAAGTGTTTAAACAGCCAACTTTAGTGTTAATTTAAGATAGACTCCGATGCGTATCATCGAGAGTAAATGATATCATAAAATACTTACGAAGTAGTTTATGATGGGCTTTTGAACCATCCGATTCAAATATCAGTTGAACGAGAAGAATTAATGTCTAAAGTTGATGAGAAATGTATGTGGAAGAGGAGTTGAAGGAGAACCGCACACCCTTCGTTAAAAATTTGATGGGAGGTCACCGATGTAAGTATGAAATGAGGTCGCTTCTGTTAAAAATTTGAGACTTGAATTCTCTAAAGCACTTTCTGAAACCAAATTTTATGTAGGGCCAGAATGGACATAACCATGAAAACCGAAATGAGTTAAGAGGAATATTGTGTAGGTGTTATTGTCTTGGTTTACACCAAAAACTTAATAGTTTAAGACATAGTTCACTGATTAGCTGAGTAAAACCGATGGCACTTCACTAATGCAGCTTCAAGGCCAGAAGCTATATCTCCTGATGCAATGTTTCTCCGACTGCACTTCAGAGTCTTCATTTGCATTTATATTATTTTTCATTAATTTGGGGAATTGTTAGAGAAAAAAAAAACAACTAATGGGTTTTGGTAAAGTTTTTAAACAGCCAACTTTAGTGTTAATTTAAGATAGACTCCGATGCGTATCATCGAGAGTAAATGATATCATAAAATACTTACGAAGTAGTTTATGATGGGCTTTTGAACCATCCGATTCAAATATCAGTTGAACGAGAAGAATTAATGTCTAAAGTTGATGAGAAATGTATGTGGAAGAGGAGTTGAAGGGAGAACTGCACACCCTTCTGTTAAAAATTTGATGGGAGGTCACCGATGTAAGTATGAAATGAGGTCGCTTCTGTTAAAAATTTGAGACTTGAATTCTCTAAAGCACTTTCTGAAACCAAGTTTTATGTAGGGCCAGAATGGACATAACCATGAAAACCGAAATGAGTTAAGAGGAATATTGTGTAGGTGTTATTGTCTTGGTTTACACCAAAAACTTAATAGTTTAAGACATAGTTCACTGATTAGCTGAGTAAAACCGATGGCACTTCACTAATGCAGCTTCAAGGCCAGAAGCTATATCTCCTGATGCAATGTTTCTCCGACTTCACTTCAGAGTCTTCATTTGCATTTATATTATTTTTCATTAATTTGGGGAATTGTTAGAGAAAAAAAAACAACTAATGGGTTTTGGTAAAGTGTTTAAACAGCCAACTTTAGTGTTAATTTAAGATAGACTCCGATGCGTATCATCGAGAGTAAATGATATCATAAAATACTTACGAAGTATTTTATGATGGGCTTTTGAACCATCCGATTCAAATATCAGTTGAACGAGAAGAATTAATGTCTAAAGTTGATGAGAAATGTATGTGGAAGAGGAGTTGAAGGGAGAACTGCACACCCTTCCCCCACGTTCCTCAAGTGTAGATCCTTAACTACGTAAGTTGAGAGTTTTGGATGTGCCCCAATGGCTAAGATTACTTTTGTACGGGAGGGAGGACCTAGTTAACTCTTAATTCAGCACACATGCGTGTGTCGCTTTTGCCGTTGTCCGGCTCGAGATCGAGTTCGGTTGTTAATTAGTATTAATTCTTGGAACATAATTTCTTTATAGAATTAAACCAAATATTAATTTTAATTAACTCTTAATTAAGACTGATAAAACAATTGGGGATTGCGTGTGAACAGGGTTAGACCGACTTAATAATGTGATTAATTAAATCGGCTAACTCCAATGAAAGCCGGCTAGTCTTGAGGAACAAGAGAGCGCGTTTTAGTCACTCATCTCCACTATGTAAATAATCCCAATGACTGGTAATTACATCGATTTTTCTCATCTTTTCCACTAAAAATTATTCCGCACCCATCGAGTTGTGTTGTATCGAAGAAAAGTCGGACCATCATGTAGTTCGTCGAAGCTCGAGTTTTTGAAGTGCCGCTAAACTCAAGATTGATCTTGGTAGATAATTGCTATGACAGTGAACACGTGATCGGAACAGTATTATCTTAAGGATATAGTGAATACACTTGAATCATTTTGTTCTCCTTTTATTTATTTTGGCATTGTAGTTTTCGGTTTTGCATTTAGTCGTTTCAGATCTTAATTCACATATTTCTTACTCTCATTTCGTAGTAATTTTTATTCCGTTTTTCCAACCCGTTAATTACCAAATTGATCTTGTATTTATAAATAGACGGATTCTATCGGCACCCCGAAATTGCTCACGGCACCACAATTACTCTCGACACCGTATAAATGACCTTTGACACCATATTGAATATTTTTATTATTTTGTACAGCATAACGTCGGTAACACTGACGCGTGTATTTGATACGCGTTCACTCATACTGACGTTGAATTCCAATTTCAACGTCAGTGACACTGATTTTACAGTTATAAATGTATCAATGTTGAAAACGTTGGACCTTTCAACATTGGACCAACTGACGCTGTCAGTGAAATAAAACTCCAGCGGCTCTGACGCACGAAACTTTGTGCCAAAATTGATTTAGCAGTGTGATGAAGTAAATAAAAAATAATAGTGTCAATAATAAATTCGTGATCCCAATAGAAGTCGCCGGTAAATATCTTAAACACTTCACACGCTTTAATCACAACATTATTTGATTCAAGAAACCAAAACAAAAAAAAACAAAAACAAAACAAAAGAGACAAAGTAACATAAAAGTACAACTCCCTATCCCTTCAGATTTGATTGCTTATTGAACATCTTACAAAGGTTTCGTATCTCCACTACCAAATCATCAATCTCCTCATCCTTTTTGCATTCCAGCTTCTTCTTTAGTTCATTGGCCTTCTTCCTTAGATCCTCTCTGCTTTCCTCCTCCACCATCACTTTTCTTATAGCTTTCGCAGTTTCCACGCTCTGAATCTTTCCTTCTTCATCTCTAACAGCTTCAATTCCTACCCCAAGTGCCTCCACAAGTCTAGCATTCAATGGTTGATCAATTTGCATCGGCATCGCAACAATCGGAACACCGTATTTCATACTTTCCATCACAGAACTCCATCCACAATGACTCAAGAAACCGCCTGTGTTCTTATGCTTCAAAATCTTTGCTTGTGGTGCCCATCCTTCCACTACCAATCCTCTGCCTTTTACTCTCTCCAAAAACCCATCTGGAAGGGATTCTTCAATTGTGATCTTCTCTCCTACAGGAAATCTTATGACCAATATGAAATTCACTCCACTTTGCTCTAGCCCTTTTGCGATTTCGAATCTTTCATCTTCTGTCAAGAAATATTCAGTCCCAAAAGAAGCAAAGATAACTGATGCCTCCTCTTTTTCGTCGAGCCATTCCATGATTTCTGATGGGTTGTCATCTTTCTCAAAGTCGGAATCTTTAATCAGCGGACCTGTAGGAACAACTTTCTTTCCAGTTATACTCGAAATTGCATCGATGTATTTCCCCTCAATTTCTCTGCAAGATTTTACCAGCAGTATATTGTACGACTTTTTCAGTGCTTGCATAGACATATCGATATCTTTGAGTAGATTCACATCTGCATCCACATGTTCTTCTACCACCTTTCTCGCATGCCCACGGAGATGAATTTCCGGAAAAGGGGATTCTTTCTGAGGATTTTGTATCATAAAAAGTCCGACAGCAAAAACAGAGGCGGCTACTGTGAGAAATTGAACAGCTGGGATATTTTTAGAAGCCGCCATTTCTGCTGCCCATGGTTGATTGAAATCGTAAATGACTAAATGGGGTTTAATTTCAGAAAGAATAGTAGGAAATTGAGAGCTGGATTTCTCGTATTCATTCTTGAGTGTGACCATGAGATGGGGTGGGAGGCCATTGGTGGTGTGGTAGTGAAGAGGAAGCTCAGGAGATGGTGGGATGTGAAAAGGGACTAGATCTATTGAATTAGCATATTTTTGGCTGATTTTATTCTTGATTGATTGTAAGAGAATAGGAGTGGAACAGATGTAAGTATGGAAGTTTCTGTCAGCTAACTTCTTGGCTAGCTCAAGGAATGGGGAGATATGGCCGTGGGCTAACCATGGTAGCATTAAAATGGTGTTGGGAGCTTCTTTGTTATCCATGATTGGATGATATTTTAAGTGTGGCAGCTTTTGTGTTTGATGGTTTTTTCTTTGCCCGGTAAGAATGTTATTGGTATAAGATTGTATTGGGATTGACAGAATTGTGTCTTATATAAATAGGATGGAGAAGATGCCATGGCACACCGCACACCCCTTTGGCTTTTTTTAATCGGTAATTCTGCTGTAGGGACTTTCTATTATATTCAACCGTTGAATTTGTGACACGTGCACAAACAAACAAAGCAGTTTTGTCTTTTATATACGTGGCAGTCATCCGACGATCCGTTCTAATAGAGACTCCTTATATAAGATTTTTCCGTTTTTAATAGGATGAAAGAGACATGGCTCCTCGTCCCTAGGACCTGGCCCAATGGTAAAGAGTTTGAGTTTTTTTTAAAATGACAGTTGGACCTAGACCTAAATTGTGGAGGTTCGAACCCCGTAAATGGACGACTTCTTTCAGATTTTTGTACAATAGCAAGCCCTCATGACTTTGAGTCAATAGCAAACACATGACTCTAAGCCATTAATTTTGAACCTCGTATATTGGCGACTTCTTTCAGTTGTTTAGTATAATAGCAAACACACGACTCTGAGCTATTACCTGATTAATATTTGCACTCATCCCATTAGATAAGGGAGTAGGAAGGGTATACTAGCAAGCTCATGACTCTGAGCAACTAGGTCCATTCATCCCATTAGACAAAGGAGTAGGGAGGGTATAATAGGAAACTCATGATTCTGAACCACTAACCTACCCGATTAATGTCCACATTCATACCATTAGACAAGAGAGTAGAACCCTTGTGGTTAGGGTTCAACTATTTTAAAGAGACATGGCTCCTCATTTTCTTATAATTTTTTACTTCTAAGAAAGGTGATTCTAGTGTGTTCAAGAATTTCAAAACTAATCAAAGTGATCGAACGTGCTAGAAACCAATCCACCAATGTTTCCGGGCAACAAAGTTCCTCCTAAACAATGGTAGGAATCCTAGTTCCCTCGTGCTCTTACCGAAAAAAATTGGAGACAATGCGCTTCAGTTTGGTTAAAAACTCCTATGTGAATTTTGGTTGCCTACTTGATATTTTTTTCTTCAATGGCTACTCCTGCAAATTCTAGAGACACTCTTGATAATCCCAGTATGGTTTTGGTCAAAGGCGTAGATAACTACAATCACTGAAAGCGTTCTATGACGAAAATGTTGTCATCTCTTGGTAAGCTGGCCTTTGTAGATGGTTCTTCAACCATTCCAGAAGTTACATATCTTGGATACTCAGCTTGGATGCAGGTAAATGACCTAGTGCATTCGTGGCTAGTTAATTCAGTGGCAGAAAGTGTTATGTATTCTGTCAGTGCTAGAGAGATTTGGGTTGATCTCCAAGATAGGTTTGGTCGTGGTAATGCCTATAGGCTTTCAAACTTGGAAGAAGAAATAGAGAAGATCAAACATGGTAGTTATATGTCACGGATTATTATACAAAACTGAAATCTCTTTGGGATCAATACCTCGTGTTAAGGCATATACCACCTTGTACTTGTCATGCATTACAAATTTTTAGAGAGTATTATGACAATGCTTACACCACAAGATTCTTAAAAGGTCTAAATGGAAACTTCAGTACTGTTAAGTCTCAAGTCCTAATGACATTGACATTGCCTGACATCAAAACAGCATTTGTGATAGCTTTAAACCATGAATTGCAATTGAATTACATTTCTGCTAGTTCAGAGTCCGTAGTTTTGGCTACCAGGGTTCAAAAACTGGGTTGGAGTGTAATGCAATGACAAGAAATCAATCTAGATTTCAGTCAGGAATAGGGCAAGGTAAAGGAACAGGTACATGAAATTCAAAATGGCATGTGTGTACATATTGTGGAAAAGAGGGACACCCAATTGACAAATGCTACAAAAATATGGATTCCCACCCAATTTCAAGGGTTATGGCAGGGGTGGACATGTTGTCAATAATGTCATGACAGATGAAGGCCAAGTTTTCTTGTTAGTAGTTCTTCCACTTCAAATTGTTTTGATCTAATTCATGTTGACATTTGGGGGCCAAATAGAACTCCCACAATAAATGGTGAATCGTACTTTTTGTCTGTTGTGGATGATCATAATAGATATGCATGGATTTTCTTGATGAAAGCCAAATCAGAAGCCAATGATCTTTTGCAAAGTTTTTGTACCTTTGTTCAAACACAGTTTGATAAATGCATTAAGATCATTAGGTCCGATCATGGTGGTGAGTTTAACATGATTAGTTTTTATTGAAGGAAAGGTATTGTTTATAAAAAATCTTGTGTAAGAACTCTTGAATAAAATGGACTAATAGAAAGAAAACATCAACATATATTATTGTGTTCAACATGCAGCCTATTTGATTAACATGATTCCTACACCTCTTTTCAATGGTTAAACTCCACATTTTTCACTTTGTGCCACAGATCCTAGTTTTGAAACACTCAAAGTCTTTGGTTGTCTGTATTTTGTGTCCACTACTGCACAAGGTAGGGGAAAGTTTAAAAATAGAAGTGCAAAATCCATTTTATTCGGATATGAACAACACATTAAAGGATATAGGGTCATGGACATTCAGACCAGATCTATTTCAGTATCCAAAAATGTCAGTATCCATGAAGAAACTTTACTTTTTTGTACTGATCACTCTCTATTCACTACAGAAGATCTATGCTTGCTTGTACCTTTCATGGATACTATTGATAACATACAAGGTTATGTTTCAGATACTTCTACTAATCCTTCTGATAATGCTCAGGCAATACCAGTAGATACTGGCATCCGTGAAGCAACACAAAGGCTGAGTAGAAATAGACACCTACCTTCTTATCTACAATAAAATATATGTCCTAATAATCTAAGAAGGAAATCACCACACAATATTGAGTATGTCATGTCCTATACTAATATTTCTGCTAGTTATCAGGGATTCATTGCAAACATCCATGAAGATTTGGAACCAAACACTTTTGCAGATGTAGCTCAAGATCCAAGATGGCAAGATGCCATGAATCTAGAATTGCAAGCACTGGATAAGACCAATACTTGGACACTGGTTCCATTACCAAAAGAGGTCAAACCAATAGGATGCAAGTGGGTTTATAGAATCAAGAGGAAAGCAGATGGATCAGTAGAAAAATTTAAGGCCTGATTAGTGGCTAAAGGCTTCACTCAAACAGAAGGCATTGACTTTTTGGAAACTTTTTCACCAGTGGCAAAACAAACAACTATCAGATTGTTCATGGCACTGGCAGCACAAAAAGGATGGTATCTACATCAACTGGATGTAAATAATGCATTCCTACATGGGGATATTGATGAAGATGTTTACATGAGGGCACCTCCAGGATTACAGGCAAATGGCATGGTTTGCAAACTGAATAGGTCACTTTATGCTCTCAGGCAAGCTAGCGGACAATGAAATGCCAAATTAACACAAAAGTTACTAGATCATGGATATACACAATCCCATAATGATCACAGTTTGTTTACCAAAGGGTCAGGAAACACATTTATGGCACTTTTGGTTTATGTTGATGACATAATAGTTGGAAGTCTTGATATGGCACAGGTTCAATCCTTAATAGATCTTTTACATGAAGCCTTTACCATAAAAGATCTTGGAGAATTAAGATACTTTCTAGGATTTGAAGTAGCAAGATCTAAACAAAAGATAGTTATTAATCAAAGAAAGTTTTCTTAGATCTTCTAAAAGAGTTTGATTTCCTGGATTGCAAACCAATCATGACTCCTATTGACACCTCTCAGAATTTAACAGAAGTGCAAGCTCCTCCATTAGACTCCAACACTTATTACAGGAAATTAGTAGGCAAGCTGCTCTATCTTGCAAATACAAGACTAGATATTTCCTTCCATGTACAACAACTTAGCTAGTTTCTTGATCAACCAAATGAGGCACATTTAATAGCTACACTCAGGCCCCTCAGATTTCTCAAGTCTGCTCCAGGAAAATGTCTATTCTTTCCCAGTTCTGGCTTACTCCAACTTAAGGCATTCAGTGATGCTGATTGGCAGGTTGCAAGAAGACTAGAAGGTCTGTTACTGGATTCCTCATTTTTCTAGGGGATGCTCTAATCTCATGGAAATCAAAGAAACAACCAATTGTTACAAGGAGTTCCAGTGAAGAAGAATATAGAGCAATGGTTGTTACCACTTGTAATCTACAATGGATTCTGTATTTACTCAAAGATTTCCAATTTTCTTACAATGAAGAGGTTCCTTTGTATTGTGACAGTCAAAGTGCTTTAGATGTTGTGGAAAATCCAGTTTTCCATGAAAGAACAAAGCACATAGAAATTGATTGTCACTTTGTGAGGGAAAAGTATCAGGCTAAGGTCATCAAACCATTAACTATCAACAGAAAGGATCAGCCGGCTGATTTACTCACAAAACCAATGGACAAGACTACCTTTTTCAGATTGTTACAGGCATATCCATTGAAAGATGTTTATGAAGTTAAAGACACCACAACAGCAGCAAATTGAAGTCTGTTAGCAAGCTTCACTTGGTCTTTCTTACCCAAGTGTAGCTTGATGGGGGGTGTTGAAGTTAAAGACACCACAGCAGCAACAATAATAGATTAATAAAAAAATAAAATAAACAGGGTGGAAGAGTGATTTCTTTTACATACATAATATTTCCTTAGATTATCAGCGTGCCATACTCTTGGGATGGTTTGTGAGCTTCTGTGATTCTATAAGGCCCTTTCCAGTTCGGTTTCAATGCACCAACTGGCGCATCTTGACTGACTTCGCTCTTTCGAAGGACTAGGTCTCTAACCTAAAAATAAGAGTGCCGTACCTTGGAGTTGTAGTATTGAGAAAGTTTTTGCTTATACTTAGCCATTCTGATGGCGGAAACTTTTCTCATTTCCCCCAGGTCATCTTTATGTCCACATAGGTAGAGCTCGTTTGTTTCTTCGTTAAAAAACTCCATTCTTGGGAGTGGCACTCCTATCACAACCGGTATGACTGGTTCACACTCATATGTTAATGCAAAAAGGCATTTCTTTGGCCGATGCCGATGAAGTTGTTCGAAATGCCTATAAGATATTTGGCAATTGATTGACCTACCTCTGAACTTCATTTTCTAATATGGTCTTTAACCCCATTTTGACGATGTCTGAAATCTTCAGTAATGAATTTGGGTAGTCATGCTTCGTGGGGATAATTTGATTACTTTGACTAGTGGTTTTGTTAATGAATTATAGTTGAGCCAATGTGCATTGATTGCCTACATACTTAGAACATTTGAGATCAAGCCGTTAACGTAGTTCCGATTTTGAGGGTGATGACACATTATAGAGCTCCGATGTCGGAGTTAATACAATGTTGCATGTGATATGGAAAATGGTCATGATCATGGAGAAGTTTGTTGATCATGCCATAATGGATCGGGAATCATGAGACCATTATTGTGACAATTATCATAATGTGGTATTGTCTGCTAAATGACCCGATTGCCCAGTTCGAACACCTGAGGTCGATAGTGATGGCATGTCCCGAGCTAAGAGTTTTGAATCGATGTGAACATGTACCATATCGGTTGAACGAGCTGGGAGATGCTGCATGCTTGACTAAGTGCTCTTTTTCGTGGTTATTTGAAATGTAGGACATCTTATTGTGATGACCTCCTTTGGCCCATTTTGCTGAAAAGATCTGAAATAGCTCATTAAGTATCACTATGGTTACTAGCTGTTCTTACGGATTTTATCTTCAAATTAATCGTGCGAATTTCTGACACATAAAAAATACATAAATTTTCACAAATAATTGAAATCATTATATGAAACGCGAGTATCTATTATTCATTGACCATGGTTGCTATTTTGTTTTTTCGGAAACGAAAGGAAGGGAAGGAGGATCGAACCCTGGACCTCCTACTGAAGGCCAGGGTAAGCCCAGTGACTTACCACTAGGATGAGCTTAAGCCCTAGTGACTTACCCTAGTGACTTACCTCTAGGATCGAACCCTAGACCTCTTCTTATGGATTTTATCTCGCATTTTGTTCCCTAAATTTAATTTTGATGATATATGCTCCGGTGTCGGTAGGACTAGTTTCATCAATATTCTATATTAATTTTTTTGGACATATTATTCTATATTATTAAGTCTAACTATACGTGGATACCTTTATCGATGAATGATATGATTAATAAACGATAATCATCAAGACAAATAAATTACATGAGATTTCAAGACAATGGCGTGTCAAAGTTGAATTTTCTGTAATCTCTCCTAAAATGACAATTGTAAATTTGGTCGACAAGCTTCCGCACCATCACAAGATAATAATAATCTCTAGACGTTTTCCTCCTTTTCCATAAAAATATGACAAGTGTATAATATAACATACGTCTTTTTATTTCTTCTCGATGCTCAATTTTCTTCAATTCAATGCACTAGACGTCATTGTTCTTGGAAGTTCCCGGGGCCGGGAGGCACACCTATGACCTATCATGTAAAAACCTCGTATTTATCCTTTTAAAATATATTTGCAGCGTCCGAAAGTCCCGATAATTGAGGATTTTGGTAAATCAAGCTTTGTCCAACTTTCTTCTTGGAATTAAAGTTGTAAATTGAACCACATTCGTTTTTAAGTAGCATGCCGTTAATAACGGCGTAAAATCAATTTTTACGCCGATAATTATGGCGTAAAACCACTCTAAAACTTGATCTGCATATCCACTCATTATTGGCCTAACGAGACCCAATAATGGCGTAAAATGGCATTAACGATGGTAATAACAGCGTAAAAGTTTGAATTGACAAAGAATTGCTTATTGGCGTAACGAGACTCATTTTACGCTAATAATATTGGCGTAAAGTGCATTTTACGCTGCTATTACTGGCGTAAAATGTCCCTCGTTGAGCCAATAGGTGAAAACCTCCACCCGAAAGCGAGGTTCTTGTAAGTCTAGGTTGTTTTCGATTTCACTCTTCCTTCTCACCAGTTATAGCCTTCCTCATGCCTGCAAGAAATGAGGTCCTATAGGACAGCTCGTAGAGGATTTGTAAGTTCTCTTGTTCATCTCTCCACTCAGCAGCTTGGAAAAACCTCAGCCGGAAGTGAGGCATCCTGTAGATTATGTATTTTAGTGCTGTTTCGCCGGACTCGTCCGGTATCTCCATCACTCCTCCCGTCGTGACAGCGGTTGTGTCACCGCCGTACCTTAAACATCTATCGCACCGAAAAATTCAACAAAATCACACTAATATCCAAACAAACAAAACATCACCGTAACTTGGATAATGAATGACTATACTAATTTCCAATCTTATGTATATGTATCGTCACAAACGGATATGCACGTGTATGTGTGCAAATGTGTGTGTTTATTTGTGTGTATTATATATATATCATATATATATATATATATATATATATATATATATATATATATATATATATATTGTAACAACTTCGGATATCATAAGGGTTCGATTTCGTATGTGTTTGTTTGTGTCGGTATGTATATGTATACTATCACCAACAGATATCATAAGGGTTCGGATTTTGTGTGTGTTTGTTTGTGTCATGTCTATATATATATATATATATATATATATATATATATATATATATATATAGACATGACACAAACAAACACACACAAGGGTTCGGATTTCGTGTGTGTTTGTTTGTGTCTGGTTAAATATATACAGTCACAAACGGATATCATAAGGGTTCGGACTTTGTATGCGTTTGTTTGTGTCATGTATATTTATATGCACACTGTCATAATCACGACTTTTAATATTTATAATAGTCGTAACAACTTATATGAAAAGAGATACGACACAACATGAATGTTGCGGATATTGTGTGTGTTAGGATTGTGTAATGTCATCTCTATTTTCCTAGAAATTGTTGGGACTAATAATAGATATACGTAGAAGTTGTCATTATATTTATATGTATGTGTGTGTACAATTTCCCTATATATATATACATATATATATATATATATATATATATATATATATATATATATATATATATATATATATATATATATATATATATATATACACACCCCTGTACATACACACACACTTATCAATATATATATACACACATATGCATAAACAGGCCTATTTCAAAGTTGCAAATTACTTGTAGATATTGACGAGTGGTTAATGATTTTTTCTTAGGTGACAACATGTTGGGTATTTCGTTTATTTTGAATGGGAAGTGGAATCACAAATCTGGAAAGGAATGGTCTTATTCGAATGGAAGTGCATATATCACTTGCGTGAATAGGAATATTACATTTGACGAAATGAAGGAGAAAATTTACAAGAGAGCTTGCATTGATCCTCTTGGGTATAAAGTTGAACATTAAAGCCTTGTACATGACCGGTGGAACACACCAAACGCCTCATGTTGAGATTTCTGACGATGACTCATGGTACGGTTACATTTGTGAAAAATTAGCAAATATTCCCGTGAAACTATGTGTTGATGCCAAAAAAGTGGTTAGTTATGATCCTCCGAAAGATATGAATGAGACCATGATTGATTTAAATGAATGAACGATTGATTTAAATGAAGAAAACTACAGTGAAGATTTTCCCAGTAACGATGACAATCTTGTTCGTTGTGCTCAACCAGAGATTTTCTCAGCAAGGGTTCCTGAAATTTATCCTCTTGATAATGGAAGAGAACGATCGGATCATTTGCCAGATTACGGGGTTTCTGATACACCATATCCGTCTGATCATATACTCAGTGAGGTACCGAATACATCATTCACTGAACTACTATTTGGTAGCTCTTGTCAACATTTTAACGACGCTACAACAACTCCGACTATACCAGTTGTGAATACAAGACGTTGATTACGTGGTGGACACCAAATTTTGAATACAAGTCACAACGCTCCACCTACAACGAATAGTAGTGTTCCGACTATTCCAGTTCTACAAAGTTTTGGCCTAGGCGGTTCATTTTTAAACCACAGTGTTGCACACCATGTTGAATCCCGACACACATATGGCAGCAGCAGTCGTGACGGAGGGAGTGATTTAGGTGATTTTGGAGATAGTCTTCCGCTAATTGAAATACGGAAAGTTGTTCAAAACTAAAGATGAGGATGCGTGACATATTACGATATCACTCAATGATGAATATGTATCAGTTCAAACTCAAAAGGTCTGATAAGGATAAACTGTATTTGAAATGTAAGCGATCGAATAAATGTGAATGGAAGTTGAATGGTAGGAAGGTTGAGGGTGACGATGTCCAATATTTCAAGATAACGTAGTATGAGGCAAAACATACATGTGGACTGGAAAACATAACTAATCAGCATGCTCAAGCCACACCTTCTTTTATAGGCCGTTTGGTAAGGAACGACATTATTGAACTTAAGGGAAAATGGAAAGCAAAGAATGTCCAAGTTGCGGTGAATAAAGAATTCGGCTTATCCCTTAGTTATGACCAAGCTTATAGATGTATACAAGAGTCTTTACGTCTGATTGGTGGAACTCCAAAACAGTCTTACAGTAAGTTGGCTAGCTACTTTCACATGCTTAAGGAAGCAAATGCCGATACATTGACAGACATAGAAAGGGATAGCATGGGTAGGTTCAAGTATTGTTTTATGTCGTTGGGACCTAGTATTGTTGGATTCAAATTTTTTCGTCCTATACTATGCGTAGATGGTACTCATTTGAAGAATAAGTATGTGGGGACTTTATTAGTTGCTGTCGGAGTAGATGCGGGTGATCACTTGTTTCCATTGGCCGTTACGTAGCCGACGGTGAGAGCAATGATTCGTGGACATATTTCTTTAACCACTTGAAGAAGGAAAACGGAGAACGTGAGGATCTTGGAGATTTGTCATTTGTCTCCGATAGAAATCAGGCAATCAAGTCTTCCCTTGAAAGAGTGTTTCCAGATGCTTACAATGGATATTGCTACCACCACCTTGACATGAATGTCAATGACACTCACGGTAAGAAAAGATATTGTAAGGTGACATTGAAGAAAGCAGCTTACACTCGTTCAGAACGGGAATTCGAAATATTGTTTGAGGAGATTAAGCAGAAAGATGAGGAGGTTCATACTTATTTGGAGAATGTCGGAGTAAAATATTGGGCACGGGCACATTTTCCTGGAACGCGATACGCTATCATGACAAGCAACTATGCCGAGAGCTTCAACGCTGTACTTCTCGAGGCACGAAACATGAATATAACAAATATGCTTGAATTCATTAGGAAGACGTTAGCGGAGAGAGTTATCATATGGCTGTAGTAGTGTATTAGCACCAGAAGTTGAAACGAAGGTGATGGATACCGTTCATCGTAGAATAAACTTCATGCTTTATCCCATCGACGCCGTTGAGTTTCAGGTGTTGAACCTTGATAGCAACAGCAGAGTTAATCTCAATGAAAAGAAGTGCTATTGTGGAGAGTGGCAAGCACATAGGCTACCATGTGTACATGATGCTACAACAGTCGCAGAACGTCGTTTGAACATTTATGACGGTTGTCATCCTTATTTCAAAGCGGTGTGCTTCAAACGTATTTATGAAGGCCGCGTGTTTCCTGTTCCTGTTGAAGAACATTGGAAAATCCATATAATGTTCGAAAAGACTTTATTCATCCGCCTATTGAGAGGGATAATGTGTCGGGAGACCGGATACGGCATGGACGAAAATGAGGCCGACGTAGAATGAAGAGGATACGTTCAAACGGAGAACGTAAAGCTGCCAGGATTAGGAGGATACTTTCGGTAGGCCGGCGTATCAAAAAATGTTCAACTTGTGGTCTTCTTGGACACAGAAAAGACAAATGTCCTACACCACATCATTTGGTTGGCCAACTCAATGTATAGTATAATTTAGATTGTTAACTTGATGTATGAAAAGACTAACGACTTTTGCTTTGTCTTTTTGAGAACAATGGTCTGTAATCGTTTATGTTTCGCTCAACTTTTTGAGTGCTTACATGGCTATTTAGAATTCTCACTTGGCAATTGGAATGTTTGCATGGATATTTAGAATACTCACTTGGGTACAGTGACATTTAGTACACAATATAATCATCTCTCAATTAATAGCGTGTCCTTTCATAGTACTTCCGGAGGGAGGCAAAGCAATAGCAGCAACAGTGTGTCCTTCTTATTAAACAAATAAATAAAAGCAACTCAACTCAAGAGTCTTTGCTCTAGAAACCTTAAATAGTGAAGGCATGTATTAGTTCAAATTCTGTCTGCACATGCATCCCATTTAAAGTTGAAGAGAATTTCTATTCTCGGCCGGATAAATGGACAGTAAATTGCCTGTTGTGGGTCGTTTCTTTAAAGTTCTTATGCCTGGATTTGAAAAGGAATTGGTAAGTAACTACTTTTGATGTATGAAAAGACTAACGACTTTTGCTTTGTCTTTTCGAGAACAATGGTCTGTAATCGTTTATGTTTTGCTCAACTTTTTGAGTGTTTACACTGCTATTTAGAATTCTCACTTGGCAATTGGAATGCTTGCATGGCTATTTAGAATTCTCACTTGGGTCCTTTTTGAGTGCTCATAACTTTATCCTCAAAAAAAACTTTATGATAGAATATTTTTTGTTATTGCTACTAAAAAAATATATTTGCGTTAATCTTTCTCTCTTATCAGAGCTTTTTAATTAGTGGAGAAAATACACAGCGATAGAGACATTTTCCTTTAAAGGTAAGTAGCACAAGAACACAAAACAGTATGATTACTGATCAAGAGCAAAGTCTGAGAAAATCCATAGAGAAAGATGAGAGATTTTGAGAGTGAAAATGGGAGTTCCATCATTCTACAGGTGGTTAGTCAACAAGTATCCAACTGGGCTTACAAACTTAAAAGAAAGAGTAATGAAATAATTAGAAACAACAAATCGAAAAATTGTACAGTAATACAAGTAATTTCTTTTTACTGCTTTCGTTTCATTTTGTTAAATCGGGTCCGTTTCATACACTAGAGACTAGTCACAACTAGCATTTGCCATACTTCTTGATTTGGAGGTTCCTGATTTCTTTCTTTGCAAATCAATGTGATAGTCCTCTCTACTAGAGATGGAAGAACCATATCATGTGATCGTCGAAGATCATCCATTACAATTGCGAGAAGAAAGAAAGAAAAAAATAAGAAATCATACAACAAAAATCTACAAATTTAACACAGTAAGTGTATTAATGGTGGAATACAATCAATACATCCTCCTTCTCCTCACATGTGATTAGGACACCACCAGCTACAGACTAGCGACAAAATACTTAAATAAGCCTAAGGGTGCTCATTAAAGATGATAGGGGAGGATTCCGAAGAAATGTCATCCGTGTCATACTCGGGCGAATTTGGTTCATTCCATTCCGGATGAGGGGAAATCGGTTCAGACATTGTGATTAAGACGAAGTAAAACAGAGGGTTATAGAGGTAGTGTAAAAGCTCATGGTATATATAGAGTTGTCAAGTGTGTAAAAGTGCAAGCCGTGACAAATTTGTATAGTATGAAGTACAATTACTCCAGACAATATTATCGACGTAAGAGGCCATTTGACAACAATATTATCATCGTAAAATCAGGAACGACTGATGACAAGACTTGACACTGTACCCAGTTGACGTATGGGACGCGCCGATAGCGACCACACATGGCAGGGAATCTCATTTGACGACAATATTATCATCGTAAGAGGCCATTTGATGACAATATTATCGTCGTAAAATCATGCACGATTGATGACAATTCTTGACACTGTACCCACTTGACGTGTGGGACTCGCCGATAGCGACCACACATGGCAGGGAATCTCAGTTCACGACAATATTGGAGGTTTTCCGGGTAGCATATCGGGAGGATTCGAGACGAGAATTTCCTTCCACCGGGAGTTGCTTGGATCACACGTACGGAAGATCGTGGTGCTCTTCATACTTTCTTTCGTTCTTTCTATTACGGTTCTTCTACTTGGATTTTGAGATCCAAGAGGTATGTTCTACACCCCCCCTTGTAGATTAGATCTAGTTATTTTATTACGTGTAATTTATAGATCTAGATCTTTAAATCGCTTCCGTTGCGGATGATATTACTAACAGTGGTATCAGTCGCCAAGGTGATCTATATTTATACGTATAAAATATTAGATTTAGGAGTGGTAAACATGTAGATTTTATTTGTCCCAATTTTTTTTATATGGGCCGAATGCATATTTATTTTTTTATGTTGTGATTGTTGTGGTTGAAGAGATGGATTGTGGTTGGTACTGTTTACTCGTTAGATCTATTTTGTAGCTCCTTTGTTTAGTAACAATTGAGCATAGGAATTGTATTTTTTTTTTTTTGTCAATTTTCGAAAATTCCATGTAATAGTAGCATCTTTTATTGTAATTTTGTAAATCCGGGCTCGAAAAGATGAAGATCTTGCTGGAAAAATTGAAGATTAAGGCGAAACCCAAGGTATGAATGAGGAGAAACAGCTAAAAACCTGATTTTAATTAAAAATCTGCGCTACAGGACTTTCTGCGACGCTGAAAAGCGTCGCTATAAGTCTGTTTGTTAGAAACTAGCTTGCGGGCTAGGGTTTAAAAATTGCGGCTGTGTGACAATTTTTTTTGTAACCTAATTTTTTTTAAAAGGCTTCTGTTTGGCAGCAAATAAAAAAAAATATATTCTGGGAAATATTTTTTTTGTAACAGCCGAAAGAAACAAAAAACGGAATGCATGCGGTTTTTCTCCAAAAATTTTGGCCTATGGTGGGTGGACAAATTACGGAGGTAATTCTCGATTGTTTAAATAATGGCAGAGACATCTCAAATATAAATAAAACTTACATTTCGCTGATCCCAAAAGTGAAAGAGGCAAAAGAAATGACTGATTTTCGACCGATTAGCTTATGCAATTCTACTTACAAGCTTTTATCCCGAACGCTTGTAAACCGGTTGAAAGTGGTAATGAACTCTATTATATCACCAGAACAGTCGGCGTTTGTAAAAGGCAGGTTAATCACAGATAACATCATAGCAGCCTTCGAATCTTTTCACTCGATGAAGCTTGGTAAAAGCGGGTGCAATAATCATATGGCCTTAAAATTAGATATGGCCAAAGCTTTTGATCGCGTCGAGTGGGGCTTTCTTCGTCGCATACTCGAAGCTATGAATTTTCCTCCTTCTATAGTCGCTGTGATTATGGTATGTATCTCCTCACCATCATATCAGGTCCTTATAAACGGGAACCCATCCCCCTCTCTTCGGCCTACACGAGGTATCCGGCAAGGCGATCTTTCCTCTTCATAATATGTGCAGAAGGCCTATCGGCAATGATTAGGAGAGCTTCTTCGATTCATTCATTTCGTGGAATAACATTTGGGAAGCAGAATCCTTTTGAGTTAACACACTTATTCTTCGCGGACGACAGTTTGGTATTTGCTGAAGCAACCCCAGAATCATGCCACTTAATAAATTCTATTTTGGAGGAATATGAAGCATTGTCAGGGCAAAAAATTAATCTTCGCAAGTCTTCTGTTTTCTTTAGTAAGCGAGTTAGCCAAGCAAAAAGAGAAGACCTCTCTTCTTTGCTCAACATCCCAATAAGCAATGGAAGAGGGAAATATTTGGGGCTCCCATTTGTAATTGGAAGATCCAAAATGAAGATTTTTGCCTACATAAAGGAGAGAGTCTAGAAAAAGCTTCAAGGTTGGAAAGGAAAATTCTTATCGCCGGCTGGTAAAGAGATCCTCATAAAATCTATTATACAGGCTCTTCCTCAGTATGTTATGCAGTGTTTCTTACTGCCAAAGGCTCTCATTGAAGATCTAGAAAGATTAACCCGAAAGTTCTTCTGGGGAACTTCGGAAGGCCATGATCGAATACATTGGAAGTCATGGAGCACCTGTTGTCAAAAAAAGGGCGAGGGAGGGCTAGGCTTCCGTGATCTTGAGTGCTTCAACCTTGCTTTATTGGCAAAGCAAGCATGGAGAATTTTGAATGACCCCTCATCATTATCGGCGAATGTCTTAAAAGCAAAATATTTCAGCTCAAAGGAATTTATTTCAGCCTCTCTCACTAGCTCCCCATCAGCAATTTGGAGGAGTATCATTCGTGGTAAAGAGCTTCTTTCTCATGGTCTCCGGTGGAAGGTTGGAAAGGGGGATAATATAGATATTGAGGATGACCCATGGCTGCCAGCTGAGCCAACTTTTCATGCCCATGCAAATTTGAACGTCCTTCCATGTAGGAAAGTAAGTTGTTTGATAAACTCTTTCACTCGGCAGTGGAGAGTTGACTTGGTTCAAGAAGCTTTCAACCCTTTTGAAGCCCAGAAAATACTGTCGATACCATTATCGCCTAACGCCAAAGAAGACAGGTTTTTCTGGCATTTTCTGAAAATGGATGCTACTCTGTTAAAGCAGGATATTCTCTAGCCTATGAATTGAAGACGAAATCGATCTCCAACAAGCCCTCTCCTTCGGCAAAGCGTATGAACCCATGGACGCATCTTTGGAGAATCCGAGTGCAACCAAGAATTCTGCATTTCCTTTGGAAAGTTTTTCAAAATGCCTTACCCACCAATCTAGCCCTCCGAACTAGAGGAGTAGGTGATGGATTATGCCCGGTCTGTTACCGAACAGATGAAACAATATGGCATTGTCTCTTTGAATGCGAAATCCCGAGGTCGATTTGGTCACAATATCACAAGGGTGAACACCTTAGGAAGCTGAAAACTAATTCAATGCTTCAAGTGCTTGAGGAGCTGATTCGTACAAAAGATGAGAGTGAAATTGCTCATGTGGCTAACTTATTGTGGCATATCTGGAAAGCTAGAAATGATTGGGTCTTTAATAAGAAACATGTCCATGTAGGTATGACTATTACACACTCTTTGGCCGAAGCTGAAACTTATTTAATTGCCAACTCAAAGGCTCGGGGGTCTGCTTCAAATCAATTCCCTGAGGTAAAATGGAAGCCGCCACCTATGGAAACTTTGAAATTTAATGTTGACGCGGCTTTTGGAGAGAACGTCACATCTATTGGTGGACTCCTTCGTAACTGCCGGGGGGCCATTTTGCGTAGTTTCTCCAAAAAACTAGAAGGGAAATATGACGTTCCAGTTGGAGAGGCCTTGGCAGTTTATAACGCTTTGGTGTTCGCTCTTTCTTGGGGTTTTTTCAATGTATCGTTCGAAGGAGACTGCCAATCTATTCATCGTCGTCTAACCGGCCAAGTGGAAGATTTATCCCAGGTGGGAAGTATCATCGAGGATTGTAAAGCTCTCCTCCCAGCGTTTATCACAGTTTCATTTTCCTTCATAAAACGTCAAGGAAATATTCCTGCGCATTTACTAGCTAGAGAAAGTCTTCATCTTGTTGGATGTATGGAATGGGGCACTTCCCCCCCCTTCTCATGTATTACTTGCTTGTATCGCGGATGTTGATTAATAAAATTGCTTTTGCCCCTCAAAAAAAAAAAAAAGAAAGAAACAAAAAAAAAATTATTTTTTTACAGCCGCATGTAATAACAAAAAAAAAAACGTTTTGCTTAATTATAATAAATTGGTTTTATTTAATTAAAAGTCTTTCTCCTCTCGGGTGTTCGTGGTTCGTGATCCGGCGGTTCGAGTTCAAGATTCGAAGATCGAAGACATGAAGACAACAAGATTGTAATTTATTTTTTTCCTAGGATAGATTAGATACGGGGTACCAACAATTCATCTCGGTGTTTAAATTTTCCGCAATTTATTTTTTATGTGTTTGATCATAAAATAGATATAAAATCGGAATTGCCATGACATGCATCATATCATAAATCCACTCCATGCATACATGTAGAATTTTAATTTTGGTAATTAAAATAGGCATGTATACAAACTCGTGTAATTAGTTGAAATTTAATTAATACGTGGTAATTAATTAATTTAGTAACTAATTAAAGATCCGAGGACGGGTTATGAAATCGTTAAACCTTTTCGGTGTGTGTTCTCGGTGAACCGCCTTAAAAGCACAAACGAGATCACGTTTTCGATTCGTAGTGTCTACGAGATTGAATGATGGTAAAAGAACAATAAATCTTGGATAAAAACGGTTCGCCTATAGGTTGGGTGGTCAACTGAGCTTCGCTCGACCGACTGAACCCTCTTAGTGTGATGTATGCACGGGGGTCCGGCAAGACTAAGCTACACCGGCGAGCGGAGGGGTGATTCCTTCTTATCTCAATGGGGCTCTCTTGACCCGACTTCGTCCGACTGTCACATATGTTCCAATGAATAGGACGGGTAGGCTTGCCTACGTTGCCGACACCATTCGGAATCCTTGATTTGATGTGCTTTTATGTTAACATCAAAAAGACGTGGTTAGTTAACCCACCACCACTTCCAAAATATTGAGTGGGAGCGGGGGAGGCGACAGCCAACCCCACGGCCTCTACTATAGATACAAGTAAGTGAGAGAAGGGTGACGCATCGCGGCGCTTTGATTTCGTCCCCCTACGGATGGTGTTCACCCCTATCAACATTCATGGCTTGGTCTCCGAAAGGATAGGATTTCCGGGTACTTGTCGGGTAACTGACCTATCCTACGACGACACACTCGGGGCGTACCTAAGAGATCCGATATAGTAGGTCACACTCATAAAGGATATTCTTGATAATATCTAGGCTAAAAAAGGAAGGTAGTCAATGAATAAAGAGATGTTTGATTCTCGTGGGATGTTTGATTATCACAAGTTATTCATTGATGAGATTGTCTCGATTTAACCGTCATCTCTTTGACCTACCCTACTGCGGCACTGAGATGCGAGGTTAAAACCTTAGAATGGTAGAGTAGACTTAATTTTAGTTTACAATTCCTAAAATAAAATTATATAGTAGTGTTAAACTTGAATTAATATATGTCATTTTATTTTCAGCAAAAATGTCTGCTCAAATTTCTGCTTTACCGTCTGAAAAATTATCGGGAAACAACTTTAAGAAATGGAAGAGTAATCTAAACGTGGTACTCACATATGAGAATGTGCAACATGTACTCACTTCTGAATGCCCTACGGTGGCGATCCAAAAACCCGGAAAAGCTGAGATCGAACAGCGTAATCACTGGATCGAGGCAGATAACCGGGCTCGTGGGATCATCCTGGCGGCAGTGTCGGAGGTTATTAGGACCCAGATTGAAGAGTTTGAGACTGCAGGAGAAATCATGCGGAAACTTACTTCGATGTTTGGATCACCTAGCAACCAAGCAAGACACGATGCCATAAGGATGGCTGTTAACACGAAATTGAAGAAAGGTCAAGCAGTGAATGGTCATGTTTTGAATATGATCAGTTACTTCAATGTATTCATGGATCGATGTTCGATGAAGCAACTCAAGTGTCGATGATTTTGGAATCATTGACTCCTGAGTTTATCCCGTTCAAAACTCAGTATCTGATGGGAAAACATGAGTTGACCATGACACAGATGCTTAATGAACTGACTATCTACGAGGGCCTTATATCGAAAGATAAGGTCCAAGTAGGGGATAAGAAAGCTGAAGCCAATATGGCCGAAGCTAAGCCATCAAACAAGCCTAAGGCCAAACCAAAGAAGAAGGGTAGTGTTGCACCTTGCCCAAGCCAATGAAGAAAAAGAAAGCCAAGAAAGTCGACGAGGCCAAGCCCAAGGGCAAATGCTTTTACTGTAAGGAGGTAGGACATTGGAAATGCCATTGTCCGGAATATCTTCGTGATGTAAAGGATGACAAAGTCAAGGCTGTCACTGGAAAAGATAAGAAAGGTAATTTGGAATTACTATTCTTGGAATCTTTTAATGTAGCTAAAGATGTGTCCACTTGGATACTTGATACTGGAGCTACTAACCATGTATGTTCTTCATTGCAGATTCTTAGTTCGTACGAAGAGCTGGAAGAGGGTTCTCAAGTGATGCGAGTAGGCACTGGGGCGCTCATTTCGGCTAAAGTAGTGGGAGCTGTGGACTTGCATTTTAATAATAGAATTTTACATTTAGAAAATGTTTATTTTATTCCGAATTTCAGGAGAAATTTAATTTCTCATTCTGCCTTAGTTGAACAATCATTTTCTGTTTCAAATTTGAATGGTGAATTTGTTATTTCGAAGAATGGCTTGAATTGTGTTCAACTACGAATGAAAATGGTTTATATTTTGTAAGACCACATAAAGCTCCCCTACTTAATACTGAAATGTTTAAAACTGCTCATCAAAGATCTGCTAAAAGGCAGAAAGTTTCTCAAGTAAAAGAAGATAAAATATACTTGTGGCATCTGAGGCTTGGCCATATTTCCTTGGAAAGACTCAAAAGACTAGAAAAGGTTCATGCCTTAGGTGAGTCATCTGTTGACACACTGCCTGTCTGCGAGTGTTTCCTGGAGGGAAAATGACCAAGCGTCCCTTCTCATCAAAGGGTAATAGGGCCACAGGAACTCTAGACTTAGTGCATTCAGACCTTTGTGGTCCGATGAACGTACAAGCTAGAGGCGGATACGAGTACTTTGTGACTTTCATTGATGACTACTCGAGATTCGGTTATGTTTATCTGCTGCATAGAAAGTCCGAGGATTTTGGTAAGTTCAAGGAATTCCAAGCAGAAGCCGAAAGGCAACTAGGCAAGTCATTGAAATGCCTTCGCTCGGATCGTGGAGGTGGGTATTTAGATACTGAGTTCATTGACTACTTGGCTGAAAAAGGAATTTGTTTCCAACGTTCAGCGCCTAGGACACCTCAGCAAAATGGAGTTGCTGAGAGGAGAAACAGGACATTGATTAACATGGTTAGATCAATGATGAGCTACACCTCACTACCTATATCCTTTTAGGGTTATGCTTTAGAAGTAGCAGTCTACATTTTGAATGCAGTACCGTCAAAGTCTGTCGAAAAGACACCTGTAGAGATGTGGTCCGGACATCGCGAAAGCTTTCGTCACTTCCGCATATGGGGTTGTCCTGCACATGTGCTGATGGACAAGACTACCAAGCTACAATCGCGTACGAAAGTATGTTTGTTTGTAGGCTATCCAAAAGGTACACGTGGTGGTCTATTTTACGATCTAGAAGATAGCAAAGTGCTAGTCTCGACTAACGCTACGTTTTTGGAGGAAAGTTATATGAAAGACCACAGACCTCGAAGTAAAATTTTACTAGAGGAATTACTCTCCGATGACGTCAGGCCTATTATGGCTGCTGATGTTCCTGTAAACAACACTACTAATACAACAGTCACTTACGACATTCCTGTTCCACCTAGACGTACTGTGAGAGTGGTTCGGCCACCGGCTCGGTACGGCATGGATTTAGAGACGAACGTAGTCGCCTTTGATGGGGTGGAAGATGATCCTCCTACCTATAAGAAGGCCATATTGGATCACGATAAGGATAAATGGATTGACGCAATGAATCAAGAGATGGAGTCTATGTACTCTAACTCAGTCTGGAAACTTGTAGAACTTCCTCAGGGTGAAAGGCCCATTGGATGTAAATGGCTCTACAAGCGAAAGAGAGGAGTAGATGGGAAGGTCGAAACCTTCAAAGCATGGCTGGTAGCCAAAGGTTACACACATCGAGAGGGTATAGACTACGAAGAAACCTTCTCACCTATGGCCATGATGAAAACCATCCGCATCCTCCTTTCGATTGCTGCATGTCTGGATTATGAAATCTGGCAAATGGATGTTAAGACTGCGTTTCTTAACGGCTTTCTTGACGAGGAAATCTATATGCAGCAACCGAAGGATTCATTGAAGAAGGTCGAGAGCACATGGTGTGCAAGTTGCTCGAGATCCATTTATGGGTTGAAGCAAGCATCTCGTTCCTCGGTATCATAGATTCGATCACACGATCAAGTCTTATGATTTCGAACAACACTTTGCTTTGAATCTTGTGTGTACAAGAAGGTTATCAAAGATAGTGTTCTATTTCTAGTGTTGTACGTTGATGACATACTCCTAATTGGCAACGATAAGGGGATGATGTCCGACGTGAAAAGTTGGTTGACCACGCAATTCCAAATGAAGGATTTGGGAGAAGGGAGTTATGTTCTAGGGATCCAAATTATAAGGGATCGCAAGAACATGATGTTAGCTCTGTCCCAAGCAACTTATATAGATAAGGTGCTGGCAGGCTTCAGTATGGAGAACGCAAAGAAGGGTTTTCTACCAACCCGTCACGGCGTTTACCTCTCTAAGACTCAGGGGCCTCAAACTCCTAAAGAGATTGAAGCTATGAGAAGAGTGCCATATGCCTCGGCTGTTGGTAGTCTTATGTATGCTATGAGGTGTACGAGACCTGATATTTGTTACGGCGTTGGATTAGTCAGCCGTTTTCAGTCAAATCCAGGGCAACCGCACTGGACAGTAGTAAAGAATCTCATCAAATATTTGAAGAGAACCAGAAATTATATGCTCGTCTATTCGAGTGGGAGTTTTGAGTTAGCGGGGTACACCAATTCTGATTTTCAGTCAGACAGAGATGATTCTAAATCAACCTCTGGTTCGGTGTTTACGCTTGGTGGCGGTGCAATAGAATGGAGAAGCCAAAAGCAATCCAAAGACAAACCGATTCAACAATGGAAGCTGAGTTCATAGCGGCCTCCGAGGCAGCTAAAGAAGCAGTTTGGTTAAGAAAGTTCATCAGCGGATTAGGCGTTGTCCCGAATGCTGAAGATCCTATTACTCTTTATTGTGATAACAATGGGGCCATTGCCAACTCTAGAGAACCTCAAAAGCACAGTAAGTCGAAGAGAGGAAATACTGGGTGATCAACAATTTTGTCGATAGAGGGGACGTTTCCGTCCGAAGAATCGCCTCCGCCGATAATCCTGCTGATCCATTTACCAAGACACTGTCGATTGAAGCTTTTAGTCGACACTTGGAGACTATAGGTATTAGAGACATGTCTCATTTGCTTTAGAGCAAGTGGGAGTGATAGTTTGCTGTATTTTAAATAATAGGGTGTGCTCTAAAACAATTAATCACATGCTTTCGTGCAAGTGGGAGATTGTTAGGTGTAATGCCCGAAAGACAATTTTGTAATTGTTTTATTTAATAAATGAAATGATATTATTATTCATATTTATTATTCTCATATTCACCGATGTGACAATAGTATTTACACTACGTAAAACCCTAAAGTATATCGTTTATGTAATCACTTAACTCGGTGTATGGGATATACACGGGAGGATTGAGTTAGTGAAGATGTACTTAAAATACAATTAGCCCGTAGTGAAGTTAATCGAGAGTATCGGGTCTCTCCTTTAACGTGCTATTAATGCGCCCGTAACACAATAGGTGTGATTGTCTTATCCGGACTTTCGGTTGAGAGAACCTAGTGGGGCATTTATATATGATAGATATATCATATAAAATGGACCGATTTGATTAGAGTTCACGATATAATTCCGTAATCGAGAAGTCTTATCGAATCAATCGATGATCATATTTATGGATATATCTTAATCCCGAGGTGATCACAATCAACTCGCTTGAATCGGTATGAGGTTTGACTTGACGGTTAAGGATTACACCGAGTCCGTGATCCGAATTACCCCATCTTGGCATTGTACCGGATTGAGTGAGTAGTCCGTGTTATCACGATACGGAATCCATTCCTTCCATTTATGGAAGTAGATAGACACGATTCCCTTATTTGTTAATCCTAGAAACCGATCGATCGTACGAGTTCATATTACACCGATTAGCTACCGGTGAGTTGTATGAATTAATTGATCACTAGGGGTTAATGGTAAATAAGGATAAGAGGTTCTAAAAAGGGTTAACGGTAACTTCCCGATTTAGAATGAACAATCTATGGAGGATTAATCCATATGTAATGATTATATCAATGGACGCTTATTATCATTCTCGTGAGGAGATAAATATAATATTATAATCGGAGGAGTGCAGTCACGAGATTATGGTGGCATATTCCTGTGATTGATTTATCGAATATAATTATTCTGTTCGTAAGATAATTATTTATTTGATTTATCGGAGCCGCTGATTATTAGTCCATGGTCCCGACGTGCCTCCAATATAGCATAGCTATTCTCGGATGTCGAATCCTAATAATATTAATTTAGTTTTTATTAGAATTTAATTAAAACGATATGTGAATTAATTGTTTAGTGGACTATTAAATTAGTTGAGCTAAATAATTAAATATGTGAAAAATGCATTTTTCATAATCTTGGCAAATTTAGTGTTATAGCCGAAAATTAATATTGACTAGGTCAATAAATAATTTTCGGCCTCCACATGTTTTAGGAAAGAAGAAATTAGTTTTCTTGTGAATTAATAAGACATGTGCATAAAATATTTATTTTATAAATATTTATGGTAAGAAATAAAGATAAATATTATTCTAGAATATTATGGGATTATCTTTTATTTATTGGATTTATTTATTTGCATAATAAAATCCTTGGAGGACAAGGATTACTCTCCTATATAAAGAGAGTTCTCCCAAGCCTAAAACACTAGACATAAAATTCGACATTCACCTCTTAGAGAGGAGAAGTAAAATTTCGTCCAAGGGGAGATTAAGGGGAAAATCTTGGAGGTTTTCCGGGTAGCATATCGGGAGGATTCGAGACGAGAATTTCCTTCCACCGGGAGTTGCTTGGATCACACGTACGGAAGATCGTGGTGCTCTTCATACTTTCTTTCGTTCTTTCTATTGCGGTTCTTCTACTTGGATTTTGAGATCCAAGAGGTATGTTCTACACCCCCCTTGTAGATTAGATCTATTTATTTTATTACGTGTAATTTATAGATCTAGATCCTTAAATCGCTTCCGTTGCGGATGATATTACTAACAATCGTCGTAAGAGGCCATTTGACGACAATATTATCGTCGTAAAATCATGCACGACTGATGACAAAACTTGACACTGTACCCATGTGTCATGCCTACGGTCATAAATCACCACCACTTGACGTATAGGACCCGCCGATAGCGACAACACATGGCAGGGAATCTCATTTGACGACAATATTATCGTCGTAAAATCCCTAGACCCCATATTCAGTCCCGCCCCATTCTCCTTATATATAGTATGAGACATCCCAAATATTCATGCAAGAATGAACAATTAAAAGAACTTCAGGTATTAAACAACCTGATGTTTTTAAATTCTAATTCAAATTTTGATTACTCTTTCATTTGTAATCTACAGTGAAGCAAATGGATATTGATCGTTTCTTTAAAATTCTTGGTGGCGGTTTCGCAACAAGTTTGGTATGTCATTATTAATTAACTTACATTTATATCACTTATATTATGATTGAACAAACGTGATATGTTTCTTTTTTCATAGACACTACCTCCAGCATACGTTAATAAATTGAACGACACGCTTAGGAACCTAAATAGGGCCGTTCTCAAAAGCCGATTAGGGACATGGGAAGTGAGGGTTGGAGCCGCAGACAATAGAATTATTTGTTTCTTTGGGGAAGGTTGGGAGGAGTATGTGGCCGCTCATGACTTGAATGAGAGAGAGTTTATAGTGTTTGAAGACAGGGGGGATTTCACTTTCGACGCTATTGTGCTGGATCACACTTCTTGTGAGAAGACTTTTTCTGAGTCTGAGAGTGAAGAAGAAGATGCAGATGATGATGCAGGTGTAGGTAACCAAAATCCCCATTTTCAGATGATGCTGGCAAACTGGCATTTTCACATGGTTATATGGTGAGATATGTTAAAATCTTTTTAGTTGTTTTCTTGTTTTATTTTTTTTCTCATTGCACTTTCTAATAGTATTTAAATATGTTTGTGATTTGTAGAATATTCCAATGCCATTTGCTAGAACAAACGACATGTTGCGAAACAAGACCGTGGAACTGCGAATTGCCACAGGGGAATCATGGCCTGCTAGAATTGTAGCTTCTGTCGCAAACTATCAGCAAGTTTGTTTAAGCGGGTTGAATGATTTCATTACGGACTATGACCTAAATGTTGGAGATGAATGCAGCTTTGAAGTCGTTGATCAACCTAGAGAAAATCACGTCGTGTTTAATGTGGTGATTACTAAAAATTGAAGAGCATTTATTTAGGCGTCATCCTATCGTATTTAATGATCACCCTTGGTTTATTTAAGCGTCATCTTATTGTTATATCAATGTATCATTACTCTTTATTTTTATGTTTGTAAGCCCCGTATGTAAGCCAATGTATCATTACTTTTTATTTTTATGTTTGTAAGCCCCGTATGCTTTTACTACTTATCATTTCCTATCGACTATTTTTGGTTCGACGGTTACACAACAACTGTTCGTTTTACAGAGGTAGTGTAATACAAGACAAACTTGGTTTTTTAAAGTTGTAAACATCAAAGTATATAAGACAACATCAAATTAGTAGACAATGTTACTTAAATAAACCCTTAACCGGATTATTGAAGATGACATCGACCGATTGCCAAGCAATGTCATATTGAACTCATCTATGTTCGCTTCATTCATCATTAAAATTTTCGTAGGTGATAACGTCATCATGACCGTACGTAACGTCATCATCATATTCCGGCACCCGGGGTGACCTCACGCACATAGCTGTGATCAGATATGGGAAAAATATATATCCATCGCCTGTATTTCCCATTTCTATCTGATGAATCCTAGACAGAATATACTCTCCGACGTCGTAGTAAGAAGTAATAGATGCGTACGCAAGCGCGTAGAAATCAAATGTCGATGCCGTGTAGTTGACAGTACCATACATATTGCTGGCATGAAATGTAATCAGAAAAGGAAGGAATGAACCATACCAGGACCATGGTGAAGGGTGATGGGAGTCAACTTTACGTGACTCCGGTGCATTGTTTACCCCCGTTTACCATATTTTCAGCACATTTTTGCGGTGATTTAGACCGTTTTCGGGGTGATATCGTGAGCTCATGGCACGGGGAATGGATCCGTTACTTTGATGGATTATTACCCCTTTTTGTTGATATTAACCCCATTCCCGAGCACTTTTACCCTCCGGAATTGTTTGGATGTTGTTGGTCATGTATGATGTTATAGGGTATCGGTGTCTCGAGGGCCCGGAAGGCGATGATTTGTGGCAAAAGGCATGATCGAGGCAAGAGGAGAGATCAAAAGGAAGAAAAGTGAAGTTTTGGGGCAACAGGGGTTCAAACGCACGTTTGAACCCCCCAAACGTGCGTTCAAAGGACCACAAGTTGATACAGAGTTCAAGCCTTCCAAACGCACGTTTGAAACCACCTCAAACGCGCATTTCAAAACTCTCCAAACGCGCGTTTGACTTCCTAAACATGCGTTTCAAGTCCACCAAACGCGCGTTTGACCATCCTAAACGCGCGTTCCAGATGAAGAACAGTCAAGACCCTGCCCAGAAATGAAGCTAAACGCACGTTTGCCCTAAGCTAAACGTGCGTTTGAAGATGATGAACGCCAGTCTCAGCATCCTAAACGTGCGTTTGAAGTCGATTTCTGCAGATTTTTCCCCCACCTATAAATACCCCCCTTAGACTATTTCTTGGAAGATATACATTCTCTTAGCAAAACTCTACCCATTTCTTAGCTCGATTTTTGTAATAGCTTAGAATACTTTCTCTTAGCTTACATCAACATAATATTAGCTTAATCTTTCTATTTCTTAGCTTAGATTTCCATTCCAAACACTAAGAGACCACCTTTTAATTACTTCTATATTTTGTACTTTTTGGATCTAATCTCGAATTTCTGCAAATTAATGGTAAATTTCTCCTTTCTTTTACTTGTTATGGCTTTCATTTACGGCTTTGTGTATGTTTTAACTAGTATAATGAGTAGCTAAACCCTTTTCATAGTCGAATCATGTGAAATTTAGTGAAATCACCCTTTGGGTGATGAAATTGGGAGTGGGTAGTGCTTTTTATTGTTGTATCTTGCATGTTTCACGTCTTAGAACTTGTTATAACAGATTTGGGCTAGATTGATCACCTAGGTCAAAATCACACACATCACTCTTGAGATTTGTTCAGATAGTGGGGGTGTGGGATAAAGGGTTCTAAGATCACGGCGTAGACTCGGCTTAGTTGTTAAGCCCGAGCCCAAAGTGAGGTTACTCGTTTTAACGTTTAAGCGGCTCTAGTGCATAACATGTCTTGTTAGTGAATCTTCTTTAGGGAAGGGTAGTTAACATGGCCTAAGGTGTTAAGAGAGAGTTGTTCAGACCTTAGCACCAGAATTAGGAGTTTGCACCTGTGAAATTGAATGCAAGAGTTCGTTCGTTTAATGTACACTCCCGGTTTTGTCATTCCTTGGGGTGAAACTAGCTATTTTGATCATGGTTCGGCTATGTCACTTAATCTATCTTTAAAACCTAGTAGTTTAATCCTCTTTCTTTCTTTCTTATCTTTAAAATCGTTAATAGGAATCATTTTAGTGTCATTGTAGTTACAAATACTTTAAAAGATTGCTCACCTAGACTAAGTAATACGTTCACTTTGGTACTTGCAAACACTTTTCCCTCGGGTTCGACCTCGTACTCCTGTAGCTATTCTAGCAATCGACCCGGTACACTGCCGGTTAGAGAGTTAGTTTGCCCACGGTTTTGAGTCCTTATAAATTGTTTTTGAAGGGTGAATTTAGCCTCGATCAAAGGGCGGGATGGACGCCGAGGCCTCACACGTTCCCACAGATGGGTCTCCCCAAATAAGGCAGCCATGTCACGCTGTAGTAGTTCAGGAACATCTGAAAAAAGAAAGAAATCCAAACCCTGAGGATATTCTGGAATGGCATACTCATCGTTGATCCATGTATTATCCAAAATGACGGGAACGCCTTGCACTGTGACGCACCGTTCATTGAGCCCTACCGTAGCTACCCAAGCGAAGAATTCACGCACAAAAGTCCGATTCACGTGATGAAAGCTTAATGGGCTTTGGGGACACCATGCCATCCATTATCTCGGAACAAGTTGTTGATCATACTAGGTAGACTCTCCATATTCCATCGCCACTCTGGAACAACAGCTCTTGCCATCCAGTTAGCCACGTATTCACGCCTCTCCTCTTCGGTCTTGAAACGGCTTATGAGAGACTGCTCGTCCAACGACAGATCCATTTCATCATTGGGAATGAACACAGGAGCATGCGGGTTAGACATTGAATATACTAGATGGGAAATGAGAGGGATGAATCATTTCATAAATGATCGGTCAATATATAGACTATTTCTTATGGAAAGTCATAACTCACCACCACTTGATGTGTGAGACCCCCCGTTAGCGACCACACGAGGCAGGGATTCTCAATTGACGACAATATTGTCGTCGTAAGAGGCCAATTGATGACAATATTATCGTCATAAAATCCAAAGACCCCATGCACGACTGTTGACAAGACTTGACACTGTACCCATGTGTCCTGCCTACGGTCTTAAATCACCACCACATGACGTGTGGGACCCGCCGATAGCGACCACACAAGGTAGAGAATCTCATTTCACGACAATATTATCGACGTAAGAGGCCATTTGACGACAATATTATCGTCGTAAAATCCCTAAACCCATGCACGACTGATAACAAGACTTGACACTGTACCCATGTCCTGCCTACGGTCATAAATCACCATCACTTGACGTGTGGGACCCGCCGATAGCGACCACACAAGGTAGGGAATCTCAATTGATGACAATATTGCCGTCGTAAGAGGCCATTTGATGACAATATTATCGTTGTAAAATTCATAAACCCCATGTACGACTATTGACAAGACTTGACACTGTACCCATGTGTCCTGCCTATGGTCTTAAATCACCACCACTTGACGTGTGGGACCCACCGATAGCGACCACACAAGGCAGGGAATCTCATTTCACGACAATATTATCGACGTAAGAGGCCATTTGACGACAATATTATCGTCGTAAAATCTCTAAACCTCATGCACGACTGATGACAAGAATTGACACTATACCCATGTTTCCTGCCTATGGTCATAACTCACCACCATGTTCAGTCCCGCCCCATTCTCCCTATATATACTATGAGGCATCCCATATATTCATGCAAGAACGAACAAATTGTTCACTCAAAATCTCCCTACAAATACATTTGTTTATTTGCTTCCATCGAAATGTCTAATTCGGATTATTTATTCCCTTTTTACGTGAATCCGCACTCCCCTGTGTTTGATAACGAGGGCAGGGAAGATGTGTCCTATGACGAGCAGACACTCTTAACTATGTTCCCTGATGATGGGGATTGTTAAGGGTGAATTTATACGATTTATATTGATATATTTTATGATAATTTCCCTCATATTTGTATAATTTGCATAAGAAACGAGTGTTTAATGGAATTATTGAGTAAATGAGGTTTTTAATGAGTTATTCGCAAAATAGGTTAATTTTGGTGTTTTAATTTTGATTTTATGATTATTTGGATGATATTACGTTTTGCGATGTTTTAATATGTTATAGGTACATGTTTGATGCTCAAATGATGATCAAAAAGAGATAAGAGTCGAATTACATTGATGATAGAAGAGATAATGATGATTTGGATTGAAGAAAAAGAGATAAGTATGGAAAAATCAAGATTAAGTCAATCTTGGACGAGCGTCCAAGTCCCGTCCATAGTGGACGGGCGTCTGAAGATCAAACGGGCGTCCGGCCTGATGAAATCAATACAGAGTTTTTCCAAGTTTAGTGAACGAGCGTCCAGATGTCGAATTTCAATACAAAGAGTTTCAAGTCCATCTGGACGGGCGTTCACCGTTCCAGACGGGCGTCCATACGCCGACTTTGCCCAAACCGACTTTGTTTCCTATAAATACTTGTTGTTTTTCCACATGAATGATACCATATACTCATTACTCAAAACCCTAAACCTAGGGGCGGCTTTAGGCTGCGTTTTTACACTTTTTATTCCAGTTTTTATGATTCAAATTCTAGATTAAAATTAGTAGTTTTTATGTACTTTTCTTCTACAATTTCAAGTTGCAAGAGGATGTTTAGAGGCTAAGCCTTCATCAAACGAGCATTGTGAAGCCTATCCAACACGTTTTGATTCCGATTCTTGGATGCTTTGTGAGTTTTAATTAAAGTTTGTTTCTTTATTATGTGCTTTATTGATTATGCAATTTATATCGAGAGATGGTTGCTTTGTGATGTTTAACGTTTGATGAGAATCGTTGTTAGACCTAGATCACCGTAGTAAAGATGGGATTTTTAACCTTGACATAACGAGAGTTGCTAGGTTGAATATCTAGGTTGCTAGATTGAGAGATCTTACACCTTGTTATGGAAGCGTTAGTCTTTAAGATCGAGAGATGAGAGATTAATAGGCGAATTATCTACGAGAGTAGGAATTCATACCTTTGATAGGTGAACCACATCTTTATTAAATCTTCACTAGACGATCTAGGGTAGAAATTGAGAGTTGCGAGATAGGTGGATCATTGCTTGTTCCTCGTTAACTTAATTGAAAGAATCATTGTGCCTTGTTCTTCGTTGCTAGCTAGCTTATAATTTTATTTTCGTTTTAGTTTATAGAATAGAATTAGTTATTTTAGGTTCGTAATCATATTTCTTGGCTTTGGATTGAAAACCCTCTGTCCACTTTATTGTTTTCCTCTTTAGTTTCGTTTTGTGTCGTGACAATTTAGAAGAATTAATAAACTAGATAAACAACCTCGATTCCCTGTGATTCGACTCCGGTATTAATCGTTATACTACGATCCCTGCACTTGGGGTAAACCGGATTATTTTATTACTTGTTTGTTTTCCTTAGATAAAATCCGAGACAAGTTTTTGGCGCCGTTGCCGGGGAATCGGTACAGTTGTCTAGTTTGTTAATTTTTCTGATTTTATGTTTTAAGTTTTTGGATAAAAGGGATCGTTAGGGCACATGGTAGTATTTTGGCCATAACTTTCAGCTCGAGTGTCCGTTTGGCGCGCAGGACCCCAATTCGGAAAGCTCGTTCCGACGCCGACGATGTAGCGAACTGCCGGAGGACGTTAGACACCGTTTTCGAGGTCAAAATCTGCTGTTTTCCCTTCCATTTTGGCCTCAGAAGATTTCAACACGTTTTTTTCCGTCTTAGTGCTTTTTCTGTTTTAATTTTTTCGTAGGTAGGGTTCTGTTTCTGTTTCCGTTTCTTTTTCTGTTTCTTTATCTTTTCTATAAAAAAAAATTTGTCATCAACTAGGATTATGCAAGATCAGAACGCCATGCTGAAACAGCAAATGGCAGCTCTTCAAATGTCGCTTAATCCTATGAATCAGACCCCGTCTTTCCCACAGAACTCACAAGTTCTGTTCTGTGGAAGATGTTGTCGACCTGGCCATGCTGTTGGCCGTGTCGTTTCTTTCCCCGCCGCGTATCAAGTTAACACCGTCCATAATCGGGAAATTTTAATCTAGTCACATGTCAAAATTGTGACAATGTGGGACACATCGCTCGTTTCGTCCCGTGAGTGGACGAATGTCGAAGTAAATGCTTCCCGTGGCCGCAAGATCGAGATTTAATAATCGCCTTCCGGCCAAAGCGAGTTTTCGAATCGGGTTTCAATTCTCAGAATCCGAATTTCTAAACTTCAGTCAGAACCAACATATCAATTTTTCCAATCAAAATCAATGGTTCAATCAGAACATTCCCGATCCTATGTTTCAAAGTCATTCTAGCCAATCTTTCCCACAGAACTTTCAGAACTATCAAGGCCTCTCTCAATCGGATGATCTTTAAGCAAAATTGGAGGAGCAAAACAGGACACTCAAGAATCTTGAGAGACGGCTCAGGCAAATGGCTCAAGACCAAGGCATTGACCCAACAGTAAGTCTGATACTTCCTTGTTCATTTACCGCCATGGCAAGGATATGGCTTATCTCTTATTGTATGTGGATGACATTATTCTTACCGCGTCTTCACACGCACTCCGTACTCTGATTATGGATCGCCTCGCTTCGGAATTTGCTATGAAGGATCTTGGTCCGCTTAATTACTTTTTGGGAATCCGCGTGACTCGCCATGCAGGCGGCCTATTTCTCTCACAACGCAAATATGCGTCTGAGATTATTGACCGTGCGGGTATGTCCTCTTGCAAGCCTTCCCTTACTCCGGTTGACACTAAGGGGAAGCTAAGTGCCTCGGGTGATGCGCCTTACGAGGATCCCACTCTTTATCGAAGTCTTGCGGGGGGCCCTTCAATATCTTACGTTCACTCGTCCGGATATTTCTTATGCGGTTCAACAAGTGTGTCTTCACATGCATGACCCCCGAGTTGTTCATATGCAGGCTCTCAAGCGCATTATCCGCTATATTCAAGGCACGCTCCATATGGGATTGCACTTATATCCCTCCTCTATGTCGGATCTGGTTGCCTATACTGATGCGGATTGGGGTGGTTGCCCTGATACTCGACGTTCCACGTCTGGATATTGTGTGTTCTTGGGTGATAATTTATTGTCGTGGTCGTCCAAACGACAACCTACTCTGTCTCGTTCGAGTGCTGAGGCGGAATATCGGGGCGTTGCTAATGTTGTCTCGGAGTCGTGTTGGCTTCGAAATTTATTGTTTGAACTCCATTGTCCGGTAAGCAAGGCTACTATCGCCTATTGTGACAATGTGAGTGCCATTTATCTTTCCGGAAATCCCGTTCAACACCAACGCACGAAGCACATCGAGATGGATATCCATTTTGTTCGGGAAAAAGTAGCACGTGGTGAAGTTCGTGTTCTTCATGTTCCCTCATGCTATCAGATTGCGGATATTTTTACGAAAGGTCTACCTCTTGTTCTATTTGAAGATTTTCGTACCAGCCTCAGCGTCCGCTAGTGGGGGTGTGATAGAATATATTGTATTTAGTGTAATTAAATAGAATATATTGTATAGCCTTAATTAGCTCCTAGTCTTTAGCCTTAAGTTTAGCAATCAGTTAATACTTAATACTGTATATTGACTATATATTGTAAACACAAATGAGATATTTACGGAAAATAATTCTTTCAAAAATTAGCATACAAGTAATAGAACAGAGAAATCAAAGAATTTTTAGGCATAACAATTATTTCTTTCTTAAAATACAGGAAGGAAAATTGGAAGAGTTTAATAGGCATAGCAGTGTTTTTTTTTTTTTTTTTTTTTTTTTTTTTTTGTTTGATAAAAGAATAAGTGGGTATTTGGTTGAGAGGTGAGAGAGATGAGTCTTGAGATGAGGAGCCGGGGAATTTAAGTTAAGTTAAATTAAATTAATGAAGATAAGGTTAAGGTAGATTGTAGTGGTCATTTAGGGGATTTTTAAAGGTGTCATTTTATTAAGGGTAATATGGGGATTTTGAAAACCCTTTTTATTCCCAATCTAATCCCCAAACTCCTCATTTTCACAAAAACAAAAAGAAATGGGCGGTTTTGGCATGAGAGGAGAAGAGAGGAAGAAAACAGGGAGGGAGAATCTTGAACTTTACAATCAATGGCCGTTGAAATCGCAAATGATTCACACCATGAGTGACGAGGAGATCGTTCGGTGATAATTAAGTAAATGTCAAACGATTGCATTATTTGATATTATGGCTAAGTAGAATGATCACATTTTGATTAAATCGCGAATTTCTCATCCCGGATAATTTGAGATTTGAATTAAACGTACGAATTTTTGGCACACAAAAAAAACATGAATTTTCGCAAACAATTGAAATCAGTACACGAAACGTGAGTATTTTTAATTTATTCGTTCGGATGCGAATTATTCGCGAATTCAATAACTATGTGACGATGCCTGAAATTGTCAGTAGTGAATTCAGGTAATTGGACTTCGTGAGGATAATCCGATTAATTTGACTGTAGTTTTGTTGATAATCCGATTAATTTGACTCTCTACGTACCAAGAAGATTTCAAATCAAGCTATTAATTATCGTAGTTCTACTTTTGGGGTTGATGAAGCCTTAGTTATAGAGCTCTGATGTCAAAGTTAATGTTGAGTTGCATGTGATGAGGAAAATGACTAGGATCATGGAGCAATTTGCTAATCTTTCCACAATGGAACATGAATTATGGGACCATTATCGTGGCAGTTACCATCATGGGGTATTGTCTGCTAAATGACATGATTGCCTACCTTGAACACCTCATGTCGATGGTGATTACATGTCCCGAGTCGACAATTCTGAATCGAGGTGAATCTGCGTCATGTCGGTTGAACGAGATGGGAGATGCTACATACTTGACTAAGTGTTTTTTCTCGAGGTTATCTGAAATATAAGACCTCTTATTTGGCTGCACTCCTTTGGCCCATTTTGCTGAGAAGATCCAAAATATCTCATTAGGTGCCACGTGTATGACGTCGGGTCAAACCCACGTCAAAAGCCTCCCAAGTATACATTTTTTGAGTCGTTGAGGTCGTGAAATGTATATTGTTTGGAGTTGGAAAAAAGTAACTAGCGTACTTCTTTTGAGTTGTTGAGGTCATGAAAAGTATATTGTTTGGAGTTGCAAAAAATAACTGGCTCCCTGAGTATACTTTTTTTTTTGAGCCGTTGACGTCGTGAAAAGTATATTATTTGGAGTTGGAAAACATAACTAGCCCCCGAAGTATATTTTTTTCGAGCCGCTAAGGTCGTTAAAAGTATATTGTTTCGGAGTATACCGGTATATTGAGAGAAAGGAAAACAATTCTCCTTTTTGGCTCATGTTGCAACCTGCACTGAGGCAATTCTTATAATTCAGGGTCGTCGCCCTTACCTTAGTCATGTAAGGACTTTAAATTTCGAGGTAAGTTATTTTTCTACACCTGTGCCTTAGTCCTGTAAGGTCTTTAATTTTAAGGTAAGCTATTCTCTACACCCCTGCTTTAGTCCCGTGATGTCTTATTCTTTGCATAGTTGATCATACCAATGAGAATTCTAGCACAGCTAGTTGCAATTCGAGATTGTGTCTATGTGAATTAAGGCGAGTCCTACTTGTCTTGTATTAGCATTGAAATCTATCAGTTCGATAATACACGATTAATGAAATAACTAATTTCGTTTACACACGTAATATTTCCTTATATTATCACCATGCCATACTCTAGGGATGGTTCGTGAGCTTTTGTGATTCTTTAAGGCCTTCCTGGATCCATTGCAATGCACCAACTGGCTCAGCTCAGCTGGTTTCGTTCTTTCGAGGGACTGGGTCTCCGACATGAAAATAAGAGTGACGTACCTTAGAGTTGTAGTATTGAGAATTTTTTTTGCTTATACTTCGCCATTATGATGGCGGAAACTTCTCTCATTATTTTCTAGGTCGTCTTTATGTTCGCATAGGTTGAGCTCGTTTGTTTCTTAATTCAAATCTCCATTCTTGGGAATGGCACTCCTATCACAGCTGGTATGACTGCTTCACACTCGTATGTTAATGCAAAAGGTGTTTATTTGGTGGATGTTGATGGAGTTGTTCGAGATGCCCATAAGATATTTGGTAATTGATCGACCCACCTTTAAACTTCTTTTCTAATCCGGTCTTTAGCCCCATTTTGACGATGCCTTAAATCTTCAGTAGTGAATTTGAGTAATAGGGCTTCATGAGGATAATCTGATTACTTTGACTGGTGGTTTTGTTGATGAATTATTGTTGAGCCAATATGCATTGACTGTCTACGTACCTAGAAGATTTGAGATCAAGCTGTTAACGTAGTTCTGATTTTCGGGGCGATGACACACGATGTCGGTGTTAATGCGGAGTTGCATGTGATAAGGAAATTGGTCATGATAATGGAGAAGTTTGTTGATCATGCCATTATAGAGCCATTGGAGTTGTTTGTTTGGGTTTTTTTATATTGCACATATGTTGCTGTTTTGCTGTAAGTGTAGTGGTATTTCAATTTGGTGTGATTTAGGTTCGTTTTTGGTTGATTTTGGGGTTTCGGGCAAAAAATTTCGATATGCAGATTTACTAATTTTCAAAGGTGGGGGGCGCCGCACTGATGAATCTTCATCTCGAATTACCATGTGATGTGTGGCGGGCGGCAGTGTGGGTGGCGGACGACAAGATGTGTGCGTGGACGACGGGACGTGTGGCGGGTACCACGAAAGTTCTGGCGGACGCCAGGAGACCAGATTTTTACGTGACATCATGTAAGCTGGTGGCGGGCGCCATTATGCTGGTGGAAAGCGCCACTTTTCTCGTGGAGGACGCCAGAAGAGAGCAATAGCTTTTGAGAACATAACGTAAGTGGAGGGTGCCACCGTATTGGTGATGGATGACACAGTGCTAAAAGAGGTCTTAATGATCTCTGAAGCATGGGTAATGATTGTCTTTCTTTCGTGACTTGAATTGTGTACTCCTTTGAGAGTAGTTTATGTTATTTGACAAAGTTGGGAGTTCGGTTTCCGTTGGATTTGACTTAGTACCTTTTGGAGATTCTCTACGGGAAGATAGTCTGGATCACCGTAAGCTTTATTCTTAGTCTTGTGGGTATTGGACTAGGTTCCAATATTTCTTTGCAACGTGCTAGGTAGCCTATACTAGAATGGTTTAGGGTTTAGTGGTCCGTAGGATTCCTTTCATGTGAATGAATGTAAGTGGATAGTTAACCTTGTAACTACATATTTGACAGTCTGAAAGATATTTAGCATACTTAGTCTTTGGTGAGTCACGTTTCATTTTTCGTAGCCGAGAGATTTGACGCCACAGGATCGCGTAGACTCGGGGCCTTGAACTCCACTTGGGACAGGTAGCCCAATGCCATATAAGGGACTGATTGTGGCATTGTCCAGTCTTTACCATGCAAAGTGTGCTTGGATTTTTTGTGCAACTCATCCCCTATGTTGGCTGACTTTGCTAGCCGGGCTATTAGAGGGGAATGTACTTTTTTATAACATGTTTGGTAGAGTGTGTATAAAACTATGTATACATTATTGTTGTTCCTTATTTATGCTTCTACCAATTACAAAGTACATTTGTAGTTACACATTTTTTATTGTATTTCCATCCCGAGAAGGTGGTACGGTGTACGTTGGATTCGAGGTCTCTAATGAGTGAAACCTGAAGACGTAGCTATTGAAGCTTATGTTTATCTTTAACCTTTTGTATTAATGAGATATAATCTTCCTAAATAGTCAAGACACTAGTATTTTCTGATTGTAAATACCGTAGAATAGTTGAAATGGATGAATGGTGCTTCGATCATTGTGCAATAGCTTTGGGATGATATTTTAGTTGCAACTTGTGTTTCTTTGATATTTTAGTTGCAACTTGTGTTTCTTTTTTATCTTTTGTAGAAGTCTTTTAGTTTCCCCAATCTATCTGTTCGTTTTCCGTGTGGAAAACTGATGTTGCTGTTGTCATACTCACTTATATGATTGATTGATTTTACTTATATACATGCTAGACGTTTTTTTCCGGATAATAACTCGCTATTCGGAACGTAGGTGTTCTTGCAATAAAATAGCAGTTAAGTAATTAATTTCAGTATAACATCATTTCAGTATTTTATATCAGTAGAGGCCATTAATTCCACTTTAGTTGCATACTTTACTTTCACTACAAAGAGCATGCACTATTTATTAATACATATATTTTCAATATGTATGACTAACCTAATAGTGAACTCCAAGGCTTGTTTAATTGCTTCCTTAGTTCACTCTTGATGTTTAGACAATGCTTACGGAGCATTCGTGATCACTTTTTTTTGAAAAAAATAATAATTCTTGATCACTCTTTTGTTTATATGTATTTCAGATGAGACTCAGGGTATCGGGAAGGTAGAGCATGCACTATTTGTTTGGTGTATTCGTGCATTCATTACTTTGAATATGCATCAATATTTCTGATTTAAAAAAAACCTTTACTTAGATAAATCTAAAACACAGTTTAAAAACCAAAACCGGACCAAACTGAACTGGATTATTGGATCGGTTTCATAGGGGAGTTCATACTAGTTTGGTTCTAAAAATTTCAAAACTGTCCAAACAGTTCGGTTCGAAAATTTATAAAAAAACTAACCGGACTGAACTATATACACTCCCTAGACAAAACCAAAAAATTAAATAAATTAATATTTTGAGACGTGATATTATTACTTATTGAAAAATAAATTTGCGCCACTTTCCAATTTTACATTCTTTATAAATCTTTTGTAAAAACGTTTTCATTACTTCATTGGTATTTCCAAGTTATTTGTCTCACTTACCGTACAATATTTTTAAAAAAAATTCGTTCTTTTTTTTTTTTACAGAATATTGGGTTTTAGTCCATTTTTCCCCCTGTATATAAATTTTAATCCACTATCATTTTTTTTTTTTTTGTTGCAATAAGGACAAAATAATTCTATTGGACTAAATTACCCCTAATCAACCTCTCTCTTCGGTACCCACATCCAGTACATGATTCTTACCGTAATTTCACAATATTACTTCCGGCGAAAGAACTTGCAATTCTTCTTCCCACATCCACCGTAGCAAGCTTGATAGGGATCCCAATACTTTGAATCCAGAAACTGCAATTAGCAAAGAAGTTCTCATCTTCATTCCAATCATTTTTCCAGGATTTCAATACGAGCTGAGTTCCATCGAAGCTCCAAGGCCCAGATTCCAAAAGCCGATTCAGGGGTGAATCGATTTCAAAAATAAAATGATATGTGTTATTCTCCAATCTTCTCCAAGGCCTAGATTCCGTTGCTGGAATTGTCTTTGTCGCATTATCTATAGGAAAGCGCAGCCAAACTAGTGAGTGATTCTTCCATTGATATTAATTATCTGAAACTTGTCTCTGTTTGCTGTTCGATTTCTCTGAATATGCAGCTTATAACACTCAAGTTTTGCAGCTCAGAAGCACATTCATTTCAGCCCCGTTTCAGCCTTTAATTCGCTGAAAAACTGCTCCATTTTTCAGTTTTTCAGCCTAGCTTGCTTCAACTCATTCTTGGCTCAGTTGTCGCTCATCTTTTTCTCTAATGTTTAGGTCATTTTCTATCTCACTTTCACCTCAATAGCAGCTCCAACATTAGCTAAAATTGAGCTTCTTATAAGCTGAATTCATGTCATGTGTTCTTAATGTTGAAATATTAGGAACATAGTTCTTATAATTCTCGAGATCGGAGCATCATTGCAGTAAATTTAATCCAAATTGTTTGCCTCTTTTACTGTTTTTGGTCTGAACTAAGAGCCCGATTGAATTACTTGGTTATTGAATCTAGTGTCAATCCACTCCATCCATTTTCATATGCAATAGATTTCATTTATATATTTGTTAATGGATTTTGCTGATTGATAAAGGGAATTTGAGCAATTTAGCTAGTGATATACGATTACCTGGTCGCCTTTATTGGTGGCATATGCCTTTTTTTATAGGGAAAGTAATTGTGGAAGGAAGCTTTAATAAGAAAAAAATATAGCAGCTTTGGTAAAAGAAGCATGAAGGTCCAAGAAATGGGAATCTTGGGCTTCATTTTATCATGTTTGTATTTGTCATAAATTGTCAAGCTGATGGGAATATGTTTCGTATTGCAGTTTCAGTTGATGTATTGATGTGGATAATGCATTATCGAGGAGGATTAGCTCTTATCTCCGACAACAAAGACCTCATATGCAATGTAAGTTCATTTTACTCGACTCCAGCTTTTTCGTACTTTTTTGCTTCGGATTACAGAATAGGAAGTTTCAATTGAATTAAATCGTTGAATAAATGTTGTTTTATGTGAAAATTAAAGTTGATGCAATTCAGCTAGCTCGAGTGTTCGAAAAGAATGGTCGAAAAACAATCGGTTTCTTCATCTATTCCGATGAATAAATAGATTCCGATAATTCGCGTATTGAGTCCGGGACTGTTCCTCCGGCAACCGGGGTTGAGAGGAATCCCAAGGGCGAGTATTGAAACCGCCATGGTAGATATAGAAGCTACCATCGTCAACTCTTTTTGATAACCATGAAGTTGAAATTAATAGTTCTGATTTTTTTTTCCGAGAGGACTAATAGTTCTGTTGAGAACATAAATAATGGTAGGTCTGTTGTGGTTGATCATATTGGTGATCCCACGGTTTAAGGTTTCGTTTAAGGATGCATATATGATGTTTTAAAGAAGATTGATTGTGTTTTTAACTTGGTTCATATCATTAAGCTTTCTAATAGACTAGTGTTACTTTGTTAGTGTGTTACTTTGTTGGTGTGTTACTTTGTTGAGAATAAAAATAGACTAGTGTGTTACTTTTTTGGTGTGTTACTTTGTTGGTGTGTTACTGTGTTACTTTGTTACTGTGTTACTTTGTTGAGAACAAAAATAGACTAGTGTGTTACTTTGTTGAGAACAAAAATAGACTAGTGTGTTAATTTGTTGGTGTGTTACTTAATTTGTTGGTGTGTTACTTTGTTGAGAACAAAAATAAACTAGCGTGTTACTTTGTTGAGAACAAAAATAGACTAGTGTGTTACTTTGTTGGTGTGTTACTTTGTTGTTGAGAACAAAAATAGACTAGTGTGTTACTTTGTTGGTGTGTTACTTTGTTGAGAACAAAAATAGACTGGTGTGTTACTTGGTTGGTGTGTTACTTTGTTGAGAACAAAAATAGACTAGTGTATTACTTTGTTGGTGTGTTACTTGGTTGGTGTGTACTTGGTTGGTGTGTTACTTTGTAGAGAACGAAAATATACTAGTGTGTTACTTTGTTGGTGTGTTACTTTGTTGAGAACAAAAATAGACTAGTGTGTTACTTTGTTGGTGTGTTACTTTGTTGTTGAGAACAAAAATAGACTAGTGTGTTACTTTGTTGGTGTGTTACTTTGTTGAGAACAAAAATAGACTAGTGTGTTACTTTGTTGTTGTGTTACTTTGTTGGTGTGTTACTTTGTTTAGAACAAAAATAGACTAGTGAGTTACTTTGTTGGTGGGTTACTTTGTTGGTGTGTTACTTTGTTGAGAACAAAACTAGACTAGTGTGTTACTTTGTTGGTGTGTTACTTTGTTAGTGTGTTACTTTGTTGAGGACAAAAATAGGCTAGTGTGTTACTTTGTTGGTGTGTTACTTTGTTGAGAACAAAAATAGACTAGTGTGTTACTTTATTGGTGTGTTACTGTGTTGCTGTGTTGCTGTGTTGCTGTGTTGCTTTGTTGAGAACAAAAATAGACTAATGTGTTACTTTATTGGTGTGTTACTTTGTTGGTGTGTTACTTTGTTGAGAACAAAAATAGACTAGTGTGTTACTTTGTTCCTTTGTTGGTGTGTTACTCTGTTCCTTTGTTGGTGTGTTACTTTGTTGAGAACAAAAATAGACTAGTGTGTTACTTTGTTGGTGTGTTACTTTGTTGAGAACAAAAATAGACTAGTGTGTTACTTTGTTGGTTACATTGTTGGTGTGTTACTTTGTTGAGAACAAAAAATAGACTAGTGTGTTACTTTGTTGATTCAAATGGTTATGTTTGTGTTTTTTTGTCTTTAGAAAATTGGTGGAGCCTAGATTCTCTATTGATGATGCCGAGCCGATGCTATTTGATGCATATTCTGCTTCATACATCTTTCATGGAGTTTGATGTGGTGCGGGTTTGAAGGATGAAGGTCCATAGATGGTAAAACAGACTGCTTTTGTCTTCAAGAACTTGAAGAATGTTTTAGTTTCATTAATATGCTTTTTTGATTACATCCAATAGTATTAGGTTTTTATTCTCTTGATTCCCCCGGAGTTGCATCTCCATAATGCTTTCATAGATTGTTTCTTTAGGATATTGTTTAGGGTGAAATTATACGATTTATTAAGATATATTTTATATCAATTTCCCCCATATATGTATGATTTTCATAGATATCGAGCCTTATAGTTAAATATTGAGTAAATGTTGTTTTTAAGGGTTAAATATGAAAACGTATCGATTTAAATGCTTATTTGATTAATTTATGTTATTTTGGAAATTATTACGTTTTGGTATGTTTTTGATGTTTGTAGATACTCATTGATGATGGAAAAAGGGTGATCCTAAAGAGCTAATTTCGAGATGAGAAAGGATCAATCAAAGATATGGGAGAATAAAAGAGATAAGGAAAGAAATCAATGAAGATAAAGATGGAAATATCAAGATTTCGACACTGGACTGGCGTCCAGAATAAGTAAAGAGCGTCCATAGTGGACGAGCGTTTGAAGACGTGGACTAGCGTCCAGAAGAGAAAAGTTCATTCAGAGAGTTTGGACGGAGCTTGGACGCAGAATGGACGGGCGTCTGAAGAAGACTCGACCCGATTCGAAAGTTCAAAGCATCCTGAACGAGCGTCCATAAAGGGTGAACGGGCGTCCGCGACCGCCATTGCCTAAACCGCCTCACTTTTCTATTTAAAGCCGCATCGCCCCAACCCTAAGAATACAATAATTTCTCATACACAAAACCCAGAGAGCACCGCATCTTGGGAGTTTGAAGGCCGGTCACCCGAGCCTTGTGCTCGGGTGAACCGAGGTTAGATTAGGAGTAGTTTAGATGCTTTTCGTTTCCGTTCTTGGATCCTTCAATGTATGAGACTATGTGAGTTCTTCTTGATTTATTTAATTCCAGTTTTTATTCATGATCTTGGTTCTTTTTGTATTTTTCTATGCGGTTTGTATGGCTATGTGAATAAATTGAGGAATTAGTTCACGATTGATGTTTATAATACGGAAGTTGCATAAACGCTAGATCACCATAGAAAGATAGGATTTTTAGTCGTTAATGATGACAAATTAATCGGTTAATTATCTAGGTTGTTAGGTTCTAAAATACGAGAGTAACTTGAATCTACACCGAGTTTTGTATTGAAAATCAGTCTCAACATTCGGAAGATGAGAGATTGATAAATTGGATTTACTAAGGAATTAGGAATCCGTAGCTTGAGAAATAAATTCACTAAGGAATTAGGGGTTAATGTCTCGTGAAAAGGTGAAACCACAACTTGAATTAAAATCATGAATTGAACTAGGATTGAGATCACATAGGTTTGTATATTGGTTGTTTCCATGTCCCTTAGTTTAGATTGTTTATTTTGTTTCCTAGGTTAGATTTATTTTGATTGTTCTTTATGTTTTTATGTTTTTATGTTTTTATGTTTTTGCTTTTCGTTTTTAGAGTAGTAATTGGTAGGATTAATAAGATTAGATTGTACATACCTTTTCCCTGTGGATCGACCCCTTACTCATTACGCTTTACTAGCAACAACCCGATGTTTTGGTCGGTTAGGAGTTAGTTTTGCATATAGGTTAGGGTTATAAATTTTCTTTTGTTATTGATGCAAAATCTCCCCAACAAAAGTGGCGCCGTTGCCGGGTGATCCGAGGTTAGATTAGGTTTTAGATTAGATGTTTATTTCTTTTTCTTCTTTCTTGCTGTTGCGTTTTTCTGAAGCTCCATGCTTGGAGGCTGAACATGTTCAACAGTTTGACTCTTTTTCCATTCAGGTTTTATCTATCTTTTATTTAAGTTTATGTTGTGATCTTAATTCAAAGTTGTATCTTTTCTATTCGTTTATTCGTTTATGCAACTCATATCGTATAAACCATATCGTATATCATATGGTTGGGGAGATTTTGCATCATAAAAACAAAAGAAAATTTATAACCCTAACCTATATGCAAAACTAACTCCTAACCGACCAAAACATCGGGTTGTTGCTAGTAAAGCGTAATGAGTAAGGGGTCGATCCTCAGGGAAAAGGTATGTTCAATCTAATCTTATTAATCCTACCAATTGCTACTCTAAAAACGAAAAGCAAAAACATAAAAACATAAAAACATAAAGAACAATCAAAATAAATCTAACCTAGGAAACAAAATAAACAATCTAAACTAAGGGACATGGAAACAACCAATATACAAACCTATGTGATCTCAATCCTAGTTCAATTCATGATTTTAATTCAAGTTGTGGTTTCACCTTTTCACGAGACATAAACCCCTAATTCCTTAGTGAATTCAATTTATCAATCTCTCATCTTCCGAATGTTGAGACTGATTTTCAATACAAAACTCGGTGTAGATTCAAGTTACTCTCGTATAATCGAATCTAACAACCTAGAAATCTAACCAATTAATTTGTCATCATTAATGATTAAAGATCCTATCTTTCTATGGTGATCTAACGTTACGCAACTTCCGTATGTTGTAACTATCAATAGAGAACTAATTTTCCAATCTATTCTCATGGCATCATAAGCACAAAGAAAGATACAAAATAAATCAAGATCATGGAAATAAAAAGGATTGAATAAATTGAAAGAAAACAAACTCACATAGTTTAATACATTGGATGAACTCCATGGATGAAAAACAAAATAAAAACGATCCTAATCTAACCTCGGTTCACCCGAGCACAAGGCTCGGGTGACCGGCCTTCAAACTCCCAAGATGCGGCTGCTGCTCCTCAGAAAATTCGAGTATCAAAAGTATATCCTTAGGGTTGGGGATATGGCTCTATTTATAGAGATAAGAGGCGGTTTAGGCAATGGCGGTCGTGGACGCCCGTTCACCCTTTATGGACGCTCGTTCAGGATGCTTTGAACTTTCGAATCGGGTCGAGTCTTCTTCGGACGCCCGTCCATTTACGCGTCCAAGCTCCGTCCAAACTCTCGAATGAACTTTTCTCTTCTCGGACGCTAGTCCACGTCTTCAAACGCTCGTCCACTATGGACGCTCGTTCACTTATTCGGACGGCCGGTCCGTTGTCGAAATCTTGATATTTCCATCTTTATCTTGATTGATTTCTTTCCTTATCTCTTTTATTCTCCCATATCTTTGATTGATCCTTTCTCATCTCGAAATTAGCTCTTTAGGATCACCCTTTTCCATCATCAATGAGTATCTACAAACATCAAAAACATACCAAAACGTAATAATTTCCAAAATAACATAAAATCATACTTTAAGCACATAATTTGTTACATTTTCATATTTAACCATTAAAAACCTCATTTACTCAATTAATCAATTATAAGCTCGATTCCTATGACAATAATCCAAATATGAGGGAAATTGATATATAAAACATATGTGAAAATCACTATAATTTGACCCTAAACAGTGAAGTCCAAGCATACTTGGAAACATATGATATACGATATGAGTTGCATAAACGAATAAACCATATCGTATAAACCATATCGTATAAATCTCCCCAACTCATATATTTTATAAACCATCCCTTTTTCCCGTAGACTCTTTTTTGCTCTGATCAAGTGTGCAGGGTATTTGCCTTAGCGTTTGTGAGCTGTAGATGAATTCAGTTTTCCGGTGGATGGTTCACAGTCTACTGCATTCATCGAGCATTTCTGGATCTGGATCGATACACTCCCAGAAGTGTTTCTTTCGAACGACAATCAGCTAAGTTCTCTATTAGTTTTATTTCTGCATAACTTGAGGACAAGTTGCAATCTAAGTGTGGGGGAGGGGATAGATGATTTATGTATCTACTTTCATTTGCTCATATTAGTTATAATTTTCTAATTTTCTATGAAAAGTGCTTAAATTTTCAATTTTTGTCCCGAGTAACATTTCACTGGCATGCTAGTTTTATAATCTGGCACCTTTAGTTGTTATCAGTAGTCATATCATGTTCTGAGAATAGGTTTAGTAAGTCGATACTCACTTGAACTTCATTTCACGAACCTATTAGATGAAGAGCCAAATATAGAATAGTTTCCGGCTAGCTAAAGGAAAGTTAATTCTCGATACAGATAACACTTATTTAGCATTAATGAAAGTTAAGAACTTGTGCTATACTCACAGTTAGAATCTCAGTACCTTAGTGTTCTTGAAAACTTTGAGAGTCTTGAATGTGTTAGAAATATATTTGACCGAGAGTTTCCAAGGAGATTTAAATATATATATACATATGAATAATAATAAATGAATAGAATTTCTTTGCGGGAATTTTGTTTATATCTATCACCTCGAGTCCATTTGGATACTGCCCCAATTGGGGAGTGTGGTTTACCTTGGACAGTAAGGGTTCGAGTGATCTCAGGGTGACTGCCTCTAATGTAGGGGAGTGTGTTATACTTTTGAGACGCGACGATAGGAAATATAAAATATACGTTTTTTTTGGAATTCTAAGTCAAGTTGATCTAAACCCAGTAGAGACCCGAGAGGTATTTTCTTGGTACTAAGTAAAGGAGTTTAGTTGTGAGTTAGTTACTATGTTCTTGGTAATTAGTTTTTGTTAGGTAAAGTCTTGTAGATAGAATGAAGTTTTCGTTTAGTTGACCGGATAACTGTTAGTGCTTGATGTATTATATCAAGAAAGGATCGGTGGAAGTTTAGTAGGTTCTGCACACACATCACCGAGTGGGGTCGATTTGCTGAATACTAGCTTGTCATGATTTTGACTATATCTCGTATCAGGTTATGTGGATTCTTGATGGTATGTTCTTGTTTTGTTTTACTCGAGGACGAGCAAAAGTTTAAGTGTGGGGGTGTTGTTTAGGGTGAAATTATACGATTTATTAAGATATATTTTATATCAATTTCCCCCATATATGTATGATTTTCATAGATATCGAGCCTTATAGTTAAATATTGAGTAAATGTTGTTTTTAAGGGTTAAATATGAAAACGTATCGATTTAAATGCTTATTTGATTAATTTATGTTATTTTGGAAATTATTACGTTTTGGTATGTTTTTGATGTTTGTAGATACTCATTGATGATGGAAAAGGGTGATCCTAAAGAGCTAATTTCGAGATGAGAAAGGATCAATCAAAGATATGGGAGAATAAAAGAGATAAGGAAAGAAATCAATGAAGATAAAGATGGAAATATCAAGATTTCGACACCGGATCAAGGCGTCCGAATAAGTGAACGAGCGTCCATAGTGGACGAGCGTTTGAAGACGTGGACTAGCGTCCAGAAGAGAAAAGTTCATTCAGAGAGTTTGGACGGAGCTTGGACGCAGAATGGACGGGCGTCTGAAGAAGACTCGACCCGATTCGAAAGTTCAAAGCATCCTGAACGAGCGTCCATAAAGGGTGAACGGGCGTCCGCGACCGCCATTGCCTAAACCGCCTCACTTTTCTATTTAAAGCCGCATCGCCCCAACCCTAAGAATACAATAATTTCTCATACACAAAACCCTAGAGAGCAGCCGCATCTTGGGAGTTTGAAGGCCGGTCACCCGAGCCTTGTGCTCGGGTGAACCGAGGTTAGATTAGGAGTAGTTTAGATGCTTTTCGTTTCCGTTCTTGGATCCTTCAATGTATGAGACTATGTGAGTTCTTCTTGATTTATTTAATTCCAGTTTTTATTCATGATCTTGGTTCTTTTTGTATTTTTCTATGCGGTTTGTATGGCTATGTGAATAAATTGAGGAATTAGTTCACGATTGATGTTTATAATACGGAAGTTGCATAAACGCTAGATCACCATAGAAAGATAGGATTTTTAGTCGTTAATGATGACAAATTAATCGGTTAATTATCTAGGTTGTTAGGTTCTAAAATACGAGAGTAACTTGAATCTACACCGAGTTTTGTATTGAAAATCAGTCTCAACATTCGGAAGATGAGAGATTGATAAATTGGATTTACTAAGGAATTAGGAATCCGTAGCTTGAGAAATAAATTCACTAAGGAATTAGGGGTTTATGTCTCGTGAAAAGGTGAAACCACAACTTGAATTAAAATCATGAATTGAACTAGGATTGAGATCACATAGGTTTGTATATTGGTTGTTTCCATGTCCCTTAGTTTAGATTGTTTATTTTGTTTCCTAGGTTAGATTTATTTTGATTGTTCTTTATGTTTTTATGTTTTTATGTTTTTGCTTTTCGTTTTTAGAGTAGTAATTGGTAGGATTAATAAGATTAGATTGTACATACCTTTTCCCTGTGGATCGACCCCTTACTCATTACGCTTTACTAGCAACAACCCGATGTTTTGGTCGGTTAGGAGTTAGTTTTGCATATAGGTTAGGGTTATAAATTTTCTTTTGTTATTGATGCAAAATCTCCCCAACAGATATGAAGCATTTTTTTGATAGATTGTTGTATTATGCAATGTTAATGATGATATTTTGGATGTTAATAAAATGTGTCATCTTTATTCTGTTGTGTCTTTATTCTTTGTGTCACATTTATTCGTGTTCCGTGTCACCGTTATTATTCTATCGTGTTATCGTGTTCCGTAAAAGCTGCGATAAAATCCGGCTTTCAAATACTATGTCGAAAATGTATCAAACGTGGTCTGAAATTGAAGATAAAAAAAATTATGAATTTTGGTGAAACAATTTTGATGATCGGTGTTCTAAATCAAAATTTACGGTCGTTTATAAGAAAAAAACGCTCCGGTTAATATAAATGTTTTTTCGTCTTTCAAAATATACGTCGGAAGGATATCGTGTTTGGGTTCAAATTGAAGAGCAAAAAAAAAATATGAATTTTGGTGAAAAAATTTCGACGATCGGAGTTTTAAATGAAAAGTTATAAGTGTTTGAAAAATAAAAAATAAAAAAAAAAATAAAAGAAGAAGAAGAAGAACAACAGCATCAGCGTTCAAGGCCAACTTTCATATACATTTTTACCTTCAAACCTGAAGCGCGTGATTAAAGGGTTAATTTTGTCCGTATCAAATTTTTTTGTCCTTTTTGCAACTAAAAAAAAGAGTGTGTCCTATTTATTTATTTTGTAAATATTTTTGTCTTTTTGCCTCAATCCCCCTTTTTTTTAAGGGTCTCACCCATCAAGTTACGATATTTGACACAATCATCATTTACATTCTTGATCTGGTGTATAATATTATAACCATAATATAAACTATCACGATCAAATGTGCAGATGTCATTTGTTATGTCTCAGAAATTGTGCTCGTATCATTATTCAATTTATGGAAAATTAGGGATAAGGACACAATCTGAAATATTATTAAGCAACTGGACAACTACATATTTTTTATAGGGAGAAGGACAATGCGCATAATTTTTATAGCGAGAATGACAAACAAAGTGAATCCCGAAAATTAGTGAATCTCCCTAGTGAATCCCGAAATCAGTGAATTTCGATAGTGAATTTTGACAGTGAATCCCGAAAATCAGTGAATCCCGACAATGAATTTTGAAAATTAGTGAATTTCGACAGTGAATTTCGGCAGTGAATTTAAACAGTGAATTTCGAACACAAGTGAATTTCGATAGTGGATAAATAGTTTTGTCCTTTATGCAAAAGTTTCAAAAGACTGTCCTTCTACTTAATTGATGAAATATTTTTGTCCTTCTCCCTCATTCCCCTTCAATTTAAGTAATGATACCGGAGGATCACAAATTACTTAAATTTAAATGAAAAAAGAGTAATCAACACCCAACATGGTAAAAATGTTAATAGAGAAAGAAACCGAATCAAAAAGTGCAGACATCACATTAAAAATGAAAATATTTCTCAGAATTCTCCCCCAAAAAGAAAAAAAGCAACAAATTAAAAAGGAAAAAAATATACTACTGTCCTAACATACATTCCGACATAACGAATATCACAGTCTTATACAGGCAACGAGACCACTAATGATACGACCATCGCCACGTCCGTTTGTAATATTCGTTGCTTGAGAACGGTTACGAGACTATCGTTACTCGAAAAAAAACATTGAACAATCAGATACCATTAGATGATTGCTTATTGAAGTTCTTACAAAGTTCCTTAATCTCCATCACCAAAGCATCAATCTCTTCACCACCTTTCATTTTCAGCTGCATACTTAGCTCCTCCATCTTCTTCCTCACTTCGTCTCCACTTTCATCCACCAAAACTTGTCTGACCACTTTAGCAATTTCCTTGCTCTGAAGCTTTCCTTCTTCATCTCTAATGGCTTCCACCCCCACTCCAACGGCTTCTACAAACCTAGCAATCAAAGGTTGATCTAAATGCATTGGCATAGCAACAATCGGAACACCCAATTTCATGCTTTCCATTACAGAACTCCATCCACCATGGCTCAAGAACCCACCTGTACTTTTATGCTTTAGAATTCTTGTCTGTGGGGCCCATTTTTCTACTACCATTCCTCTGTCTTTTGTCTTCTCCAAAAACCCATTTGGAAGTGCTTCTTGAATTGTGATTCTCTCTCCTACAGGAAATCTTATGACCCATATGAAATTGACTTCACTTAGCTCCAACCCTTTTGCTATTTCATATCTTTCTTCTTTTGTTAAGAAATACTCACTCCCAAATGAAACAAAGAGAACAGAGGATTTCTCTTTTTTGTCAAGAAATTGAATGATTTCTGATTGGCTTTCATCTTCATCTTCATTAATCAAAGAATCATCTTCCACTAGCTGGCCTACTAGTACCACTTTCTTCTCCCATAATTTTTCAAGCATTTCTATGTATTTGCCTTCAATTTCTCTGCAAGATTTCACCAACAAAAGACTACATGAATTCCTCACCGCCCCAACAAATTTATTGACACCTTTACCCTTATCATCGCCTTGGGATTGGGATTCACTTTGACCTTGAGCTTGCATTTTCTTTATCTCATATCCACGGAAATAGATTTCTGGAAATGGGAATTGGGTTTGGGGACAATTGATCATGAACCAAAAGAAACCCATAATACAAGCACCGGTGACCATGAATTGAACCGCCGGAATATTCTGAGAAACCGCCATTTCTGCCGCCCATGGTTGATTAAAGTCGTAGATAACCAAATCTGGTTGAAATTTGGTCAAAATGGTCGAAAATTGAGGGCTGGCTTTCTCGTATTCGTTCTTGAGTGTGGCCATCAGATGGGGTGGGAGGCCATTAGTGGTGTGGTTGTGAAGAGGAAGCTCCGGCGACGGTGGAATGTGAAAAGGGACTAGCTCTATTGAATTAGCATACTTTTGGGTGATCTTTTTTTCAACGGATTGTAAGAGAATAGGGGTGGAACAAATGTAAGTATGGAGGTTTCTGTCAGCTAGCTTCTTGGCTAGCTCAAGGAAGGGGGAGATATGGCCGTGGGCTAGCCATGGCAGCATTAATACAGAGGATGCAGTTTTCTTGGGCTCCATGGATGAAAGAAGATCCACTCAGCCTTTGGACTCTCTGTTTGTTGATTAGATGTGGGTAGATATATATAGAAGGTCGTTCTCTGGCAAAGAGGTCAATTCTTACGTTCATATTTATTTAAGGAAAATTCAAGTAAATAAAACGAAACAATTTCTTTTGGAAATTTTAGAAAACTTGAAAACTAAACAAATAAACAAATAAACAACGCGCAGCTAGCCCTAAAACTTTCAAGTTTCACACAGCAATTTGTTTTATTATACAATAATTACTTTTCCATTTTACCCTTAATCTTTTTATCATTTACGTGGAACATTATATCTATCCAAATGTGGTTAGAATAATTTAAATTATTCTTATCCGATCGTGGTCAGGAAAACATTACATGTTTGGCCTTTAAAATGGTCCGATACGTTTTCAATTTTTTTATAAAGACGTGGTTATATTCTGACTTAAAATAAGATTATACCTACTCAAATGTGGTTATAATAATTTAGATTATTCTGACCCAAACGTGGTCAGGAAAACACTACATGTTCGGCCTCTAAAATGGTCCGATACGTTTTCAAAATTTTCATACCACCGTGGTTATATTCTGACATGAAATAGGAATGGAAAATGTAATTTTTCGGCCTGCAAAATGATCCGTATTGTTTCTCAAGCGTACATAACAATGTCTTTTTATTCAGACCAAAAATTGGTCTGGAAAACATAATGCTCCGGGTCTGTATCATGGTCTGAATAATAAACAATTTCTGACTCATTTAGGGTCAAAATGATATGCGTGTTAAATGTCAAAACGAAGCTCATTCTTGCCCTTTGAATGTGTAAAACATTTTAGTGTGAAAAGACAGTCCCTAAATAAATAATACTAGTAATAGTTTTTGTTTACTCCGTCTGTTCCTTATTATCTGGCGTATTGAGCATAGTTATCAAAACCAGATCAGACTGGTGGTTGGACCGGTAAAGCCGGTGACCCGGACATGGAACCGATCCGGTTTAGTAATTACCGGTTAAGGAGCCCGACCGCTCAAAACATCAAAAACCGCCGGTCGAACAGCTAAACCGTGACCCGGCCGATTATCTGTCGAACCGGTGTTTTTTATTTTATTTTAAATAATTCGATGAGATTTAACTTAAATAAACAAAATAAATATTTTACCATTCAACAATCACAACAAAACGCAGAAACTTTAATTTCACTCATTAATTATGAGCATTTTCATTATATCAGGCTTCCTCCATTTAGGAATAAATCCTGTAAAAATTCACTATTCCTCATCAAGATCTCTTCTTCTTTATGTTCTTATTTCTTCTCTTTCATTGGATTAATTGTGAAAACTGATATATTTCTGTTTTTCATTTTTTTATTATGAATTTGGTACTAGTTGGAAAATTATGGACCAGTATGGTTATATTATTTTACAATTTGCAAAATTTACAAACTAGATCTTTTATTTGGATTTTTTTTTTCTTTTCGTTTTCACTAGTATTGTAGTATTTCTTTATAATTTATATATTTTTTTGTATTTTGTTTGTGATTTGGATGTTGAAATATTTTGGAAATGATTAGGGATGTCATATTATATTTTTTTTCTTATGTCTTGAATATAATATTATATTTTAAATTTTATCTAGTGACCCACCGGTTGAACCGGTGACCCGGTGATCCAATGACTTTTTCGGTTGAATGTCCGGTCCGGTTTGATAACTATGCATTTGAAAAAAACAAATAAATTAAGAAAATGAGTAATTGCATTGATTTATATTATAAAATACTAAAAAAATCTTGAAAAATGTAGTGGTGTATTGAATATGAAAGATTGATTGGTTGAATGAACTAGAAAGTTGAAAAATAATATTGAAAAACAGAAAGAGTATTAAAATATGTATTGGAAATGTAACTACGACAGATAATAATGAATTTTTGATTTTGACAACTGTGACAATTAAACAGGAACTGAGCGAGCATTAAGAAATGTACATGCTACCCCTACCATTACCCATTGCGCCCCCGAGGATTTTTTACCAAAGTTTTTGGTTTCTTCCCTTACCCATTCATGTGAATTTTTTTTACCAAAAACAAAATTACTATGTTTCTTTGTGGAATGCATGTTCCACACCCCAGGGCCTGCCCTCATGTGAGGCCGGAGAGACGGCCGTCTTAAATCCAACAGTGACGGGAGGGCCCAACGGTAAATGTTTCGTTAAAAGAAAAAAAATCCATATAGATTCAATCTGATCCAACCTAATATAATATGTTAATTTTTTTTGATAAAGGCAAGATTTTTTTTACTCCAATCGATAAAGGTACCAATAATAAAAATTTACTTGGCTCAAAACATAAATTAGACATACAAACAAGTTTTATTAATTTTTTGTTTGAAAAACTATAGAAATTAAAAAAACTACTTTGTGTTGGAAAATTTTGATGAATAAGAATTTGACAGACTCAGAAAAAACTCCTTGACACGTAAGAACGTTATCTTTAAAGAGATATTTCGTCCCACGCAGATTGTCACTTAGGGATTCAAACGAAAATCTCTCTCAGGATACAATGGAGGTGTTTGATTCAAACAGTGACTTGTTTGAATCAAACCCGAGGACACTCAATATTTGTTCTACTGATGCCGTAAACTATCTGAATTTCGACTGCATACTTGTGCTTTTATAGGCTGAAGGTACCCCATAAACGAATGGAGGTACTCTTTGCACGAAAATGGTAGAATCATGTGAGTTCGGCCTAAAACATGCAACTCTTGAATTTTTTGAGTTGCATCCATTCGTAGGTTCATGAATCTTGTTCACGAACTGATGCATCCATTCGAACCCCGTTTCGTTGCGATAATATTAATTTATACGGCAACTCGTATGCAAACGATAATCAAAAATTTTATTTATGAAAAAATATCTAACACTTTAAAGGCATGCTTTGACGCTATTAATAAATTGAATTTTGTATTTACGAATGTTAAAAACGCAATAAGTATGTTTTTCATAAAAAAAAAACAACTTCAACTAAAAGACCCAATTCAAGGACTTGACCTTAACCCCAATAAATGCCAAGGCCCCACACCCCTACCCCCCACCCCCCAGGAAAAAAGGAAAGAAATATTTCTTGTAAAAATATTTTGTTTCGTCAAAAATTTTAGCCAATTGTTTTGTAGTGACATTTTATACTGTTATGGATTTTACACAATCATATTATTATTTTGTTATGGTTATTTTATAATATAGTTTTGTACGGTAAATGTTTAATTTTATGACATTTTTTTGCTAATACACATTTTTACTGTCATTATATCGTTTCTAATTATTTGTGTGGTATATATCACAAATTTTAGGTTGATATTAGACCAAATCCTACTTGGTATGCCAAAACAATAGAGATTATTCGATTTAAAATGAGAAACAAATCCCTCAAAAAAATATGAGAAACAAAACAGCAAATAGTGCTTCAGTATTATGAGAGAAAAATGTGGAAAGACTAGCAAAAGTAAAGCGTTACCTTCTATCCTCTGGATATGGCCTAGTGATGAGGAGCTGGGGTGTTGTAGTGACGCCCGGACTAAGCTGGAGGTCAGAGGTTCGATTCCCGTAAAAGGGGTTGATTTCTAATGATAAAAACTTCAGTGCAGTGGTCTAAGGCAGCCCTTGACTCTAAGCTCTAGGTTACCTGATTAACCTCTTCTCGCATTCTTGTGGGATTGGGGGCGAGGGGCCCCTCACGGTTAGGGTTTAACCGTTTTTAGGAGCGTGACCTTCTCCCTCGTATGTCCTAGGTTTTTATTATATGTATTGAACATCATTTTTATGTATTTTATTTACAAAATGTTTTTCCATAATGATATACATACTGATAAGTTGAAAATTTGTGTACATTTATATACAATAAGTTACGTATACCACAAAGTAATCATTCTCTGAATATTAGCAATTTCAAATGTATTTTAGTGAATCTTAAAGAGTTTAACTTCGTACAACACAAATTTATCATTATTTAGATACTCTATGGTAGTATACTAGGTCTTTAATAAAAGATAAGGATACCTTCGTCAACTTTTTATTATAATTTTTGGGATGGGGAAAGGTAATGGGTGTTTTTATTTTATTGGAAAATAATATGACTTCTACGAGATACGTCGAATTCAATTCCCACATTCCATACAATCCTAAAAATATTTGGAAATCACCTATAGTAAGTACTCCATACATTCATTGTATTATAACGTTTCTCGTTTTTAATTAATGAAAAATCTGAAACATCAAAACCAAGTTAACATATAATACCTATCTAAATAAGAGTTGTTTTAAAGGTTTTTACATAATTTAAAAATGAGATGAATGCTATAAATTTAGTTCATAACATCGAAAGTTCTTTTTTTGCCCTTCAATAATTCAATAATAATTTCTTAAAAAAAAATGCAATAGTAATTGAGTCTGATTTTTTTTTACAGATACCAAATATGCACACGCACACACTTTTGTCTCCACTGGGACACGAACCCAGAACCTTCGGGTTAAGGGCCTCAGTGATTACCACTGAGTCAATGCCTTGTTGGCAGTCTGAAAGTGTTATTGGATTGTTTCGAAATTCAAGATAGGCGAATGAAATATCTAATAAATGTCATATCAATATTCCCTCAGTTCCAAAATAACTGATGCAGTTGACAAAAACACGCATACTAAGGATGTTGAAGTTAACAACTGCAACATTGGAAGTTTCACAGAGGCTATACGTCGAGCACTCAAGTCCAATTCAGTTAGGAAGTAGTTAACTTTGTTTAAAGTTGTTGTAACCGCTCCTAGTTGCTACTAGTTGATCCTAAGTAGTATAAAAACATGAAGGATCATCAATTGTAACTTAGTTAAAAGTTTTATCAATAATATGAAATATTTCTTCATCTTCATACTTTCCCGCCTATTTTCCATTTGAATCTTATGTTCATGTTCTTCCTTTTATGATGAATTCATCATGGTATCGGAGCTTCTAATGGCTTCCGCGTCTTTATACATATCTGATTTCTTCCTTAATCAGATTCTGGAGTCAATCTCTGTTAATTTTCTTGTAATTCTTGTCATTCGTTTTTGATTTCCTGGATTTCTGTCATGGAAAATCACCATGTTCCACTGGTGGTTCCTCTCCTGTTCCAGCTGATTTGATCTTACATCCAAGTGAGAGTCCAGCATTCATACTGGTGCAGCCTGTTCTTGATGAATCCAACTATCATACTTGAAAGACTGCCATGCTTAATGCTCTTTCTTCCAGGAACAAACTTGGTTTTATTGATGGTACTGTCCCGATGCCTCATCCAGGAGATAGGCATTTATCTTTATGGAGATAGAATAATAGCATGATTAAAGCTTGGTTAGACAATTCATTTTCCAAGATTATAGCCCAGAGTGTGATGAGCTATCAAACAACCAAAAAAATCTGGGATGATCTTGAAGAAAGGTATGATGGTGGAGACATTGACAGGTTGTCAAATCTGATGGATGAAATTCCAAGCATGAAGCAAGGAGGTCTTTCTGTTTCTGAGTATTTTGCAAAGCTTAAGATCTTGTGGGATCAATTGGTGTCATTTACACCACCTCCAACCTGCAATTGTGGCCAAAAGTGGTACCAAGAATACAATGAAAGGCATCATGTGATTCGGTTTTTAAAAGGTCTTAATGAGAGTTTTTCCACAATGAAGTCCTAGGTTCTATTGATTTCTCCGTTCTATACCGTTAAAAATGTTTTCTCAATGGCATTAAAACAAGATAGACAACAACGTTATGGAAATTCTAGTTTGGTGGCTAATTCTGTTAATAGCATTGGGAATAGTACTGCTGGGGTTTTTGACAAAACTGCTATGGTGGCTCAAAATCAGTCTCAGGCTACTATTTTGGTTTTAGGAAGACTTACAACAATGGCACCTGTTAAGGGTGATTTTATACGATTTATTCCGTTATATTTTATAATAATTTCCCTCATATTTGTATAATTTGCATAGAAGATGAGCGTTTAATTGGTTTATTGAGCAAATGATGTTTTAAAAGGTTTAATTGCAAAAATAGTTGAATTATATATTTTTATCGATGTTTTCTATTTATTTGAATGCTACTACATTTTGCAATGTGTTTGATGTATTGTAGATACACAATTTTGACCAAAAAGAGGATTGAAAGAGGTTAACAATCGGATTAATGAAGAGGAGAAGAGATAAAAATGAAATCGATTGAAGATAAAGATGAGAAGATCGATTTTCAAGCAGCTGAACGTTCGTTCAAGCCCCGTCCAGAGTGGACGAGCGTCTGAAGATATGGACAAGCGTCCAGGAGAAGAAAGTTGATTCAGAGAGTTTGGACGCTGAGTGGACGGGCGTCTGAAGCAAGTCCAAGGCACCCCGGACGGGCGTCCAACAAGACGGACGGGCGTCCTTAAACCGACTTAGCAGTAGCCGCCTCAGTTTTCTATAAATAGCAGCGTGGATTTCAACCCTAATCATACATTATTGAGACCTATTGATACACAATCATTAGGAGAAAACCCTAGGCGGCTCCAGCCCCCTTAGGGGAGGCTGGGGTTGCGATTTTTCTTGTTTTTATATTCGTTTTTTCTATTTCGTTTTACTGCTGTTTTATGCTGAATGCTTGGAGGCTGAGCAATTGTTCAAACCATGTGAATCCGTTTCAGCAGGTTCTTTATTTTCAATCTAGATTTGTTTTGTGAATTTGATTAAAGTTGTATCTTTTTATGCTTATGTGTTATGCAATCGATATCGAGAGATGTATTGCTTATTGATGTTTACCGTATGACGAGTGTCGGTGTAAACCTTAGATCACCATAGGAAAGATTGGATTTTTAACCTTGACATAACGAGAGTTGATAGGTTAGATTTCTAGGTTGCTAGATTGAGAGATCTTACACCTTGTTTTGATAGCGTTAATCTTTAAGATCGAGAGTTAAAAGATTGATAGGCGAATTATCTATGAGAGTAGGAATTCATACTTATGAGAGGTGAACCACATCTTTAATTAGACCATCACAAGATAACTTTAGAGAGGAAATTAAGTGTTGCGGGATCGGTGGATAATTACTTGTTCGATTGTTTAATCACCATGATCATCGTTGTTTAAATTCATAGTTGTTTATTGTTTTCTTTTTAGTTTATATTTTAGATTTAAGTTCACAATTATCGTTTCCTGGCTTTGGACTGACAATCCTCTGTCCAGTTTTTCTTTTCGTTTTTAGTTTTAGGTTTTAATAATAATAGTATCAATCTTAGGAAAATTAATGAACTAGATACCCCGATTCCCTGTGATCGACTCCGGTATTAATCGCTATGCTACGATCCCTACACTTGGGGAATACCGGATTTATAAATTTATTACTTGTTTGTTTTATTAGATAAAATCCGTGACAGCACCAAGAAACCTCAGTGTACACATTGTGGTATACCCATACAGTGGATAGATGTTATAAGAAACATGAATATCCTGCAAATTTCAGGGGTAGAGGAAGAGGAAGGGCCACAACTGCAAATCATGTGAGTTCAGATGGTATGTTTGATCAAACTTCTCAAGATTCACTGGCAGATCTTAAGGCTCCAGTCACCCAAGAACAATATCAACAAATTCTGAATATTCTGAGAGCAGGATCTTTGTCTCAGCCTATGTCTCAAGATTCCTCTGATTCTGGTTTTAATGTAGTAAACTCTGATGTTCTTTCTACAAAGTTTGGTCCTATGGATTCAGGTTTGTCTAAATCCTTTACTTGTTTTGATTGGATAGTGGACAGTGGAGCCACTGATCATATTGTGTTTGATAAAGCTTTGTTTAGTTCTTGCCAACCTATGATCATTGTACGTTTGCCAAATGGTAAAGATATTAGTTTTACTCACATTGGGAAAGTAAAAGTGAATCATGATTTAATTCTAGATAATGTGCTTTGTGTGCCTGATTTTCATTGTAATATCATGTCTATTAGTAAGTTAATCAGGTCAAGGGCATACAATGTCAAATTTTTTATGGATTCCTGAGTTATACAAGATATGATAAGTCTTAAAAGGATTGTTTCAGCTGAACTCATAAAGGGATTGTATATTTTGAGAGCTGATAGATCATGTTATGCTTTTTCTGTTATGAATAATGTCCAGACACCCTTCAGTCAGGCTTTGCTATGGCATTGCAGACTTGGCCATGCCTCAGATTAGATATTAAAGGTTTTGAAGAAGGAAAATGAGCAAATTCAAGTTCCTGAGGGTCAAGTCTGTGATATTTGTCCCATGGCTAAACAGTCTAGACTTAGTTTTTCTTTAAGTAAATCTGTTTCTAGATCTACTTTTGATTTAGTGCACATGGACATTTGGGGCCCTTACAGGGTAGTTGGCATCCATGGTCACAGATTTTTCCTTACAATTGTTGATGACTTTAGTAGGTTTTGGTAGATTTACATGCTGAAAACTAAGGGTGAAGTTAGGAATCTTGTTAAACAATTTTGTACTTTGATTCAAACACAATTTAATAAAAGGGTGAAATGTTTGAGAACAGATAATGGTTTGGAGTTTGATTTACCTGAGTTTTATGCTGCTAATGGGATCACACATCAGACTTCTGTAGTCAAGACTCCACAACAAAATGGAATAGTTGAAAAAAAACATCAACATATTCTCAAAGTTGTCTGAGATTTCAGTCTGATATACCATTGATATACTGGTCTTATTTTATTCTTCATGCTGTTAATTTGATCGATATTACTCCTTCACCTCTGTTAAACAATAAAACACCTTATCAATTGTTATATTCTGTGAAACCATCCTATGATAATATCAGAGTGTTTGGCTGTTTAACTTTTGCACAAAATTTGCATCATGAGAATAACAAGTTTGCAGCAAGAGGCATTAAGTCTCTTTATTTATGAGGAGTTCCAAATGCCAAAGGTTTCTATCTCTTAAATCTTCAAAGTAGACAAATTTTTGTTGCTAGGGATGTTTTCTTCCATGAGACTTCTTTTCCCTATAAGGATGGTCATGCATCAGGTAATATCCAAGACTTGCCTTAGCCTGTATCATTTGATCAAGACATATTCTCCATCACAATTTCTAGTGTGCCTTTGCCTACACAAAAAGTTGGATCACACCCTCTTGATGAATATCCACAAAATCATGCTTCTGAATCTTTGGATCATCAAGAGCCTATACATGAAATTGTTGAGCAATTACCAATTGATAATTTTCAAATTCTTGATTATGTGGAAAATTTTCCCTCTAATCAAGATGCAAACACCAGAAAATCTTCAAACAGAGGGTTACCTTTTTATCTTAAACATTATGTCTGTCACAGTGTATCCACACATACATCACCACATTTTATGGTAAAGGTCGACACTTTGGATCATTTATCTGCACCTTATAAGTCTTATGGTCTCAGTACACATGCTATAGTAGAACAAAAGACTTACAATGAAGCTGTCAAACATCCAGAATGGCAGGAGGCTATGGATAATGAAATAAAGGCCTTGCAGCAGACAAAGACTTGGGAAATTGTCCCATTACCTAAAGGCAAACAACCCATAGGTTGCAAATGGGTATACAGAATCGAAAGAAAATCTGATAGAATAATAGAAAGATACAAAGCCAGACTAGCGGCTAAGAGATACACACAACAGCTAGGTTTGGATTATATGGAGACCTTTTCTCCTGTTGCCAAACCCACAACAGTTAGAACACTCCTAGCCATTGCAGCAGCTAAAGATTGGAACCTGCATCAACTTGATGTTAACAATGCATTTCTTCATGGTGATTTTCCAGATAAGGTTTACATGCAAGTGCCCTAAGGTTTTCCGGAAGATCCTGGACATGTTTGCACGCTTATAAAGTCCATATATGGTCTCAAACAAGCAAGCAGGCAATGGAACATCAAACTAATACAAGTTCTGCTTGAGAGGGGGTTCAGACAATCCAAACAAGATTACAGTTTGTTTGTCAAAGGATCTGATGATTCTTTCATAGCTGTCCTGGTCTATGTTGATGATGTCTTGGTAACAAGCCCTAACATAAAAGAGATAAAAGAGGTAAAAGGATTTCGGAATGAAAATTTTGGCATAAAAGATCTTGGTGAACTCAAGTATTTCCTAGGATTGAAAGTGGCTAGATCAAAGAAAGGCATAGCATTATCTCAAAGAAAGTAATGTCTTGAACTGTTAGAAGAATATGGCTATTCTGATTGTAAACCTAGTCAAATTCCCATGGATACTTCTATAAGTCTACACAGCAAGGATTCACCATTATTACAGTCAAATAGCTACTACGGAAGCCTAGTGGGAAAGCTATTATATCTAGGTTTGACAAGACCAGACATTACTTATGCAACACAGCAACTTAGCCAGTTTCTTGATAAACTTACCGAATTACAACTTCAAGCAGCTCATAAACTTCTCAAATATCTAAAGCATCCCCTGGCCAAGGCATATTCTTCCCATCAGAAAGTAACCTAGAACTGAAATTCTTTGTGGATTCAGATTGGGGCAGATGCATGGACACTAGAAGATCTATCACAGGTTTCTCTGTCTTTCTGGGAGGATCACTCATAAGTTGGAGATCAAATAAACAAACCACAGCCTCTAGAAGCTCATCAAGGGCAGAGAATAGGGCCATGACAATGGCATCTTATGAATTGCAATGGCTCACCTATTTGCTATCAGAATTCAACATTAAGCAAGACATGCATATACCCTTATTCTGTTATAGCAAAAGTGCATTGCACATAGTAGAAAACTCAGTACAGTAAAACATCTATAAATTAATACTCTTTAAATTAATAACCTCTCTAAAATAATATTTTTCTCCGGTCCCGACTTGGGCCAGTTCAAAAAATGACCAATTTCGATAAGATAATAAGATAATAACTTTTAGAAAATCCCTGTATAGATATACAGTCCCAATAATATCATAAATTAGTAATTCTCCATAATCACAAAAATATATATGTTACAATTTTATAAAATATGATTCTATTGTTGTCTGTTTTTTTTCTTAAAGTTTAAATCTGCTTGAAGCTCATCTCTAATCTTTCTTATTCCATTCAAAAGTTCGGGTGTGGTGCTTTCGAACTGCATCAAAAAATTGTTAAGTGCATCAAAAAGTTGTTAAATCTGTTTGGTATGGTTGTTTTTTTTTTTTTAGATTTTTGTCCAGAAGGACAAAATTATCAAAAAATCGGAATAAAAGGAAACTGTGATTTAATAAGGACAAAAGTAACAATTATGAAGTAACAAATATGAAGTAACAAATGTGGAATAGAGTAAATATAAAGTAACAATTGTGAAACAGAAAGTAACATTAACACGTGAAGTAATAATTTTAAAGTAACAATTGTGACTTTTGTCCTTTATAATCATGAAAATGTTACTTTTGTCCTTCCAGACCCATTTATTAATTTTTTTGTCCTTGTGGCCCCTTCCCCCATTTTTTTTTTTAATCTTGTTTATATACACGGTAGTACATGCTATCACTATTATACACTGAATATTTTTGTTGTAAAAATACAGTGAATCAAATTAATGTATGTACACTGAATCTTGTATGTACAGTACATTGAATTTGTAACTAATATACATTGAATTAAGTATAATACATAAATTAGTACAGTTCATTCTATTTAAATTTATATAATTAAAATTTAATTTTGTTTGATATCAAAAAATCTCTATAAATTAATAATTATTAATTTATCGATAAATTAATACCTCTCTAAATTAATAAAATCTTCCGGTCCCAACTATATTAATTTATAGAGGTTTTACTATATTCTATGAAAGAACCAAACACATTGACATAGATCTTCATGTGATCAGAGATAGGTAATTAGGTATCAACAAGGGCTCCTAAAACCTTTACCAGTCTCAACAGAATTACAGCTTGCAGATTTATTCACTAAACCTTTGGATAGAACCAGATATCAAACCTTGTTAGACTCTTATCCACTAATCAACATCTATCAACCCAAAAGTCCAGTTTGAGAGGGGGTGTTGAAGTTAACAGCTGCAACATTGCAAACTGGACCCAGCATTTGAAGTTTCACAGAGGCAATACGTCGAGCACTCAAGTCCAATTCAGTTAGGAAGTAGTTAAGTTTGTTTCAAGTTGTTGTAACCGCTCCTAGTTGCTACTAGTTGATCCTATGTAGTATATAAACATGAAGGATCATCAACTGTAACTCAGTTAGAAGTTTCATCAATAATATGAAAGATTTCTTCATCTTCATACTTTCCTGCCTATTTTCCATTTGAATCTTATGTTCATGTTCTTCATTTTATGATGAATTCATCAAAGGAGGTGAATTAATAGCTTAATTTGAATACCAAAATTACTATAAACCCCTACACTATAATTAATGCAATTTTGTTTTTATTCTCTCACACTTTAATAAATAAAGGTAGAATGGTTGATGTACGAAAAATAAAATAAATAATGAATTGAAAATGTAAGTGTCTCACATAAAATAGAACAAATAATTTTGACAATTGTATCAGTTCTCTTAAGGGGGAAGTATTCTAAATTTATAAATATTGCAGGAAAAGTTAGTTTAACAATTAGGCTGTCTTTGTTCTTTTAAAAACTGTTTGGAAGACTTTTTCTAACTAGTGTAAATAATTTTTCCTCGGGCCTCCTATGGAGTACTAAGGTCAAATAAAATAAATGACGGGTAAAAAAACAATAATTTTAGATGTTTATTTGTTTGCGCTCTCTCTCTCTCTTTTTGTGTGTGTGTGTGTTTGGAAACCGGATATTTATTAAACAAAGCAATCAACATATGACGTATGAACATCAAAGTTCTGGGAAAAATCAACAAAATAGACGTTTGTTTTGTTTTCTTTTGTTTTTTTGTTTTGTTTTGGGTCAAAGATAAGACAATGTATTCAGGTAAACGTTACATAATTGTAATCAGTGCCATTCGTTAAAGTAGTACTAAAACATCAATATTCTTTCCAAAAAAAAAAAAAAAAAAATCAATATCCGTTTCCGAGTATCACGTGTTTCGTCCATTATTGTTCTAAGGTGGAATACTATGTTGCTTTTATGCCGGTAAGTCTATCTGTGGCACGCAGTCGGGTCTCTCTAATAAACGGATTTCCGGATGATTGTCAAATGTATAGAAATAAAATGTTTTTATATTTTTTTACACGTAGCAGTAATATGACGATTCGTTTGAATAGGGAGTCAGTGAATCTGAATTTTCCACGAGTCTAAAAGCAAGTCTAATGGTGAGATATCAAAATCACATTTGATATCTATGTGAAGCTTTTAGCATCTCTTGTAACGTCCCGTTCTCGAAAACTGCGTATTTTTCGAAAAACATATCGTTCGGCCATGTTCTGAGTTAAAATATCAAAACACGAAGCCTTCCTAAAATATTTGATCTCTTGCATCATTTAATACTAACACCCAAAATAAAATAGTCATTACAGCAACCATATTCTAATCACCAGTACAATACAACATACACTTCAAATAGTATCATCAAATACACAACCTCCAGAAATAACTGCAATAAACTTATCGCTTTCAATGATGCGTAGCTAGACATCCAAATTCAACATTGTCTCTAATTAAATCCCTACAGCTTTCTGAATCATGACCTACGTCCTTGTGATATTTGCAAAACTTTGTCTGATCCCTTTTTTCCACTGGTCCCCTTAAAGGTGGGGGCGTACGCGCTATTCCTTTTCTTTCCATTAGGGCGAGCACCGCTCGCGGGATCGATTCAATGGCACTAAGTCTCTGTCTTGGAGAGCTCCCTTCTTCCCGAGCCTGTCGGTAATGGGAGAGGTCATCCTGTCCCAAACCTGTTTTCGCTCTTTCTCTGGTTGTCGCGTGGCCTTTCCCTTTCTAGGATCTGCCCTCTCTTGCTCTCTCTTGAGCCTGTTCGCCTCTTCCCCCTGACAGTGCTTGAAGACCGTTTCCACGCAGTCTTCCATAGACAATGGGGGTTTGCTATTGAGTTTGGCATATAGCCGACCCTCACGTGGCCCTTCTATGAATGATGTAACTGTCAGATGTTCATCTGCCCCTTGCACCTGCCTCGATTCTTCGTTGAACCTTTTTAAGAATTGTAGCACACTCTCGTCGTGCTTTTGCTTCAAAGTGAGTAGGTGAGTGGCGTTCCTCTGGAACGGACGTGCCGTGATGAAGGCATGCATGAACTTTCTGGCTAAAGTTGTGAAGTCGTTAATGGACCTGGGCGGTAGTTTCCTGAACCACTCCCGAGCCCGACCGGTCAATAGTGCAGGGAACGCTTTGCACTTCATCTGATCGGCCGCGTTGTACAGAGTCATATGCGTCAGGTATTGATGCATATGATCGTTGGGGTCTTTTGTCCCGTCATAGGGATCCATCTTCGGCATTTTAAATCCTGAGGGTCCCTGGTAGCTTTCGACTTGCTCAGTGAAAGGAGATTCAAAAGAAAAAGGTGTCTTACCCAGGATGGCATCTAGTTCCACGCGGGCTGCGTCTCTAGCTTGGTCTTTAATTTCTCTCCGGCCTGGGATAGAACTGGTGGACAAAGCCTCGATATGTTCTTCGCGTGAAAAGTTGAAAGCCTTGTCCTTTTCATCCCCAATTGGGTTTTCCTTGGTGTGCGTTTCTCCTGTCACATCTTCCCCTCTAACCTTTAACGCGTTTGTTACAATGGTTTTGAAGGTGGCTGGATCAAGATTAGTTAGCGCCTCGACCAAGGTCTGTTGTGCGGGATCTGGGAGAGGTTCCACCTGGGATGGTGTTGCCGTCGCTTCTCCAACGTTTTCCCCTAGGGGTCCTCCACCTTCTTTTCCGGCCATGGAGGTTTCGCCCCCTTGTGCAACCTGCTTTTTCTTCCCTGTCTGCTTCGGCGGCATGGTGATTGTATGTTATATCTCAAACTATCAGTAGAAGGCCCTCCTACTAGCGCCAATGATGAAGTCGGATTTCACCAATAGATAAATTACGGGTACAATAGCTCTAATGATAGCTTTCCGGTTACCGGCCGACAGCCAGAGAAGAGAAAGTATTTTTATGGTGTTTTTGACTGAACTCAAGTTTTTCTTGAGCTGCCTACGTATCCAATCGTTGTCTTGGAATCAAGTCGGCCGTAGTTCTTGAAGCGGCTTATATAGGAGGTCTAAACCCTAATCTTGCCGTATCCTCCAAGGATTCGGTTAAGATTAGATTTGATCCGATCTCCTAATTATTAGGAGATAATGATGCTATAATATCGAGTTACGAATCATACCCTTAGTCCGGGCTAAGTTCATTTCCCACGTTTATACGTGCGTGTATCTGCATGACCGCTCAGGTCTGCCGAATGGTTGACCTAATCGCGCTCTGCGCATTCCTTGTAGATCGACCGTCCTGCGGTGGTAGGACTGATCATGACCTGTCCCGGTCTCTCCAGTCAGGAAACATTCCCGACCCTACTTGTGGTTATCCAATGGTTGTATGACGTGTGGCTTTGGCTGAGCCGACCACCATCATAAGCCCCCCAGGTCGGCTTGGGCCCTCGGCCTAGGGCGACCTGATCCAAGGTTGGTCGGGACTTTGTGACGCTTCATACATTATTGCGATTGTCATTATTGGCACGAGAAACGAGGCGTCAGTGCCTGCTGACGTCAGACGGGCCGTTTACCAAAGCGTCGCTTGGGCTTATAACCTGTCTTCTCAAACGTCTGTTCCTCATCATTGCTGCCGTTATTTACTTCGAAGGGCCGGGTGTAAACTGAAGCCTCTTTTCTTCTTCATTTCTGCAAGTAAGTGCTTTTCCCTTTGCATTTTCGATTTGTTTTTTAACTTTGCGATTTATGAGGGTGAGATTCTCAACTCCTTCCGACGAGTCAGTTGATAGAGAGTTGAGTCCCAAATCCATTGATCTTGAGTCTGAAAGTGTATCTGCCGTTTCTCCTCCTCTTACCTCATCTTTTCCGGCCACTTCTCCGGCCATCACCCACCAATATAACTTGTTATCTGGGCTTGTTCCCAGGCACACTGTGCCCTCAACCCCCAGGGATTCTGTTTTCATACGACATCTAAAGGCCGTTTCCGCCACCAAATCTATACTATTGCAGGCGGTCCGTCAGGATATAGACCGACCGGAGAAAGCAGCACCCCTAAAAACTCGCCACCCGAGAAGGGTAAAAAACAGAAATTGACAGGAGAAGTGGTATATGGACCAGGGGACCTCTTCCTTTGGTTCCCAATAACGAAGGGTTAGTGATTGAGTTGGTGGTTAATAAGTACACCGTGAAACGAGTATGTGTAGACACGGGAAGCGCGGTAAACGTTTTGTACTTATCGGTATGTCAGGCTATGAAGATACGGGAGACCGAGCTAACTCCAGTCTCAGCCCCGTTATTTGGATTTGCCGGACCACCCATACATCCTGTGGGCATGATCAGGCTACCCACAACATTTGGACGTGGAAGAAAGAGCAGGACTCTTATGGTCGACTATGTAGTGGTACGGTCGACCTCAGCATATAACATCATATTAGGGAGACCCGCTCTGATAGATCTCGGGGCGGTAATCTCCCCTGCGCATATTAGCATGAAATTCCCTACTGTTGAGGGAACTGCTGAAATAAAGGGAGATGTGGAAACAGCCAGGAGCTGTTATACCGCTACCATCAAACAAAAGATGATGGTGCAACAGGTCCTCATAGACGAGCTCGTCCCAGAGGAAGAAGAAAGATGGTTAACTAACGATGTGGTGACACAAGAAGCCCTATGGGAAGACCAAGAAGACGGGGTCGGGGTCGGAGCATGGATTCCAGAGCCATATAGACAGAGCTTAATCGACTTATTAAAGGAGTTTAGAGACGTTTTTGCCCTGACCGCCGCTGACATGCCCGGACTGTCTCCCAGCTTAGCGTTACACCATCTCAATGTGGACCCCAGCAGAAAGCCCGTTCGGCAAAAGAGACGATCTTTCGCTCGGGGAAAGGATAGAGTTTGTTCAAAAAGAGGTAACAAAATTATTGCAAGCCGGAATAATTAAAGAGGTAGTATATCCGAGTGGTTAGCCAATCCGGTTCTAGTTAAGAAACCAGACGGTTCTTGGCGTATGTGTGTGGACTTTACAGATCTGAATAAGGCATGTCCCAAGGATTGTTACCCACTTCCAAAGATTGATAGTTTAGTGGATTCCACGGTCGGGTATGAAGTCTTCGCGTTTCTAGACGCATACAAAGGGTATCATCAGATAGCCATAGCTCCAGAGGACATGGAAAAAACATCCTTCATCACAGAAAGAGGGACCTTCTGCTATCTTACTATGCCGTTCGGCCTTAAGAACGCAGGCGCCACGTATCAGAGGACCGTTAATAAGATCTTTGAAAAACAAATTGGGAAGAACATGGAAGTATATGTGGATGACTTGTTGATCAAGAGCAGGTCTCTTGAACAATACCTGGCAGATGTCAGAGAAATTTTTGAGGTATTGAGACAAACACGAATGCGTCTTAATCCAAAGAAGTGCACGTCGGGGTACGGTCAGGAAAGTTCCTAGGATACATGATTTCCAAAGAAGGCATAAAGGCAAATCCAGACAAGGTAGAGGCCATACAGAGCATGGCTCCACCAAAGAACGTTAAAGAAGTACAAAGATTGACAGGGCGTATGGCCGCCCTAAACAGATTCCTCTCGCGGTCGGCCCAGAGGGCCCTCCCTTTTTTCAAGGTGTTAAGACAAGCAAACCCTTTTTCTTGGAACGAAGAATGCCAAAGGGCGTTTGAAGAATTGAAGAAATACCTCACAAACTTACCCGTACTCACTGCACCACAAAAAGGAGAAACTCTATACTTGTACTTGTCTGCGTGCCAAGAAGCGTTGAGCGCCGTCCTGGTGAGCGACCAGAATAGCACTCAAAAACCAATTTTTTATGTGAGTAAAGCTCTCAGAGGGCCAGAGGTGAGGTACTCGAGCGCAGAAAAGTTGGCACCGATCTTAGTTCACGCATCGAGGAAGCCGAAGCCGTACTTTCGGGCTCATCCTATTGTGGTCATGACGGACCAACCACTTAGACAGTTACGGATATGCCGGAGGCGTCGGGAAGATTGACAAAATGGGTGGTCGAGCCGGCGCCTATGATCCGGAATTCGGACCTAGAACATCTATCAAAGCTCGGGCCCCGGGCGATTTCATAGCCGAAGGAGTGTCCATAACTCTCGAGCGAAGCGGACTAACGGTCCTAGTGACCAATGGACATTATATGTTGATGGAGCGTCCAATAAAGAAGGAGCGAGGGCGGGTCTTCTCGCTCGTAGTCCAAAAGGAGAAGAATTTCCATACGCATTGCGATTCGGCTTCAAGGCAACCAACAATGAGGTGAATATGAAGCGCTCATAACCGGGCTCAAACTCGGCCGCAAAATTGGGAGTCAAAAGATTACACATATTTAGTGACTCGCGGTGGTGGTCAACCATGTTACGGGGAGAGTACGAGGCAAAAGAAGACACCATGAAGAGATATCTTTCGATGGCCAGAGCATTGATTTCACACTTTGAAGATGTCAAGCTGGGTCAGATCCCTAGATCTAAAAATGCTCGGGCGGATGCACTGTCCAAATTAGCATCAAATTTCTTCTCAGATAAGAAAGTCCTGATCGAGCAAGTCGCAGAGCGAAGCTATGCAATTAAAGAGGCCCAACAAATCAACCAACGAGCAACCTGGATGGATCCCATAGTAGCATTCTTAAAAAACAGTGTGGTCCCGGAAGACCGAATCCTGGCCAGGCTGATAAGACTTCAAGCAAGCAGGTATTCCTTGTTCAATGATATCTTATGCCGCAAGTCCTTTATAACTCTATGGCTGCGCTGTGCCACTGAGGAAGAGGGAAATTATCTCCTCCGAGAAATCCATCTGGGAATTTGTGGAAGTCATATGGGAGCTAGGGCTCTAGCTCGCAAGTGTAGGCTTTTTGGATATTATTGGCCGACCATGGGGGCAGATGCTCGAGAATTGGTGATGACCTGTAGAACGTGCCAAGTGCATGCCCTCACAACAGATGATTCCTTTAGTATCCCCTTGGCCCTTTTACCAGTGGGGAGTGGATCTGGTCGGCCCATTGCCAAGGGCACCAGGTAATTTGAAGTTTCTGATCGTAGCTATTGACTACTTCACTCGATGGGTAGAGGCAGAGCCATTGGCAACGATAACAGGTGGAGCGATTCGGAAATTCTTATGGAGGAACGTGGTCTGTCGATATGGAATCCCTAAGCACTTGATATCAGACAATGGTACTCAATTCGAGGATAGAGTGGTCCGAGAGTGGTGTTTAGAACTTGGAATAACTCAGCACTTTACATCTGTAGGGTATCCACAAGCAAATGGGCAGGTTGAACAGGCCAACAGACAAATCAAGACCGGGCTGAAGAAGAGGTTAGAAGAAGAAGGCGAGCATTGGGTTGAGCAGTTGCCCAATGTCCTTTGGGCATATAGAACGACGCCTAACTCGGCTATGGGCGAAACTCCATTTTTGCTGTCATATGGATGCGAGGCAGTAATCCCGGCAGAAATAGGATTACCCTCGCCCAGAACAGAGCTGTATAACCAGATCGATCAAGAGACCGAGCTCAGACATCAGAAAGATGAATTGGAGGAAACCCGTGATATAGCTTTGATAAGAGTGGCTAAGTACAAACAACAGATCGCACAATATTACAATGCTAGAGTGAAAGATTTGTACTTCAAAGTGGGAGATTTAGTCCTTCGAAAGAATGAAGTTAGCAGACAGGACCCTCAGGGCAAGATAAAGCCAAATTGGGAAGGTCCGTATAAGATCATCAAGGTGCACGGCAAGGGTGCCTATCAGCTGGCAAACGCTCAGGGGAAGACCATTCCACGAAGCTGGAACTCAGCTAACTTAAGAAGATTCTACGCCTAAGACAGGTTCAAGGCTGTTTGATATTTTGTTTTATCTATAGTATGAGAATGTAATAAGTTGCTTTTGTGACCGTTTATTTGTTCAATAAAATTGGCCTTTATTTATTGTTCATACACACTTCTTTGTGAAAATCACTGCCAAAGGCGGAACAGGCTCAGAGACTGAGCGCTATATAAAAGATAAACTGCCAAAGGCAGAGCAGGCTCAGAGACTGAGCGCTACATAAAAAACTCAACTGCCAAAGGCGGAACAGGCTCAGAAACTGAGCGCTATATAAAAGATAAACTGCCAAAGGCAGAGCAGGCTCAGAGACTGAGCGCTACATAAAAAACTCAACTGCCAAAGGCGGAACAGGCTCAGAGACTGAGCGCTATATAAAAGATAAACTGCCAAAGGCAGAGCAGGCTCAGAGACTGAGCGCTACATAAAAAACTTAACTGCCAAAGGCAGAACAGACTCAGAGACTGAGCATACAAAATAACGAAAATAAAACTGCCAAAAACAGGGCATTAATACAACAGATAACTCTCAAGCATGCTGAACAGCAGGATAAAGGACAAAACAAAAGCAGAGAGAAAGCAAAAAGGAACAGCCACGAGTGCTCTTCCTCTTATAAGCAATAATTTGTTAAAAAGTCTACATAGATTAAGTTTACAAATATCCAAAAAGTCTTTGCAGATATTGAAATGACAGACTGCAGGACAGGACATAAGCATGTTAGGCGGATTTTAGCTGAGAGCCACTGCTTGGAGCGTCTTGTTCTGAGGATCCAGGAGTAGCTTGAGCGGTCGGTTTGGGAGGGAGAGGAGCAGAATACTTCTGAACAATATCGACCCATGACTTCAGCTCTCGAAGACGCTCGTTGTACGCCAGCCCCATGCCCGGTTTGTACAAGCCAGCATTCTTCAACTTGGAGATATCGAGGCCTTCTAACTGCGCTCGAGCATCATCAACTCCCATTGAGTACCCATGGTTGACTATAGGGACAAGGAGAGCGGAGAGGATCCCATCAAAATGGGTGGTACTGTAATAGTCCCGGATCCCCTTGGCTATGAGGGCTGGAACGGAACTCTCCAGAGCATCACGAGCCGATTGCGCCACTTGCAAGCTCTCTTCTACCGTTTCCCTCTTCTCTACCTCCTCGGTCAGCTGTCTTTTCAAGTTTTGTATCTCTGTAGCATGCGCCTCATGCAGAGTCTGCATCTCCAGCTCGTGCTTGGCCTTAAGGTCGAGCAGACCCTTTTTCTTGGCCTCATACAGATCTTTGTATTTTTTCTTGGAGGCCTTGAGCTCAGACACGGTCTTCTCATGCTCATCGGCAACAGCTTTGGACTTGGCCAAACGATCAAATACTTCCTGACCAATCCGGGCACCCTGACCAAGTGTGACCACCAGGAAGACAAATATAAATGCGAAGGAGCATACACAAAGGCATATGAAAGAGGCTTGAATAAAAAGGATAGTAGGCATACCATCTCAGCTAGATCTACAGTAGACATGGCATGAAGAGTGGTCTGGATTGTGGAAGCCTCACCCTGCTCTCCTCCGGAAGGTCCCGCTGTGAGCAACCCAGAGCGTCCCCTCTTCCGAGAAGACTCTCTGACAGTTGACTGGTCAGAACGGCAGAGGGGGACTAGATCAGAGAACTCCTCGTCAGAGGGAAGATCGGTAATAATCACATCCTCGTCCCCAAACCGCGGTAGATCGCGCATAGCATCGTCCGAATGTTCGGTGAGGGATTGAACAGCATCAGAACCAAGAACCGTTCCGGACGATCTGACGTGCAGAGGCTCAGGATTATTCTGGGTCGGAGGATCAGCCAAAACTTCTTCAGGCTGAACATCGTCAGCTCTGGCCCCTGCTCCAGACAGTAAATGCGCCAAATCGGCCACTGTATCAAGAAAACAAAGGTAAGATGCATAAATACAATTGTACAAGGAAAGAAACCAGTGAGTACAACAAAATCCTACAAGATTTCTCTTCATCCTCGGTGAGAGGAGCGTATGGCTCTGGCCCGGCCTCGTGCAACCGAGCACGATCAATGAGGTCGGAGGGATAATTTTGGCAACTCATGGAGATATCTAATTGCCTGATAACCTGGATCCAGTCCTTCAGGTCGGCCATATCAGGGGTCTCGTCTTTGTCGAGCGTGGCAGTGTTCCACCTACCCAGCCGGTTATTCCCCTCATGGCGAACAAAAAAGAATCTCTCTTTCCAACGTTTGAAAGACGTCTTCCCAGCATGTTGAATGGGAATATCGAGCAGAGGACCTGGTCGGTGGAGGAAATAATACCACCCCGGAGAATTAGGGACCCTACACAGCCGGTAGAATGTCCGGAATAGCCCAACTGAAAATCTAGTCCGTACTAAACGGCACCAAATAGCAAAACCCACAATACATCGGACCCCATTTGGAGCAAGTTGGGCAATTCCCAATTCATAGTGACGAAGAGTGGCCACAATGGCAGGACATAAAGGTAGCCTCAAACCGCATTCAAATTGATCCTTGTAAACTGCACAGTAATCGGTAGGGGGCTCCGACGCATAACGACCGACGACCCGTGCATCCGTCCTCGAAGGTGGACTGATGGGAATACGAGGAGCGAATCTAGTAGCGTCTATGTGGTATTGGTTGCAGAGATAATCGATAGTATGCCGGGAGACGATTGATTCAATTCCAAAGCTACCCATGATAGATTTGGTGGCGGAAACGGCCTTTAGATGTCGTATGAAAACAGAATCCCTGGGGGTTGAGGGCACAGTGTGCCTGGGAACAAGCCCAGATAACAAGTTATATTGGTGGGTGATGGCCGGAGAAGTGGCCGGAAAAGATGAGGTAAGAGGAGGAGAAACGGCAGATACACTTTCAGACTCAAGATCAATGGATTTGGGACTCAACTCTCTATCAACTGACTCGTCGGAAGGAGTTGAGAATCTCACCCTCATAAATCGCAAAGTTAAAAAACAAATCGAAAATGCAAAGGGAAAGCACTTACTTGCAGAAATGAAGAAGAAAATAGGCTTCAGTTTACACCCGGCCCTTCGAAGTAAATAACGGCAGCAATGATGAGGAACAGACGTTTGAGAAGACAGGTTATAAGCCCAAGCGACGCTATGGTAAACGGCCCGTCTGACGTCAGCAGGCACTGACGCCTCGTTTCTCGTGCCAATAATGACAATCGCAATAATGTATGAAGCGTCACAAAGTCCCGACCAAGCTTGGATCAGGTCGCCCTAGGCCGAGGGCCCAAGCCGACCTGGGGGGCTTATGATGGTGGTCGGCTCAGCCAAAGCCACACGTCATACAACCATTGGATAACCACAAGTAGGGTCGGGAATGTTTCCTGACTGGAGAGACCGGGACAGGTCATGATCAGTCCTTACACCGCAGGACGGTCGGTCTACAAGGAATGCGCAGAGCGCGATTAGGTCAACCATTCGGCAGACCTGAGCGGTCATGCAGATACACGCACGTATAAACGTGGGAAATGAACTTAGCCCGGACTAAGGGTATGATTCGTAACTCGATATTATAGCATCATTATCTCCTAATAATTAGGAGATCGGATCAAATCTAATCTTAACCGAATCCTTGGAGGATACGGCAAGATTAGGGTTTAGACCTCCTATATAAGCCGCTTCAAGAACTACGGCCGACTTGATTCCAAGACAACGATTGGATACGTAGGCAGCTCAAAAAAAACTTGAGTTCAGTCAAAAACACCATAAAAATACTTTCTCTTCTCTGGCTGTCGGCCGGTAACCGGAAAGCTATCATTAGAGCTATTGTACCCGTAATTTATCTATTGGTGAAATCCGACTTCATCAAACATCATTCGCCATATACTATGCTTTATCCAGAAAAAAAAAATGAAATGGACATGGTGAGCTCGAAAGCCCCGTAAGAAAATAGACTATCAAAAGGAAACTAAAGATGCCACTGAGCAGGCTATCTAGAGTTCCTGGATTAATAATTCTAAAATAATACTAAAACTGAACTACGAGAAATAAATAGCATAATTATAATACTGAAATGAAAAGACAATATTAATTGACATTCTAACATGCGGAAGTAGTTATGCTAAAATTATAATTAAGGCTCCAAAATAAGGAGCTTAAACTAATGTTACTAATGTTATGATTCTGATGTCACAACTAAAATAAATAAACTAGATGCAGACCGGATATCCATTATTCTTGCCCATGGACGGGGACTAACCGGCTCCGGCAATAATCTCACATCTACTACCCGTGAGCAGGGCTAGTGCCGGAGACCCTCGAGGATTCACTGCGAACTGAAAATAAAAAAAAATACGGTGACATGAACCGTAGCATTTTTTTTTTCAAAGAACCGTAGCATTTTTCTGAATGTTTACTGCTTCATGTTTATATTTTTATACTCTAAATGTTTAACTCTAAATGACTCATCATATCCTATAAAATATAATATTCCTCAAAATACTTACTTTCTTATAATTATAAATTTATAATGTTTATAAGTCATATATTTTATTTACAATAAAATCATATATTTATTATTTTAATATAAGTATTCAAAATCCATATATCAAACTTGAATCCAAAACTCATAATAAAAATTTCCTTCCATATAACTATTGCCTAAATATAAATCTAATATTTCACAACCCTTTTATAATTGAAATATATATATATTTATTCGAAAACCATTAGCATGATATTATTATAAATATCATAACTTATAATCATTCTAACAAAGTATAATATAATTTGTATTGTTTATAAAATAATGTTTTTAGAGAAAAACATATTTAAGGTAGGAAAATTATAAATTTGGGAATAATCTGTTCAAAGAAATCGATAGCATTTCCTTACCTTTTTGGATTTATGGAAACATGTCTCGGATTTTATCTAAGCAAAATAAACAAGTAATAAATTTATAAATCCGGTATACCCCAAGTGTAGGGATCGTAGCATAGCGATTAATACCGGAGTCGATCTCAGGGAATCGGGGTATCTAGTTCATTAATTTTCCTAAGTTTGATACCATTATTATTAAAGCCTAAAATAACAAAACGAAAAGATAAACTGGACAGAGGATTGTCAGTCCAAAGCCAGGAAAGATCGTTGCGAACATAACTAAACTATAAACGAGAAAAACAATAAAACTCATAAAAGCATGATAATGACTATAGCGATTAAACATAGAACAAGCAATGATCCACCATCCCGCAACCCTTAATTTCCTCTCAAGATTATCTCATGATGATTTAACTAAAATTGTGATTCACCTATCAAAGGTATGAACTCCTAATCTCTTAGAAAAGTTCGCCTATCAATCTTTTATCTCTCGATCTTAAAGATTAATGCTTTCAAACCAAGGTGCAAGATTTATCGATCTAACAATCTAGATATTCTAACCTAGCAACTCTCGTATTTTTAGGTTAAAAAAGATCTATTATTTCCTATGGTGATCTAGTGTTTACACCGATTCTCATCATATGGCAAACATCAATAGCAAAACATCTCTCGATATAAATTTGCATAACACATAATCATAGAAAAGAAACAACTTAATTAAAACTCACAAAATCATCCAAATGAGGAAAAAACGATGCTGAAAAGTTTCACATGCTTGCCCCAAGTTTGATCAGCTTCAAGCCATCCTCATGAATCGAAAGGAAAACGAAACAAAATAAATAAAACAACTAATCTAACCCTCGGTCGACCAAGCACCAAGGCTTGGCCGACCGAGCACAACTCGGCTTCAGAATTTAGGGTTTTCTGCGGCCGCTGTAATGTGTATATGATATGATTAGGGTTGAAATAATGCGGCTATATATAGAAAACTAGGTCGGTTATGCTTAAGTCGGCCGTGGACGCCCGTCCACTCCTTCTGGACGCCAGTTCAGTCTTCATAAAAATCTTCGAGTCGGGCCGAGCTGGATCAGACGTACGTCCCATGCAAAATTAGACGCCAGTTCATCAAAAACTTCAAAACTCTGAATCAGCTTCTTCTTCCTGGACGCCAGTCCATCTTCTGGACGCACGTTCAGTTTGCTGGACGTCCGTCCATCCTGGACGCATGGTGAATGCACGTTCAGTTTGCTGGACGTCCGTCCATCCTGGACGCATGGTGAACGCACGTCCATCCAGTCTTGCATGCAATTCTTCATTCCAAATTTGCTTTGCATCTTTTCCTTCCATTCAACCTTCAATCAAGTATCTTTTCAGCTCATTCAATCCCTCTCCATGACATGTAAATGTACCTTCAAAACCATAAGAACACACAAAGTGTAAAACCATAGATAATTACCAATAAAATCACGAAATTAGCTCAAGTTTACACTTAAAGACTTTTAAAACTCATTTGCTCAATAATTCGATTAAACCCTTAATTTCTATGCAAATAATACGAATATGGAAGAAATTATTATAAAATATAACGATATAAATCATATAAAATCACCCTTAACAAAACATCAGCACCATCTGACACTAAGAAATGTCACGAATTTCCCATCCTGGCTTGGAAATAAACTTCTTGGGCTTGCTATGAATTGTTCTTCAAAAGACCGTATAGCTTGCTAAAATTATCTATTGAAAGGGTGTTGGGATATGACTTGTCTAGAAAATAAGATAAATGGAATGATAGGTAAGTGGAGCAAGTGGTTTATAAAGATGTTGTTTAATGGTGAATTAATGAGGAGTTGAATTCTTGAAAAACATTTTCATTTTTACTTCAATGTTTAAGCTTAAAAACCCGATTATTCCAATTCTAATATTTAATAATCAATTAAATTAAATAAATAAATTTATTTTTAAAGTATGGACTAAAAATGATACGGGTCGTGACATTCACTCCCCTTAAAAAAGTTTCATCCTCAACTTATTTTATTTGAAATTTCTAAAATTGCAAGCCTCAAACTATTGAGATTAGAATTAAAGAAACTAACGTAGTTTTTAGTCAACCAATTTTTTTGATTGTTGTTCTATCTGAATCATTTTGTAAAACTAATTGTTGAAGATAAAAAAAAAAGTTTTAGAAAAAATGATTCATTGATCAAAAACATAAAATTATTTTTAGAAAAAATATAGTATCAATAGCAATTTATTTTTTCAACGTTTAATGAATTATCTTAACAAAATCAGAAGATTTATACGTCTCTGTTTTAATTTCCTCTCACTAAACTCTTAGCCGTATGACACATAAGATGACTATTTGTTTATAAAGAAGGTGAGAGGTCGAGGGTGCTTGGGAACACACGTGAGATTCAGTTCCACAAGAAAGAAGATTAGAAAGTGATTAAATGGACCACTAGTTTTGACCTTACGTTGTGATACTTTAATAAACTATTGAATCGTATCTTAACGGCAGGTGGACAAAATATCCTTAATTATATTATACTTCTAGGAAAATGCATTAAAAAGAAAACGACGATGATTCCTCTTACGACAATTTCTTTGCAAAATATGTCAAAATTTGATAAATATCAACATAAATAATATACATATTTTTTTTTAAACCTTTAATAAAGCAATTCATAAAAAATGTCTAAATTGTTACTTAGAAATTTTCAAATTACTAATTCCAAGATTAATATCTAAAGATATAATGACTTAAAAAATTACCATATTAAAGAACTTTTAAGATATAATTGAAATTATAATGTCTTGAAAATAACATATTTTTAAATAAAAGTTGAAATTAATTAATTATTCCTAATACATAGAAAAAGAAATCGTCAATGCTTCTTGGCGAAACCAAATGTATAAAACTAGCTTTTAAATTTAAGTATCTTTTGTAGCAACGTTTCTTGGCAAAAAATCACTCCCAAATCATTTAAAAAAAATTCTAACATTATTCATAAGCTAAAGTATCAAATGATATGTTATTTTTAAAACATGTCGCATGTAGTAGAAATTGTATATTAACATCATAATCAGTGGAATGAGGGCTGTACTAAATCATAATGTAAAAAGGAACAAAGTAGCTACACTCGATACATCATTTAAAAATTGTTTAAAATGGTCTGAAACGAGAATTAAATTAGGATCATGTTTTAAAATTAAGAAAATCCAAACTAGCATCCATGACATTGAATCAATTATTAATAAAATCAAATTATGAGACCATATCTGAAAAGTGATAAGATCACGACTAATATATTACTACCAGTAAATAACATAGTGTAGTAAGAAATTTTACCAAAACTCTATAATTATGAAAGTAGTTTTTTTTTTTTTTTTTTGAAAGGAAAATAGTTATCGAAAGTACTTACTTCTTATGAAAAATATGCATATTGCAATAAATCTTAAAATATGTTTAAATGTATAGAATCGTATATATGCTTCTAAGTTCTTAAAAGATTTCGTCGTGCAATTAAACTTCGCAACAACTTAGCAAAATCTATATCAATTGTAAAAGAATTTAGAATAAAAGTTATGAATCTAATTTTATTTTGTTTGAGAATAATATTGTAAGCTTTCAAAATCTCTCTGGTGTTTGAAATCGTTGGATTCAAAATATTTTATATCTTGGAAAATATATAGTCAGTAAATTATATAGATATTTCGAATATAAAAATCTGTACTTGAAAAGTTTAAAGTATAACCATAAAAATTGTGATAATAACTTGTTTAATATCTAAATCTCTCTATTAAATTACTCTTTATTGTACTACTTAATGCCAAGAGGAGTTACGAAAACAATTTTAAAATTACTAGTTATTATAATACTTAATGCCAAGAGGAGTTACGAAAACAATTGTACTTATCGCATTAATAGAAGTCATTTAATATTGGAATTCATGACAAGAAAGTAATGGAGTAATTATGATCAAAATTTCCATTAAAAAATTAAAATTATTATTTAGTAGTTCGTATATGTACAAAAAAAACAAATTAATACTTACAAGATAAAAATATTATACGTTCATATTTATATACTATAGATAAATGTTGTAGATTGAAAATCGGTTTTTGCTACTATTAACAAGATTTAATTATTTATATACTTTTAAAACATAATTTTCATTCAAAATAAGAGTTTTCTTAAGTATTAAATAATAAGGAATGTGTAGCACCTTGGCGTACTATCCAATGTCAATACTTATTTCTAGGAATTTCATGGCTTAACGGGATGATCATATCCTATGATATTAATACTTAAATACTTCTAATAAACATATATTTTCGGAAAATGAATCGTTCGGCCATGCTCTGAGATAAAATATCAAAGCACGAAGCTTTCCTAAAATTTTGATCTATTGTATCATTTAATTACTAACACCCCAAATAAAATAATCATTACAACAACCATATTCTAATCACCAGTACAATACAACATACACTTCAAATAGTATCATCAAATACACAACCTCCAAAAATAACTGCAATAAACTTATTGCTTTCAGTAATGCGTAGTTCAACATCATCTGCCATATACTATGCTTTATCTGAAAAAAAAAATGAAATGGACATGGTGAGCTCGAAAGCCCCATAAGAAAATAGACTATCAAAAGGAAACTAAAGATGCCACTGGGCAGGCTATCTAAAGTTCCTGGATTAATAATTCTAAAATAATATTGAAAGTAAAATACGAGAAAATAAATAGCATAATTATAATACTGAAATGAAAAGACGATATGAATTGAAATTCTAACATGCGGAAGTAGTTATGCTAAAATTATAATTAAGGCTATCTCCAAAATAAGGAGCTTAAACTAATGTTACTAATGTAACGGTTCTGATGTCACAACTAAAAGAACTGAACTAGATGCAGACCAGATATCCATTATTCTTGCCCATGGACGGGGACTGATCGGCTCCGGCAACAATCTCACATCTACTACCCGTGAGCAGGGGCTAGTGCCGGGGACCCTCGGGGATTCACTGTGAACTGAAAATAAATAAATAGGGTGACATGAACCGTAGCATTTTTCTGAATGTCTACTGCTTCGTGTTCATCTTTTTATACTCTAAATGTTTAACTCTTAATGACTCATCATATCCTATAAAATATAATATTCCTCAAAATGCATATATACTTTCTTATAATTATAATGTTTATAAGTCATATATTTTATTTACAATAAAATCATATATTTATTATTTTAATATAATTATTCAAAATCCATATATCAAACTTGAATCCTAAACTCATAATAAAAAATTCCTTCCGTAAAACTATTTAATGCCTAAATATAAATCTAACATTTCACAACTTTTATAATTGAAATATATATATTTATTCGAAAACCATTATCATGATATTATTGTTAGGAAATCTACGCGGGAACGCAGCGGAATTCAAAAATTTATTTCCTATCGACCCAAGATCGACTTCGTTTAAGCAATAAACAAACAAGTAGTAGACGGTGGTTACCTTGGTTGATCTAAAAGATCGACGCTTTGACCGTCTAAGGAGAGTAGTTCTGCATAGAGCCGCCCAAGTGTTCGGCCTCTACCGCTAGTCCACACGAACAGCCCGCCGGAATCCCATCATGGATTGCTATTGGAAAACTCCGGTTGCTAGACCGGCATTTTTCCCCTCTCTCCAACTCTCTATAGGATGCTCTCTATTTTACACAAGAACTATTAGTTCTTGGAATTATGATGTACAAAAAAGCTTGACACCCACCTCTTATTATAGTGTAGGTGGCGCCATCTTCTAGGGTGGAGGAGAAGAAAACATTTTCCCAACAAAATAAGGAAAATATATTTGATTGATTGATCTCATTTAATTTAATATCTTATATTAAATAAATCTAGGATATTGTCAATATCATATATTGAATATTCCAAGATATTGTCAATATCTTATATTGACTATATTTATTTTATTACCATAAATCAATTTACACATGTACATATATCACATATATATTACACAATTAAATCTATTAATATCCAAACATCAAATATATCAATTTGATCAATTGGCATTTACGTATGTCAATCACACACATAAATTTAGCCGCCATATATATATTGGACATATATATATTAATATCTAATATTAATATTTGGTAATACTATTAATTAAATTGCACAATCCAAGTGTATCTTATACACATTAAATGTGGCGCCCCATATCCCAAAGATTTGGCATCCGGAACATTCTTTAATTAATATAATATTATTAATATCTTGTATTTAATTTATTCATAATAAATAAATACCACCATATTAATTTACCACTATAACCTTTATAGTACGAGATAAACTTTCCTTATTTGGTCATCAACTATAACCACATTTTAATCCGGCTAGATGTTCTTATGTGTGTGACCCGATAGGCTTCCGAATATGTTGGCCGTAGACACAAGGTGCAAATTACGAAAATGCCCTTCATGCCTAACGATCACGGGATAGCGTCTAGCAACACACCGTGACCCCCAATCATCGGAAGAGTCAAATGCAATGACTACTACCTTTCATGTGAAACAGTTACCGTGTAACTTACAATCCTATCGCAGTAATAATATCCATACGGTCGTACGTCGAGTGTTAAACATTAACGACCGTATCTTATAATCTGGATATCATGCTCTTTCGAAGTAACTCGTTTACTCCCACTTTGCAAAGATTTACGAGAGTAAGACACTCCTTATAAGAAGGCCATTTCGGATATTCAATCCTAATCATAGGATACGCGATTCCCGGACGACCAATCATGTATACTCCGCATGCTTCAATATCATACCCAATCACTACCGCATGATCGCCCCGTGGTTGGGGAAACCTCAATAGTGTCAAAGCATGACAATCCACACCGTGATGCCATGAAGACTCCGGTCAAAAGGATAATTACACAACCGTCACATAGTGTGACACTTATCCGTGTAAGTGGGTCGATCCCTAACGTACGCATTCTCTAATACACGTCCACGTACGGTCCAAGTGTCTCTACACTTCGATAGACGAGATCTATCCCCGCCCTTAAAGACAGAAGACATCTAATACGTGATAGTCCGTTTATACTATCAATGTCCTGTTTAATAGTACATCAGCCTAGAGACATTTAAGTATCAAACTTATTAAAGTGATTAGAGATCTCATCAACCATAATCGCCTATCATGATTTCTCTATCACAGTTTAATACTAAGGACGTTATCATATAACAATTCACAATTGGTTTCTAAAAGAACATATATATGACAACAGAAAAGCCATTTTATATATGTATAAACATAAAGAAATAGTAGAAATGATCCGACCCGGTCGGATCCGGTCCAACCCGATTGGGTTTAGGACATTATTCCAACAATCTCCCACTTGGCCTAAAACCAATCACTCGCACACACAAGACCAAGTTGAAACACAAGAATCTCATGCAATACTCGCAACTAGCCCTAGCCATAAACGGATCGCTATCCGTGGGGACTCAGACTATCTTCATACCATGCTCCAAATGACCAAGTCAAAGGAACCGCCTCAACACACACACGAATCTCCGACGAGACCCTGGTCCTTGCTTCAATCAATGAATCCACTTACTATATCAGCTATATAGAAAAGGTGGAAGAACCGCACAAGGTTCATGAATGAACCTTCTAGATCATGTATCTTGCCCGCCGTGCCTCCAAGGCACTACCGTGTTTTGGCTCGTTGTAGAATTTACAGCGACCCATAGGCTAGAACATTTCCAGCTCACTGTATCACTTAATCAAAGTGACTGCAAACCCAGACTGTAGCTCCCACTCGCCTTCGTAAGACTCAGGATATACGTCTGTATATCTACGTTTATTTAATTCCAAGTTTCAATAAACTAGGAAATCATCCTTAACTTGTTTAAGGATAATCTCGATATTCACCAGATTCATTTTCATACTCTCTCATGACTCTTCATGAAGTATGAACATCTGACATAACTTTTATGATGGTTCCTATCGCAGTAACAAAAGAAACCTTCCATAAGCATTATCTTTCACCTTATCTTTAGGACGAACGTCCTAACATAGATAGATCTTGAGAACACTGGCTAGTAGTATCCCCGTCGCGATCTATGCTAAACTTCTTTTAGCATCACATCTATATAGGTAAACTATAATCTAATAGCAGTTCAATCTATCACTATAGATTCTTATTTCTAAAAATAAGAACTGCTAATCCAAGTGCTTTCGTAAAGACCTTGAACTACCAAACATTAATTGACTGTGACATGGGGTGATAATTCCTGAGAGAGATATCTAATACCTTACTCAAAAATCGTAACACACTCCCACTATCCATCTTGCACATTGGACATATCCTTCTTTTGACTAAATCAAAATCCTTTGATTTATCAAACAAAGAAATGTCTAGAGAAACTTGTTTAAGTCCATAAATGGATCTCATGAGCTTACATATCATGTTACGTCTATGAACATTGAGCTATATGCCCAACGTTTTCAACACTATCATATAGTCATGATACGAAGTTATAACAAGCATAGTCTGAATAGAACTGGGCTCAGCCTTACAAGGACATTCCCTCTAGGTAAGACAGACTAGGTTCATAACCCGGTTGTCACTGATGGAATCTAATTCAGATATTATGGCTCCTGGCCATATCTCTCAATCTTGTCTTTCAAACATTCTTTCATAAGTCGTGAGATATTCATTCTTCAAGATGAACATACCAGTAGCCCTTTCAGGCTTTAAGGTTATCCACAGACTTACAGAACTTTTGTGTGCACTGAGTAGTGTTATACACCTCATCGCTATGCGGCGTCTGCTCATGTTCCAATGGTTGAATGTATCTTTGTGGTTCTCAAACTCTTTTGAGATCTGATTCACTCCCACTGTTTCTTTTGGAAGAAACACTTCCTTTAGAAGACAACATGTTTGGAGACAAACATTTTGCTCCACGGACAAGTAAATAATATCCAGCGTGCTAGCTAAGATATTCCACAAAGTTGCATATGTCGTACTAGGCTCCAAGCCTTTCTGACTCTGCCTACGACAACTTCAAATCATCGGTTAAGATAGATTCGACATTATCATCTTCCATATCTAATATGGAATTTATTCAACCTTTATCTTTGGAACTCGGTTAAGTATAAGAGCACTATCCCGAAACGGGTAAGGGATACTTCGCATGGCTTGCGTCACATCTTTATCATATAAAGTGTTGCTTCCATTCTGGGAACACAATCTAATTGCGTATCCCAAATATGGTATCCTTCAAAGGAGAATCTTATTCCTTTTCAGACGACTTCTGAAACACCCTTCAGGTATTAATTACTTCAATCCAATTGAAGATTAATTCCTAAGTAGCTCATCAATCTCATATTCGTACTAGTTCGAACTTTTCTGGCTTTCCGAATTGTCGTACTTCAATAAGTACATTCAACTATTTCTAAAAATAGTCCAAGAGAGAGACAAACAATTGTTTATGGTATAAATTGTCACAAGCCAACAAACATCAATATGTTTAGGCTTTAGTCAATCTTCTAGGTTTCATAACCTTTTCTTAAAAGAGTATTTTAGTCCTCTTTGGATAAGATACGTATAACCCACATGATTCATAATCATATGGTTCAGCATCATCAAAATGACGTTTAATTACACGCTTCCCTTCCATAGAGACTGTGCCTAGAGTAACCATAAATCAAGGATAATAACCATACAAATATTTAGTTGAGATCCCATCACATATATCATCTATATAGTGACATCAATCTAGTATGTTAGATTCAGTGACCTTCCAACTTTATCGGAAAAACATTTATTCTTTACGATTGAATATGTCTATTAAATCCTAACAAATAATTGAAAGTATGTTCTTCATAAGAACCGGAACATGATAACATTTATTTAGTTCCCTTCAGTTTACTAGATCCAGAGTGTGGTAAGTGTTACAACGTTTGCTTCACCTTCCATATCTGTATTTAATCTTTCTAATTTAATCACACTCGCAAGATATCATATATCTAATAGTTGACTTTCACTTAGATAGATTTATCTCAACTCACTTGCCTAGAATAGAAACTTCAATAAGTTCTCTATTTAAGCACATGCCCTAACTTTCCTTTTTAATCCCTCAAGCACTTGTAAATATTTCTTAGTGTAGTCTTCATAAGACTTAAGAAAAATCACAAGAGCTATGTCTTCAATTTCCTTTCATAAAGAAAATCTAAAGTTTATTAAATAGTTTATTCAACCTTTTGAATCGTATTCAAAACATTGACTATTTAATTAACCTTTAAGCAATGATAGAATTAAGTCGATACTTAAATCTTACAATTTTGAAAACAACCTTTCCAAAATTAGATGTGGTCATTCTTATCCAACGTTTGAATTAATTGTCATCGTATGACAGAATGATCATCTTGGATCGTATCCAATATATGACTAATTCATTGAAACTTATTTCAAATGATTTAATCATATCATGAGCTTCCGCTTTCATTAATAATTAAATTCTTGGAGTACTCCATCAAATATGTAGTCTCCTTGTCTCTAACTACTATAACGGGATTGCTCATGTCATTGCTTATTTTAAAAGGATTAAAATTACTTAACCATATTTGAGAACGTTTCTCAAAATTAACAGTCATAATTTGGTTTTACTAATCGAGAATAAAACATAAATATAAAATTTGCTAAAACTACAACATAAAATTGAAAATAAATGAGTGTTGTTGTTTATACACGCAAAATTAAAAATGGTCTTTTGATTTATGATTTGCTCCCACTAGTCAACTACTCCCAATTGACTTTCAAGAATTATTAATTTCTTTAGTGGACAAGATCCCACTAAACTACCCCGACCCCCGCTTTGGCTGGTGGGCCGAAAATAGCATAATAGGTAGACAACTCTTTGTTAATCGTATCTTATACGACTCTTGTTGTTTGACTAGTCAACTCTTTGACAATTTTCATCTTATGAAGTAGTCAAACCCTTGCCTCTAAAATCCAAACGACCCCGCTTTGGCTGGTGGCCGAGAGAATTCTTAGTCAAGTCATAACCCCAATATTCGTGAGATCTCATACGATCATATCTCGATAATAACGATATACCCGAGGTAGGTCAACCCCCTGCATTGGATGATGAGTTGGATCCGAACAAGGGCTCTTCACCGTCATTATAATATGGGGAGGCAATTTCAACTTGATTCTTTTGAGGTGGAAGTATTTATGTAAATTAATTCACTTAATTAATTTAATTATGGTCTCATCATAAATATGTCTATCTCTATAAACATACATCCTACACATTTATCTAGATCGTGCCTAGTCATGCATCTATCGTATCATATAAAATAAATACAAGCACAAAATAAATAAATGCGTAAAATAACCGGTATGATCATGGACATTTCCTAGGTGCGGTTTCGAATACAAACTGACGAAACCGCGGGTCACAATCTAAGGCTAGCTGCAACCGCCAATAGGATCTTTAATGCTCCATTCTCCAATGGGATCTTTATTTTCGTCTTTCTTTGGTCTCCATCTTCTGCTCCATTCTTGTTACATTTAATTTTATCGAATAAAATAAATACACCCGCCGCACACGGGAGGGAGCTAACGGGAATGGGATAAATGCAGAAAATAAACTAGGTTACGTTCTTCATAACGGCCTAGGACAATTTCTAAACCAACAGAAAAATTAAATCATTCACATCTATCCTATCGGTCGAGTCCATGATCAATCGGGGTCCATATAATCATATTATATCTACTATATCTAATCCATACAATAAAATCTTATGAAAAAGATAAAATTAAAATTTAACTACTTGCGTCTTAATTAATCAATTAACATTTAATCTATTAAATAATTTTATCCAATCAATTAACTAATTAACATTTAATTAATTAAATGATTTTAATCGAAATAAAATTAACGATTAATTTTAAACCGATTTTAATTTTAATTTTAATTAATTAGAACTATTCCAAAATAAATCAAAATTAAAATTATTTCTCTTTTGTTTCTTTCCTTTTGATTCGTAATCAAAAGGGATGCTTTGGTTTCCTAAACCAAATTTGGCTTAGGCTCGCCACTTTCCAAAATCAAAATTTTGGAAGTGGCAGCTAGGCCTTTTACAAATCAAATATTTGGAAAGGGCCTAGGCCTATTCCAAATCAAATATTTGGAAAGGCCAAATAATTTTGGTTTAGGGCCGGCCACTTTCCAAAATCAAAATTTTAGAAGTGGTGGCTGCAAGCCTAGGCTTTTTCCCAAATCAAATATTTGGAAAGGCCTAGGCCTATTCCAAACAAAGTTTGGAAAGACCATTATTATTTTAATGCCATGTGGCATCCCAATGGCCCAAACTATTTGAACCATTGGTTAGCCACATGACACAACTAAACAAAGGAGATTTTAATCACAACTATGAACCATATTGAATCACAAAATACACAAAACAAAACGGGGGCCACCGCATCACACCAGCAGCCGCCGCCGCCGCCGGCGATCACACGGTGGTGGTGCCGCCGCCGATCGGCCGAGCACCACCATTGCCGCCCTTTTTTTTTTCGTGTATCAATTTTGCAAATCAAAAATCTTTCATCTTTTAATAACGTGATTTAAACGATAAAATTAACTACGCATAATAAACTGCTTATTGCTTAAGCTCGAAGCTCTCTCTGATACCACTGTTAGGAAATCTACGCGGGAACGCAGCGGAATTCAAAAATTTATTTCCCATCGACCCAAGATCGACTTCGTTTAAGCAATAAACAAACAAGTAGTAGACGGTGGTTACCTTGGTTGATCTAAAAGATCGACGCTTTGACCGTCTAAGGAGAGTAGTTCTGCATAGAGCCGCCCAAGTGTTCGGCCTCTACCGCTAGTCCACACGAACGACCCGCCGGAATCCCATCATGGATTGCTATTGGAAAACTCCGGTTGCTAGACCGGCCTTTTTCCCCTCTCTCCAACTCTCTATAGGATGCTCTCTATTTTACACAAGAACTATTAGTTCTTGGAATTATGATGTACAAAAAAGCTTGACACCCACCTCTTATTTATAGTGTAGGTGGCGCCATCTTCTAGAGTGGAGGAGAAGAAAACATTTTCCCAACAAAATAAGGAAAATATATTTGATTGATTTATCTCATTTAATTTAATATCTTATATTAAATAAATCTAGGATATTGTCAATATCTTATATTGAATATTCTAAGATATTGACAATATCTTATATTGACTATATTTATTTTATTACCATAAATCAATTTACACATGTACATATATCACGTATATATTACACAATTAAATCTATTAATATCCAAACATCAAATATATCAATTTGATCAATTGGCATTTTCGTATGTCAATCACACACATAAATTTAGCCATATATATATATATATATATATATATTGGATATATATATATATATTAATATCTAATATTAATATTTGGTAATACTATTAATTAAATTGCACAATCCAAGTGTATCTTATACACATTAAATGTGGCGCCCCATATCCCAAAGATTTGGCATCCGGAACATTATTTAATTAATATAATATTATTAATATCTTGTATTTAATTTATTCATAATAAATAAATACCACCATATTAATTTATCACTATAACCTTTATAGACGAGATAAACTTTCCTTATTTGGTCATCAACTATAACCACATTTTAATCCGGCTAGATGTTCTTATGTGTGTGACCCGATAGGCTTCCGAATATGTTGGTCGTAGACACAAGGTGCAAATTACGAAAATGCCCTTCATGCCTAACGATCACGGGATAGCGTCTAGCAACACACCATGACCCCCAATCATCGGAAGAGTCAAATGCAATGACTACTACCTTTCATGTGAAACAGTTACCGTGTAACTTACAATCCTATCGCTGTAATAATATTCATACGGTCGTACGTCGAGTGTTAAACATTAACGACCGTATCTTATAATCTGGATATCATGCTCTTTCGAAGTAACTCGTTTACTCCGACTTTGCAAAGATTTACGAGAGTAAGACACTCCTTATAAGAAGGCCATTTCGGATATTCAATCCTAATCATAGGATACGCGATTCCCAGACGACCAATCATGTATACTCCGCATGCTTCAATATCATATCCAATCACTACCGCATGATCGCCCCATGGCTAGGGGAAACCTCATTAGTGTCAAAGCATGACAATCCACACCGTGATGCCATGAAGACTCCGGTCAAAAGGATAATTACACAACCGTCACATAGTGTGACACTTATCCGTGTAAGTGGGTCGATCCCTAACGTACGCATTCTCTAATACACGTCCACGTACGTCCAAGTGTCTCTACACTTCGATAGACGAGATATATCCCCGCCCTTAAAGAAGAGAAGACATCTAATACGTGCTAGTCTGTTTATACTATCAATGTCCTGTTTAATAGTACATCAGCCTAGAGACATTTAAGTATCAAACTTATTAAAGTGATTAGAGATCTCATCAACCATAATCGCCTATCATGGTTTCTCTATCACAGTTTAATACTAAGGACGTTATCATATAACAATTCACAATTGGTTCTCTAAAAGAACATATATATGACAACAGAAAAGCCATTTTATATATGTATAAACATAAAGAAATAGTAGAAATGATCCGACCCGGTCGGATCCGGTCCAACCCGATTGGGTTTAGGACATTATTCCAACAATTATTATAAATATCATAACTTATAATCATTCTAACAAAATATAATATAATTTGTATTGTTTATAAAATAATGTTTTTAGAGAAAAACATATTTAAGGTAGGAAAATTATAAATTTTTGCCGGAAAATAATGTACTTACAAAACATAAAATTAAAATTGCAATTGATAGCATATCCTTACCTTTTTGGATTTATGGAAACATCAGCACCATCTGACACTAAGAAATGTCATGAATTTCCCATCCTAGCTTGGAAATAAACTTCTTGGGCTTGCTACGAAATGTTCTTCAAAAGACCTTATAGCTTGCTAAAATTATCTATTGAAAGGGTGTTGGAATATGATTTGGCTAGAAAAGAAGATAAATGGATTGAAAGGTAAGTGGAGCAAGTGGTTTATAAAGATGTTGTTTAATGGTGAATTAATGATGAGTTGAATTCTTGAAAAACATTTTCATTTTTACTTCAATGTTTAAGCTTAAAAAACCGATTATTCCAATTCTAATATTTAATAATCAATTAAATTAAATAAAATAAATTTATTTTTAAAGTATGGTTAAAAGTGATACGGATCGTGACATCTCTAATGAAAATACTAAAAGGGTACAAAAAATTGATATGGTACCAGTAAAGGTATCAATATCATATTTGAGACAACTGCTAAAACCTTCCCAACTTCTTCACGCATGTGGGTGAGAGGAAATTTGATGAAAAGTAGCAATTGTAACAAGTATGATAATGATATTTTATAGTATTGATAATGTTAGTAGCATTCATGAATTTAATCAAAACTGAAAAAATTGATACTACTATATTTTGATACTTATGGTTGGAGATGTGATTTATAAATATCAAAACTAGAAATTTATACCTTTGATTGGAGATGAAATTTTGATACTCATATAGGTAGTGTCCATAGGTATCAAATTATATACTCCATTCGTTCCAAAATAACTGATGCAGTTGTCAAAAACACGCAAATTAAGGATGTGAGTGAATGTTTTAATTTGAATGCCAAAATGACTAAAAAAAACTCTTAATTTATAATTAATGCAATGTTGTATTTATTCTCTCACAATAAATGTTGCATTGAAAATATAACCGGCTTAGTTATTTTAGAACAAATCTTTTTGACAACTTCTTCAGTTATTTCGGAACGGATGGAGTATTTGATACCATTGTGCATTGTACTTGCCCTAATATGAGCTTGCATGTCAGATGTCTTGTGCATCGCTATCGTAAGTTCGAGAAAATACTAGTAAATCAATTTATCTATGACACAAAGACATGGGCGGATATAGGAATTTGTTCACGTGATGTCACCGGAGCTTAAAACTATATTTTTGTTCCATAAATTTGTTCTAGTGGGGTCATCGCAACCAAAAACTACATTTTTAACCACCAAACGATATTTTTTAACTACAAAACTATATCATTTTAATACAAAAAATTCTCCGGATCTCAGTGTTGTCACGTGACCACACCCCACCAAAGGTATATCCCCCCCCCCCCCCCCCCGAAATCAAACCATGTCAGAACATGACATATTTTTTCCGGTTTTAGTGTACTACCTCCGTCCCACAAAAAATTTCCACATTTTAAAAATGAATTGTTCCATAAAAAGTGTTTATTTAGAAAACCAATAAATCATTTAATGCATTTTTTTCCAAACATACCCCTATTATAACATTTAATGTTTATATATTCATTTAATATTCCAAAAAAATATTTATTATGTGATAGGGGTATATATGTCCATCACTACTTAAAATATAACACGTTACTTGTTTTCTTAATCTTTGTGCAACACAAAAAGTGGATACTTTTTATGGGACGGAAGTACTATACTACATCCATCCCACAAAAAAGTGTCCACATTTTAAAATGCATTTGTCCTATAAAAAGTGTTCATTTAAAAAACAATTACAATATTTAATGCATTTTTTTAAAAGTATACTCCTATTCTAACATTTAATTTTTCTATAATCATTTTATAATCCAAAACAAGTATTTATGATAAGGCAGTGGTATATATGTCTATTTGTACTTAAAATACAACACAATACTTGTTTTTCTTAATCTATGTGAAATACAAAAAATAGACACTTTTTCTAGGACGGAGATAGAGTATTTATTTAGGTAGTTTGTAGTTATTTTTGTTAGTTAAGTTACTTGATCTCTAAACTGATGAATAAACTAGTAGAGCTAATCTGTGAAACTGAGCTGAGAATGATGGTCAGTTTAGTAAGGGTATTCAGTTCTGTGAAAGTCAGATCGGTAAAGTGTAACTGAGTTTTTTCTGGAAGTCAACGGTCGGTTTTTTTTTGCTGAATACATCTGAGTTCTACATCTGGGCAGTTGATTGCAAGTCTGAGAGGGTCAGCTGAAGCTGTGTTTCATCTGGTGGATAACAGCTGGAGATGGGGTCAACATCTGGGTATTTATGACAATTCCGACAAAGATCCTATGGTGGTTATAGGGCTAAGGAATTGTGCCTATATATACCAATGTTGTAATCAATGCAGTGTGTGAAAATCCTTGTAACTTTGTGCATAATAACATATCTCCTTTTCTGTCCGTGGAATAGTCGGCACAATGACGAAAACCACGTTAAATCACTGTGTTCTCTTTGTTTATGTGTTTTATCAATTTCCGCCATACTTTATGTTTGCATTGCTATTGTTTTATCTTTCTTAACCTGCAAGTTTCTCGTCTATGTTTTAACAATTTTTAAGGACAACTTGTTAGGCCGTAGAAATATTACCGGTCAGGTGCACGGTCCGCAGATGTAATACGAGTTTAATTTCATCCCACGTCACTCTCGGGTCTAAGTGACGTAATAAAGGAAATAAGGAAACAAATAAATATATCAATGTTATATTAAACACATCACAATTACTCCAGAAACACAATGAAATAAATTTCCGTTTTTTGGAATGCAGAAGTCGCGGCAGTCAAACAGAGCCCGCGGTATCTCCAGAACCGAAAAGTTGCCTCGTTCCATCAAGCAACTTCCTTCATAAGTTAATTGTCACATATTTTGGAAAAAATATTTGCATGCTAAGACATTTTGATTTGTGAAAAGTCATTCAATACTAGAAAAATGAAAACAGGAAGACAATATCATTTACTCGGCTAAATTATAATTTTGGTCCTCTAACTAGACACTTTTTCGATTTTGGTCCTGGTTTTTCTCCGGCGACAATTTTAGTCCTGTAAGTGGTCTTTTTTTGCAAAAATAGTCCTGAACACCGGAAAGACCACTTACAGGACTAAAATTGTCGCCGGAAAGACCACTTATAGGACTAAAATTGTCGCCGGAAAAGACCAATTTTAGTCCTGTAAGTGGTCTTTCCGGCGTTCAGGACTATTTTTGCAAAAAAAGGATCACTTACAGGACTAAAATTGTCGCCGGAGAAAAACCAGGACCAAAATCGAAAAACGTGTCTAGTTAGAGGACTAAAATTGTAATTTAGCCTCATTTACTCAAACACATGACTATGTTATGACCATTTTGTTGCAGTAATTAATGACATACAATAAAACACGGAAACAATAGTAATAATGTGCCGAAAAATCATGTCACCCACAACACATAAAATGTTGACATGGTAAGCAAAATTTAGAGAAAAATGATGAACAAAATCAGATACCAGTAGATGGTTTCTTATTGAAATTCTGACGGAGTTTGTTAATCTCCTCTGCAACAGTATCAATATCCTCATCCCCTTTCTTTTTAAGTTGCTCACTCAGTTTCTTCATTTTCTTCCTCACTTCCTCTCCACTTTCATCCACCACAACTTGTCTAATCACTTTCGCAATTTCCATGCTCTGAAGCTTTTCTTCCTCATCTCTAATGGCTTCCACCCCAACTCCAACTGCTTCCACTAGTCTAGCATTTAAAGGTTGATCAGAATGCATTGGCAGAGCAATAATCGGAACCCCGAATTTCATGCTTTCATTCACAGAATTCCATCCACAATGACTCAAAAACCCGCCTACATTCGAATGCTTTAGAATTCTCTTCTGTGGGGCCCATCCCTCCACTATCATTCCTCTGTCTCTTATCTTCTCCAAAAACCCATCTGGAAATGCTTCATCAATTGTGATTTTCTCTTCTGCAGAAATTCTGATGACCCATATGAAATTAACATCACTTAGTTCCAACCCTTTTGCTATTTCATATCTTTCTTCCTTTTTTAAGAAATACTCACTGCCAAAGCAAACAAAGAGGACTGATGATTTCTCTTTTTTCTCAAGAAATTGAATGATTTCTGAAGGGTCTTCATCTTCATCAGTTGAGGAAGAATATTCAATCAACTGGCCGACTGGTACCACCTTCTTTTCCCATAATTTTTCGAGGATATCTATGTATTTGTCTTCAATTTCTCTGCAAGATTTTACCAACAAAATGCTACATGAATTCCTCACGGCCCCATCGATTCTCTTGAGGTCTTTAAGAGTCTCAACGTCAAAGGATTGATGACCTGGAAAAAAAATATAAATTTAGTCTAAAATTTGGTCTATTTAGTCTTATTTTTGCTGCGATTGCAATTTCAGTCCCATAACTTTAAAAATAATTTATTTCATAATTATTTTTTCTTCAAGCCCGGTTTTCGAAATCAACTTATCCAAATAATCCGGTCCGAATCGCATTTGGGGAGCTAGGATTTTAATCTGGGGTAGGCTAATGGACTGTATCAAGTTCGTCGGATGAACTGGATTAAGATAATTTATGTAGTAAACCGTACCACATAGATTTTATAGTGTAATTTTATTTTTCGGATAGGTTTGGTAGCAAAACGTTAAATACAACAAAAAATTTTAAAGTTTAAATACAGTAAGTTCACGTGACTAATTTTATAATTTTGCGGGATTTACCTTGCTTTTTCCTCTTATCATAACCCCGGTGATAGATTTCTGGACAAGGGAATTGCGTCTGCGGACTATGCATCATGAACCAAAAAAAACCCGTAACGCAGGCCGCGCTTAAGTTGAACTGAACCGCCGGAATATTCCGAGAAACCGCCACTTCTGCAGCCCATGGTTGATTAAAGTCATATATAACCAAGCCCGGATGAATTTTCGTTAAAAGGGTAGAAAATTGAGGGCTGGCTTTCTCGTATTCGTTCTTGAGTACGACCATCAGATGGGGTGGGAGGCCATTAGTGGTGTGATTATGAAGAGGAAGCTCCGGAGATGGAGGAATGTGAAAAGGAAGTAGCTCTATGGAATTAGCATATTTTTGGGTGATTTTATTTTTAATGGATTGTAAGAGAATAGGGGTGGAACAAAGGTAAGTATGGAAGTTTCTATCGGCTAGCTTCTTGGCTAGCTCAAGGAAGGGGGAGATATGGCCGTGGGCTAACCATGGTAGCATTAATACAGAGGTTGCGGTTTCTTTGCCCTCCATTGATATCTGAACAGAATGCAAACCTTGTTTTTTTTCACCCTTGCTTTATTAATCTGGGTAGATTTATAGATTTTTTTTTTGTAAAAAAAAATAGCTTATAGATATTTGGAAAGAAATAATTTGGACAGATTTATGCAAATTGGGGAGAAAAATACATTGAATATGAAAATACTGCAGCGGTTCTTTAGGGCGTTCACATCAGAAACCTCATTTTCTTTTCCTAAAATAATATAAAATAATACATATATCTATTTTACAACATTTTAATTCAATACACTCCACAACAGCATCTCTATCCATGTCATTATACCAAATACGGCAAAATTAGGATTTTAGTCCTCTAAGTTGGCCTATTTGGGATTTTAGTCCTGTTCCTGCTCCGGTGAGGAAAATAGTCCTCTAAGTTTGCTTTTTTTTGGATTTTAGTCCTATCCGCCGGATATTGCTGACTGGACACCAGAATATTTTAAAATTGATGACGTGCTGCCACGTCGGATCCTACATGGCTTGTGGGTCCCATTTCTCCTCCATTTACTAAAAATAAAAGTTGAGCCATTTCTCCTCCATTTACTAAAAATAAAAGTTGAGAGAAGAAGGATTCGAACAGGTGACATTGTGGTGAAATATCAAGCATTTTGCCATCCAAGCTATAACTTCAATTTGTTTATTGTGACACAATTAATTACTTATGCACAATAACATTTCTTCCAACATTGTATGTGCCTAATTTAAATAAACTTATTTACAAAATTAATTTAACTGTAGATGATATATATATATAAGAGCTCTTGCATAATTTTTTATTTTTATTGTTTTTTTATAACCTATTATTCTTAATATTATTATTATTATTATTAATGTAAGTCGACCTTACATTACCAGAAGAGTAATAATTATAAAATCTTTCTTATCTTACTATTAAGTTGTATATATTCGGTTAACTTTTTTAATATCATAATTATTACAATTAATGATAATCAAATTGTATATCAAAAACTATAGCCTTTTTTGAGAACCAAACATTATAGTCTAATATATTTAATCACTGTGTTTCAAAAAAAAAGTAATCATTGTGTTTCAAAAAAAATTTAATCACTTTATTAATGTATATGATAATTCTAAATCCACTTACATTTAGGGACGTAGATAGATAGTTTATTTATTTATTTTTTTTTATAAAAAAGAACTACATCAAATTAACAAGAAAAATTAAACCAAAGGAAACCATATTATGCATAAGTAATAAATCTTGTCATAGCATAAACATTAAATTTGTAGCTTAGATGGCAAAGTACTTGATAGTTTATCACAAGGTTGCCGGTTCAAATCCTTCATGCATCAACTTTTTATTTTTAGTAAATGGGGTAGAAGTGGGACCCACCGCCACGTAGATCCAACATGGCATATGATGTGGCGTCCATATAAGTTATTTTTGATGATTCCGGTGTACCAGTCAGCATAAACCGGCGGATAGGACTAAAATCCCAAAAAAAACCCAACTTAGAGGACTATTTTCCTCACCGGAGCAGGAACAGGACTAAAATCCAAAATAGGCCAACTTAGAGGAATAAAATCCTAATTTTGCCTACCAAATACCATTAAAATATAGATAGTGTTCCACAAATAGGGATACACTATTCACCAACCCTAAAATAAATAGGAATGATGTTTCTGCTATGAAGGTATTTTAAGAAAATTTTCATTTTTATCTTTATTTAATTTAGAGATAGAGTATCTGAACATAATGCACCTTGTTTTTTTCAGTCTTGCTTTATTAATCTGGGTAGATTTATAGATTTTTTTTTTTGGAAAAAAAAAATAGCTTATAGATATTTGGAAAGAAAAAATTTGGACAGATTTATGCAAATTGGGGAGAAAAATACATTGAATATGGAATACTGCAACGGTTCCTTAGGGCATTCACATCAGAAACCTCATTTTTTATCTCTAAAATAATATAAAATAATACATATCTCTATTTTACAACATCCTAATTTAATACACTCCACAACAGCATCTCTATCCATATCTTTATACCAAATACCATTAAAATATGGATAGTGTTCCACAAATAGAGATACACTATTCACCAACCCTAAAAATAAATAGGGATGAGGCTTCTGTTGTGGAGGTATTTTAAGAAAAATTTCACTTTTTATCTTTGTTTTAGAGATAAAGTATCGTATAGGGCTTCCGATGTGAATGCCCTTATTCATTGATGGGTTGCTAAAAAATGTTTTTTTTTAAATTTATTTTTTATTTAGGAAACCTGTTTGCTAAAAAAGCATTAAAAAAAAACATCCGCATGGGGTTTGTACTTTGTACCCCAAGAAACATCACATATCTAGCAAACAAATAGGGTGAGACATTTCTCGTACGCCTTATAAAAGAAAACCAAATAAAGATAAAAAAAGATGACTCCTGCAAACAATCATGCACTAAGCAACCGAACGATGTAAGATCCCCCTCCAATTAGGTCTGCCCGTTTCCTCACCACTCTTGTTCTTCGGCAATGTGCTCTTTTTCATTAACAAATGGATGGATGTGATGAATCTTTAGGATAAACACTAGGTAAGCAGACAGATTGAACTTATCAGTTAATCAAAACAACAAGATAACTCTTAAACTAGCGCGCTTATCATTTAACCCACACCAGCTCTTTGAATAAATGCTGTAGTGCGCAAAAAAATTTCTAAATTTTTAGTTTAATTCATTGTACGCTAAATTATCTTTTTGGCCGCTAAACTATCTTTTTTTTTAAATTGCCCAACGATTGAGTGACTATTTTTACCCCGGTAAAGGTCGATTTTTCGAAGAACGATTATAGAATCAACTGTCCTAATGTCGATTCCTAATGGAATCAATAGTGTTGTCAAGTTTCCATGTAATTGGTCTGATGCACAGTAAATAATGTTGTCAAACGAATATCTTTGTTCATAAATATGCTCGGATTTGACTAATCATTGCTCGTAAGCATTCGTTTGTAAAACCTAGCGAACTGTCAGGAATGATCACAAGTAGTACGTGTTTCTCTATTGTATTTACTAAACATTATATTTCATTGAGTAATCACAGTATTACATCATTGTATATATAGGCCTAGAATGGCTTGGCCAACAAGATGTAGGAAATAAATAATAAATACATAAATATTATTCTAATATTAGTTGCTATTAATAATATCCTCGACACGGCCCTGCAATCCCGTGGGAAGGGGCTGAACACAGAGATTGGCCCTAAGAGAGTCGAAAAGAGGTCGTGGTAATGGTTTGGTGAGGAGATTGGCCAATTGATCCTTGGTGTTGAGAAACGAAACGGATAGGTGTTTGGAAGCAACGAGTTCGCGGACATGGTGGAAATCTATCTCAATGTGCTTCGTACGAGCATGGAAAACCGGATTGTGTGCCAAATATGTCGCGCCAATATTGTCACACTAGAGAATCGGGGCAGTAGGGAGAGGAATGCGCATTTCCGAGAGCAAGCTACAGAGCCACTGAACTTCGGCTGCCGTATTAGACAAAGTTTTGTACTCGGCCTCGGTGCTGCTCTTAGAGACCGTGAGATGCTGTTTGGAACGCCAGCTAATTAGATCACCACCAATAAAAATACAATAAGCCCCAATGGAGCGGTGATTGTCCGGGTCCGCCGCCCAGGCAGAGTCGGAATAAGCATTAAGAGTAACCGGCGAGTGCTTGGAGAGAAATAGGCCGTCGGAGATAGTGTGCTTGAGGTAGCGCAAAATACGTTTAACAGCAAGCCAATGATCATCAGAAGGCGCATGCATAAATTTACTAACGTTATGAACAGCGAACGCAATGTCAGGATGAGTAAAACTGAGATATTGCAGACCACCCACAATTGTGCGATATAATGAGGGGTCATTAAACGGTGAATTTGAAGCGGCAGACATTCTAGTTGAGGCAGACATTGGCGTGTGACAGAGTTTGGACTTGTCCATTCCAGCACGTTGAAGGAGTTGCAGAATATACTTTCGTTGAGTAAGATAGAGCCCATCCGAAGTAAAAAGAGCCTCAACACCCAAGAAATACGAAAGAGGACCAAGATCCTTAACCGGAAACTGGGAGCCAAGGTACACAATAACCTGTTCAATTAGAGAAGAAGAAGTGCCAGTAATAATTACATCATCAACATAAATAAGTATATAGATACGCTCATTGCCGGGTGAGTACACATAAAGAGATGTATCGGCTTTGGAGGCCGTGAATCCATATCAAGCAAGAGTTTCAGTGAACCGGGCAAACCAAGCACGGGGGGCTTTCCGAAGACCATACAAGCTGTGCTTAAGACGGCAAACATGATACGGGAAGTCAGGATGGACAAACCCCTGTGGTTGCTGCATGTAAACAGGTTCGGATAAGTGGCCATGAAGAAAGGCATTATGGATGTCCACTTGTTGTATAGACCAGCCCTGTGTGACGGCAAGAGACCAAAGGAGACGAATGGTCATAGGTTTAACAACCGGACTAAACGTCTCGAAGAAATCCACACCCTCAGTTTGGTGAAAGCCCTTTGCAACGAGCCGAGCTTTATGTCGTTCGAAGCGTCCATCTGCATGATGCTTAGTCCTGTACACCCATTTGTTACCTACAACATTCATATGAGAGTGAAAGGGTACAAGATCCCAAGTATTAGTACGCAGCAGAGCATTAATTTCCTCTCTCATTGCATTACGCCAAATTTGGTGCTTAGAGGCTTCGGTAAAAGAGGTGGGATCGGTGGAGGTAGAGGTGGAGCTAGAGATGAGAGCTCGGGAAAGAGGGTAGCGGATGTAGTCTTGCATTTGCTTCAGCTTGAGAGTATTTGTTTTGGTACGAGTGACCATTGGGTGTGGTGGCGGGGAATTGTGTAAGGGGCCGCAGAGGGACCGAGGCTGGGGCTGGCCGTAGGGGTTGGGGAGGGTGGGTCATCCGAAGGTGGAACGGAGGTGATGGGGGGTGATGGTGAAGTAATGGGAAGAGACGGTGGAGGAGCTAGGGAGGTCGGCAATGGTACAAGGAGGTTGGAAGGTGACACCGGAGAGGAAGACGGAGTATATGGAAATAATGTTTCATCGAAGACAACATGTCGGGCAATATAGACACGACCAGATGAGAGGTCTAGACACTTATATCCATGGTGGTTGGGGCTGTAACCAAGGAAGATGCACGACTTAGAATGAAAGTCAGTTTTATGAGCGGTATACGGGCAAAGGTAAGGCCAACACGCACAGCCAAACACACGAAGGAAAGAATAATCTGGGGTACGACCAGAGACCATTTCATAAGGGGATTTGTAATTGAGAGTCCGAGTGGGGAGACGATTAATGATGTAAGTGGCGGTGACGAAGGCATCCTCCCAATAAGGAAGGGGGAGATTGGATTGAGCGAGGAGCGAGAGACCAACTTCAACTATTTGGCGATGACGCCGTTCAATGGCGCCGGCTTCTCGTGGGTGTGTGGGCAGGACAAACGGTGGGTGATGCCCAAAGTGGTGAGAAAGTGAGTGAGATGGCGGTATTCGCCACCCCAATCCGTTTGCAGTGATTTTAATTTAGTATTGAATTGGCGCTCAATCATCGAAAGAAAATCACGAAAAGTAGATTCAACATCTTTGCGCTTTAATGGAAAAATCCACAAATATTTCGTAAAATCATCCATAAAGCTGACATAATAACGCGGTCAGCTTAACCCGAGATAGCATTTGGTAATCACCTTACAATAATAAATAGTTTTTTTTCTCAAAAAAAGTAAATAATAATTAGTTAATAATAAATTGTAAATATATCAATTCCTGTGTTTTTTTTTCATAAGTGTGTTGATTATGTCTATGTGTAGTCACCGTCAATGCTAATTAAAACATTCTCAAATTAGCAAAAAAAGTAGAAATTTCTAGCTCATTAAGTACAAAACAAAGCTGGAAAAACAATTGATTTGGCTACATGCATATTTCTTATGAATAATTTAGTTGTGTGGAAATTCGTTACCGTTTCCTTAACTGCATGTGCTTCAAAAGCCAAAATACACTGTGCATGGTTTAACCTGATAGTAAACCCTCATTTACTCCATAGTGATCTATTTGAATGAGTATTCAACAAAATAAAATAAAATTTATTTTAAAAAATACACGTTAAACTCTATAAAAATCAATACATCCAATATAATCTAGTCTTTTGTTTGAGAAAGTATATGATCTAATCATAAACATAATCATCTAGACATCTATTATTATTTTAATTTAAAAAATGCTTACGCGAAAGTAAACGTAATAAGCCGACATCAAAAGATTACTCACATCAACTCAAAAAGAAATAAATTTAAAAGTAGTATTATAATGATTTATCCGTATAACAAAAGCGTACGTCGAATTAAAATGAAAAAGTGTAACTATAAGCGTAAAAGAATAATCATATCTTATTATATAAATTAGAGAAATACATAATCATCTATCTATCTAACTAACAATCAACATAAGAAGAATATTCATATTATTATATAATATTTATTTCCATTAAATGTGAAATAAAACTATATAATCATCTCTAATTCTAATCTAACGATAAGCGTAAGAAAGGTACATCTACAAAATTCTACAAGGCATGATAAAAACATAATAAGAATAAAACGTACAATCTTAAAAAATCCACATAAACTAAAAAGTCTTTTCCCCAGTTATTTTATATCATTAAATATAATAATGTAGGTATTAAATAAAATAGATAATTAGTGTGTTGATCTTTAACCAAATTTTAGAAATAGAAAAATAATCAAAGTATAAGAGAGTTTCTTCCCTAAATATTTCCCTCAAAAAGTGTTTATCTCTAATTATTTTTCTCCTTAAATAAAACAATCATGGTTAAATGTTAAGTAACATCGATAAAATGTGTGGTAAAGATAAGATGAAGTCTTTAAAAAAATAAATTGTGTTCGTAAGTGTGGTTTGATGAATTATAACTTCTTGTGGTTTTATGAATTTGGGGGAAGGGGCCACAAGGACAAAAAATTAATAAATGGGTCTGAAAGGACAAAAGTAACATTTTCATGATTATAAAGGACAAAAATCACAATTGTTACTTTAAAATTGTTACTTCACGTGTTAATGTTACTTCGTGTTTCATAATTGTTACTTCATATTTACTTTATTCCACATTTGTTACTTCATATTTGTTACTTCATATTTGTTACTTTTGTCCTTATTAAATTACAGTTTCCTTCTACCCTGATTTTTTAATAATTTTGTCCTTCTAGACAAAAATCTATATGAATTATTCACCATCACTATCAATATAATTTTAATCGTAGCATCAAAGAAATTTTTAACAAGAGCCTGAAAACGCATAAAAAACAAATCACATCATATATACGAATTCATGGACATAATCATTTATACTTGGTAAAATTATGTAATATTTGAAACCGTCACACGCCACAATCGGGGATGTCCAAAAACATTAGTAAAATTAATCTCTAGGGGAGGGGGATAACATAAAATTGAAGTAGCAAAAGAAAATTTGTGACTTTTATTCTATAAACAAGAAAAACAAAGGGAATAAATAGTCGTGGTGGCAACACGTAGATCATTTGATAAAGAATATCTTGAAAATGGAGGTAGTTGTGTGACCAAGACGATGATGACAAGCACTTTTTGATATTTTATTCACTGTGAAAAGCTGGAAATGAGGAGTTTGATCATTCATACAATCTATTTTTAACGTTAATTGAATAATAGGAGTTGTAGTTTGAAGATCCCTCAAAGGAATTTAGAGGTAAGAATTCAAAAGCAACATTATGAGATTGACAAAGCTAAGAGATAGATAAAAAAATTACGAAACATGCTAGGAACACTACGAACATTGAAATGAGTGAGATCGGTCACCCTACATGTGGTACTCCTCAGACTCACATAAAGTACGTGATAAATGTCTTATCAATGTTTGGGGTCGACATGAGCGCAACTCAATATCGGTCCTCAACCAACAAGGTCCATCTTTAGTACAAAGCAAGCCGCCTTTATATCTTCAACCGATATGACGAATGTCGTCCTCTGTCCGACATGGTGCATGTCGCCTACCGCCCCTCATAAGTGGTAAGATACAAAACACCTAAATTCTCTTATTGCCGACGTTGTGTAGGTTACCTCGGTCATTTATGCTCAATACAATACATGTCATCCTCGATCTCAAGCGACGGTTACATTCTCTTCAATGATCGTTCCGGACTTCACACATACATTACTCCATGATAGTAGCTGCCATAGTAATGGCTCCAAAATATACGCTCCATATATCTTGAGCCATAAATGCTCCATAACATGCTCCATTACATCAATATGTGGTAAACTCGATTGACTACGACTTACATGCATCATAATCAACTCCCTCTCAAGATTAGGGAGAGGTATATATATGATCACCATCCCCAACTACAATGTATGCACATAATACGCTTGATATACATTCTTGCTTATTGTCTTAACAGAATTCTTCTGTTCAAATATTGCCTTGAGGATGAGAGTGTCCCCCCCCCAGAGAAAGCTCTAGCACCCCTCATGCTTTTGTGTGTTTTGCAAGACCACTCTCAAATCCACTCGAAAAAATTATTTGGATCATCATTCAGAGGTCTATTCACCCGTATATCACTCAATTATTTAGTAATTCTGTTTTACAATTACTAAAGTACATTCATAGCTAAGATACAGTAAACATATAAAATTATATGCATAAGGAAACCCATAAGCTATAATTTTTGAATGCACTTAAAAAAATTATATGCACAGGAAACCCACATGCAATAATTTTTGAATGCACTTATCAAAATGAGTTGTTTAGAGTAAAAACATCACAAATGTTGCTTAATTTATTTTTATTTTTTTTGTAAATGTCCACAAGTTTACTAGATAATTATGAAGAACATTTTCTCAATATATGTTAAATACACAAATTTGTAAATTTAGAATACTTATTATCTTTAGAAGGGTCATAAATGTACCGAGTACATTAATTTATAAATTCAAAATGCTAATAAAATAACATAAGTTCATTTTGTATAATTATATAATAGCATATTTATATTTACGAGACATAAATACTTAATAAATTATGTATTGATTAACATTATTTTCAAAAGTTTCTTTTAACTAAACTACGTGCGGATGCACGTGCATTTTACTAGTGTGTAAAAAAGAGGTGTTAGTAGCACTTGGAACGCACTATGCGTGAAAAAGGTTTTTGCAAAAAATGTGAGTTATGAAATCAATGATGTTCGATGTTTGCATAATGTGTAATTTTTCTAGATAGCCATATTTCACAGTTACTATTGCTCTAGCCTGTGCATGGTAGACGTTTAGCTATTCATAGGGTTGTAGAGTCCACTCACGATCTATGAACCACTTTAGAGAAATACACCAGTAATTGACTCAATTCTCGAAACTTTAATGACAAAAGTGTATAAGTCAATATAGAAAATTATTAGGGAATAATTAACTAGTTCGGTTCAATATACTTTCTTAACGTGGTAAAAAACTTGACTTGAATTGATAATATGTGATCTTCACTTTATTTTCCGTGTTTATTTTGGTCAAAGACCACCAAACCTTCGTAATCATGATTTTCGTAATTAAGTTTGCATAATTATCGAACCAGTCCCAGTGGGATCGACATTGCTCACAAATTGGGCTATACTACGGCTGACCTAGTCCGCTTGCTAGTGTGGTTGTGATTTTCACGATCACAACCGGACTAAACGTTTCATAGTAATAATGGAAACTTTTAGAAACCAGGGTGCGCCTTTAAACAATCAATAGAAACCACCAAAATGATACTTTAAACGAGAACCCGATTTACAGCCAATTATGTTGAATGTGAAGTTGGGGGATCGAATTCCCAGATATCATTATTGTTGGTCCCTTGAAAAGGTTTTGGTTAAGTTTAGAGGGGGGGGGGGGGGTTGAATAAACTTAACACTTAAAACTTTGGAGTTAACAAATTCTGCAACTTCGGCGGTCTCCGTCGATACTTCAGAGTCTCGTCGAGACTTCGCAGCTCCGCCGATAAACGTAGTCTACTGATAGTTGAGTTTGCTGAATTTGTGCAGCGGAATAATATCAAAATTAAGCCTTAAAACTTGTTGTTAAATATGATACTAAGTATTAGATACTCAGTAGTGCAAGTGTGTGATTTCAGTTGCTAGATTCAGTAGGCTGATGTATAAAATAAACTAAGTGCAGAAAGTAAATGGTCAGATTTTATAGTGGTTCCAGGTGATGTAATCCTGTCAGTCCACTCTACTCCTGTGATGTTGGATGAAATTCACTAGAGATCTTTGATGCAGCTTTTACAAAGATTCCTAAGTTGTTTGTCCTTCACCAATAGCTATGGCTTCACAAACTGAAAACTGGGAACATGTAGGATTACTGCTCCTGAGTCTTCCACTGGTCCTTGAAGGGTAGGATTGCCTCTTCACCAGCTCCACCACAAACAACAGCTCTTTCACACCTAACGTATGCTTCACTGTCTTCACAGTTATTTATAAAATAAAGATTGAATCAAATAAATGATTCGGTTTGAAAGCAGCTTGATTAGGATGATGTAATCAAGCGGCTTGCGCCTTCAAGTGTGTATGCTTGATGCGGCTTGAACACGAATGCACTTGAAGAAATTAACTAGATCAGCAGCCTTAAGCTCAGTAAGTTCAGCAGTGTGTTTTTCAGCTCAGTATTATCACTTAAAGATTATCCCAAAATTCATCATCTTTTTCTGAGTTGAAGGTCCTCTATTTATAGGCAAGAATGCATGTGACTGTATTTGAATTTCAAATGTGACCGTTCCTTGTTTTTGTCCCTTCGATTTGCATTCTCGTCACTATTCATAGGATCGACACCGTCGAATTACTTTTTGACGGTGGTCACCGTCCACCCGTTTGACTTGTATCCAATGGATATAAATAGAGATCATCCCAACGTCTTTTTAATCTCGGCCTTTGATTTTCTTGATAAGTCGAGGTAGTTGGCTGTCCTTATCCATGTAATCTTCCAATAAACTTGAATTAATCGAGGTATCATATCAGCAGGTTCATAAGTCTGCTGAAGTACCAATCAGTCTGCTGATAATCATATTTCTATATGTAAAATATAATGCAGCTGATTACTTTTATCTAACTTTTATTTGTGAAGTTAGATTACATCATTTTAATTATAACCAAGTTCCAAACATCATCCAACTTATGGAACTTGGACCTTCTACACAAGGTATATGTAATCGTTTAGGTCATCACGACTTGCCTAAATTTCGATTCCATATCCTTGACTTTAAATACTAAGTTTGATCCCTTAGCCTTCATTTACTGAGTTTGAACCCTCAGCCTTCAGTCTTCAGTTTTCAGCAGGTTCCTGACTAGTCTACTGACCTATCTACCCTACTGACCTAGACCAGTCTGCCGATATCAATCAGCAGCCCTTTACAGTGCTTGTTTGATCAAACCTATTTATGAATCAAACTCTAATAAACCTATACATTTGATCTAGACATCTTTTTGCTTTTGCACTATAACAGCTAGTATGTCACTCATCATCAAAACTAAGAAATAAGTCCAACAATTTCCCCCTTTTTGGTGATGATGCCACTACCCTCACCTAAACAGCAAAGCAAAAAGATAAAGACAAAAACAGAACAAATTCAGTCAATTCTCATTATAATCATTGTTCAGTTATTACAACTAGATACAAAGCAAAGATAAAGAATAATAAGTATATGCCTTTGATCTATTGTCTCTTTTCTCTTTCTCTTCTAGCCTTCTCAGCTTGTTCTTGATAGGCTCTGATTTGTTCTATCATATCCCTCATCCATTCATTTTCAATAAGTGTAAAATCAATGTAGGGATTGACTTGCTTCCACCAGTTCCATGCTTCAGGGAGGATAAGATTAATTTCATTCACTCTGAATCCAAACTTCATATACAGCTCATTGAATTCATCCAGCCTTGCTTTTGTAATAGGTAGCACCTTATCACCTTTGCTACTTCTTCGCCTCTCGTTGCTTGCCCTTAAGGCTCTGATTCTAGCTTCCCAAAATTTCAAACCCAAGAAAGAGTTAAGACCTTCATGAAACCCCATGTTATGATAAGGTCTCCTCCCGTTGTAGTACTCTTTCTTGTACCGTCTAAGAAGATCATCGCAAGTTGCACTCTCGCAAAAGTGTGCAAAGTTGCCCGAAAGCATTTGTATCATCCGTCCATCTCTCTTCGTGCAAAGAGTCTTGCACCTCCTTTGCCGCAGTCGATTGGCCCTCTTCCCCTTAGTGACATCATCAACAAAACGGGATATAAGGCCATGAATACCTTCTTGTGATACTATCACTCTATTCAAATGACCTTCCATAGTTCCAGCTTCTAGTATCAATAGCAAGTGATCCCGGATTGCAATGTCTCCTCCAAATCCGTTGATCCTTTCAAGAAGTTTGGGATCAGGCACAGCAGGTTGTTGTGCAAAGAACAGCTCAAGCAGGTTTAGGTGTTGCAGCAAGGTTGTCAAGTTTCTGATGGATAGAAATAAATTGATCTTTCAGAAATTGATCTTTTGCAGTATTTCCAACCTTGATGCCCCTCACATCTAATATCAGACCATTCACAGCATTCTGAGTAGATGTGAAGTTTGAAGCAACCGTGGCGAGATTGTCCGTTTTCATTTACCATCTTCATCGTTCTTCAAATCTCTCTTCCCGTCTATCCGCTTGTGTCCTTAATCGTTGCATATCATGCCTTACGCTCTTAACTCATTTTGCACTTCAATCGGTACTTCACCGGTCATCCTTCCACCGTTGACTTCATCGCAGCTCCTCCACATTGTACCGTGGCCTCTCGATTGCTTATTACCATTGCCCTACTCCTATCCAAATTCCAAACAGGTTAGGTCCTTCATATTCATCCAGATAGGATCAATGGCGGTGTTCTTCAAAAACAGTACAAATGCCCGAGGTGGATCAACATCAATATTTTCTTCTTCGTGCACCCGAAATTCCTCATCACCGAAGTCAAAGTCCAAGAAATTTCGCTCATCTTCATTAATGCTACGGTCGTCGACTATCTTTCCCTTCAGTGGTCTTGCCTCCAGAAGGCTCCACTACAGAAGCCTCAACAACAGCAGGGGTTTCCTCCAAACCCAAATCAGGTTCCAACCTTTGTCCAGGTGCTGTTTGAGACTCAGCAGCCTGTACCTCCTATTCCAACCTTTGTCCAGGTGCTGTTTGTATCCCAGCAACCTGTACCTCCTCTTCAATTCCTTGTGGATTGAATATAGCCTCATTATCCACTTGGAAATCTTCTGCATGACCAATCTTGTGTAGGATGATGGCAGTTTTAGTAAGAGTGCCTTCAATGTCAAATCCATCTTGATATTCAATGGACTCTTCAGAACTGGCACTAGGTTCATTAAAATCAAGCAACCTTTTCTCCATCCAAATCCTCACTCGTCCAAAGATCGCTAGTGCAAAGAGGCTCTACAACATGGAATGTACTTGGTGCATCGGTCACCTACTAGCACTCGTAGTAATACCTTCATTGATCAATGCCTCCGATCATCCATGGTGAGATCCCGTAGATCCTCATCCATTTCTCCGTCCGTCGGCCCTCGCAGACTTACCGCTCTCGTAGTTTCTTGACCAATGGCTTCGCTTGTTGTTTCTCTAGCCACTCCACCGGCCTCCCCAGAAACATAGGGGTATCATCATCGAATCGATGAATCACTATCCGGTGTGAACTTTGGATCTCTCGAACATAATAGCTCCACTTTTCTTTCCTTCATCCAACAGATCCATCACTGGATTGCAACATGCTAGTATCTATCAAATCCAAGCAGTCGTCCACACCTAGTCGCTCAAATGCCCATTCTTCAAATCCACTCATTGGATCAAGAAATTGTTTTCGTCTCTTGTAGAATCCGAACTTCCACTGAAAGTAGTTTTACACCTTTTTGAAGTTTGGATCTACTTTGTTCTTTTTGGATGCCTTTTCATATGGCATAGATGGCTTCCTAATGGCAGGTTCATCAGCTTGCTGACCTTCAAAAGCTTCAACAAGTAAGCTCATGGTTTCTTCAATGTCATTCTAAAGTCGTAGGTTGCCGAGACCGTACATTTGTACCTACTACTTCCAACCGTACCACACTTGGTTCCCCCGACTTACATGCTCATCGCCAGGTTAGCAGCAGATCGCTCTTCCCCCGAGTTCTTGCCACACTTGCGGTGGTCTTCAACCAAGTCTTCAATTATCTCTTCAACTACCACAAAGAAAGTTCAGTTCGTGGTTTGTCGTGGTTCCTCGTAGATACTACAAGCGGGTTCGTAGTTAGTAGATCGTCGTGTATCTTCAACAGATTGCTCAACAACAACTCCGTCCAAAGATCGTAGACTTGACACCCTCTTCAGGTGAGGAGTTAGTAATTACCACAGGCGGAATGATAGTTAATGGCTCAGCCTCAATAGCCTGTTCTTCCTCTTCTACTGATGCCTCTTCTTGGATTCTTTGAGCCTCCAAGTTTTTAAGTTCTTTTCCCTTTCCATGTTTCTTCTTTTTGGCGATCACCTTCATTCTTTTGGAGAGGGGTTCATCATCATCTTTTCCAGTAGATTTTCTCTTTCTACTAGCTTCCTCTCGTTGTTCTCTCAAGATTTCAACAACAGTTTTCCTTACAGCTACAGCAGGGTCAGTAACTTCCACTTGACCCTCAGCAGACTCAATAGTCTGTGCTGTTTCCATTCTTGTCTTCTTTGAAGGCTTTGAAACTTCAGATATTTTCTTTGTATTTCCACCTTTTCTTTTCTCAGCAGCCTTCCAGGTTTGATAGATATCTTCTTGGTTTGCAGAACCTGCTCACCACCAGCATCACCATCATCATCATCATTGTCATCACCAGCAGCCTCTCCAGCAACCTCTTCATCATCATCTAGACCAGGAATGGCATGATTAATTTCCTTCTTGTATCTAGACCGATTAATATTCTCGTGTTCAAGATCGGAACTTTCAAATGATTCAAACAGGTCCGAATCATCAATCCCAAGGGTAAGGCCTTTGATTTCCTTTTCCCCAATTTCTCCTCCTTGGCTACTTTCTTCATATAATGAATGAAATAACCAGCCCTTACCAAACCTCATGCTCCCGAGATGATTATCATCGGCTCTATCTTAGGTCCCGATAGAGTATCCATGCTCCCAACTAGTCCAAGTATATTCTTTGCAATGAGCTTGCTCAGCAGACTGTACTCATATCCAATATGTTTGCAGTTGATGCCTGGTACGGATTTGGTGGCTACATTTGTTTTAATCTGATCAACAAACGTCAAATTGTCCAATCCCATTGCTTCAGGATTGATTGAGCCATCCCCAACTTCTTCAAATCCAAACACTTCCCTCAGTAGACTGGAGGAAATTACAAGTTCCTCAGTATTCACCGTTGTCTTGAATGCTTCAGTTCCTTCTTCCACAACCATATTCTTCCAGATATCAATAACATTGATGTATGAGATTGTTTCTAATCTGATATTGAGTTTGTTCTCCAAGCCCGCAAATCTCCTTATTCTTCGACCTATATTAATAGCCAACTCGTTTGTTTTGCATCAACAACATAGCCTCTCACACTTTGGCTTGATTCGATTTGAACTTCAATCCTTTCCGCCATTGAAATAAGAAAAAGATGAAGAAGAATTGCTCTCAAATCGTGTTCACACAATGTAGGATTTGCGCAGAGATAAAGCGTAAATTGCAAGTAGAGAATTCGCCGTGTGACAAATGTACCGATTATATAGACAAGTGGGTAGTTGAAACCGTCATTGCACGTACATTGAGGTAACCACGATTAAATTGAATAATTTCGACTTGACACGTGGCCCATTACTCCTCCATAACGTTTGTAACCGTTGGATGGTTTAACCGTGGTAATAATGGATAGAATAAATATCCCGCCAATATGCCTTTATGACTTTAATAACTTTGACCGAGTAACGTTCCATTCAAACAGGTAATCCTCACAGGTAGGTTCAAGCGGTCCGTCGATAAATAGGCTTCGAAGCCTCGCCGACAAATGTACTCGCTCGATCCCCGTTTTCTTCTTGTTTTGTTCAATTGATAATACAAGATGAAGTTTAATACCAATGACCGATCCGTCAAGTGAGCTCACCCAAAATGATAAAGACCAATCCCCTTGGCAACCTCATTTGCTCAATTGTCCAAACATAAGTACTTGGAATTGTTGATACCAATGACTAATCTCGCTAAGTGAGCTCACCCAACATAGCAAAGACTAATCCCCCTGGTGAATTCCAAGACACTCGCCGATTATCAATCAACTTTGATAATTCCAAGCTCGATCCTTAATTTGGCAAATCTTTCACCGTCAAGTGGTTTAGTGAAAATATCGCAAGTTGATCTTCGTAGGGATGTATAGAACCACCACATCTTTCTTTTCAACATGATCTCTTATAAAATGATGTCTCACATCAATGTGCTTGGTTCTAGAGTGCAAAACAGATTTTTCGTGATTGCAATTGCACTTGTGTTATCACACATAATTGGAATTTCCTTTTCTTCAATTCCATAATCCCTTAATTGTTGTCTTAGCCATAGTACTTGTGCACAAGCAACTTCCAAGAAGAATGTATTCGGCTTCAAAGAAGTGGAAGTTGAAATAGAATTTCGTTTCTTGCTAAACCAGGAAACCGCCTATTTCCCATTAACCGACGTGGTGTTCCCGAAGTGCTTTTTCTATCAATCTTGCATCCAAGATAATCGAATCCGAGTAGGATATAACTTTGAAGCTTCCTTCCTTGGAATACCATATCCCTACTCCCAAAGTCTCTTTAAGATACTTGAGAACTCTCTTGACTGCACCTAAATGACTTTCTTTAGGTTTAGATTGAAATCTTGCACAAACACCTACATTAAAGGATATATCAGGTCTGCTGGCAGTTAGGTACATCAGACTGCCTATCATCCTTCTGTATAAGGTCTTATCAACATCTTTGCCTTCTTTATCTTCATCCAATCTGATGTTTGTACTCATAGGAGTTGAATTCTTAGTGCTATTTTCCATACCAAACTTCTTCAGCAACTCCTTGGTGTACTTGGTTTGATGAATGAAGATTCCATCCTTCATTTGTTTAACTTGCAATCCCAAAAAGTAATTCATTTCTTCCATCATACTCATTTGGAATTTACTCTTCATTAGATTTGCAATTTTTTCACAAAGTAAATCATTTTCAGAGCCAAAAATTATGTCATCAACATAAATTTGTACCAGCAGGGTGCTGTCCCCTTCACTGATTCTGAAAAGTGTCTTGTCAATGGTGCCTTTTGTAAAACCATTGTCTACCAAGAATTGAGATAGAGTCTCATACCATGCTCTTGGTGCTTGTTTCAATCCATAAAGTGCTTTGTTGAGTCAATACACTTTATCTTCTTGATCTTTAACTTCAAATCCAGGAGGTTGTTGAACATAAACTTCCTCCTCTAGAATGCCATTCAAAAATGCACTCTTGACATCCATTTGATATACTTTGAAGTTCTTATATGCGCATGTGCCAAGAATAATCTCGATAGCTTCCAATCTTGCAACAGTGCATAAGTTTCATCAAAATCTATTCCTTCGCTTGAGAATAGCCTTTTGCAACTAGTCCGGCCTTATTCCTCACAATGGTACCGCATTCATCAAGTTTATTTCGTATACCCACTTAGTACCAATGTTATTTGCATGACTTGGCCTTTCAACTAGTGTCCAAACTTGATTTCTTTCAAATTCATTTAATTCCTCTTGCATTGCAATTATCCAAAGTCTGGATCCGAAATTGCTTCTTCAATAACTTTTGGTTCCATTTGAGATAGAAAACAAGTAAACATAGCTTCCAAGCTTGTCTTCTGGTCCTCACACCTTGCCGTACATTGCCAATAACTTGTTCAAACAGGTGATTCCTTAACCATTGTGGATTTTGGTTATTTTGATTTTCGTGAACATCATATTCGTAGGGTCCGCTATAGTTTCTTCTACTGTGGGGGTCGCAGATCCTTGAACTCGCTTCGCTTGTTGCATCGTAACATTGTCGCCGGGGTGTTCAGCAGGGCGATATCGAAACTTTCAAGTCATTGAATCTTTCCAAAACTTCAACACAACTGGATCGTTGACTTGTTGATTCTCGCAGTCCACAATCTTCATCTTCCATACCAAGTAAACTTAGGTTCATCAAACACAACATGGATTGTTTCTTCATGTTTCGTTGACCTCTTGTTCGCACTCGAATGCTCGTCGACCGAAGAATATCCCAAGAATATGCCTTCATCCGATTTTGGTTGAATGTTTTCAAATGAACTTTATGATTTAGAATAAAGCATTTGCTTCCAAATGGATGGAAGTAGGATATGTTAGGTTTCCTTCCATTCCAAACCTCATAAGGTGTCTTTCAGCCTTCTTGTTTACCGATGTTCTGTTTTGTGTATAGCATGTCGTATTTATCGCTTCAAACCCAATATCTTTCAGGTAGCAATGCTTCACAAATCATTGTTCTTCCTACTTCCTTTAAGGTTCTGTTTCTTCTTTCAGCAACCCCATTTTGCTGAGGTGTACCGCAGCTACAGCAAGTTGATGTAGTACACCATTCCGTTCACAATACTCTCTTATAACTTTGTTGAGAAATTCAAGACTCGATCCGATCTTATCTTTATGATCGTTAAACTTTTCTCATTTTGTAATCTCTTCAAAAGATTAGGCATGCTTTGAAGTGTTTCACTTTTCTTGTTCATAAATATCACCCAAGTATACCTTGAATAATCATCCACAACCACTAAAGTGTACTTCTTTCCTGTTACACTTGTTGGAGTTATTGGTCCAAAAAGATCCATGTGCATCAGCTCCAACACTCTATTAGTTGATTGTTTGGTCTTTGATTTGAAACTTGACTTTATTTGTTTACCTTGCTGACAAGCATCACATATAGCATCCTTTTTGAATGTGATCTCAGGTAAACCAACCACCAATTTCTTCTTCACCAACTGATTAATATCATCAAAGTTTAAGTGATTCAACTTCTTGTGCCATAACCAATTTAGTTCGGACTTGGTATGCACTATCAGCAGTGTTTCGGAACCGCAAGTAGACCAATCCACAACATACATGTTCTCGTTGTCTTTTACCAAAGAAGTACAACTTGATCACCTCTTTCACTAATGACAATACAAGCTTGTCTTTGTCAAAAGTGACCTTGTATCCCATGTCACGAATTGTCCAAAGGCTCGCAAGTTGTAGTCCAAATTCCTTCCACATATGCAACATTCTTGATTGTGAGTCCATTTATGATAAGTGTGTCATATCCTCTTGTATGTCCAGGTGTATTCTTATTGCCAAAATTCACCCTTGGACCATCTTTTGCCACAAAATTTGTTAGACAGTGCTTATTCTTTGTCATGTGTCTGGAACATATCCACCGTCAAAGTACCGTACACCCTACAAAACAAAGTTAATGCATTTTAGGTACCCAAACCCGTTTGGGTCCATAGTGGTCGTAGCAAGCATGACCTTTGGTATGTTTCCATAAGGTCTTCTCCGAATGTGTCATACTTTGGTTCATACTTTGGTTCATACATGTATTCCACACATCCATAAGTTCTAACAAGTAGGTTGTGTAGGAATCACATATGTTTTCTCGGCCTTTTGGTTTATAATGTCGTTTAAAGTGATTCTTGGTGTTAGAAGCATTAGTATAACCATTGTTTGCCGTCCGTTAGAATGTACCCGTAATATGGAGTCCGCCGAGGTCTTGTGTAAGTCCTCTCGTCGATCCCATTGCCTAGGTTTCACCCTAGCAGCTTGGTTATACTTACTGTTTCTAGCATTAGATGCAGGAATTTTCCAATCATCATCAGTTGGAAATAGTCTACCTTTCCCCCTGAGATATGTATCCCTTAAATGATTAACATTTTTAGGTTTAGGATTCTTATCCTTGGAATATTTCTGTTTCTTACCCTTCTGTGGTCCAGCAGACTTGGTAGCAGTGTCCGTTATCAAGAGCTTAAGGCACAACAAATTCCTATTTTTAGATTTATTCTTTTTACTAGAGCCGTTGACTTCTTAAACTTCGATTTTGCTTCCTTGAAGCATTCTCATTGGGTTTTACCGCTTCAAAGAACCTTATCGGGAGTTGGATCTAGTGTGTACAAACTTATGACCAATTTCGGTACTAGGTTCAAGAACCTTACCGGATCCACTCTTGTTAGATTGCCGAGTTCCAAATCCAAGCCCTGTTCTGTCCCCATAAGGCTTTCCTGATTTGTATGCAGTGTTGGAACAAGATGGTTCAACAGATTTAGAGGCCGCCGGATGTTCACAGACTTATTTTGATTCTGTCCAACATCTTTTTCCTTACCCTTGAGAACCCTTAATTCAGCTTTCAATCTTCCAACTTCCAATTCAACAGCTTCTTTTTCAGCCTTCACAATCTCATAACCAGATTGTATTATCCTCGGTTGATTAAGGATGGCATCCAAAGTCTCATTGTTGTCGAATTTCTAGGATTTAAACCACAAAGTTGATTCACAATCACTTCCAAAGCAGGAGTGTTGATAGATACGGTGTTGTATACCTCCTCGTTTCATCCATATTGGCCATTAAAGCATAATCCTCCATATCGAAACCGCTTGTCGTGTCATCCGATTCATTTCCTTTTTCGATTCCACTTCATACCCCGATTCATCTTCTCGCAACCATAGCCTTCTTGCCATGTCTTCTCTCGTTGACTTTTAGTCTTCGCAGGTCCGGACAATCAGTCTAAAATGTCCAGCTTCTTGCAGTTGAAACAAAGATAATCGTGTTCCTTGCCTTGTTTTAACTCGATGTCAGTTTGAAGTGTCCTGGTTTCTTGCAATGAAAGCATAGATAATCATTATCTTTCCTTGGTTCTTCTTTCTTTCTTTCAGTAGGCCTCTTTGTAAAATTTCTTGTAAGGGCCTTTCCAGTCTTCATCATCCTGATTTTCTTGCTCGCAGGGCAATTTGTTCTTGCATCTCATCCAAGATATCATCCCGTCCTCCCGATGTTTCTTCATGATGTGAAGCAGCCAATGCAAGTGGTCTTTGGCTCTTCCTTTTCGATTTGTGCACAAGCTTTTTGCTAAATTCATAAGCCTTTAAATGCGAAAACAATTTGAAGGTGTCTTCTTCATGCAACTTTCTCATTTCTTCAATTGCAGTCACCTTCATTTTCCAAACATCTTTTGCAGGTAGAGCTTCCAAGATTTTGGTGTTTATTTCCTCTTTTGAATAACTTACACTCAGCAGGGTAAGTTCATCCAGGATTGCATTGAATCTTGATTCCATTTGCTCAATGGTTTCATTTGGCAGCATCTTGAACTTTTGAAACCTCTTTCTGGCCACACTGATTTTGTTCTTCTTTATTGCATCAGTGCCTTCACAGATCAAGTGAATCTTGTCCCAAAGTTCCTTTGCAGTCTTGCAATCTTTAACCTTCATGTACATATTGCTATCCAAGGTTCTATAAATGATATCAATAGCAATGTTGTTGAGGTTTGCTCTTTTTCTGTCTTCTGCATTCCATTCTCTTTTTGGTTTAGGAATGTACTCGCTTCCGTCACCCACTCGTTATCGCCTTTGTAATCTCCAAAGTGGTCCATCGTTAGTACATCCATCATCTCATCATGAGTAGCAAAGCAAGATATGCCCGCATTCGACGTTTATACTCATCAAATCTATCAAGAGAACACATCAACATAGTTCTAGCATACCGTGTGTTGTCCATGATGCAAATCTTGAAAATCGTAACTTGAAAGAAAGTTTTAAAGAATTTTCACAAGCACAACAAGTAGGATTCCTTCGTAACGTGAAGCTAATCGCTCCGATACCAATTGTTGGTCCCTTGAAAAGGCTTTGGTTAAGTTTAGGGGGGGTGAATAAACTTAACACTTAAAACTTTGGAGTTAACAAATTCTGCAACTTCAGCAGCTGCTGATAAACGTAGTCTACTGATAGTTGAGTTTGCTGAATTTGTGCAGCGGAATAATATCAACATTAAGCCTTAAAACTTGTTGTTAAATATGATACTAAGTATTAGATACTCAGTAGTGCAAGTGTGTGATTTCAGTTGCTAGATTCAAGTAGGGCGGATGTATAAAATAAACTAAGTGCGGAAAGTAAATGGTCGATTTTATAGTGGTTCCAGGTGATGTAATCCTGTCAGTCCACTCTTCTCCTGTGATGTTGGAGGAAATTCACTAGAGATCTTTGATGCAGCTTTTACAAAGATTCCTAAGTTGTTTGTATTTCACCAATAGCTATGGCTTCACAAACTGAAAACTGGGAACAGGTAAGATTGCTGCTCCTGAGTCTTCCACTGGTCCTTGAAGGGTAGGATTGCCTCTTCACCACCTCCACCACAAACAACAGATCTTTCACACCTAACGTATGCTTCACTCGTTTCACAGGTTCTTTATAAAATAAAGATTGAATCAAATAAATGATTCGGTTATAAAGCAGCCTTGATTAGGATGATGTAATCGCAGCTTGCGCCTTCAAGTGTGTATGCTTGATGCAGCTTGAACACAGAATGCACTTGAAGAAATTAACTAGATCAGCAGCCTTAAGCTCAGTAAGTTCAGCAGGGTGTTTTTCAGCTCAGTATTATCACTTGAAGTTTATCCCAAAATTCATCATCTTTTTCTGAGGTGAAGGTCCTCTATTTATAGGCAAGAATGCATGTGACTGTATTTGAATTTCAAATGTGACCGTTCCTTGTTTTTGTCCCATCTGATTTGCATTCTGTCACTATTCATAGGATCGACACTCGTCGAATTACTTTTTGACAAGCAAGTGCGGTACCGTCCACCCGTTTGACTTGTATCCAATGGATATAAATAGAGATCATCCCAACGTCTTTTTAATCTCGGCCTTTGATTTTCTTGATAAGTCGAGGTAGTTGGCTGTCCTTATCCATGTAATCTTCCAATAAACTTGAATTAATCGAGGTATCATATCGTAGGTTCATAAGTCCGTCGAAGTACCAATCGTCCGTCGATCATCATATTTCGTATGTAAAATATAATGCAGCTGATTACTTTTATCTAACTTTTATTTGTGAAGTTAGATTACATCATTTTAATTATAACCAAGTTCCAAACATCTTCCAACTTATGGAACTTGGACCTTCTACACAAGGTATATGTAATCAGTTTAGATCATCACGACTTGCCTAAATTTCGATTCCATATCCTTGACTTTAAATACTAAGTTTGATCCCTTAGCCTTCATTTACCGAGTTTGAACCCTCGGCCTTCGTCTTCGCGGCGGGTTCCCGACTAGTCTACCGACCTATCTACCCTACCGACCTAGACCGGTCGGTCGATATCAATCGCCAGCCTTTACGTGCTTGTTTGATCAAACCTATTTATGAATCAAACTCTAATAAACCTATACATTTGATCTAGACATCTTTTTGCCTTTGCACTATAACAGCTAGTATGGCACTCATCATCAAAACTAAGAAATAAGTCCAACAATTATGCATCAAAGCATCATACTCCTCTTACATTTCATTACGCCACTTATGATGCTTAAGGGCTTTAGTGGTTGTGGTTATGTTCTTTGAAGAATTGAGATGAATAAAGCGATTAAGTTCTTGGATAAGTTTCCGGATAAAGTTTTTGGCACGTGTTTGCATATGATGGGTAGAGTGGGGGTTCGAATGGACATGGAAAGATATATGTGTGGGAGGTGAAGGTTGAGAAAAGGGAGTAGAGGTGAGAAGAGATGGAGTGGTAGGGTGGGAGAGCTGTGGGTGGCGATAGGGAATGAGGGGGTCCGTATGTATGCTGTAAGTGGTGGTGGAATCAAGTGAAGTGGTGGAAGACATAATGCATAAGGGAAAGACATCTTCAACAAACTTAACATGACAAAGACATATAAACGAGACTCGGCTGGTGGCATGCACTAAAGCAATAATATGCATGTTGGTTTAAGGCATATCCATGAAAAGCAATGCTTTGTAATGGGTTTGTAATTTGTGATTATTGTAAGTGCATAGCCTTGGATAACACAATCAACTAAAAACATGAAATTTATTATAATTAGCAAAAGTACCAAAAATGCACTCATAGGGTGATTGCTTGTCAAGAGTAGGAGTAGGCATGCAATTGATAAGATAACATAAGTGACTTTAGCATGGGGCCAAAAATTCAAAGGAATCGAGGCATGCTTAAGTACAAGGCTAATCGAGGCATATATTTTGACAATTTAAAGACGACGGCGCTCGGAAAAACCATTCTCTTTTGAGGTGTCGGAGAGTGGTGTAGTGAGTGATTTCATTTTGGGCAAGATAAGTGTTTAAGGCAATATATTCACCGACATTGTCATTGTAGAAATTACTTGATGATAGGTGGGCCCATTGGGCCGGGTTATCATCATAATTGGGCCAGGCCCAAAGTTAGACAATCAGGATAATGGATTGGTAAGGCAGGACCGCAAGTGCTGACCAGAATAGTTAGATGAGCAGGGCTCCATCATGCGCTGCGCAGAAGTATCTCTAGACAGAGCAATCGGCTGCGCAGAAGTATCTCTAGACAGAATGCTCGACTAGACGCAACGAAGACCGAGTCAGCATCAGTTCAACCGTTTATAGACGTGGGTAGACCCCACGACCAATAACGTACAAAGATAACTGGTGATAACTTCCCATGACGCAAGGGAGAGAATCATGATCTATTGCTACAAAAGGAACACCCTGAAGTACGAGGGGGACTTGATTCCAGTTTACTATCAAAATTGGATACGTAGGCAGCTCTCTCAAAGAGTTCAGTCCAAAATTATACACAAATTTCATTGTTCTTATATTATTTTTCTAATTAGAATTACCCGATTGTAATATTCTGACAACATCATTTGGCGCTAGAAGGAGGGCTCAATTCTAGTTAGTGAGTAATTATTACAGTAAAAATGGCAAGAAATCAAGGAAATTCAAAGAAGCAACAGAATCAAACGGAAAAGGAGAATCGGACCGGTGAAAAGAGCCCACATCGAAATGATCAAGAAACAGGAAAGAAAATTCTGGAAGAAGGACAGACAAGCAATCCAGACGCAGTTAAACAAATGTTGGTAGAAAACCTTGCAAATCTAAAAGGTGAAGAGATAAAAGCCATTTTTGAGGCAGTTTTGAAAGCGAGAAATCAAGATAATGATATCTATGAAGCACCTACCCCACTTCAAACGGCTAAAAAAGAAAAGCAAGAGGCAGAATCTAGCATACAAGTGGTGGTTACTCAACCAGGTGGTGATAACGCTAGACCAGAGTTAGACGCTATGCTTAAGCCTAAGCAAGACGAATTTAGGTTGGTGTCTCATTTCACTGAAGACATCGATGCGTTTCCGTGTCCTCCAGGATTTAAGATCCCAAAGATCCAGGCATATGACGGAACTAAAGATCCATACGATCATATGCATCAGTACATCCAGCACATGAATTTTTATAACGCTCCAGAAGAGATGAAATGCAGGGCATTTGCAACTCTTCTAACAGGAAAGGCAAGAGATTGGTTCAACAAGTTGAACCCCAGATCCATACCGATTTCCCAACTCTGACCAGAAAGTTCATGCATGCATTCATCGCAGCAAGACCTTTCCAAATGAACCGTACATATTTGCTGGCCATTAGGCAAAAAAGTGATGAAACAGTGTTGCAGTTTATCAAGAGATTCAACGGAGAATCATCCCAAATAGCAGATCTGGATGATAAATTCTTAGTAGCATCCTTCGTGGCAGGTCTAAGAGAAGGACGGCTACATGCAAAGTTGAGCAGCAAGAATCCAAGTACGATGGAAGAATGTCTGGAAATTGCATACAGACATTGTCAGGGAGAAGAGGCTAACAGAGCCAAAAGAGATGAATCCCACTAGGATTCCAAAAAAGGGAAAAGTGAGGATAGGTCTGATAAGAAGAGGAAATCCGTTTGGGATAGGGTAACCGCTCCCATTTCTGAAAGATTAGGGAAAAAATGTGCCTTGCAGGACAGAGACCTTATTCCTCTGAACAGATCTCGTGACCAAGTTCTGGTGATTATGGAAAATAAAGGGATCGCCAAGACTCCTCCTCCATTGAGGGGTCCAAGGGAGAAGAGAGACCACACCAGGTGGTGCAAGTACCATAAAGATATTGGACATGACTCTGAGCAGTGCAGGGACCTGATCAGAGATATAGACGCAGCAGCAATGGAAGGAAAGATCGATGAATGCATCGATCGAGCATAGGGAGATAATCCCAGAGGAAGGAGAGAATTTAAAAAACAGCACAACGGTCATGATAGGTACAATCAAAGGAGACACAGAGATCCGTCTCCTGACGCAGATGGGCATAGAGAAAATGCCCCAATCAACACTGTGAACACGATTGTGGGTGGACCAGGAGGAGTTAATAAGGCTGCCCAGCAAGAGAAAAGTGGCAGCGCAGAAAAGAACGGAGAAGCGAAAAAACAAAAAGTAATGGGAACCGTTCAGTACGGTCCAAGAGATGCGCTACCAGCTAACGTGAGCAACGAAGGGCTGGTAATAGAAGCGGTAATCCAGAAGAATCTGGTTAGAAGAATCTGCATAGATACGGGCAGCGTAGTAAACGTGCTGTATCACAGTGCGTTCCAAGCGATGAAGCTAACAGATTCGGAGCTGACTCCTGTGTGAACTCCTCTTTTTGGATTTACAGGACCCCCCATACATCCTGTAGGTATGCTGAAGTTATTGATGACTTTTGGACGAGGCTCCCAGAGCAGGACTCTGATGGTCAACTATGTGGTAGTAAAAGCTCCATCAGCTTATAATGTGATTCTGGGAAGACCAACGTTGATCGACCTAAGGGCAGTAGTATCGCCAACACATAACAGTATGAAATTCCCAACTTTTGAAGGAGAAGCTACCGTTAAAGGGGATGTGGATGCTTCCAAGAACTGCTACACAACAACAATCAGTGGAAAAATGAAGGTGCAGCAGGTGACAATGGAAGATCTAGTCCCAGATGAAGAGAAAAGTTGGCAGTCCAATGATCCTGTGGAATCAATAATGCTAGACAAACTGGACCCTGAATCCACAGTCAGCATAGGATCATGGATATCTACTGAACAGAAACAGACACTGGTTAAGATTTTGAAAGAGTACAAAGACGTGTTTGCATGGAAAGCAAGTGACATGCCTGGACTGTCAACAGAGTTGGCTGTCCATAAGCTCAACATCGACCCGACCAGGAAACCAGTGAAACAAAAGAAGAGATCTTTTGCCCCAGAAAGGATACAGGCTGTCCAGCAAGAGGTGGAATAATTGTTGCAGGCCAACATGATTTGAGAAATTATTTACCCAGAATGGCTAGCAAACCCAGTTCTAGTCAAGAAGCCAGATGGCAGTTGGAGAATGTGTGTGGACTTCACAGATCTAAACAAAGCTTGTCCTAAAGATAGTTATACTTCCCCTAGAATTGACAGGATAGTAGATTCTACCGTTGGTTATGAAATTTTTGCTTTCTTAGATGCTTATAAGGGATATCATCAGATTATGATGGACCCTGTAGATGCTGTAAAAACTGCTTTTATTACTGAATTTGATTCCTACTACTATGTGTCTATGCCTTTCGGATTAAAGAATGCAGGGGCTACCTACCAAAGGGCAGTCAACACCATTTTCAAACAACAGATTGGCAAATCCATGGAAGTATATGTGGATGATCTATTGATCAAGAGCAATACTCTTGACCAATATTTGAAAGATGTAGCAGAAGTTTGTCAAGTTTTAAGACGAACATGAATGAAATTGAATCCAAAAAAGTGCATTTTGGGGTATGGTCAGGCAAATTTCTGGGTTATATGATATCTAAAGAAGGTATCAGGGCCAACCCTGATAAATTAGAGGCTTTAAAGACCATGCCTGAACCGAAGAATATTAAAGAAGTTCAGCGATTAACAGGAAGCTTAGCAGCGCTAAACCGATTCCTGTCGAAATCTGCACAGAAGGCATTGCCATTCTTCAAAATTCTCAAGAAGGCTAGTCCATTTGAGTGGAACGAAGAATGTAAACAAGATTTTCAAGATTTAAAAGATCGTATCAGTCACCTGCCAACTCTAACTCCTCCTCAGGAAGGTGAGATACTATTTCTTTACTTGTCTTTTTGCAATGAAGCAGTAAGTGCTGTGTTAGTGAATCAACATGGCATGATCCAAAGGCCAGTATATTTTGTAAGTAAAGCCCTACAAGGACCTGAGATTAGATATTCTGAGGTGGAAAAATTGGTCTTGGCCTTAGTACATGCCACAAGGAAATTAAGACCATACTTCTGAAGTCATCCTGTGATTGTGTTGACAAATCAACCTTTAAAGCAAATTTTGGATAAACCAGACAAGTCGGGGAGATTGGCAAAGTGGGTAGTTGAATTGGCAGGGTTTGATATCGAATACAGACCAAGAACAGCAATTAAAGCTCAAGCATTAGCCGATTTCTTGGCAGAAGAAAAAGCCTTGGCTATGGAACAAAAGGCTGAGCAGAACAGGTCTGAGAAGAATAAGGCTGAACAGTGGCAGCTTTATATGGAGGGAGCCTCCAACAAAGAAGGAGCAGGAGCAGGACTCCTACTCATTAACCCAAAAGGTGAAGAATTCCCATATGCTCTTCATTTTGACTTTCAAGCAACTCACAATGAGGCAGAATATGAAGCTTTGATAACTGGATTAAGCCTAGCCCAGAAGTTAGGTGTGCAAAATCTAAAAGTCTACACGGACTCACAATTTGTGACAAATCATATCAAAGGAGAATATGAAGCAAAAGAAGGACCCATGAAAAAATACCTTGCAGTGGCACAAAGGAAATTGCAGAATTTCTTAATGGTGGAAGTAGAGCAGATAACTCGGGCCCAAAATACCAGAGCAGATGCTTTATCAAAGCTAGGATCGAATTTCTTGTCCAACAAAAAGGTGTTGGTTGAGCAATTGAAGCACAAGAGTTGTGACGAGATTGAAGTACAACCAATCACACAGGCAGAAACTTGGATGGATCCAATTGTAATGTATCTAAGAGACGGAAGGCTTCCTGAAGATAATGTACGCGCCAGAAAACTGATAAGACTCTCAGCCAGGTATGCTCCGTTCAACGACGTTCTGTACAGAAAATCTTATGCAACACCTTGGTTGAGACGCGTTATTCCAGATGAGGGAGATTATGTACTAAGAGAAATCCCTCTCGGAATTTGTGGAAATCACTTGGGAGCAAGAGCTCTGGCCAGGAAATGTAGGCTTTACGGTTATTACTGGCCAGAAATGCAAGACGACGTAGAGAATCTGGTCAGAACTTGCAGGACATGCCGGGTGCATAGCAATTTATCACATAATCCTGTACAGGAGATGATACCAATTGTATCTCCATGGCCTTTTGATCAATGTGGAGTAGACTTAGTAGGTCCATTACCCCGAGCACCGGGAAATTTCAAGTTTCTAGTGGTGGCAGTGGATTATTTCACCAAGTGGGTGGAAGCTGAACCTTTAACCACCATCACAGCCAACCAAATACAAAAGTTCCTATAGAGAAACAATCTGTGCAGATATGGAATTCCTAAAGTTTTTATCTCTGATAATGGCACACAATTTGATGATCAATGAGTGCAGACCTGGTGCACAAACCTAGGAATCTCCCAACACTTTACATCAGTGGCCTATCCCCAAGCCAATGGGCAAGTAGAGCAAACCAATAGACAAATAAAACAGGGACTGAAGAAAAGATTAGAACAAGAGGGATCTCATTGGGTAGACCATCTCCCAAATATCTTATGGGCATACAGGACTACACTGAATGCTGCCACACAGGAAACTCCATACTCCTTGGTATACGGATGTGAAGCAGTGATACCAGCAGAGATTGGACACAAATCTCCCAGGACAGAATTATACTGTCCAGAAACACAAGAGATAGACATGCTGCACGTCAAGGATGAGTTGGAGCACAAAAGGGACATAGCCTTGATACAGATGGCCAAATACAAGCAAAGGATTTCTCAGTACTACAACTCCAAAGTTAGAGGTACGTATTTTAAAGAAGACGATTTTGTTCTGAGGCGAAATGATGCTAGCAAGCAAGGTCCCACTGGAAAGCTAGACCCAAATTAGGAAGGTCCTTATAAAATTATCAAAGTGCATGGGAAAGGATCTTATCAACTAGCTAATGCCTCTGGAAAAACAATTCCTAGAAGTTGTTATGCTGTTCACCTAAGGAAGTTTTTTCCTTAAGATAATTTTATTTATTTGAGTAATGCTACGTTGAATTACTATTCCCTTTTAAATTTTGTGATTATACGTGTGAATATTTTTAACTTGTGTTGGAACAAGGAATTAAAAACAGGATGCTTGATTATAAGTAAACTTGCAACGCAAGAGAATTCTGGGCAGAAGACCCGATTAACAAACATAAGTATTAAACTTGCAGCGCAACAGAAGCTGGGCAGCAGTCCCAAAAAACGAAATATAAATGCCAAACTTGCAGTGCAAGGGCATTTTGGGCAAAAGTCCCACTTAAAAATATATAAGTGCCAAAACTTGCTGCGCAAGGGCATTCTGGGCAGAAGTTCCATGTGAAAAATATAAGTGCCAAACTTGCAGCGCAAAGGCATTCTGGGCAGAGGACCTACTTAAAAAAGATAAGTGCCAAACTTGCAGCGCAAGGGCATTCTGGGCAGAGGACCCACTTAAAAAAGAGAAGTGCCAAACTTGCAGCGCAGGGGCATCTGGGCCGAAATCCCAAGCAAAAAACTCAAGTGTAAAACTTGCAAGAATGTTCTGTGCAATGCACACGATTAAAATATATTGAACTTGCAGTGCAAGAATATTCTGTGTAGAGGACATTAATGTCCTAGATATTTAACTAACGAGGCATTTCTGTGCAGCATATTCTATAAACATAAAGAAGCTAAGGATAAATAATCCCAACTTCTTTGCAGCGCAACAAGGAGATAAACACTCTAAGCCTCAAAAAAGATTCAAATTCAAATATGTCAAACGATCAAATGCTGAACAGATGAGTTTTACATTATATGTTGTTCAAAAGTTACAGCAAAATCAAAAGTTTCAAGATAATATATCAACTAAGAGGGTGGAATAGCAGAAGGTTGAGCAGAAGGAGTTGTAGAAGGCGGAGCAGACTTCTTCTTAGCATACTTGCGGATAATGTCTTCTCCACTCTTATATTCATCATATCGCTTAGTGAAGATTTCGCCCCCTTTCTTGTCATACAACCTGTGATTAGGCAGAGTGCTAATCACCAAGTCATCAGGTTTGGCTTCATCAACACCAAGTGTGTACCCTCTGCGCAGAGCGGGAGCCAATATGATCTGGATTTCCTCATAAGTCTCAGGAGCAGCTTTATATCCTGCAACGACCTTCTGGATGACATTCTGAGCGGGAGTCTCTTCCATCTGCTTCACAGTCTCATCAAAATCATCCTTCATCTTCCTCACTGTGTTAAGATGCTGTTGATGCTCCTCAGTCATTTTCTTCAGCTGCTCATCTCTGAGTTTTATTTGCTCTTCTTGGGTAAAAATCAGACCCTCAGCTTTAGCAAGACTGGCTTTCAATTGTTCAATCTCCTGGCGAGCAGCAGCCTCTGAGGACTCCAAACTAGCCACCTTAGCATTAGCCTCATCCAGGAGAGCAACTTTCTGTTGCAGGGTAGAAATGTCCCTAGCCATGCTAGCGGTTTTTATGCAACGCTTTACCCAGGCGGTAGCAATGCAAAAGAAAAATCTTAGAAAATAGAAATTAAAGGAAAAATGAAAGCCTTCAAAAAAACCACTTACAGAATCAGCAAAGTCATCAGCAGACATGTCCTCAAAGTTGAAGGAAGAATCACTTGCAGAACTACCAGAGGAGGTGGACTTGTGCCTCTTTTTCTGTCTTTGGGAAACGGTCCTGAGAGGCACAGCATTCAAGCTAGTAATCTAACCACTGGAGATCCTCTTCAACAGACAGGTCCACAGGGTTGGTGGTGCTCAGAATATTCTGGTCAGAAGGAATGGTAATAGGAATAGTTTCCTGAACAGCATTGCCAGAGTCAATGCTAACCTCCACAGCTTCTTGCTGGCCAGAAGCCTCACCACCTTCAGGAATAACAGACAAGGTCCGTTCAGAATCTTCTGGCCCTTGTTCCGTTTCCTCCTCCTCGTCAACGTCAATGTTCATCAAATCATCAACATTGGCCACTACAAAGATAAAGGATAATAATAATATATTCAAAAACAAAAGCATAAAGTAAAGTCAAACATACATTTTCGGTATTGTTCCTTGGTAAATTCTACATAGCCAGTAGGCCCCGCAGTGAGAAGCTGGGCAGCATCCATCAATGCAGAGCTGATAGTGCTCAAAGTCAAAGTGATTTTATTGCTGGAAAGATATTTGACCAGAGTCGCATCTATGTGGTCCTCCAGTTTATCCTTCATGGAAGAAGTATTCCAGCGACCAAGATTTGCCTCAGTGTTGTGCTTCACAAAGAAGAAACGCTCTGACCATTTCTTCTTGGTCTTATCTTTATTGGATAGGGGGATGATATGGCCTAACTTACCGGATCTACGACAAAAGTGATACCATCCTCCACTACCATGTGTCAATTTACACTGGTAAAAGTTCCTGAACAGTTTTACAGAAAAAGGAGTGGTGTTCAGGCGACACCAAATCATGAAACCTACCAGGAATTTGACGTTGTTGGGGTGTATCTGACCAACCCCCAATTTGTAGTACTTCATTACCTCAATGTATCCAGGAGAAAGAGGGAATCTTAACCCACTACGAAGCTGATCAGCATATACTGTGCATAAACCTGCTGGGGGATTGTAAGCATACTCAGTGGACTTGAGGAGCAGAACTTCAAAAGGTTCAGTGCGAATCTTATAGATTTTTAATAAACTGGCCATTTCAGTTTTGGTCATTTTACTAGAGACACCATGGCAAGCCATTATTGCCTTGGTTTTATCAAATCGATTGATCTCTCTCTTTAAAGTGTTTAAAAAGGCGGTGTGATCTTCTGGATATTGATTGACAATGGAAGTAGGAGTAAAAATCCCAGGGGGAAGAAGATGAGAAGGCAAAAGACACAGAGGATTATCCCCAAAAGTGGAGGTATTTCTCAAATCAATCGAAGAGGATGATCGATGTTTATCACAGTTTCAGGATTAGGAATGGGATTAGAGGAACTCACTTCCTCACTCTCTAAGGCAATCGAGATTTTTTATGACGCTTCAAACAACTTTTCTACAGAATCACTAGAAGTTGTATCGGCTCTTAGACTCATGAATGAAATAAAGATTCAAAGAAGTAGAAGAATAACAAAGAAATGGAGACTTACTTGTAACTGTTGAAGTGCGATTCCAAAGGTCTGATATAGTAGTGTTGTTTGACAAGATGGGTGATTATATGACAAGAAGTGGATACGACGCAAGGGTTTGATTCATAGTTATAATAATGACCAGGTGTGACTTGGCCTCGTTTCACGATATAATAATAACAGAAGTTAAAGCGTTTCAGACTAAGGCGGCTGTGAAGCAGTCCACCCTAGTCTCGGGGGACTTATGATGATAGGTGGGCCCATTGGGCCGGATTATCATCATAATTGGGCCAGGCCCAAAGTTAGACAATCAGGATAATGGATTGGTAAGGCAGGACCGCAAGTGCTGACTAGAATAGTTAGAGGAGCAGGGCTCCATCATACGCTGCGCAGAAGTATCTCTAGACAGAGCAATCGGCTGTGCAGAAGTATCTCTAGACAGAATGCTCGACTAGACGCAACGAAGACCGAGTCAGCATCAGTTCAACAGCTTATAGACGTGGGTAGACCCCACGACCAATAACGTACAAAGATAACTGGTGATAACTTCCCATGATGCAAGGGAGAGAATCACGATCTATTGCTACAAAAGGAACATCCTGAACTACGAGGGGGACTTGATTCCAGTTTACTATCAAAATTGGATACGTAGGCAGCTCTCTCAACGAGTTCAGTCCAAAATTATACACAAATTTCATTGTTCTTATATTATTTCCCTAATTAGAATTACCCGATTACCCGATTGTAATATTCTGACAACATCAGTACTTATTTTGGTATCAAAGAATTTTTCTACGATAACTTTGAACCGAATAAAAATAGATGCAACATCAGAATATAGAGCAAGAGGATAAAACCAAACATGTAAAGGAACCTTGATCGACTGTATCCTCCTTAAAAGTCATCTATTTTCAATGTCTACTTCTTGTTTATATCTTGTGTGTCACTTGTGTCTGATTTGTAGCACATCTCAAGCTAAAGTAATTGTAATACATGCACAAAAACCTAAAGGAAGATGTACATGTTCTTGCATATAACATATATACAACTACCTTCGTCTCAAAATATGTCCGTTTGGATTTTTTTTACACAAATTAAGAATATTAGTTAAATCGATTGTGTGCCATTAATTTTAATTAAAAAATCTAAAATAACCTTCGACCGTTATTAATACAAAATAGTGAAAAGTGGTAAGTATATAATAAATGATGGGTAAAAGGAGAAAAATATAATGAATGGTTCATTGGTTTTCAAAATTGAATTATATTATGAGACAAAAAAAAAAGAAAAAAATTGACTTATGTTTTGGACGGAGAAAGCTGGTCCTTTAACTCATATGGTCACGTTAGCAACTAAATCCACTAAAGTAAATTCCATGGATATACACATGGCAATAGATAAATATATAGGACATAGAAAATGCCAAAATAAATGCCTGCCCATGTGTTCGGATTTTTCTATGTAGCCAATGTTAGAAAAGTGTATCGTGTGTGGAGTGATTTACGGAACATATCCGTAATTTTCGGAACTAATTACGGATTATTAAAATAGATAATAATTAACACGAATGGAGATAGTCATATTATCTAACAGATCTATACTATCATACATATCTCGCTCGAACAAGGAACAATAAAAGTTTGATGCAGAAAACAAAGGACTAGAAATCAAACCGAGGCGAGTAGTTACTCTTTCCTTAAGACAAATTGGTCCGGTATGGTGCCCAAGGTAGTAGCAACTGTCTCCCAAGATACAACGGCTTTCGTCTCGGATTTAGAGGCACTTCAAAAACCCGAGCTCCGGCGAACTTACATTGTGCTCCGACTTCTCTTCAACTCAATAACTAGATTTATATGACTGACTCTTTGTGGTGGAAAGACACAAGAGAAAATTCGATGCTTAAACTTTCATCCATGGGGTTCTTTATATAGTGGAGACGAGGAGCCAATGCTTGAATCTGATTGGCCGAAAAACATCATCAAACTTTTTCCCTTGGAAAAGTAATGGCCGACTTCTCCCTCAAGGAAAGAAGCTAGGCACCACTCTATTCCCCACGCCATGTTGGGATTAAAATCCCGCAAACTGATTGGTCGGATGATGTGTCGTCTGAATTCTGATTGGTCGAATGACCCAATGAATTCTGATTGGTCGAATGACACAATCACATTCCAAAATTAATTTAATGGTTAATTTCATAAAGAAATTTTGTACAAAAAATTAATAGTAACACCCGAACCGAACCGAACCGACCTCGAGCTCGAGCCGAGCCGGACGGACGGCAGCTGCGTGCGCGCGTGTGTGGAATAATCTAAGTCCTCCCTCATGCACAAAAGTGCCTTGCCCCTTGGGGCACATCTATAAGAGTATACACTAGCTCTTATTACTTGAGCTCACAAACCTCAAGTTACCTATGTGGGAGAATGGGGTGAGGTCCTCCCTTCAACTCCCACCTCCTACATATTTTCTACAAATTTTAGCCATTAATTTCTCATTCACCCGACATCCGAATCGAGTGATTCAAAAGCCCATCATCAACTACTCCGTATGGAGTATTTAATGATATCATTAACTCTCGATGACATACATCGGATCCTATCCGTAAATCGTGCTAAATTTGACTATTCAACCCTTCAAAAAGGGCTTTTTCTCCAACAATCCCCCACATGAATGAAAATTAATGCAAATGCAAATGCAGACTCTGAAGAGAAGTCAGACGGAAAAATATTGCATCAGGTGAGGTAGCTTCTGGCCTTGAACCTGCCTTAGTGAAGTACTATCGGATTTACTCGGCTAACAGTGAACTAGATCTTGAACTGTTCAACCTTTAGTGTAAACCAAGACAATAGCACTCACACAATATTTCCCCTAGCACCTTTCGGTTCTCATGGTTGTGTCCATCTCGGCCCTGGACAACACTTGGTTTCAGAAAGTGCTTTAGAGAATTCAACCCTCAAAATTCTCATAGAAGCGGCCCCACTTCGCACTTACATAGGTGACCTTCTATCAAGGGTATTCTGCCCTACCCCACTTGAATATCAAGATATAGGAATCATTAAAAGCTAAGCTTAACCTCACACCCTCTGAGATAGCACTTTTATTCTCTCAGAATGGGTAAGTGCTGGACTGTTCCTTATAGCTTAGTTGTCAATTTTGAACCATGATCTTGGGATCTCCAATCAACATGGTTGGGTTGCCACTACAAGGAAACATGTGTAATAGGCTTCAGTCCTATCCGGTTGTCAAAATTGACATCTGATCTCTAGCTAAACCTTTTGTAAACGGATCCGTAAGATTCTCCTTCGATCTTATATGCTCGATGGAAATCACATCATTAGAGATCAATTGTTTAATGGCATTGTGTCTACGGCGTACATGTTTAGACTTACCATTATACACACTACTCTGTGCCCTTCCTTTAGCCGACTAACTATCACAGTGTATGCTGATAGCAGCCACAGGCTTAGGCCAACACGGAATATCCTCAAGGAAATTCCTAAGCCATTTAGCTTCTTTCCCAGCCTTATCTAGTGCCATGAACTCAGCTTCCATTGAGGAGCAAGCTATGCACGTTTGTCTCGTAGACTTCCAGGACACAACAACACCATCAATCGTGAATAAGTATCCACTGGTGGACTACGAATCTTTGGTATCTGATATCTAGTTAGCATCCCAGTATCTTTCTAATACTGTTGGATATCTCATATATATAGTAATCCTAGACTCACAGTGTACTCCATGCGCCTCAACAGCTTATCTAAGGCTTTCCAATTGTTATGATCTGGATTACTCGTGAACCTACTCAGTTTATTCACTACACATGCTAAGTCTGGTCGTGTACAATTGGTTATGTACATCAGACTTCCGATCACTTGAGAATACCTCAATTGATCCACAGGTTCACCTCTATTCTTGACTAAGTGCATACTTAGGTCAAGTGGAGTGCTCACTGGACTTCTATCAAAGACATTAAATCTTTTCAAAACAGACTCAATATACTGAGTTTGTCACCACAAGTCCATCAAATATTCTAGAGATTTTACTCCCTAGTATCAAATCTGAAACTCCTAGGCCCTTCACATCGAAGTTCCTTGTCAATATCTTTATTGTATTCATGATACTCTTATGAGTACTTCCCATTATTAGCATGTCATAGACATATTATCACAAAAGGCGTGTTCTTTAATGTAGACATATATATGTCCTATTCACTTGACAACATAACATTGTCAAACTTAATATGCCATTGCTCTGGCTATTATTCGAGCCCACACCGAGACTTAACAAGTCTCCACACCTTACTCTCTTGTCCTGGAACTATAAACCCCTCAGGTTGTTCCAAGTACATCTCTTCTTTTAACTCACCATAACCATCCATTTAAAGGATTTCCAGGTTATAGACTCCAGCTATATCGATGAGAACCTTTATATAAGTAATTCTCGTAACTGGTGAGTAAGAAGTCAAGGCCTTATTTCTGTCGATACCCTCGGGCTACCAACAATGCCTTACAATAAATCCATCAACCGTTAACTTCTCATTGAAGATCCACTTGCACCTAAGTGGTTTATTTCCCAATGGAAAATCAACCAACTCCCAAGTGTGGTTTTGCATGATGAATTTCTCTATTTATAGCCTCTTTCCAGAAATGGGCTTCTGGAATTGACATTGCCTCAGCATATGTCCTGGGTTCGTTTTCTACCATATAGGTCAGAAAATCAGGAGCAAAGGACTTGGAAGTCTTAGCCCTTATACTACAATGAGGCTCCTCAAGTTCTTGAGGTTCACTCTCTGTGTCAGGCTCATAAGTCCGCTTACTCATGCTTGCTTCTTCTTTCTCTGTTTCCTCATATGGAAAAAGATCTACAACATGTACATCATAGATGTATATTTTACGCATCAGAAACCAATAGGCACTACTCTTGAAAGTATATCCGATGAATATACAATCAATAGTTCAGGTCCTATCTTCACTCGCTTTGGTTTAGGTACTTCTACCTTAACCAAACACCCTCACATTTCCAAGAATTTGTAGCTAGACCTTAGCCTCTCCACAATTCATACGGGTGTCATCCTTCTTCTTCGAAGGGATCTTGTTCAGAATGAATTTTGCTGAGAGGATAGCTCCCCCCCACAAGTTCTGAGGCCACTCGAACTTATCAACATAGCATTCATCAACTCTTTTAAGAGTTTGGTTTTGCATGCAGCAATACCACTTGATTGAGGTGTGTATGGTGTAGTTGTTTTATGAATGATGCCGGGCCCTTAGCAAGACTCACGAAACAATACATCCTATCCACTTTCATAATCCCTACGGATACATCTTATCCGTTTGCTATGTTTATTTTCACTTTCATTCTGACAATCCTCAAGGCATCACAAGCCTTATCTTCGCTTTTCAGCATTTAAATATCACAATATTTGGTGCTATACTCAATAAAAGTAACATTATACTTTTATCAGTTTGCATGAATCTGGAGGTTCTGTGTTCCTTTCTTCCGGTCTACCGGTGAGTTAGCTAACATGGCTTCAACACATATTAGACACTTGTGATGAGGATCAAATTTCAAATTTGGTAACAACACCATATTCATCAATAGACGAACGAATTTGAAATTTTCAAGTCTTAGTCACAGTGTCACAAGCAAGATTACTCAAGCATGTAAGCAGATCTTAAAGCCAACCTCAATGGCTATATACGGAGCATCACTTTTGTGCTCAACAGACAGTTTCACTATCACTGTACTGATCAGTTTGGTTTGATCATTCAAGCATTGTTCGTTGCACCACCAAACTTCTCCATCCAAGGGATGAGATCAGCCGGTCATTGGTGCTACGTACACTTGTGTCACAAAAGACACACTTATCGGATTCACCTCGGTGTTTCCTTCCATTTTTGTTCAGTGATAGAAGACAACCAAACATCTTTGCTCAAGCTTTCATAATTGCATTATGAATTCGGACACTCTTGTGTTCCACACGTGTTTTGCGAAGAATATTATTTGAGCCAACATTCAACCAAACAATTAACATACTAGTGGATGTAAACGCCGTGCAAGGCACGGCGGGCCCAACATAAACTGTAACCAATGATCATTCAAAGAATAGATACAGAAGGTGTAAACGTATGATTTTATTTTTTATTTTAGTGGGTTTTGTTACATTGTACTTATTTTGTTTATAGTAACAAAGGAACATGTACATCTATTTCATTTCGCTACATAAAAGATACTTCATTTCGTCTACATAAAAGATACATGAGATGATTTGAATGATCCATTGAAAATAAATAATAAAAAACCACTAAAAACCAACAAACCAGAAAGTTGATTGGGCTTTCAAGCTTAGAACTTGTTTCGGTGTTAGCAACACTGTTGGTGTATGGCTTAACCTAATCAAAGATACACAGAAACATTAGTAAGGTGAATTCTTTTTTCCTTTTTACTTTGCCGCATGCTTATTTGCTTTTGAAGGAGCGGTCACATCCACATCTCTATGTTCCAAACCTAAACAAGCATTTTAGATTCACAACCAGGTAGAGTATCTCTAAACCTAAACAAGTATTTTAGATTCACACTCGGACGAGTAAATTGGATGAATACTTTATGTCCTTTAAACTCTCCCAAGCATCAAGGATTAAAACACTTAGAGAAGTAGTTCATTCGTTAAGCAACCAGCTAGACTAAATTCCCAACAAATGTGTAACGGGTGATGTCCTTCCAAGCATCAGGCATTAAAATGACTTAATAACCATGGAATCTAATAGCATGTAGGTGAGCAGAAAATCAGAAGGCATTCAAACTCTTTTCATCGAGGGAAATATATACAGATAAATTTCTTTTTGTCATTTTAGTGATTTACTTTGATGGATGCAGATTAACATGAAATAAAAACGTCAATAAATGAACCTGATGACAAGGAATCTGTTTGTTCCACCCTAAACCCTATATCAATCAAACTGATAAAGGCATTGTATTAACAATTCTAAACTGGACCCGACACAACAATTTCGTTCAACCAATTGACATCAGATAGCAATTTATACAATCAGCTCCAAACCCTACTCACCACCAGCACAAATTTCAACTTCAATTAAATAGCAGGAAAAAATAAAGGAATAATAACACCATGGAAAACACAATTAGGCCTGTTAGTTCTGCCCCACAGTCAAAATCTTATATTCTATAATAATCATTCAAGTATGGAATACTAACCAAACATGCTAATTTATTCATATTCAAGTTCAATAACGGATAAAAACACTTACAGTAACACCATAAAGGACATTTAAAGTAGAAGGAATTAAGTATGCATTCAAATGTAACTAACAGCCTAACAAGCCAACAGGGCTCTAATGGAACACAAACAAAATGTGTTGATTTACTCATATTCAAGTTCAGTAAAAAATAAAAACACTCAGAGTAACACCAGAGAAAGCATAACAAACGTATTTGTTCCACCCCATAGTCAAACTGTATTCAAGTATAGTAAAGAATCAAAAAAAACTCTCATTAACAGCATAATAAAGGACATTTAAAGCACAAGAACATTCTTTATTCAAGAACAAGTAAAGCATATAAATAGGTTAATTGTGACTATGAGTTTAATGTCCTTTAAGACATCACTTCCCAGAATGATTTTCCTTGGTTAGTTATGAACGAAGAAACCCATTTAAGCCCTTTTAGTCAAGTTCGTAAAAAGAAAAGGGGAAAAAGGTCACAAAGCAATACCATAAAGTGCATTTAAAGGATAAGGGTAAAATACATTCAAATGTAACTAATAAAGACATCACAAGCAGATCATAAATAAATGCATCACAAGCAGAACTGACCTGTAAATTCTGGTGGAGTAAATTTAGGGAGAGTTTTCTTTTGTTGAAGAGTGTTTGGCAGTTGAAAAAATGGCAGAAGCTCTGATATATAGACAGTGAAGCATTATCTATTTGTTAATCAAAACCCGAAAATAAAAATTAAAGCTTTTAACCGGGCCGAAAGACAAATAGACATACTCACCAGCATAGATGGTAAGAACCACTGTGTAATCATCATGCCCACAGGATAAATCAGAATATGAGAAGGAAGCATCCACTATGTAAAAGTCTTCTTCTAATCTTCGATAACCGATGCTACTTTATTGAAAGTTTGTCTGAACCGATCGAGTAGACTACCATGGCAAAATCCGCACCTTTTTCTTCATGATCCACCGGTTAATCACCTTCAACGCGGTACAACCTTCTTTTTCCGCTTAGTAAATTGCACAAAACTGGTTGGCATGATGGGAAGAGAAAGACAACGATAGAAGAACGGTAGAGATACATATCCGACTTCATCGGGATGTGTATTTCGCCCCGTTGATAATTTATTTATTTTAACTGCCTTTTTTCGTCCCTTTTACTCTTTTTCTACAAAGCTTTCCTCTTGAAGCAGGAGAAAAATTCTCACAAAATAGCAGTTAATAAAATAATGTATACATTTGGGACACGTGTTCACAGGAGAGCTCCTATGCCAAAATGCAGACGTGGACGAACATGAGAAGAGTATTTTCTTGCTCTTAATAGTAGATAGATATAGCACATATCCTTTATTATTACAATAAATAAATTGTAAATAAATGATAGGGTAGTACCACACTACCAACAGCACGGAAGATTGACGAAATATGTATCGAAATCTTGAGACCAAAATCCAAAATAAACATTTACCTTAGTGGAAACACTAAAGCGTCTCTCTTCTCTATGTTGTATACAAGCAAATACAGCAACAAAACAGACGCTATATATATATATATATATATATATATATATATATATATATATATATATATATATATATATATATATATATATATATATATTTATTAATCGTTTTAAAATACATGCGTCTCAATTTGTCAATTCTGCCGAAAATCCTTTTCACAACTTCAAGTATAGTCTACTACGCACATAGATGTTTTAACCATAATAAATTTCTCCCTTCCTTTCCTTTTCTCTTTCGAACTAATTTGTCGGGAAAAAATATATTGCATGCCCAATCAACTACTATTAATAGATCAATGATTGCAATCGTATCATAAAATAAGTCAATCAATCTAATAATTACTCAAAATTGATTCTAGCAAGCAATGAATACGTACGTACGGCTCCTCAAAGATTTATTTGTTTATATATATTTTTTTTATTCTTTTTCCTTTTCCAGCAAAAAGGGTTGTAATCTTCCAATTACCAATACACGTACCATATGCACACAAGATCGCAATGCGTATACAGTGCCCAACAAAAGCAATTAGGAATAATAATTATTTTCATTGGAAATTAAATCAACTCTGTACCACCAAGTTGAGGCAAGTATACCTGCTAATCCACTCTGCAACCGTGTTATATAATTTAATGCATAATAAAGCTATTTAACAATTCCATAGATGAAACTGTCTGCACACACGCGGGCTTACCCCAACATTAAATTCGTTAATAAAAAATCAAGTACAGGAACTTAATATGTTGTATCAACCAATAGAAACAAGTCCACACCCATGCGAAATATGAGAATGAATGGATAGAATCTTGCAGCAAACAGTAAACATGTTGTACTGTATTATACCAATATCAGCTACCAAGTTCAGAGGTTTTTTTTTCGGGGTATTTGCTTAAAACGGGTGTGTTGACCCAAAACTTGTGTAAAACGGTTTTGGCCCAAAATTTGAATTTTTTTCTTCCGTTTTAGGTGTTTTTTGAACCAAACTAAAACCCTATTTGGGAAGGGGCACCCCTTAGGGGATTTGAGGCCCTTAAGATGGTGCACATTTGTGAAAGAAATGGGAGAAAATCGCGGGTCAAACTTCACTAAAATCCAAAACACCCTTTTTTCCAAACTTTTTTTCCAAAACACCCTTCTTTACTCATTATCCCTTTTTTTTCTTTCCCTCCACGCAAAGTCAATGGATCAGAAGAAAAACACTAATACGTGTTATATGTATTTTTTTCGTCTTCTTTAAATTTTATTTTCACCCATATCATTTATCCCACACTTCCCCAAAAAAAAAAATCAAGTGTTGGGTCTCTCTCTCTTCTTATAGGCCTACACTTGAGGGAGCGTGATATAAGGAAATATAGTAGCACATTTACTAATATCAATTAGTTTTAGTACAACGATAAGCACTTGATCCTAATAGATGCACCCTTAGGAGTGGGGGGCACTCGCCCACTCGGATCCGAAGAAAATCACTAATATGTGTTATATGTATTTTTTTCGTCTTCTTTAAATTTTATTTTCGCCCATATTATTTATAATAATCGGACCGTAAATTTTTTATCATGTAAATAAAAATACATAACTATTATCAAAGTGATACATTTAAACAAATATTAATAAGTTTTGAAAAGTTTGTTTCCCTCCAAAACATCATTTGTAATGTTTAAAATCTTGGGTGAATGAGGGAGAATGACAGAAATATTTCATCAATTAAGTATAAGGACGGTCTTTTGAAACTTTTGCATAAAAGACAAAACTATTTATCCACTATCGAAATTCACTGTTTAAATTCACTGTCGAAATTCACTGTCGAAATTTACTAATTTCAAAATTCATTGTCGAAATTCACTGATTTTCGGGATTCAGTATCGGAATTCACTGTCGAAATTTACTGATTTTCGGGATTCACTGTTTGTCCTTCTCACTATAAAAATTATACAGTTGTCCTTCTCCCTATAAGAATATGTAGCTGTTGTGTTACTTAAAAATATTCCAGATTGTGTCATTATCCCTAATTTCCCATAAAATCTTTATCAATGGAGTAGAAAGGTTAATATGTGCAGCTCTTACGATATATAGTAGTATTTTAATCTATTATTTTATAACGCCAAGATGTATAGTGGTGTTTTTTTCGCGATATATAGTAAAGTTTTTTCGAATCCAAATGGACTGGAAAAAAAAAAAGTACTATACATTCTTCTGACTACAGGAAATCTTCCCCAAAACATTAGGAGCATAAAAAATCCAAATGGAAAAAAAGATAGCAAAAGCTACCCAACCTACTAGATTCTTTACAAAAAAAATAGGGGTAAGAAGCAATCTCGCCCCAGATCTTGCGTCCGTTCCTGGGGATAAGACCAAATAGGTAAGGGAACCTCAACTTTATCCACCTTATAAGTCATCTAGTTTCAGTGTCTATTGATTGTTTATCTCTAGTAATTCATTTGTGTCAAATTTGTACCACATCTCAAGTTATAAAGGTACATGTCACAAGACCGAAAGTAAGATTTACATTACCATTGGTCAAATATAGGGAAAAGACAATTCCTTTCAACCGAAATGGTCATATTTGCAACTAAATCCACTCATGTAAATGTCGTGGATTAACACATGGAGATAGGTGATTTTAGGACATAGAAATGACAAAAGAAATAAGATAAAAAGAAATGCTTTCGCATCTGTTCGAATTTTTCTATGTAGCCAAAGTAGTAGAATGCAATTTCATAAAATCATTATCAATTGTAAATTTATACCATACTTAATAATAATCTATATATGTAATTTTATACCGGAATTTTTATTAAGGTCCTGGGCCAGGTAAGACTTGGTGATCCAGGACCAATAGAAAAGCAACAAAACACACAAAGGCCCACCGTGTAAAATATAAATAATAGAGAAATATAAAAGATATTGTATTGTGTTTATTCAACTGAATGGAGAGTACAAATATATAGGTTCGGTGACTTAGCTAATAAGTCCCTACAAGATAAATACGATAATAATAATATTTAAAATAAATAATAATATTCAAACTATATTATCTAAATACTCAATCTTGTCATAATCTCTAACAAGCCTCCCGCAATCCTATGGTAATGCAATGAATATGGTGATTAGCTCGATATAAATGAATCTGGTCTTCTTCAGATTGTGTCTGCAACAAACTTCGTCATAGCAATCAACATCAACTTCATCACAGCTGGATATTGCTTGAAACTGTAATGGATAACTCAAAAGGTTCGGAAGAGTCATAGAAGAAATTATGGAGAGGAAGAAAGATTTGGAGGGAATATCATACCCTAAAAAAAAACGATAGAAGAAAGATTGAGATAGAGCAAATCAAGGAAATGAAAAGATAGGTGTCGATGAAAGGAGTCAATTGAGAGACATAATGTATTTTGATGACTAGAAAGAAATCAGAAAATAAGTGTAGAGAAATTGGAAATCGGGGAGAAGAGTTCATACTAGAAAAAAAGAGAAAAAGAAATAGTTTTGACTATCACTGTTTACGTGACTGAATCGTCAATTTTAAAAAAGGAACCATGTATTGACGGGGTTTAGGAAATTAATAATGACAAGACATCAATTGATTTAATAAAAAAAGGAAATATAATCACCCGAAAGGAAAAAAAATGAATGAGAGAAATTATATTGGTTGATATGAAGCACGTGTGAGTGTGAGATATCTTTTCGGAGCAATCCTGATCCGAGCACTAAGACACGCCGGAGAATTCCAATCAACAGGCACCGAACAACGAATCGACCTTAAAGCAGAAGAAAAAGTGAGAAACCGATAACTCTGAAAATTCGATCCACCACTCAAGCAAGCATCAGAAGACGAAGAGACTACACGCCCAGGCAAACGCAGAGTCGAACCAGTAATGGAAGAAAATGAAATCCGAAGAGTAGAAGAGGAAGAAGAAGCTGTTTTGATTTTGTTTTTGTTTTTTTTTTTTATAATGGAAACTGCGGCCCAGATCTGTTGTAAGAAGAGGATGGGACGAAAGTAAGAAGAGGACGACCTGAAGAAGACGATGGAAAAAAAAAATACGCAGAGGAAAAAAAAAAAGAAGTGGGATCGGGAGAACGGAGGGGCTGTCGTGATCGGAGAAGAAGGGCTGCTTTGATCGGAGGAGTAGAGAACATAAACTTAATTGCGAAAGAAGATAGGTTAATTGCGGCTGCAAAGTAAGGCGATTGAACAGCGGAAGAGAGCGGAACAAGGAATCGGTGAAGAAGGTTACCGGAACGAGGAGAACGGAGAAGATGGTTGAGGGGTGAGGGTTCGTGTAGATTATGATAACGAACCCCACCCAAACAAATTTCTTTATTATTGACCGGGATCTGAAAGACGTTAGTCGAAATGTCTGATACCATAATAGAGAAATATAAAAGATATTGTATTGTGTTTATTCAACTGAATGGAGAGTATAAATATATAAGTTCGGTGACTTAGCTAATAAGTCACTACAAGATAAATACGAGAATAATAATATTTAAAATAAATAATAATATTCAAACTATATTATCTAAATACTCAATCTTGTCATTATTTTTTTTTTTTTTTTTGAGGAAAAAAAAAGGGTTTTTATTCCAACATATCCAAAGCACAAGCGTCCAAAATAGCTGATGGGGGAAAAGATCCCCATTCTACTAGGGGCGGGGAGGGGGACCTTAGTGAAGCTAGCAAATGCGCGGGGTATCCCCATTGTACAATATTGTCATTATCTCTAACAATAAATTTCATGTTTTAATATTTTTACCATTCTTATAAGAATTTTCATTGATGGACAAAGTGCGACATGGTGATTCTGGACCACCATACAACCACTGATTTTATACATATGCATTTTATCTAGTTAGTAAATTCTTCGTTGAGGCCCTCAAAAAAAAAAAAAAAAAAAAAAAAAAAAAAATCATCGTTGTGAATTACTTAGTTTACAGCTCATTCTGACAAAAGTGAGAGAAAATTATTCAAGTATATTGATAATTAGTGTGTTACAACTTACACGCATTATTTAAATATACTTTTTTTAGAAAAAATTTAAATATACTTTTGGACAGTACAACAACAGTTTAGAATATCTAAAATATGAACTACAGATACCCAAAATTATATTAATGTGTAGAATATTTCAAATAAATAATATATATGATATATTATCTGTAATATCATACTCAAGTTGGACGCGTTTGCCTAACTTACCTTGTTGATGTAATGTAAATAAAGTTGGTCTTTGTAAAGACTTTGTAAGAGAGTCAACCAGCTGATTGTTAGCATTAACGTGTAAATGTAAGAGATCATTCTGAATTTGATCTCGAATATAAAGTTAGTCCATTGCCACTTGTTTCAAACGCTAGTAAAAGACCGGATTGACACAAAATTTATTTGTGTCAAGATTGTCATTGAGGTTGGAAAACCATGATCTTGAAGAGGAAAAGTGACCCAGTTGAGCTCGGCTATGGCAGCTGCAATAGAGTGATATTCAACCTTGGTGGAGGAGCAGACAATGGTGGTTTGTTTCATTGAAATCCATTAAACGGGGTTGCGGCCTAGGTTGGCTATATAATCACTAGGGGTGGCAGAGTTGTCTTTGTCACCACCCAGTCTGTATCATAGAAGGCAGGGAAAGTAAGGGGCATCCATTTATAAAGTTGAAGATCGTAACCAACTGTGCCAACAATTTATTGTAAAATGCATTTGACATGTCTATCGGAACATCCGTGGGTTGGATAGTGTACCCAAAATTTTTAGGTAATACATTCGGAGTTCCAATACCCAACGTCAATTACGACCTTGGTGCCAATTAACCTTGCTCGAACATGTTGCAGATTCCATAGTGAAACCTAGCTCTGATACCAGTTTGTTGTAACGGCTGGGCGAGAAAGAACATAAATTAAACAATCAAACACACACACACAAAACAAGAACACATAATTTAACGTAGTTCGTCAACATTGTGTAGACTAGATCAATAGACATAAATGGGGAATTTATTATCACCCAATTATTAACAAAGATTCGCCTCTCTGCCCTATGTTACAAACAGACATATTTATAGTGCTTAAAACCTAGCCGACAAAGTTAAACAGCTTCAGATGCGATTTCGCTAGATGAGACTTAACTCCAGACAAGAACTCCACTTCAGATGAGAACATCTTTGATTCAGATGGTGTTATAACAGATTCGTGTATCTTGCTACTCAATAAAGAACAAACACAGAAGCCATTCAAACGTAAAAGATAATTGCAATGACAAAATAACAGAAACAAGAAGAACACAGGATTGAACCTGGTTTCCAGTATTGTGCCGACTACTCCACGGACCTAAACGGAGATATTTTGTTATGCACAGAAATATATGAAGATTATCACACTTTACATTGATTACAACATTGGTATTTATCGCCTAGGAATCCTAAACCCTAACCGCCATTAAGTCATATCAGAATTCCTATAAATGCCCTTGATATGGACCCCAGCTCCAGCTGACTCCACCAGCTGTGTAACCAATCAGCTCATATGTTACCCACAATATTCAACAGAACTCATCAGACTACTCTGCTGATAGATGAACTCAGCTGCACTTCAATCCAGCTGACTTCCAAATTTGAATACTCTTGCTCAGCTGACCATCATTCTCTGCTGACCACAGATTAGTTCCACAAGATGTAGAGATCAAGTCGCATTTGCTGACAAATCTCCACATTGAATTGAATTCTCATTCAAAGTCACCTCATTGCATAATCAGAAGTACTGTACCAGATGTATTTGTCAATGCCGGGATGTACTGTACCCCACTTCTCCATAGAATCCACTTAGTTTATCTGCCATGAGCCGAGTATCCAGACTTCAAATTATAAGCTCTTGATGTTCAGCAAGTCCAGACACAACTGAAACTTTCTCTGCTGAACCGGTTTAGTAAGCATATCGGCAGATTCTCCTTGGTGCTGAACTTCCTTACTTGAATCATCTTCTCATCCCTTAGGAAATGATATCTCACATCTATATGCTTGGTTCTCTCATGATGAACATGATCCTTAACCAAACATATTGGACTCAAACTATCACAATATATCTCTGTTTGATCCTGATGTAGCCCCAAATCACTGAGTAGTCCCTTCAACCAGATACCCTCCTTGGTTGCTTCAGTAAGAGCCATGTACTCTGTCTCAGTAGTTGATAAAGCCATTATTACCTGAAGAGTTGTTTTTTGGCTGACAACTGAATTCCCCAATGTGAAAACATAACCATCCATTGATTTTTTACTGTCCCCATCACCTGCATAATTAGCATCACAATACACTGTGACCAAACCTTGAGTTTCACCTCCATAGATAAGACCAACATCAGTTGTACCTCTTGGGTACCTGAACATCCTTTTCATAGTCTTCCAGTGCTCCTTTCAAGTTTGAGCCATAAACCCGATGACAACATTGACTGCATGAGCCAGATCAGGCCTAGTGCACACCATAGCATACATCAGACTGCCAACTTCACTAGCATAAGGAACTTTTGACATGTAATCCTTCCCTATTTTGATTGTGAAGCATAAATAGATAAACGGAAATTGGATGCCATTAGGAGTATCTATTGGTTTTGCAGACATCCCAAACTTGGCCAAAATCTTCTTTATATAACCTTTTTGAGACAAGCTACAGCTTCCTCTAACTCCTATCGCTCTAGATCTTCATCCCTAAATCTTCCTGGCTACACCTAAATCTTTCATTTCAAACTCAGCACTGAGAAGGTCTTTCAGATTTTGAACATCAGACTTCTTTTCAGCAACTATCAACATGTCATCCAAAATAATTAATTGTAGATATCTTTAGTTTATTTTTTTTGATATTACTATATATATCTTGTTGTTGTTGGATTTCCCAGAACATGTCCAGGATCCAAATCCTGGACTCTTTGGGACTCTGAACCAAAGGCTCTGGTGGGTTCTTCAAGCCATCTCAATCTGAGTCCACACGGGGTGTCCAGACTTGTCCAGAACGTGTCCAGACTTGTCCAGGATCTAATCATGGACTCCTGGGATGCTGAACCGAGGGAAGTGGTGGGTTCAACGAGCCAGTTTTCACCCAGGACTCTAGAAACAGTTCTGGGATGTTCTGGACCATTGATCGTCTAAAAAAACACAAAAGAATAATATATACAGCTTGAAATCAACAACAAGACATGTATTTACTAAATAATAATCATCTAATACAAAAGGGGGTTTAGATATTATACCAACTCTTGATGTGGATGATGTTAAAGATGCAGATAGAGTGGAATCCATGATCTTCAAACAATGCCTACTCCACACTTGGTAGTGAACCCAATTCAAGCATGCTCTAAATATTTGAGTAAAGAATCAATCTCTAAAAGCCCTTCAAAGATCCAGTCTTTTGCTTTTAGATCTAAGTATTTTAGAGAGAGAGGACCCATTTTCCCAACTACAAAGTGGTGCCCCATTTTTATGAATAAACTTCTCCTTTTCATTTCATGTAAGCTTCTTTAAATAGTGTAGATCAGGGCATTAGGTAAAATGCAATTTTACCAAAAGGGTTTAATGACGTCTTGGGCTTAAAAGCCTTTTAGACATTCATACTACATTGGAATTCCTCTTCTATTTTGAAGTCTTTTTTGAATGACCTGATTTTCATGAATGGATGGTTGAATGTTCCATTGACAGTGCTGTTATTAGAAATAATGACTATACTGGTCCTAAGAACACTATCTTCCTTTTCTGCATTTGGCATATATGGAAGGATAGAAATAGACAGGTTTTTTTTCAGCATAAAAAGGCTAATCCTCTGGATTCTGTAAATTCTATCATATATTGTGCTAATGAATACTTGCAGTCTTGTGGTTCTGGTTCTAATTATAGCTTTTATGTTTGCAAGGAATCTGAGTGGATACCATGGTACAACCTCCTTATGGTTGGATCAAGGTCAATAGTGATGCTATTTGCATCAATCATGATGATGATGGAGTTGAACGAATTACTATTGGAGGAGTCTTTAGAGATGAAGATGATCGTGGGATTAGAGGCTTTATGGGGGCTGTGGAAAGAAATACCATCTTCATAGCCGAATTGATGGCGATTACAGAAGCTATTTGGATTGCGAAAGACTATGGGAATAATGGGCTTGTGGTTGAATCGGATTCCCCTGTTGCAGTCTTGGCTGTGAAAATTTGCAATAGAGATGAGAACAGCAGAGCTATCACAGATGATATCCTTACTATGAAGGACAATGGTTCCCGGAATGTCAAGGTCACTTTTAGACCCAGAGAAGCCAACAGAGTTGCTGATCTTCTAGCTAGAATGGTCTAGGGGTGGTGAGGATTCAAGATCCTCCCGAGGAAGCATTACCTATTTTAGCGGAGGACATGATGGGGCTTCGTCTCCCTAGGCATTAATCTCTTTTCTTAGGTCTTTAGACCTCGTTTTATATCAAAATAAGGTTGATTGTGTTATCCATAGCTCCACCCGTACAATGATCACAGATTATAACCCTATTCCAAAGCTTTAGTTTTTCTTGGATATGTCTTAAACCAACATGCCTTTTTGCGCTTTGATGCCATAGACTGTTGAAGTCGTTTTCCTATGTTTCACTCTATTCAATTTCCCAAGTGAAGAGAATTTTTCAGCACACTTGTTAGCTTAGGAAGAATTTTCTATTTATTATTACAAAGACATGCAAGTTGTAATATTCCGATTTTCGGGAAAGGGCAGACGTGTCATTTTGCGAAAACAAAATATTATTATTTCTTTTCTTTTATTGGAGTTAAGTTGTATTAAATATATATATAGGTTTTTTCGAAATTATGTATAAATTTAATTAAAGGGAATTTTCTGATTTTGGTAAGTAAGGGTGTTTATGGAAAAAGGGATTTAATTGGGATTAAGTATATAAGTAAAAATTTACACAAATTAATCCCATAACCTAAACACTAATCAGAAAATCAGTTTCCACGTTCTTTCTCTGCGCATTCAAGAGGAAGAAATAGGGCTTGGATAGTTTTCACAATTTCTGAAGAGAAGCTTAATCGTTTTCAGATCGGATTAGAGAATCGGAATCGTCGTGAAAAGGGCACCGTTTTGGATATCAGTTTTGTGGGAAGTGCAACCGACTTTTCGAGGTTTTGAATCTGGTTGTTGGCTGCAATCAAGTAAGAGGCTCGTCCTACGATCTCAATTATCGTTTATAAGGTTTAGATCAAGTTTTAAGATGTTAGATGCTAGAAAGATATGTCTTTTCGTTGATCAAGGATCATAAATGTTATGGTATGATTCAATATGTCTCTCTGTGTTTTACTGTGACTAATTCGATGCTGGTTGGGTTAGAAATGGATTAGAAATCGTTAAGAGATGAAAATCAGGTTTTAAGGTTGTTTCTGCGTTGAATACGTACGCATTGGCTAGCAATACGCATGCATTCCTGTAACAGGCTGCAAAGTTTGAGTTTCTGTTTGATGAATGCGCACACATTCATTGGAATGCGCACGCATTCGTGATGCAGGTTGGTTCAGGATGTTTCTGTTTGTGCAATGCGCATGCATTCCTCAGAATTTTTTACGCATTGTTGCTTCAGGTAGTTCAGGTTTAGCCACTGTTCGTGCAATGCGTATGCATTGTAGGCAATGCGCACGCATTGTTTGGACAGACAGTTTCCAGCAGGTTTTGATGTAGGGAATGCGTACGCATTCCAGCTAATGCGCACGCATTGCCCCCAGTTTATAATTATATGATGTTTGAGCTATGTTTTTCAGTTCTAAACTCTTATTTATGATACGTTAACATTGTATAAACATAAACAAGCCCGAATTGAGCTTCTGATTCGTTCAGTTAAAACACAGAATGTACTCTTAAAGGGAGTTGAAGTTCGGATCCGTCGGTAGAGCATGATAGGCTTGTGCTTTGATGAATTAGTATTCATCAATGTCTGTGTAATTGCTAGGCCTTGTTTATGTCTAGTGGTCTAGGAGAGTAGTATTTGTGAGGGAGATTACTTGAAAACACATAGGTGGTTAGTTAATAATATAATAAACACGTACTTGCCTAGTAAAAGATTAACCAACATGTCACTCTTGGAGAGCACCAGACAATATCGCGATGTGTGTGCTTTCTGAAGGTGGATAACTCCGTAGGTCAAAAAAACCCTAAGTACGGAGGGACTTCACTGAAACGTGCGTACTATCGTAGTCTACCAGAATAGGCTTCCGTGGATATTGGTGTGATCCACCAATATGTTGCCAAGAATATCCCCAGTTTGGATATGCGTAGTGCCCTTGGGTGCGGTTGTAACATAGTTAAGTTAAGTTAGAAACGTTTAGTCAATTCATGTTGATGGACATGAAATGAACCCCAGATTGAGTCGGTCACATAAAGATAACCGAATGATTAAATATCTTTCATTATAGATCTTAATTGTTGTCATAGCTTCTCTCTTTTATTAAGTACGTTATACTTACCTCAAATGCATGTTTTCTATGTGTTTGGGGGTGAGAAGACGAACATGTTGATCATGTTTACGAGGAGGAGTTCGATGACGATGTTTGACGACGCCTCGTTGAAGACTTATCATTTATTTATTATGCTATTCATTTATTAGACTATTTTTTGGTACTTTTGGAGTAGACTTTTGGTCTTTCGAGACTTGTCGTACGTCTCTTTTGGATTTCGTAAATTTTTTTTTGAATGTAATAAAGTTGCATTTCCATCTTTAGATTGTATTCTATTCTTGGATTATTTGGGAGAATAAATTTATACACGAGTCTTTTGCTTTAATTTGATACGACGTAGTAGAGGCTTACGTATAAAGTGAATTTATTTTTACTTTATATGTGCCGAACGTTCCATTTCCGGATAAGGACTCGGTGTCCGGGAACGGGGAATTACACAAGTTTTCCCATCTCATGTACTATCAGCCATTAGTGCTAACATAGCTTTATAAAATATTTTTACCCTAAAATAAAATAAAATGAATCACAACAATAGATTTTGTCTCGTGATACGAAAGGGATTTATCCATGAACAAAGTATTTCATTATGATGAATTTAATAAATAAATGTGATTAATATATATATATATATATATATATATATATATATATATATATATATATATATATATAACACGTATGAAATTGCAATTTACGCATTCATACATAGAAAAATACAAACACATGGCTATGTACTATTGCTATGTTGATAAATATCTTGCCATGTGTTTCTCCACGGCTGGTACCATGATGGATTTAGTTGAGAACTTGGTCATCTAGGTTAAACTTATGAGCACCGGAGGATCCAGAAAAAATTCTCAGTGTGGGAATCGGAGTAAATCAATAATGCACAGGAGATATTAATGGTGTTTTTTCATTTTTTTTAAACAAAACTACAACGTTTTTCTTTTGGATCTCATTAGGGGCACTGGGAAGGACGGAGCTGGTATGTTGGCAGGGTGGGCTAAGCCTACCCAGAGGTTTTTTTTTAGTAGATAACAATAAGATTGAATTCAGCCCACCCAAAAACTAGTTCAGCTCACCACTATCCAGCCCATCCATACCATGGTACGTGCCTCGCGCTCAGGGCCATCCCTGCGTAATCGGAGGCTCTAGGCCAAAAAAAATTAAGGCTTTCGACTCTGTGAACAAATAATATATCATAACTATTAATATGGTATACTATGTTGATGAGCTTTATTGAAAAGGTAATGGAATTGGACTAGACTTTCGTTCACTGAATTCGACTATAAATTTTAGTCTTACCCGTGTTTTAATTTGAGTAAAAAATAAAAATTAACTTAAAATACACTTTTATTACATGAAAAAGTGGGCCCTAAAATTTCATGTTTCAGTGGGGGCCTTAGACAGCGGCCTTGTTGGCCTGCCCCCAGGGACGGCTCTGCCCGCGCTTTGTTAAATTGGATCCACTATTGCCTATTGGCAAGCCAAGGTACTTTTTTTTTGAAAACAAGCCAAGGTACTTAAAAGGCTAAGTTCCCGGTCAAGCAATGTGGCTGCATCAAAAAAAAAAAAAAAAAAAAAAAAAACATCAACTGCTACAAGTGTTCAAATAAATCTCACATGGATCCACATGGATTTGTCATGTAAATAGTGTGATGTTTTAGTTTAATAATATTAGTGTGATTTTACATTAATCAATGTGCCGATCATTTCAGCCTTTCTATATTCACATTTACCCCTTTTTTACAACAAAGAAGCAAAAAAGCAAAACAAAAAATTATATTACCCAGGACTAACTCAAGGTACTTAAATACACAAACACGGTCTTTTTTAGCTTTTCTTAATTCTATTTTTTTTTACAACTTGCATTAAATGGATATCTTTTCGGGGGAATGACACCGTTGAGCTTATAAACTTTGTGCTTTGCAACTATAAGCTTTGACCTGTTTTTGATTTTTAAAAAAATTGAAAAAGGGTAAAAACCTTATAAAATCATGGATAGACTGAAATACTCCTCTCTATTTATCCCCAAATCCCTTAACTCCTTCATCCAATTCTTGCTTAACCTCATTATTCATTTCCACCATCCAATTTAATTACCCACCGTGAATCGAACAAAATAGGCTCAGCAAAATGCTTGTCATTTCTACCCAAATTCACCCCGTCATTTCTACCCAAATTCGAACCTAGGATCAGCAAAATTCTTGTCAACAATCGAGCTAAGTATGCAAACTCACCGGTAGTTGAGGAAGGTGATCGGAAAGTTGAAGAAGCTGACCGTGCAAGTCTGCAAAAGGTATTATTTTGGGGTTTGGTATCTGCGTGTAGATTATAATTCACTCGAGTTAATGCATTTACACATGTTTGATTTTTTGGGTTGAGTTTAAATTTTGTTAGGTATATGATTTTGGAGATTAGGAAGATGTGTGATTTGTTATGGTGTTGAATGGTGTGGGATCGGTTTAAGCAAATTGTGTAACCAAATTTGTTAGCTTAAACAATGGCGGTGATGAAATTTGTTCAAAATGTGTTATTTGCTTCAATTGTATTCAAATTCATTTGTTCTTTCATTCAATTGATAATTTTGTTTATTTTTTGTTGGTAATAGAAAATTGGTTGAAAAATGACGTTGGTTTATGCACTTAGCGCACAAGATAGGACTGCAAAATGTGAAATCGTAAACCGATGTCAAATTGGTAAAGCAAATGAAGTTTATCAAAAGCTTGACACCAAGCACAAAACAAAGTTGGAACAGTCTTGTTTTGGGCATTTAATCCATTTGAAGAATCTGCAAGCCAACCAGATAGTACATCAGTTGATAATGAGGTTGGCGAACCCTGTAAATCGAGATGTTTTTTGGTTCAAAGTTGGAGCAAAAAAGATACGATTCAGTGTACAAGAATTTGCGCTTGTTACCGGTTTCTTGGTTGGCAATGATAGCAATGTCGAGAAAGGCGTAGGAAAAGAGTCTAAATTAGTTAAGAAGTATTTTAGAAACCTTACGTCAGTGTATAGGTAGCATGTGTGGCAAAAGTTTAATAGCACTAAGAATGCTGTAGACCGTTACAAGTTGGGGTTGATCGTTATCTTGACGTACGTTGTGTGGGCATCAGAAGAGAAACGTGCGGTGTATTGGTGGATTTTTCAGTTGGTTGATGATTTGGATGCTTTCAACAAGTATCCATGGGGAAATGACTCTTATGAAAGCTCGTCCATGTTTTGAGGAGGACCTAAGAGATGTTTTCAAAAAGGTCCCGATCGCATATACTTTCTATGGTTTCCCGCATGCTTTGAAGGTATGTAAAAGCGAAATCCGGTGTTTTAATTCATTATATATATATATATATATATATATATACGTATGTTGTTAATTTTTTTTTGTTATGTTTGGTCAATCACTTGTATGTAAATGCATCGTAGGTTTGGGCATTGGAAGCAATTCCTTCTTTAAGGAAGTTTTCCGAGATTGTTGATGAGAATGCTCTCCCAAGCATGATGAAGTGAGGAAATGCAAAAAGGGTCAACTCTGCATTAGTTGAAGTTGTTCTTGAATCGGGAGAGGTAGTGATGTTTAATTTGTATCTTAAGTTTGGTATGTAAATGCATCCTTCACATTAATCATGAGTAGTAGATAATGCAGGTGGATGTAGTTCGAAAGTTGGTTCCATCCGAAGCTGAAAAGGAAAAAGCTTATTTTTTGCAATGCTCCGGGAAGTTGAAGTTGAAGATGATGAAACTACTTATGACAATGCACCTCAGCAATCAACTGGTAACGTTGATTATGAAAAGCTAAAAGAATTGGTAAAAATTGCTGTGAGTGAAAAGAACAAAAGAATGTGCGAAGAGTTGGTAAAAATTGCTGAAGAGAACAAAAGAATGTGCGCTTTAGTGGATACGCTCCAGCGTAAAGTTAAATTGATGGAGGTTCATCTTTCTAATGAAGAGTTGAATGAAATGGAAGATGAAACTGTGGAGGCATCCCGAAACGGCAAAGGTGTAAAGTTAAATTTGTCCTTTATGTTGTTTATATAGGAGAGAAATAGTTTATAACATTCTATTTCTTGAAATTATGATTAGGAAATGCCGTAGTTGAAGAGAAGGAAGCCGGGGAAGGTGATAAAGAGGTAGGTGAGTTCCCACTAGAAAATGAAAGCGAAGGTGAAGAGAGAAACGAGTCCACTGAAATTGAGGAGGAAGTTGCTGCTATTGTGAATGAGGTTGGGGATGGTGATAAAGAGGTTGGGGAGGTCCCACCTGAATATGTAAGCGAGGGTGATAAAGAGGTAGGGGATGAACTCGATGCCCCGGTAGAGGCCACTGAAATTGAGGAAGAAGGTGATGCTATTGTGAATGAGGCTGGGGATGGTGTTAAAGAGGTAGGGGAGGTCCCACCTGAAAATGTAAGCGAGGGTGATAAAGAGGTAGGGGATGAACCTGAAGCCTCGGTTGAGGAAACGGTCGAGGAAACCCGAAACGGCGAAGGTATAATGTGAAACTTGCCATTTTGATTTGTTCATTATGTAGTTTGATGAGAGAATTAGTTCATAACATTTAATTTCTTGAAATTATGATTAGGAAATTCCGTGGGTGAAGAGATAAATGAGGACATTGAAATGGAGGAGGAAGCTGCTGAAAAGCTAAACGAGGTTATGGAATGTGATGTAGATGTAATGGTGGCATAGAGGAGGAGCAAGTTGATATAAGGGAGGAAGGTGAGGGAAACCCAAATGGCAAAGGTATAATTAAATCTGTCATTTATGTGTTTTGGAGAGAGAATTAGTTTATTCATAAAATTTAGTTTCTTGAAATTATGATTAGGTAATGCCGTAGGAGAAGAGAGAGCCGAGGTCATCCTAAATGAGGATGATTTGGAAAAAGAGGGCAGGAAAAAAGTTGTTGAATGTAGATTTACAAAAATAATTAATTTGAGCTTATGTTAGTAGATATATGTATAATCCAAACTAATTACGTCATTGAATGTTTTATATAGTTGTACGTTTCAATCTACCGACGCCGCCGGAAAAAAGAAAAGCAATTAGCAGCCCTTATATTAAACTACCGGAAAAAAGGAAAGTGAATAAGTTTGATGCTTATAATCCGTTCCGAAAAATGGATCATGTGCTGATGAAATGTCTTGATCAGTTTATAGATTCATGTGAAGACAGGTATGAATGTCATACGGTTAAAGTAAACCCTAATTTGTAAACCCTATTTTGATGATTAATTAGTTTTTCTTCCTTTTTATTTATACAGTGTATAGGTGAGTTTGGTTGACTGTGACAACCAAGCAAGTATTTTGAAAGGAATTGTGAGGGGGGTGAGCTTGCCAAGCAACGTAAGTAGTACATGCTTTAGATTGTAAATTAACAGCAATTTAGATTGAAAAAGTATGTTTTTGTTTGTTTAGTATATATATATATATATATATATATATATATATATATATATATATATATATATATATATATATATATATATATATATATATATATTTTGATATTCGTGTAATGGATAGTTCATTGTGTGAAATTTGCCGGCGATGCTTAGTGGAACCGAACATGTTTGACCAAAATGCACGTGTCCTGGATACGCAATTTGCAAGTTATGTCAAAGGATTTCACACACGACACATGAGAAAGAAAAGCAAAGGAGGAATTAATATAGTATGCAAAGGACGATTTGATAGAGTATTTATGAATATTGTGAAGGGGGCATCTCCGGAATTTAGCAAATCATGGGAAGGTTGAACAAGTTTGTATGTGCCGATGATAGAGAGGGATCATTGGTTTCTTCTGAAAATTGATCGGAGTGGGAGGATAATTTACGTGTATGACAGCCTTCCGGGCATGTCAGAAAAGTGCTTCTTGCAAGTTGTGTCACGCCTCTGCAAGTTGTGATACCGCTTTTACTGAAGAACCATGTAAAAGGCTATGAGAATAATTCTATGAGAAAACTAATGGTGAAGAGCGTGGATTGTCCATCTCAAGATAATGGGTACGTTTCATAATTTTATGCAATATATATAGGGATTATTAAGGTATTCGTTGTCGTGTCTAACTTATCTTGTAATTCTTGTAATTTGGTAGGAGTGATTGTGGCATTTTCGTTCTTAAATTCGTGGAGTTCATGCTTGGAGGAGTGGATCTATCATTGATTCGGAGTGCGCAGATGCCGGATTGGAGAAAGAAGTTGGTTGCGGGATTGCTTTCATGGAACTTTCAGGCATAGAAATTGCATATGCATTTCTATGTCATTGTAAAATTGTGTTAACCATCTATGAGGGTTTTGGTTATGACTTATCATTAAACTATGTCGTTTTAATTTTTACAGAAGAATGAGGTTGGTTTGAAGTTTGAAGGAGAACTAAAATGTTTAATTGTTGTTTTGAAGAAGGATGTTTTAAAGGAGAACTATGGTTCCTTTATTATTAATATGTATTGTATTGGTAATTGTTATTTTGAAGAAGAATGTTTTGAAGGAGAAATTTGGTTTCATTCTTATTATTATGTATATTGTATTTGTAATTGTTATTTTCTTCCATGTTTGAGAACTAGGGTTTGATTCATTAGTTGGTTAACATTATTTGTTAGAAAATTTGACCCATTGAAATGAAGAAGTTAATTTAGTGATTCTTAAAGAATTATACAAATCAACATAGTTAACGTAAATGTGTAATTGTAATTGTAATTGATTAACATTATACAATTCCATAATCCATGCTATGGTTTGATTCATTCAATTGCTTAACATTATAAATGATGATTTGTTATAATATTTGATGATTTAACATTGACCCTTAACATAATGGATTCATTTCTTAATTTTAACTTTACACAGTTTCCAGATTGTTTCGACACAAGTTTGATTTAACGTTACACAAGTTCAAGATTGTTTCGGTCAATGAGACATGTTGGAGATTGTTGCGGGTAAGAACTGGAATTAAACTATTAAAAATGATAAAATGGGGCTATAAATAGTAGTATATCGAAGAGATACAAATGTGAAGGGTCTCATGGTAGTGTAAATCAAAGAGATACAAATACGAATCTGAAGGGTCTCATGGTAGGGTAAATCGAAGAGACGCCACCACCTTTAAAAAAAAGATAAAATGGGCCTATAAATAGTAGTATAACCACATGTGTACAATTCATATTTATTACAAATAAAAACAGAAAAGCAGAAGAAGAAAATGGATAAGCATACTAAGGAGATCGCTGATTTAAGAAACTAGGTTGAAGAATTGGAAAGAAAATTGGACGCGCGAAGACATGAATGCCATTATGAAATTGATCAACTGAAAATATGGATGACACGGGAGTCGGATTCCATGTATATTGAAGTGACGTATATCAATGACAACATCAAAACAGTCAAAAAGAAAATCAACGATCTGATACGACTGTGCAATGATGCTTACAAAATTGCAGTGCGATGTGCATCTGCATTCGTGCACTATCGCATGATGCCCTGGCTGGGGAACAATAATATTTCTTTGGCCCCAATTGGAGTTGGGGTTTGACCACAAACTCTCCCAATAAGAGAGCATGTCATAGAGTTCTCGGACCATGGCATATGATCAAATCCCATCCCCATCCAAACCCCACTTTATCTACATAATTGTATTTTCTTTAATAATAGTATGTTGTATAAATTTGTTATGACCTTGAAATTATTTATAATATTATCAGTCCGTTTTGATTGCTTGTTTGAATGATATTATGTACGTAGTTATAAATGATGATTTGTTATTGACCCTTAACATAATGAATTCACTTCTTAATTTTAACTTTTGATTTGTTCAAACTCTCCCAATAAGAGAGTTTGTTACCGAGTTTCTGCACCATGGCTTGTGATCAAATTCCAAACCCCACTTTTTATTTATGAATTTTTACTTTGTTTAAGATTATAGTTTATGTAATAACTTTTTCTTATGAAATCATTTATAGTATTATCTTTTTAAGTGTTTTATTGTTTTTTTGAATGATATCATGGACGTAGTTTTTTTTTGTTTTTTGAAACGTATGGATGTAGTTTCTTATACATCAGTTGTTGCATGCATGCAAATAAATTAGGGTATTAAGGTTTGCAATTAATAAAATAGTAGAATAAGAAAGGAGGGGATTTGGATGAATAAAGAAGAAGAACCTTTATGTTTACGCAATTAATAAAAAGTACAATAAAAGAGGGGGGGGGGGGGTCCGCAAAATGAAAAGTACAATTAATAAAAGAATATTCTTTGTACCAATAATGGTACAATTTCACAGACATTGCTTAAAGTAAACTCATAAAATGACCCCAGGAATCTTTTTGGCTTTTCTAGGTCATTGCTTTTCCAGTCATGGCTTAAATTCCTAAATGACCATGTGCTACCAAGCCCCTTAAAAATGCCTCTTAAAATAACTAGTGTGAATCATTTTAAAAAAAAGACTCGTATATAACATTTTTCAATCTAAAGAGTGGAGACAAGTCACTTGTAAACCTTACACAAAGCAACAATACCAAGCCCCTATTGAAGAGAATGGAGAGAATTTTATGGCACATGACCAAACTAAACTCAAATATACATCTACTGAGTGAGGTGGAGTCTTGTGTGATGGTTGAATATGTGCACAGGGTGAACGACTGCACAATAGCCATAGACTGGAAGGAGATGATTCAGATGTGGAATGTGAGTCTATCATCAGTAGGACCGAAGGATCCCAAGTTGTAATTCCTAAAAGCAATGATTCATAGTAATTTTTATTCTTTTGAGACATCCCCTCTCCTCACACTGGTATCATTAAGATTCTCATTTGGAATTGCAGAGGTGCTGGCTCCAAAGAATTTAGGAGGCACATCAAAGAGTTTCTTTTGAAACAGAAACCTGATGTGGCAATCCTTCTTGAAACCGTCCAGGCGAAGAAAGCCTTTAAAGTCATTGCTAAGATTGGTTTTACAGGTTCCATACAGTATTCTCCTCCTATTGGAAGATCTGGAGGTATTTGTATCATTTGGAATTCAGATTTGCTCGATATTAACTGTATTGAAGCCCGCCCAAATAGAATTCATGCTGTCATCTTTGAGAATAATCTTTGTAGGATTGATAACTTCAACTTCAATGTCATCAATTGTAAGTTGATAGATTTGGGCTACTCTGGACCTGCCTTTACTTGGAGCAACCATGCAACTGCAGACTGGAGACTCTTGTATCATCAGCATGTGGGGACTCATCTCCCTAAAGTCCATTCTTAGTATTAGAAAAATCCTCCTTTAAATTTGATTTTAACACATGTATACTGCTGTTATGACTATTGGATGTTCTATCTAATGTATTCTTGTTGTGAAGGAGCCTCATTGGATTGCTTTGGAACCTCCTGCTGAGGGTTGGATTAAGGTCAACACTTATGCCAGCTGCATGGATATTGATGAGAATGGTAGAGACATGGTGGCTATTGGTGGGGTCTTCATAGACGGTAATGGAAGATTGTATAGAGGATTCGTGGGATTTATAGGAAGAAACTCCATTCTTCAAGGGGAATTGCTGGCTATCAAAGAAGCTTTGTGGATTGCTAAGGACTATGGTGGCTCCCAGGTTGTTGTGGAATCTGACTCTGTCTCTGCTGTAATGGCTATTAACGGTGGATCTATGAATGATGACGGCAGACTGCTTGTTGATGATATCCTTGCCTTAAAGAATTCTGGCATAAATGCTAAGGTGTGTTATTCAAATAAAAGGCAGGATGATGGAATAATAGCCAAAGGTTAGTATCATCAACATTTAGATTTCTAGTTGTGCATGTAATTGTACTTCATTTCTTACTTAGGTTCATTTTGGAACTGATTATCAAGTTTAAACCCTATAATCAAGTTTAAAACAAAACCATATAACTGGACACAAAGTTAAAGTTGGGTAGAAAATTTGATTTTGATAGATATATTAAGATAATTAAAGAATAATCATGATAAAATAAAATAAAACCATACTCCTTAATTAGTGCTAAGGTTTAACATTAAATACTCACGATATAATAAGGTAGTTGATTGAGTACGTTGTGATATTATTGAAGGATTAATTATTATATGAAAGGTTCTCAAAATGAATTTGTTTTGTTTTTTTTAAAATAAAAGGTGGAATTTGATTTAGAAAATGTGAATACAAGACTTTGATTCGTTTCAACTAACAAAGTCACGAAGGTTTACGAAGCATTGGAATTGTTTCAACTACAAAGTCATTTTTTGAAAAGTGAAACGCCGCGTCCATTTAATTGCTTGCAACGCTACACTTGACCTAGGGTTTACCTAGGCTATATATATTCTGGGATGATGCTGAGATAAATACCGTATATCTCTAAATCAGGAAGCACATCAAAGAAAAAAAATGGCAATGGAAAGAAACGAATTCATGAAAATGCTGGAGGAAGAAAGACAACAGATTCGAATCATATTCAAGCAAGAATTGGAGGAAGAGATGAAGCGGTTAAGGAAGGAATTTATGCACCAACTGGAGGAGCAAAAGCAAGACATGATGGCACAGAGATGGGAACTTCTTCATGAAACCGAGAACATCAACTTGAAGGTGGTTGAGGAGGTTGAATCAGGAGACTGTGAGGTGGCAAATCTGAAAGAGACAATGCAGACCTACAAGAGGAAGATCAATCAAGTTGTCCAGGTTTGCAACGAAACGACGGGGAAAAGGATTGCATATTTGCCACATTATCTGTGATTTCTGAAAAACTTTGTTGTTGTTATGTCTGTTTGTTTAATTTTAATTTTACTGTTTGTTTGCAGAAATTTTGGTTTTAATTTGGTTTAAAATTTTCTATTTGTATAATTTATTTTCTTGTCCTGAAACTACTGCTTTTATTTTCATGTTCATGTTTATTGTATAATATATTTATCTGAATTTATTTCTGTTCTTTGGAAATTGCCAGAGTTTGCTTTTGGTTCTAATGTCCTCCTAGTCCAATTTGGTTTGTTATGCTTTTTCTTTGGGGTTGGTTCTGGTTTGTATATGTTACACAAGTTTAAGCCTGTGTCAATTTGAATCGTATGTTGTTATTTTAACGGATTTGGAAATGAGCAGACTTGAATCATATGTAGTTTATAAGAAAATAAAATGATTTGTATTTCTTATGTGAGTTGAATGAAAAAATTAATTAGTGTCTGATATAAAAGAAAGAAAAAAGATTATATTAATTAACGGGGGTGAATTAATGTAATTATAGGATTTTCATACTTTATAAATTATAAGAATAAAGAATATAAGGAAGAAAAAACAACGAAAGAGGATTGCATGAAAAAACTACTCTGCGTGATAAACAAGAAGGAAATAAAAGAGAGAATATACCGTCCCATCGCATGCATAGAAGGCGTGAAAAAAAGTAGAAATAGGACAAAACATGACAGAATCAGTGGCAGGGGGCCAATGTTGACCGGGGACCGTCCATTCCCCCTTCATTACCATTCATTTCATTTTGTTTTAAGCGAGTAAATAGTAGTACCATTTTCTGAGACGAGTAATGATAGAGGGACAACAGATGTGTCACGACGAGTGACATAACGGTGATTTTCACTATTGGTCTTACGTGAGTATGTCACTCAATAAGTCCGTCTAGGGTGTCTTACGTGAGTATGTCACACAATAAGTCCGTTTATGGTGTCTTACTTGAGTATGTCACACAATAAGTCCGTTTAGGGTGTCGTACGTGAGTATGTAACTCAATAAGTCCGTTTAGGGTGTCTTACGTGAGTATTTCACTCAATAAGTCCGTCTAGGGTGTCTTACGTGAGTATTTCACACAATAAGTCCGTTTAGGGTGTCTTACGTGAGTATGTCACACAATAAGTGCGTTTAGGGTGTCGTACGTGAGTATGTCACACAATAAGTTCGTTTAGGGTGTCTTACGTGAGTATGTCACTCAATAAGTCCGTTTAGGGTGTCGTACGTGAGTATGTCACTCAATAAGTCCGTTAGGGTGTCTTACGTGAGTATGTCGCTCAATAAGTCCGTTTAGGGTGTCTTACATGAGTATGTCACTCAATAAGTCCGTTTAGGGTGTCTTACATGAGTATGTCACACAATAAGTCCGACAATAAGTCCGTTTAGGGTGTTTTACGTGAGTATGTCACTCAATAAGTCCGTTTAGGGTATCTTACGTGAGTATGTCACTCAATAAGACCATTTAGGGTGTCGTACGTGAGTATGTCACACAATAAGTCTGTTTAGGGTGTCGTACGTGAGTATGTCCGACAATAAGTCCGTTTAGGGTGTCTTACGTGAGTATGTCACACAATAAGTCCGACAATAAGTCCGTTTAGGGTGTCTTACGTGAGTATGTCACTCAATAAGTCCGTTTAGGTTGTCTTACGTGAGTATGTCACTCAATAAGTCCGTTTAGGGTGTCTTACGTGAGTATGTCTCACAATAAGTCCGACAATAAGTCCGTTTAGGGTGTCTTACGTGAGTATGTCACTCAATAAGTCCGTTTAGGGTGTCTTACGTGAGTATGTCACACAATAAGTCCGACAATAAGTCCGAAAATAAGTCCGTTTAGGGTGTCTTACGTGAGTATGTCACTCAATAAGTCCTTTTAGGGTGTCTAACGTGAGTATGTCACACAATAAGTCCGTTTAGGTTGTCTTACGTGAGTATGTCACTCAATAAGTCCGTTTAGGGTGTCTCACGTGAGTATGTCACTCAATAAGTCCGTTTAGAGTGTCGTACGTGAGTATGTCACACAATAAGTCCGTTTAGGGTGTTGTACGTGAGTATGTCACTCAATAAGTCCGTTTAGGGTGTCTTACATTAGTATGTCACACAATAAGTCCGACAATAAGTCCGTTTAGGGTGTCTTACGTGAGTATGTCACTCAATAAGTACGTTTAGGGTGTCTTACGTGAGTATGTCACACAATAAGTCCGTTTAGGTTGTCTTACATGACTATGTCTTTCAATAACCGTTTAGGGTGTTTTACATGAGTATGTCACACAATAAGTCCGTTTAGGGTGTCTTACGTGAGTATGTCACTCAATAAGTCCGTTTAGGGTGTCTTACGTGAGTATGTCACTCAATAAGTCCGTTTAGGGGGTCTTACGTGAGTATGTCACACAATAAGTCCGTTTAGGTTGTCTTACGTGAGTATGCCACTCAGTGTTTAGGGTGTCTTACGTGAGTATGTCACACAATAAGTCCATTTAGGGTGTCTTACGTGAGTATGTCACTCAATAAGTCCGTCTAGGGTGTCTTACGTGAGTATGTCACACTATAAGTCCATTTAGGGTGTCTTACGTGAGTATGTCACACAATCGGCAATAAGTCCGTTTAGGGTGTCTTACGTGAGTATGTCACTCAATAAGTCCGTTTAGGGGGTCGTACATGAGTATGTCACTCAATAAGTCTGTTTAGGGTGTCTTTCGTGAGTATGTCACTCAATAAGTCCGTTTAGGGTGTCTTACGTGAGTATGTCATTCAATAAGTCCGTTTAGGGTGTTTTACGTGAGTATGTCACACAATAAGTCCGACAATAAGTCCGTTTAGTGTGTCTTACGTGAGTATGTCACTCAATAAGTCCGTTTAGGGTGTCTTACGTGAGTATGTCACTCAATAAGTCCGTTTAGGGTGTCTTACGTGAGTATGTCACACAATAAGTCCGTTTAGGTTTTCTTACGTGAGTATGTCACTCAATAAGTCTGTTTAGGGTGTCTTACGTGAGTATGCCGCACAATAAGTCCGTTTAGGGTGTCTTACGTTAGTATGTCACTCAATAAGTCCGTCTAGGGTGTCTTACGTGAGTATGTCACACAATAAGTCCGTTTATGGTGTCTTACGTGAGTATGTCACACAATAAGTCCGACAATAAGTCCGTTTAGGGTGTCTTACGTGAGTATGTCACTCAATAAGTCCGTTTAGGGTGTCTTACGTGAGTATGTCATTCAATAAGTCTGTTTAGGGTGTCTTACGTGAGTATGTCACACAATAAGTCCGTTTAGGTTGTCTTACTTGAGTATGTCACTCGATAAGTCCGTTTAGGGTGTCTTACGTGAGTATGTCACACAATAAGTCCGACAATGAGGTGTCTTACGGATTATGTCACTCAATAAGTCCGTCTAGGGTGTCTTACGTGAGTATGTCACACAATAAGTCCGTTTAGGGTGTCTTACGTGAGTATGTCACACAATAAGTCCGACAATAAGTCCGTTTATTGTCTCTTACGTGAGTATGTCACACAATAAGTCCGTTTAGGGTGTCTTACGTGAGTATGTGACTCAATAAGTCTGTTTAGGGTGTCTTACGTGAGTATGTCACTCAATAAGTCCGTTTAGGGTGTCTTTCGTGAGTATGTCACACAATAAGTCCGTTTAGGGTGTCTTACGTGAGTATGTCACTCAATAAGTCCGTTTAGGGTGTTTAACGGTTTAACGTGAGTATGTCACACAATAATTCCGTTTAGGGTGTCTTACGTGAGTATATGTCACACGATAAGTAGTTCTAATGGAATCGGAAGTCCGTTTAATTTTTTTTTAATTATTATTATTAATTATTATGTAGTAGTAAGAAGATGTATTACTTTTTTAATAATCAAATGATGTAACTAGAATAAATATTTTTTTATTTTGAATTTTTTTTTTAATTATGTGATCGGAACCCTACTCTCCCCCTCCATCATCATCAATTCCCGCCCTTAAGCTGCTCCCCTCTCAATTGTTGCAACCAAAATTTTTGCTTTCCCGCTAAGATTCTCCCAAAATTTTGAAATTTTGAAATTCCCTTATTTGATTTGATTCGATTTGAATTCTTCACCCACAACTAACCCCTCTAACCTAACCCAAGTACACCCCCCCCATTTCATTGATGTGTTTCCCTCGTTTGATCTTCCCACCATTCAACCTTCAAAATCTCCATTAAAGAAACCAAACAGAGCTAATTTTGGTGAGTTACTCTACTCTTTTGTTTTAGCTTTTCTTCTAGGGGCTTTCTGAGGCAACTCTTTTGTTTTTCCAGAATGTTGTAACATTTTTTTGAATTTGAGCTAATTCTAACATATTGGGGTGAATTAACCGAGACATCAATTACTTAACAGAGCTAATTTTGGTGAGTTACTATGCTCTTATGAATTATGTTTTTTGGAAACGAATAACCAGTCAAATTCACTCATAGATTGCACTCTTGTGAATCGGGAGTACTTGTTAGGGGCGTTAGTTATTTATTTGAGATATAGACAGACCAATTAATACTCAATTATGCACAATGTTTTTTTTTCTTTTCATAGTGCCTGCAATCTCTGAAACGAACCTGAAACAAAATATGAAGGGTACTTCTCGATCCGATTTCCAGTTCTTCTAGCAAGGTAAATGAATCTAGGACATTTCATGAGCATACATTGTTATGCAAATGTGGCGTTCCTGCAAAATTAGTGACTTCAGGAACAGAGGCTAACCCAGGGAGACTGTTCTACGGTTGTCCTTATTGGCCGGTATGACTAATTATTTTGGTTATACTTTCCATTTACTTTCAAGGGATAATGTGTCTGTATAATAATTGGAATTTCTTATTTTGCAGGATGATGAAGTCAAATGTGACTATTTCATATGGCAGGACAAGGTGTCTGCATCTACTGGGCCATATAGCAAAGTGTCTTCATCTACTGGGCCATACGGTAAGGTGTCTTCATCTACCGGGCCACATGAAGATGTTACCTCTGTGAACTTGATGAAGAAAACAGATAAACTTAAATGCACAATCGGTGTCCTTCAAAATGATATTGAAATGATAAAGTGCATGCGAGACAATGATGCAAAAAAAATTGAACAAGTTGAGATCAACGTCACTGGGTTATTGAGAGGTCGCAATTCAGATTCCATGGTTCAAATGTTACTCCATGATAGAGAAAGGATTGCTCGCCTGGAGACACTACTTGAGAAGACCAGGCTAGGGAACAATTCATCTCAAAGGAACTTGTATTATTGACTATTACTTGTCTAACCTTTTATTTCGTATTTCATCTTACGAAATAAAAACTTAAGTTCTTGGAATTCTGTATTTCTCTGTATATTTCTGTACATTTCATTTGGTTTTCTTATCTAATGGTTATTTGAAGGATTTGCATGGTAATCACAATAAAACAAAAAGGAGAACAACCAACACATCAATGTTTTACAACCTTAAACCTGTTTCCTGGGGCTACACAAGCTTAAACTTGTTTCTAGGACCGACACAAGTTTAAACTTGTTTCTAGAGTGAATGTTTTACAACACCCTTAATGGACGCAAAACACCACATTCGTGACACTCGAACAACTTCCCTTCACATTAAACAAATGAGAACAACCAACACACCAATTTGCCATCATTCAAAATTCAACATCATCTACATCTTCCAGATTTAAACATCAACCAATCAACCAAAGGAGAACAACCAACACATAAAATTTGCCATTATTCAAAATACAATAACAAACAAACACATCAACACATCACTTTCCATTATTCAAAATACAACATAAGTTACGTCTTCGAAGCTTACACATCAACCAATCAATCAAAGGAGAACAACCAACACATAGAATTTGCCATTATTCAAAATACAATAACAAACAAACACATCAACACATCACTTTCCATTATTCAAAATACAACATAAGTTACGTCTTCGAAAATTACACATCAACCAATCCTCCTCAATGTTTAAATAGCCACAAAATGTAAACGTCTCATCGTCTTCATCAACATTAATACTTAAACAGCCACAATATGTATCCCAACGCCTTCCTGTAACATTGTCAGAGAAAAAAGGCAACAAGCTTAATGCAAAGTAACATGATTGAATAAAAAAAGAACTCTAAATATTAATACATACAATACCTTATCATTGCAAAGTAGGAGTATCGTTGGTGAGCATTTCTCCACCAATCAAACTCTTACAAGTGGAAGCGTAATGACCATTGACACCGCATTTGCCACAAACATACTTCGTTTTTCTGTCCCCCGCTGAGAGTTCTCTTTTTTGATGGCCGCCCACTTTGTCTCTTTGCCACCTTCGGTGGCAAAACCACATCGTTAAGCACATCATCGGGATACACACATTCATCTTCATTTTGAAGTGGATACACACATTTGGAATAAGCTAGCCTCCAACAACTGACGCTATAATACCAAGTGCAATAATTGGAGGCTTGCTTCCCTGTGTACTTCAACACAGCAGCTGCATGCTCGCATGGATACATATCCATCTGGAATTTTTTACATGTACACGCCTTCAAATCCAACTCAACGATGTAAGAAATAACAGCATCCTTGTCACGAACATCATACTTATCTGAGGAAAGTGTATTAACTGAAAATCGTTTGGCTGACTCGAAGCTTTTGTTCACTTCGATTTCAATTTTGGGAGTAAGAGCATCTTGGCAATTTGTAGATGATTCATTTCTTTTAGCAATCCAATCCTGTAACATCTCCTGGATATGTTCAATCAATCCAACAATTGAAAATTCTCGTGCACGCTTTAGCCTAGCATTCACAGACTCGGCATGGTTTGTGGTCATTATATTGTAACGATATCCCTCAAATTTAGCTCTAGCCACATAGGAAATTGTGCTTCTTTCAAATATTCGTTAGCTTTCGGACATTTACTACATAAAGTGTCGAAATGCAACTTGAATTCTGCTTCTGTATAGGCCTCTGCAGCTTTCTTAAAGAGCTTTCCCACACCGCGTCTCGGATATTTCATCCTCAAATTCTTTTGCATGTGATACATGCAATGCCCATGGTGCACATTCTTAAACACCGCCTTGAAAGATGTTTTAATACTATCGACACGATCAGAAAGTATCGCAAGATCATTCGTGTCCCCAATGATGGGTTTCAGCTTATCAAAAAACCATGTCCAAGACTCTATACTCTCAGAGGCAACAACACCCCAAGCAAGTGGAAATATTTGATGATTTGCATCTTGACATGTTGCCACAAGTAAGGTCCCTTTATAACGCATTTTCAAATGCGTGCCGTCCACAGAAATGACTTTCCGCATCGCCAAATAAAAACCCTCAATACTTTGACCAAGTGCCATGAAAAAGTATTTGAAAACATTCCCATCACTTTTTTCAATAGGATATACAGTGTCCGGGTTTCTAGCCTTCAGCCTATAACAATATTTGGGTAATTCTCCCCAACTTTTGTTTGGATTACCCCTTATCAATCCTTCTGCATAACCCTTAGCCCTATACGCCTTGCAATATGTTACATCATATCCAAATTCTTGCTGGAAATCATGCATCAAGTCCTTTGGTGCGTTAATACGATTGGCATCTTTAAACCTTCTGGCAAAGTATGTGCCAATTAGCTTGTGCGTAGCATGTCTATGGTCTTTTCGAGGAGCAATAGGTGGGCAGCTATGCTTATTTGCATACGTTACCACTACAAATCGCTCAGAAGGTGCTTGAAGTTTGGTGGCTCGCAAACGCCATTTGCATCCGGAGGCTTCACATAAAACTGAATAAATGCTTTTGTTGGAAGTTTGCGTTTTGAATTCAAACTTGTACTTCGTAGCCAACTTTCGCAAGTTTGAATACCAAAAAACTTTTGCATTTAAACAGATCATTCACACGAAAGTCTTCATGTTCGGGAATGCACACTAAAGTATCACCTACAGTACGACTACAACGAAAGTTTTCATGTTCAATTCTTTGCACGTTAACCACAGTTGGGGGTGCATTCAAGGGATCAACAATCTCGTTTCTCACAACAAAGCCATCAAGATTCTCATTTGACAATTCATCAGCCCCGCTCATGCTAATTCTCTGATATGATTCTTCTAAATAAACATCTTCACCCAAATTCACTAATAAGGAGTCTTCAAGTTGCTCATTAAAGTCCATGTTGTCATCCCCCGTGTTCAAATGAGAATCTTCGACACATGTCTCTAGGCTTTCTATTCTTACATCCAACATCTCTTCCATGTCATTCCCAACAACATCCACATCTATCTCTTCATTAACAGTCTTTTCAACTCATGTCTCTATGCTTTCTATTCTTACATCCAACATCTCTTCAATGGCATTCCCAACAACATCCACATCTGTCTCTTCATTAGCATTCTTTTCATCCCATTTGCCAAAACATCAACATCTGTCTCTTCATCTCTTTCAACACATGTTTCTTGACTTTCCGACACATTTACTACTTCACATGTTTCTTGACTTTCATAAACCTCGGTACACTTTTCCTTTTCCTTCAAACATATTAATAAAGCATCTTGTTTTAAATTACAAACAGATATAAACCGATTCACAAGCTTATCGTAATCAAGCACCATCGGTCTAGCTTTACTAATGGGGACCATATATTTCATCTCAAACTCATAGTTAGTTGTATCGATTTCCAATTCATTTTTCACCCTGTCATACAATTCTTTAAATGTAATGTTCTTTTTGACACTCAAAATCGTCGAGACTTCTTCTGATTCACACCCTACATACTTCCAAGACCATAGACCATTGACGTCTTTTTCAATCTCCACAGGGTAAAATATAAAAATACAAACATTATCTTCCATCACGCTTCACCGCGATCCTGTTTTTATTCAATACAATAATTACAAACCAATATACACATAGACAAAATCCATAACGCTTGAATGTTTGAATGTAGCATAGATTTCAATTTATTTTAAATCACAAATCAATTCCAATTCCGTTCAAATAGCCATTACCAAGTTTAAACTTGTGTCACATTATAATCAATCCACCTTGAAATGCAGATACAAGTTTACATAGCCATTAACAAGTTTAAACTTGTGTCACACTATAATCAATCCACCTTGAAATGCAGATAGAAGTTCACATAGCCATTAACAAGTTTAGACCTGTGTCACACTATAATCAATATTTTAAGATTAATGCGATTACCATTCACCTGGAAATGTAGCTAGAAAATAAGATTAAACACACGGTTTAAGCTAATCCCGCAGGGTATGTAAACTAACAAACTCAATTTGCCTAAATCATTCAACACCACATACACACCTTCCTAATATCCAAAATCATGTACACCACAAACTCAATCATTTACATGCAATTCAATGGTATTAGCTTAATTTACATTCACAAACCGATATGGAAAGCCAAGAAACCCTTTCGATTACCACCCAGCTAGGCTCGAACAATGATTCACGGAGAAGAAGAAAAGAGAGGGCTGTTCCGGCGAGGACAATGACTGGACACACAGCAGAGTAAATGGCTTTGCAAAGGGGGAAATAGGATAGGAAATGGGCTTTTGATCTGATTTTGGTGCGTAAAATAGGGTTGGTTATTTTACCCGCCTTAATATTGGGGGTCGGATTAAGAAACTTTAATCAGATTTTTAATTAAGGGTTAATTACATTTTTAGTGTTAAGTAAATCACCTCAAATCAAGAAGGGGGAAGGGCATTAATGGCTTTTCACCCAGCGTGTATAGTCCAAGCTTATTCATGACATGAATTATGTCATAAGCTTATTGTTGCAACAATTTCGGTTGACAAACTTAAATAACTAAAGGCCCCTATCTTTTCGTGTTTCTACCATCTTTACCCCTGAGTAAGAATCAGACTCTGCAGGCACGACCCGGACCGAATTCCAGATTAGTCGGATTAGTGGGTTCCGGATATAAGGGGCTTTAAGCAAAAACAAACAAAAAGGACATATTTTCGTGTTTCTCCTTTAAAGATTCAAAGTAATTTTTTGTATTATTATTATTATTATTATTATTATTATTATTATTATTATTATTATTATTATTATTATTATTATTATTATTATTATTATTATTATTATTATTTCTCAATTTTAGACTTGAAAAAAAATGGTATTATTATTATTATTATTATTATTATTATTATTATTATTATTATTATTATTATTATTATTATTATTATTATTTCTCAATTTTAGACTTGAAAAAAAAATGGTATTAAACAACATGGAAAATTTTATTCCAACCCACGGGCGGATCTACTTAAGGGGAGGAGCAGTCGCCCCCCTCGGTTTCGGAAAAACACTAATGTGTATGTTATGGATTATTTTTGTCTTCCTTAAAATTTAAATTCTCCCCTATCATCTTCAATAATCGAATAAATTGACATAAACTTTTTATAATGTAAATAAAAATATATAGTCATTACAAGTGATACATCTATACAAATATTAATAAAATTTCACTTATTAAAAATAAATACACTAATGTGCTAAATATTTTTTTCTTTCAAAACATTATTTTTAATGTGAAATGTTTACTTACGTGAGTAGTGTGTTCCGATGATATAATACATAGTAGTAATTTTTTCAATATACATGGCAGAATGTATAGTAGTTTTGCTCCTCGAATTCAAGAGGTAGAATCGCCCCAGGTTGGCTATTCTAATGCCACTAGAAAACGTGCCGTAAATGCCTTCTACAACTATATGCATAAATACATCACTTTATCATGGTAAACATGTATGCGCACTCTTTCTGGAAATGTGTTTTATTCACTAATTGTCATGCCTACTGCAGGTTTTTTTTTTTTCATTCTCCATAATTGTCATGCCTACTGCAGGTTTGTGTTTTCGATTTCTCTTCTATTCTCTATTCATATACGCATGTGCAAAGATATACTAACTTTTTGTGCATGCTGACATTTTAGTTCCTTGTTTTTCTTCTAATAATTTCCACAATTTTCTTAATTCCCAGTGACTTTTGCAGCTGAGAATAATATAATCAAGGCGGATACGACAGCGACGTCGGGACACCTGGCTAGTCCTCTGATCCGCCCACGAAGCGTTAAAATATCTAGAATGATTATACCAGAAGATCCTTGTCTTGTAAGAGGTTGCCCAAATGGAAACTCTGATCTTGCTTGCCAGTGTAACCGCGAATCCATGGCAATGAGATGCCGTGTAGCCGAGCATGATCGATGCAAATACTATGGTTGCAAAAGCCTCTGGTTTCAATGATATTTCTTTCAAAAAAAAAACAAATTCCTTTCTCCATTTTTATTTTGGATCAGAAAACATTGTTTCTCTTGCTATTTTCTATGTAGTGAAAAAGAGAAAGTGTCTTCTTTTCCACAATATTACTAGAGAAAAAAGAAAAAAAGTATTGAAGTCTGTTTGAAGCTGGGAGAACGTCTTGCAATTTGCTTAATTATATATGTCCTTTTGCTATTGAAACTTTGAATGAATAAAGATGCGGCATATATATACACGTCGTATTAAAATGTATTTTCATTCTCCTCATTTGTCCAGCTATGATGCAATGGTTGTATGCACAATGTCATATATTCTACAGATTACAGGTGTCAAAGGAATGGCAACCATTGTCATTTGTATTTCCTAAAAGTTCTAAGAGTTGTCAATCTATTTTCAACATTGTTTATGCTACGTTCTTCGTTAACTTCTCGATCGTTTGGTAATTTGATCACTCTGATATAAGGTATGGATTTCTAGGCCGTAAAGTCTCACATCGGTAAGTAAGTAAATGTTCACCCTCATATAAGTGCGAGACATAAAAATCTTGTCAATTCGAGTTAGTCCTTTTAGACCAAGCGAGGACGGCGGTCCAAGCAGTTGGCCGGATCATTTATGACTCATTTAGCGCTAGCTTCCAAGCCCAATGACTCATAAATATTATACCAAGCGAGCACGACGGTCTAAGTAATTGACCGCACCATTTATGACTCATTTAGTGCTACCAGGCACGGATCTGGGACGTTACAAAATCATATAACCATGTTGCCCCCCTTTCGGTTATGACCATATCACCAGTTGATACCTAGTACATCCTTGTTCGGTTTGGTTTACGTAGTCTGGGTATTTGTGTTTGCAAAAGCAGTTTTCCCAATGCTCCAAAATAATGGTGCCACGGTTTTTGCAGAAACGATTTTCATATGACCCATGATCTTTAAGAACTGATCCATAATCATACTATAAATACCCAACACATCAACCTTGGTTGGATTCAATTCTGTCCAATCGGACATTTTTCTTAAGTGTAAAACACAAGAAAGAAGGAGCAGACTAAATCTTATTTCATAGATATTGTTCAGATGCATACAACATTTAATACCCCAGACATATTAATACTACCATAGGGGAATCTAGCACAACAAACATAACAACTTATGCTAAGTGTCACATAGGACACATGGCACTCACACATTACACAGTGTCTAACACACCTCTCAAATTGAAGGTAGGTTGAAGACATTCAGTTTGCTTCTGTAATGTTGGAACTGAGCATTTGTAAGTGCCTTTGTCAGTGTGTCTGCATTTTGATCACTGGAAGGGATGTAGTGAACCCTCAGCCTGCCTTTCATCACTTGATCTCTTATAAAATGAACATATATATCAATATGTTTAGTCTTTGAGTGGTGAACTAGATTAGAGGCCAAAACTGCATCACCTATGTTGTCATAGGACAAGTATCTTCAGCAATGGCAGGTGAATCTATTTCATCAACTGAGTGAGCCATATGACTTCTGCTGCCAAATTAGCCACACTTCTGTACTCAGATTCAGTGCTTGATCTTGACACTACATTCTGCTTTCTAGAACACCAAGACACCATACATTCACCCAGGAAAACACAATATCCTCCCAAAGATTTTCTATCAAACCAGCTACATGGCCAATCAGCATCTGAGTGTCCATTTAGGTGCAGAAGTGGACTACCACTGAAGTGCATGCCATAGTTCAGAGTGCCCTTAATATATCTCAGTACCCTTTTTAGGGCTTTCTAGTGCTCATCGGTTGGGATTTGGATAAACTGGCTTAAGTGGTTCATAGCGAAACTCAAAATAGGTCTAGTAATTAAGTGTCAGATATTGTAAGGCACCAATGACACTTATATATAGAGTAGGATTTGTCATAGGTGTCCCTTGTTCAGGAGTCAAATGTGTACCAGCAGTCATAGGTGTAGGACAGGCTTTTAGAGTTCCTAAATCAACCTTATTAAGAAGTTGTGCGGCATACTGTTTCTGTTTCAAGTACAATCATGTGTCATCTCTGTGTACTTCCAATCCTAGGAAATGTGACGCATCCCCCAGATCTATCAAGGAAAACTTACTGTCAAGCTGTTGAACAAATTTAGATATCAACTGAGATCTATTTCCTGTCACAAGAATGTCATCCACATACACTAACACATACAGCACATCAGTGTTAGTTTTAAAAACAAAGAGTGATGAATCACAGACTGATTGCTTGAAACCCCAGTCCACCATTTGTCTACTTAGGGCATCAAACCAGGCCCTAGGTGTATGTTTCAAACCATACAAGGCCTTCTTAAGTTTGCAGATATAGTATGGATTTTGTGGATCTATAAACCCTTGAGTTTGAGGCATATAAACTGTTTCATGCAAATGGCCATTAAGGACAGCATTGTTTACATCTACTTGCCTAATCTTCCAGTTAAAAGACACAACAAGGGTCATTATAATTCTAATTGTTGCAGCTTTAGCTACTGGACTAAAAGTCTCAGTGAAGTCCACACCATAATTTTGCAGGAACCCTTTAGCAACTAACTTGGCCTTGTGTTTCAGAACTGAGCCATCTGGCTTTAATTTTACTTTAAAAATCCATATGTTATCTACTAGGTGGTGTTTACCTAATGGTGGAACAAGTTCCTATGTGTTATTCCTGCACAGTGCTGCATATTCCTCCTTCATTGCTTTTATCCATTCTGGAATGGCAATAGCTTCAAATGCCTTGGAAAGTTCAGTAAGGACTGATGGAATGGCTTCAACAGAATAGGTTTTAGGTTTAAAGATGCCAGACTTAGATCTGGTTTACATAGGATGAGGTTGTTGAGGATGTTTGACATTAGGTTGTGGTGGAGACTGAGGCACAACATGTTCAACAGTGGATGTGTTTTCATTGGAGTTAGGTGAGAAAACTGATGGTGTTTTAGAGGTGGATTCAGATAGAACTAGTGAAGAATGATTAGGCACATGGGACTAATGTAGCAAAACAGGGTTAGATGGCACTGGACCAAGAGATGGGGATCAATCACAGGTGATGCTTCTGTTGTGAGGTACATATGAGCTACCTTTATCAAATGTTGTCTTGTGGTAAGTAGGAGGATGCAGATTTTGACTTGTCCAATAACATAGGTAGGATTAGACATATTGGCAACAACCACATCCCTATGAGGACCTAACTTGAAACCTTCTTTGAAAGGGAACTCACACTCATTGAATATTACATCCTTAGATATGTAAACTCTCCCAGATTCATGTAAACATTTATAACCTTTGTGACTAGGACTAAGGCCAAGATAAACACACTTTCTGGTGTGATACTGAACCGTGGTTGTGTGGTAAGGTCTTAGATGGGGAAAGCAGGCACATCTAAACACATGTCTCAAGGTATAGTCAGGTTTCTTTTCAAATAGAATTTCATAGGGGCATTGGTTTTTAAGAACTCTAGTAGGTAGGACATTTATGATGCTGACAGCCTATACAAAGCTATGCCACCAGAATTTAAGTGGTGTTGATGATTGAGCTAGGAGAGTCAACCCTAATTCAGTGATGTGCCTGTGTTTCTTTTCAGCTCTCCCATTCTGAGAGTGTGTGTGTGGACAGGGGTGTCTAAAAACTATACCATTTTGAGTGAGAAGTTCAGTGAAGTGTCTATACCCCCCTCCCCCAATCTGATTGTACATATTTAATCTTTCTGGAGAATTGGTTTTCAACAAGACTTTTGAATTGAATAAAAGGCTTCAGATTTTTGTTTGAGAGGGTATATCCAGGTGAATGTGGAATGCTCATCAATAAAGTGCATATAGTACTGAAAACCTTCTAAGGACTGTATGGGGGCAGGTCCCCAGAGGTTAGTGTGAATAAGATCCAAAATGTGTGTGGCATGAGAATTAGACAAAGCAGAAGATAAAACATGATTTTTTTCCAAGTTGACATGCATCACAAAACTTCAAATTTTCATTAATCAAATGAACATTACAACTACTCAGAATTTGTTTCAAAACCTCACTAGAAGGGTGGCCAAGTCTCCTATGCCACACATTAGGGTCTAGACTGAACTTAGCTACAGAACCTACAAGACATTGATGACTGTGGATTCCGTAATTGGTGAATTTAGAGTGAAGGCAGTTTTTATTTGGTTCCAGCAATTGATAAAGACCATCCTTGAGAGTACCCTTCAGCAGAATTACCCATGTTCACTTTTCCTTCACAGCACAAGAATTAGAGTCAAACTCAATAATCACATTATTATCACCAGTTAAATAAGAGACACTTAGCAATTTTGGTAATACTAGGGACATGTAAAAGAGCATTCATGTGAAGGGGATTAGTGTTGGTGTTCAAGGATTTGTAACCAATGGGTTTAATTGGAAGACACTCACCATTCCCTACTGCCAAGCCATCTGAACCTGCAAAACTAGAACTGAGATGCAAGTTATTCAAATCAGATGTCACATGATTAGTGGCACCACTATCAAGATACCATGAAGGATCACCAATAGTTTGAGGCCTAGCCATATAAGCATAAGTATGTCTAGGAGGAGGTTTTGTGACATTATTGTTGAAGGTTTGATCAAACCTGTACCAGCATGAGCTAACAGTGTGTCATGTCCTGCTGCATATTTGACAGACCATCTTTGCCTGATTCCCTTGATTTCCTTGGTTAGAACCTCTACCACCCCTACCTCTGCCTTGATTTCCTGATCTTCCACCCCATCTGCCTCTATATCCTCCATTGCCCCTACCTCTGTTGGATGAATATTGAATAGTTTCTTAATTGTCTTGATTAAATGGTTTGTTTCCAGCAAGCATGGCAAAAGGTTGGTGATTCTCAGAGATCTGACCATTCAATCTGGCAATTAGTCTTTCGTGGGTAATGAGTTGGGATTTCACTTCTTGCCAGCTCATGGATCCAACTCTGGCTGTGATGTTAACAATGGTTAATTCATAATCACGATCCAATCCACCAAGAGTGGCCAAAATCAATTTGGATTTGCCAATAGGATACCCAGCAGCAACAAGTTTATTAGAGTATCCATTCATCTATACCAAGTAATCGGCCATGGATTTAGATCCCTTCGAAGATTTTATCAACACATCTTTATATTCCAACATCTTGGCTTCAACTTGACTATTAAAGAGAACTTCTAAATTTTCCCAAATTTCTTGCTTGGTGTTACACCCCACTACCTCTAGAAGGGCCTGCTTAGTCATGGAGTTGAGGAGCCATCCAACCAGCAGATTATCGATGTTATCCCATGTATCAGCATTAGGCTTCAAGGACAGACCACCCAACATTGAGGATCTAGGACGATTTCCGGTGAGGTGATCTTCAAGCTTATGTCCTTTAATAATAGGAAGAACAGTGTACCTCCACAATTGCTGCGATCAAGCTTGACAGAGCACGTCTGAGAAGGATGACTGGTGAAAGGTGCATTTCCGGTGGACATCGGGGCAAAAGGAGGCAGACGAGAGGAGAAATTAGGTGTCCTATAAGTAAAAACATACATCGAAGAAGGAATGCCACCGCCGTCAGATAATGCTGGGAAGAACGGCGGAGCTCCGGCAACCAACCCGAAACTTATAGGTGTTGAAAAGAATTCCCAGTGATGGAACTGTACTGAGAGAGTCAGGATTTGGGGTGGTAATGCTTGAGTTCTCACTTATAGCCGGAGCAATGGGCGGAGGCACGGTAACAGCGGAGAGCGCCGGAGCACTCGTCATCGCTCTGATACCAACAAGAAAAAAGGAGCAGACTAAATCTTATTCCGTAGGTATTGTTCAGATGCATACAACATTCATTACACCACACATATTAATACTACTACCATAGGGGAATCTAGCACAACAAACACAACAACTTATGCCAAATGTCACTTATCTCTATAGGACATATGGCACTCACACATTACACATTATCTAACAAAAACCTATTATGTTAAGGGTTTCATTGCGTGTATTCTCATCACTCAAATCGTTTGAGTGGTTGAGAATTTGATTCTGGTATTTTGAAAATCTTAGCAATATACCGGTGATTGACTTGATTCAGAATCAGTAGCGGTAGCATCAAGTTTCTCAAGCGTTCTTCTAGATCCAGGGCTAGTGATCTAGAAGGTACTGAGGTAGTGGTAATATGGACTGCTGTGAACTGGTTGTTGGTGAACTCAGAGTTCGTTACTGTTGAACCTATGGTATTCACTATGAGTTTTTCTCTTTACTACTTTTCAGTTCTGTGCATCAATCTTTGTGCCTGCAAGTTCTGGTAAAGTAGTAGTAGTAGATTTCATTGATTCTAAGTTGTTAGTTTCTTGCTTAAATCTTTGTACTCATTTAGTTGTATTGTTACTTTGGGAGAAACTGCGGTAGAATCTCTAAGGATCTGTTGATCCAGTGGTTAGCAAAAATTCTTCACTCATTTTCAGATTTAGCAGTAAGTCTTAATTAGGAATAACGCCCTGTATTTTTCTTTTCAGTCCTAAGATCGTCTTGTACTTGTAATATGAGCATCATAGTGAAAACTGCTTTGTGGTAGTTTAGTTTGCTTGTCATCACTTAGGATTGGCATCTACTAACTTAAAACAAATGTTTGGTAATCTATATGCTTGTTTGCTACAAGTTGCAAAACTGTTTTGACAGGATAATTTATTGCATATATAGAGGATTAAAATCCTGTAAACTTGTTTTTTTGTCAACTCATTAGGAAAACTTTAGGACATCGTCTTATTGCTTGACAAACAAACTAAGATTGCATCTTAACTATACATGTTAAATCAACATACTTAGTCACATAGGTGAAACCTTTACGTTTATAATAAGTAATTAAATGATCTTTTGCCTCTTAGTTGCTTAGGATTCATTAAATGACTCCGTTAAAAAGTGGTATAGATTCGTTCACAACCCCCCCCCCCCCTCTGAATCTGTGTGTGTATCGATCCTACACACAAATAAGCATGTATAATGGTTAGTCTTGACATGTACGTAGAAGGCATAATATATACCATTAAATAGTTTAACTCTATCAGTGTGATTTCCATCGATTATGTAGAGTCGAGGGAGAATCTTGTAGATCTGCTTACAAAATGTTTAGGTAGAGATCATATGTTAAGGTAGACAAATATTATGGGATTGAAACATGTTATGCATGAAGCATTGTAATGGCAACCCAACCATTTTAGCTACATATCCCAAATTATAGTTCAAAAGGGACAACTAAGTTATGAGAAACTGTTGATCATTTACTCATCATGTTAAAACAATAGTGCTATTTGTAGAGAGTGAGGTTAAGCATAAACTTTTAATTATTCATATATATATATATATTGTTAGGAAATCAAACGAGTAGCGCAGCGGAAAATAAAAATTTGATTTCCGATCCAAGGATCGACTTCGTTTAAACAATAAACATATAATGAGAGGACAAAGATTATACCTTTCTTGATCTTAAAGATCGAAGCTTTGACCGTCCGGTAGAAGTAGATGCGCATAAGCCGTCCAAGCGTCTGGCCTCTATCAGTTATCCACACGAACGCACTGCCGGAATCCTCCTGGATTGCTATTAGAAAAATTCGACTGCAAGGTCGACTTTTTTCTCCCACGCAATACTCTCTCTAAGAATCTCTTTATTTTTCTCAAGAACTATTAGCTCTTGGAATTATAATATACAAAAGAGCTAGCCAACCCCTTTCTTTTATAGATGAAGGTGGCGTCCCATTAGTCTCCCCAACTGATTGGGATTAGCTTCTAATAGATTGATGAGAGAGAAAAACATTCTCCTAATAAAATAAGGAAAATCTCCATAATTGATTTATCTATTTTATTTTAATATCTCATATTAAATAAAAACTAAATATTGTCAATATCTTATATTGAATATATTTATCTTATTATCATAATTCTATTTTCCAAAAATCAATTAATATACAATATTAATATTATGGTAATCTTATTAATTAAATTGCACAATCCAAGTGTATCCAATACACCTAGCAATCTGTGCCCCTTTTGCCAATTTATTGGCTTCCGGAATATTTTTTAATTAATATCTTGTATTTAATTTATTCATAATAAATAAATACCACAATATTAATTTACCACTATAACTTTTATAGTCTTGAGATAAAAATTTTCTTATTTGGTCATCAACTATAACCGTATTTTAATCCGACTCGACATTCATATGTGTGAGACCCGATAGGCTTCCGAATATGTTGGCCGTAGATATAAGGTGCTATTACGAAAATGCCCTTTACCTCTAACGATCATGGATAGCGTCTAGCAACACGTCCATGACCCCAATCATCGGAAGAGTCAATACGCAATGACTAATACCTTTCATGTGCTCGGTTAGCGTGTAAATAGAATCCTATTATCGTAGTAATATCCATACGATCATATCTTGATCGTATCCCACAAACTGGATCTCAAGCTCTCTCGGAATAACTCATTTACTCCCACTTTGCAAAGATTCACGAAAACTAGACATTCCTTGTGGGAAGGCCCTTTCGGATATTCACTCCTACTTATAGGATACGCGATTCCCAAACAACCTAACATGTATACTCCGCATGCTTCAGTATCACACCCGATCACTACCGCATGATCGCCCCATGGTTAAGGGAAACCTCAATAGCGTCAAAGCATAACAATTCACACCGTGATGCCATGCAGACTCCGGTCCTAAGGATAATTACACAACCGTCACATAGTGTAACACTTAACAGTGTAAGTGGGTCAGTCTAACATACGCATTCTCTAATACACGTCGACGTACAGTCCAAGTGTCACTACACTTTGATAGACGAGATGTATCACTGCCCTTAAAGACAGAAGACATCTAATACGTGTTAGCCTGTTCGCACTTTCAAAGCCCTATTCAACAGTACATCGGCCTAGAGACAGTTAAGTATTAAACTTATTAGAGTGATTAGAGATCTCATCAACCATAATCAATATCATGGTTTCTCTATCACAGTTTAATACTAAGGGCGTTATTATATACACAATATCAAACATTGGTCTAATAAATAAACAAAGTATATAATAACGAAAGTGCTTTTATTAATCATAATAAAGTTATTACATGAACTTAAATAGACTGTAAATAACACGACCCGGTCGGATCCGGTCCAATCCGATTGGGTTTAGGACATCTATTCAACATATATATATATATATATATATATATATATATATATATATATATATATATATATATATATATATTATATCTTGTATGGGAGGTCACCGATGTAAGTGTGAAGTGAGGCCGCTTCGCTAAAATTTTGAGGTTTGAATTCTCTAAAACACTTTATGAACCCAAGTTTTGTGTAGGGCCAGAATGGATACAACCATGAGAACCGAAAGGTGTTAAGGGAATTATTGTGTGAGTGATATTGTCTTGGTTTACACCAAAAGCTAAATAGTTTAAAACATAGTTCACTGATTAGCTGAGTAAAACCGATAGTACTTCACTAATGCAGCTTCAAGGCCAGAAGTTACCTCTACTGATACAATGTTTCTCCGACTTCTCTGTCGAGTCTTCATTTGCATTTATATTATTTTCATTAATTTGGGGATCGTTAGAGAAAAACCAGCTAATGGGTTTAGTTAAGCGTTTAAACAGTTAACTTTAGTGCTAATTTAATATAGGCTCCGTTGTGTATCATCGTGAGTAAATGATATCATTAAATACTTTTATGATGGGTTTTCGAACCACTCGATTCAAATATCGGGTGAATAAGAAAAATTAATGTGTAAATGTGTGTGGAAGAGGAGTTGAAGGGAGAACTTCACACCCTTCTCCCACGTTCCTCAAGTGTAGATCCTTAACTCAATATATATGATGTAAGTTGAGAGTATTGGATGTGCACTAATAGCCAAGATTACTTTTGTACGACAGGGAGGAACTAGTTAACTCTTAATTCACCACACACATGTGTGTCGCTTTTCCCGCTGTCCGGCTCGAGATCAAGTTCGGTTGTTAATTAGTATTAATTTTTGGAAAATAATTTCTTTATAGAATTAAACCAAATATTAATTTTAATCAACATTTAATTAGGATTGTTCGAACAATTTGGATTGCGTGTGAACATGGTTAGACCGACTTAAAAATATGATTAATTAAGTCGGCTAACTCCAATGAAAGTTGGCTAGTCTTGAGGAACAAGAAAATGCGTTTTAGTCACTCCTCTCCATTATATAAAGAATCCTAATGAATGGTAATTACACATCGATTTTTCTCATCTTTTCCATTAAAAATCATTCTACACCCATCGAGTTGTGTTGTATCGAAGAAAATTCGGATCGTTTAGTAGATCGTCGAAGCTTGAGTTTTTGAGGTGCCGCTAAACTCAAGACTGATCTTGATAGAGAATTGCTACAACAGTGAACACATGATCGGAGTAATATTGCTTTAAGTATAAAGTGAATACACTCGAATCGATTTGATGACTTTTAATTTATTTTGGCATTGTAGTTTTGGATTTTGCATTTAGTCGTTTCAGATCTTTATTCACAAATTTCTGACTCTTATTTCGTACTACCTCCGTTCCAAAATATAAGTCTATTTAGGTTTTTTCACACATATTAAAAAAGTGGTTAAGTGTCATTAATTATAATACTAAAAGTCTAGAACACTCTTTAACTTTCATTAACGTAATAGTTATATTGTATGTGAATGTATAATAAAATAAGAGTGAAAGAAAGAAAAATGTAATAAATTATCCATTGATATTCTAGATGGAATTTTAATATTTGGAATTATTTATGAGATAAATTCAGAAAACTAAACGGACCTATATTTTGATATCAAAGTAGTAGTAATTTTTATTCCTTATTTCCAACTTGTTAATTACCAGATTGGCCTTGTATATATAAATATTGTAAAACAACTTGAGTTTTGATTGCTTATTGAACTTCTTACAAAGGTTTCGTATCTCCACTACCAAATCATCAATCTCCTCATCCTTTTTGCATTCCAGCTTCTTCTTTAGTTCATTGGCCTTCTTCCTTATAGATCCTCTCTGCTTTCCTCCTCCACCATCACTTTTCTTATAGCTTTCACAGTTTCCGCGCTCTGAATCTTTCCTTCTTCATCTCTAACAGCTTGAATTCCCACCCCAAGTGCCTCCAAAAGTCTAGCATTCAATGGCTGATCAATTTGCATCACTTTTCTTATAGCTTTCGCAGTTTCCGCGCTCTGAATCTTTCCTTCTTCATCTCTAACAGCTTGAATTCCCACCCCAAGTGCCTCCAAAAGTCTAGCATTCAATGGCTGATCAATTTGCATCGACATCGTCACATCGCAACAATCGGAACACCGTATTTCATATTTTCCATCACAGAACTCCATCCACAATGACTCAAGAAACCGCCCGTGTTCTTATGCTTCAAAATCTTTGCTTGTGGTGCATGCCCATCCTTCCACTACCAATCCTCTGCCTTTTACCCGCTCCAAAAACCCATCTGGAAGTGATTCTTCAATGGTGATCTTCTCCCCTACAGGAAATCTTATGACCCATATGAAATTCACTCCACTTTGCTCTAGCCCTTTTGCGATTTCGTATCTTTCATCTTTTGTCAAGAAATATTCACTGCCAAAAGAAGCAAAGATAACTGATGCCTCCTCTTTTTCGTCAAGCCATTCCATGATTTCTGATGGATTGTCTTCTTTTTCAAAGTCGGAATCTATAATCAGCGGACCTGTAGGAACAACTTTCTTTCCAGATATACTCGAAAGTTCATCGATGTATTTCCCTTCAATTTCCCTGCAAGATTTTACCAGCAGTATATTATACGACATTTTCACTGCTTGCATAAACCTATCGATATCCTTGAGTTGATTCACATCTGTATCGACATGTTCTTCTACTATCTTTATCTCTTTCCCACGGAGATGAATTTCCGGAAAAGGGAATTGTCCTTGACGGTTTTGTATCATCAAAAGGCCAAAAGCAAGAACAGAGGCGGCTACTGTGTCAAATTGAACAGCTGGGATGTCTTGAGAATTCGCCATTTCTGCTGCCCATGGTTGATTGAAGTCGTATATGACTAAATGGGATTTAATTTCTGAAAGAATAGTGGAAAATTGAGAGCTGGATTTCTCGTATTCATTCTTGAGTGTGACCATGAGATGGGGTGGGAGGCCGGCTGCCAGAGAGCTTTCCCTAAATACCACTTTTGAGAAGGGGAAATTCCACAACTACCACAGAAAATGGTGGTAGTCACAGAAAAATCCCGGCCATTGGTGGTGTGGTAGTGAAGAGGAAGCTCGGGAGATGGTGGGATGTGCAAACTGGGAAGTTCTATCCTAGGGACTCCTGGGTAGGGAGTCCCTGTGTGGCCTGTTTTGGGCCACATATTTTTAATTTTCATCCACACTTATTTATTTTAGAATAAAAACATGTCGTTCATAATTGAACACATGGGGGACTCCCTACACCGGAGTCCCCGTGATAGAATTTCCCGTGCAAACTAGGATTGCATCTTAGTTATACGTTAAATCAACATACTTGGTCACCTAGGTGAAACCTCAACGTTTCTAATAAGTAATTATTCTTAAATGATCTTTCGTCTCTTAGTTGATTAGGATTCGTTAAATGACTCATTATCAGTTACTACACACAAAGTAGCATGTACATCGTAAGTTTCGACACGTACGTCGAAGGCACAATACCATATCGGTGTGATTTCCATCGATTATGTAAAGTCAAACGGAAATTTTGCGGATCCGCTTACAAATGTTTTAGCTAAAGATCATATGTTAAGGTTGACAAACATTATGAGATTGAAACATGTTACGCATGAATCACTGTAATGGCAACCCAACCATTGAAACCGGAGATACCAAAATTATTGTTCAAAATGAACAACTAAGTTATGAGGAACTGTTGAGCACTTACTCATTCTGTTAGAACAAAAGTGCTATATGTAGAGATTCTGATGTTAATCAAAATCTTTTAATGATACATATATATATCTTGTATATTCAAGTGGGGTATGTCGGAATACTCTTGATGGGAGGTCACCGATGTAAGTATGAAGTGAGGTCGCTTCTGTTAAAAATTTGAGACTTGAATTCTCTAAAGCACTTTCTGAAATCAAGTTTTATGTAGGGCCAGAATGGGCACAACCATGATAACCGAAATGTGTTAAGAGGAATATTATGTAGGTGTTATTGTCTTGGTTTACACCAAAAACTTAATAGTTTAAGATATAGTTCACTGATTAGCTGAGTAAAACCGATGGTACTTCACTAATGGGGCTTCAAGGCCAGAAGTTATATCTCCTGATGCAATGTTTCTCCGACTTCACTTCAGAGTCATCATTTGCATTTATATTATTTTTCATTAATTTGGGGAATTGTTAGAGAAAAAAAAAACAACTAATGGGTTTTGATAAAGTGTTTAAACGGCCAACTTTAGTGTTAATTTAAGATAGGCTCCGTTGAGTATCATCGAGAGTAAATGATATCATAAAATACTTACGGAGTAGTTTATGATGATCTTTTGAACCATCCGATTCAAATATCAGTTGAATGAGAAGAATTAATGTGTAAAGTTGATGAGAATGTATGTGGAAGAGGAGTTGAAGGGAGAACTACACACCCTTCCCCCACGTTCCTCAAGTGTAGATCCTTAACTACTCAATATATAAAATGTAAGTTGAGAGTATTGGATGTGCCCCAATGGCCAATATTACTTTTGTACGGGAGGGAGGACCTAGTTAACTCTTAATTCACCACACTCGCGTGTGTCGTTTTTGCCATTGTCCGGATCGAGATCGAGTTCGGTTGTTAAATAGTATTAATTCTTGGAACATAATTTCTTTATAAAATATTAATTAACTCTTAATTAAGACTGATAGCAATTGGGGATTGCGTGTGAACATGGTTAGACCGACTTAATAATGTGATTAATTAAGTCGGCCAACTCTAATGAAAGTTGGCTAGTCTTGAGGAACAAGAGAGCGCGTTTTAGTCACTCATCGATCTACTATGTAAATAATCCCAATGAGTGGTAATTACATCGATTTTTCTCATCTTTTTCAATAAAAATTATTCTGCACCCATTGAGTTGTGTTGTATCGAAGAAAATTCGGACCATCTAGTAGTTCGTCGAAGCTCGAGTTTTTGAAGTGCCGCTAAACTCAAGACTGATCTTGGTAGATAATTGCTATGACGGTGAACAAGTGATCGGAACAGTATTATCTTAAGGATATAGTGAATACACTCGAATCATTTTGTTCTCCTTTTATTTATTTTGGCATTGTAGTTTTCGGTTTTGCATTTAGTCGTTTCAGATCTTAATTCACATACACATATTTCTTACTCTCATTTCGTAGTAATTTTTATTCCGTTTTTCCAACCCGTTAATTGCCAAATTGATCATGTATTTATAAATAGACGGCTTCTATCGGCATCCCGAAATTGCTCACAGCACCACAATTACTCCCGACACCCTATAAATCACCTTTGACATCATATTGAATATTTTTATTATTTTGTACAGCATAAGTCGGTAACACTGACGCGTGTATTTGATACGCGTGTCACTCATACTGACGTTGAATTCTAATCCCATCGTCAGTAACACTGATTTTACAGTTATAAATATATCAATGTTGAAAACGTTGGACCTTTCAACATTGGACCCACTGACGTTGTGAGTGAAATAAAATTCCAGTGCCTCTGATGCGCGTAACTTGGTACCAAAAATTGATTTAGCGGTGTGATGAAGTAAATAAAAATAATAAAAGAAATGGTGTCAATAATAAATTCGTGATCCGAATAGGAGTCGCCTATAAATATCGTAAAGACTTCACACGCTTTAATCACAACATTATTTGATTCAAGAAACCAAAACAAAACAAAAACAAAAAAACAAAAACAAAAACAGAAAAAAACAAAAACAAAAACAAAACAAAAGAGACAAAGTAACATAACAGTACAACTCCCTATCCCTTCAGATTTGATTGCTTATTGAACTTCTTACAAAGGTTTCGTATCTCCACTACCAAATCATCAATCTCCTCATCCTTTTTGCATTCCAGCTTCTTCTTTAGTTCATTGGCCTTCTTCCTTAGATCCTCTCTGCTTTCCTCCTCCACCATCACTTTTCTTATAGCTTTCGCAGTTTCCACGCTCTGAATCTTTCCTTCTTCATCTCTAACAGCTTCAATTCCTACCCCAAGTGCCTCCACAAGTCTAGCATTCAATGGTTGATCAATTTGCATCGGCATCGCAACAATCGGAACACCGTATTTCATACTTTCCATCACAGAACTCCATCCACAATGACTCAAGAAACCGCCTGTGTTCTTATGCTTCAAAATCTTTGCTTGTGGTGCCCATCCTTCCACTACCAATCCTCTGCCTTTTACTCTCTCCAAAAACCCATCTGGAAGGGATTCTTCAATTGTGATCTTCTCTCCTACAGGAAATCTTATGACCAATATGAAATTCACTCCACTTTGCTCTAGCCCTTTTGCGATTTCGAATCTTTCATCTTCTGTCAAGAAATATTCAGTCCCAAAAGAAGCAAAGATAACTGATGCCTCCTCTTTTTCGTCGAGCCATTCCATGATTTCTGATAGGTTGTCATCTTTCTCAAAGTCGGAATCTTTAATCAGCGGACCTGTAGGAACAACTTTCTTTCCAGTCATACTCGAAAGTGCATCGATGTATTTCCCCTCCATTTCTCTGCAAGATTTTACCAGCAGTATATTGTACGACTTTTTCAGTGCTTGCATAGACATATAGATATCTTTGAGTAGATTCACATCTGTATCCACATGTTCTTCTACCACCTTTCTCTCATGCACACGGAGATGAATTTCCGGAAAAGGGGATTCTATCTGATTATTTTGTATCATAAAAAGTCCGACAGCAAAAACAGAGGCGGCTACTGTGAGAAATTGAACAGCTGGGATATTTTTAGAAGCCGCCATTTCTGCTGCCCATGGTTGATTGAAATCGTAAATGACTAAATGGGGTTTAATTTCAGAAAGAATAGTAGGAAATTGAACGCTGGATTTCTCGTATTCATTCTTGAGTGTGACCATGAGATGGGGTGGGAGGCCATTGGTGGTGTGGTAGTGAAGAGGAAGCTCAGGAGATGGTGGGATGTGAAAAGGGACTAGATCTATTGAATTAGCATATTTTTGGCTGATTTTATTCTTGATTGATTGTAAGAGAATAGGAGTGGAACAAATGTAAGTATGGAAGTTTCTGTCAGCTAACTTCTTGGCTAGCTCAAGGAATGGGGAGATATGGCCGTGGGCTAACCATGGTAGCATTAAAATGGTGTTGGGAGCTTCTTTGTTATCCATGATTGGATGATATTTTAAGTGTAGCACCTTTTGTTTTTGATGGTTTTTTCTTTGCCTGGTAAGAATATTATTGGTATTGGATTGTATTGGGATTGACAGAATTGTGTCTTATATAAATAGGATGGAGAAGATGCCATGGCACACCGCACACCCCTTTGGCTGTTTTTAATCGGTAATTCTGTTGTAGGGACTCTCTATTACATTCAACCGTTGAATTTGTGACACTTACACAAACAAAGAAAGCAGTTTTGTCTTTTTATACACGTGGCAGTCATCTGACGATCCGTTCTAATAGAGACTACTTATATAAGATTTTTCCGTTTTTAATAGGATGAAAGAGACATGGCTCCTCGTCCCTAGGACCTGGCCCAATGGTAAAGAGTTTGAGTTTCTTAAAATGGCAGCTTGACCTAAATTGTGGAGGTTCGAACCCCATAAATAGACGACTTCTTTCAGTTTTTTGTACAATAGCAAGCCCTCATGACTTTGAGTCAATAGCAAACTCATGACTCTAAGCCATTAATTCGAACCTCGTATATTGACGACTTCTTTCAGTTGTTTAGTATAATAGCAAACTCACGACTCTGAGCTATTAGATTACCTGATTAATATTTTCACTCATCCCATTAGATAAGGGAGTAGGAAGGGTATACTAGCAAGCTCATGACTCTGAGCAACTAGGTCCATTCATCCCATTAGACAAAGGAGTAGGGAGGGTATAATAGCAAGCTCATGATTCTGAACCACTAGTCTACCTGATTACTGTCCACATTCATACCATTAGACAAGAGAGTAGAACCCTTGTGGTTAGGGTTCAACTATTTTAAAGAGACATGGCTCCTCATTTTCTTATAATTTTTTACTTCTAAGAAAGGTGATTATAGTGTGTTCAAGAATTTCAAAACTAATCAAAGTGATCGAACAATCCACCAATGTTTCCAGGCAACAAAGTTCATCCGAAACAATGGTAGGAAGTTTCCAGGTTCCCTCGTGCTCTTACCGGAAAAAATTGGAGACAATGCGCTTCAGTTTGGTTAAAAACTCCTATGTGAATTTTGGTTGCCTACTTGATATTTTTTTCTTTAATGGCTACTCCTGCAAATTCTGGAGACACTCTTGATAATCCTAGTCTGGTTTTGGTGAAGCCCTTACTGAAAGGCGTTGATAACTACAATCACTCAAGCGTTCTATGACGAAAATGTTGTCATCTCTTGGTAAGCTGGCCTTTGTAGATGGTTCTTCAACCATTCCAGAAGTTACATAGCTTGGATACTCAGCTTGGATGCAAGTAAATGACCTAGTGCATTCTTGGTTAGTTAATTCCATGATTCCTTCAGTGGCAGAAAGTGTTATGTATTCTGTCACTGCTAGAGAGATTTGGGTTGATCTCCAAGATAGGTTTGGTCGTGGTAATGCCTATAGGCTTTCAAACTTGGAAGAAGAAATAGAGAAGACCAAACAGGGTAGTTTATATGTCACGGATTATTATAAAAAACTGAAATCCCTTTGGGATCAATACCTCATGTTAAGGCATATACCACCTTGTACTTGTCATGCATTACAAATTTTTAGAGAGTATTATGACAATGCTTACACCACAAGATTCTTAAAGGGTCTAAATGGAAACTTCAGTACTGTTAAGTCTCAAGTCTTAATGACACTGACATTGCCTGCCATCAAAACAGCATTTGTGATAGCTTTAAACCATGAATTGCAATTGAATTACACTTCAGCTAGTTCAGAGTCCGTAGTTTTGGCCTCTACTACTCAGGGTTCAAGTTCTGGGTTGGAGTGTAATGCAATGACAAGAAATCAATCTAGATTTCAGTCAGGAATAGGGCAAGGTAAAGGAACATGTACAGGAAATTCAAAATGGCCTGTGTGTACATATTGTGGAAAAGAGGGACACACAATTGACAAATGCCACAAAAATATGGATTCCCACCCAATTTCAAGGGTTATGACAGGGGTGCACATGTTGTCAATAATGTCATGACAGATGAAGGCTAAGTTTTCCTGTTAGTAGTTCTTCCACTTCAAATTGTTTTGATCTAATTCATGTTGTCCTTTGAGGCCCAAATAGAACTCCCACAATAAATGATGAATCATACTTTTTGTCTGTTGTGGATGATCATAATAGATATGCATGGAATTTCTTGATGAAAGCCAAATCAGAAGCCAATGATCTTTTGCAAAGTTTTTGTACCTTTGTTCAAACACAGTTTGACAAATGCATTAAGATCATTAGGTCTGATCATAGTGCTGAGTTTAACATGATTAGTTTTTATTGAAGGAAAGGTATTGTTCATAAAAAATCTTGTGTAAGAACTCCTGAATAAAATAGACTAATAGAAAGAAAACATCAACATATATTATTGTGTTCAGCATGCAGCATATTTGATTAACATGATTCCTACACCTCTTCTCAATGGTTAAACTCCACATTTTTCACTTTATGCCACATATCCTAGTTTTGAAACACTCAAAGTCTTTGGTTGTCTGTATTTTGTGTCCACTACTGCACAAAGTAGGGGCAAGTTTAAAAATAAAGGTGCAAAATCCATTTTCTTCGGATATGAACAACACATGAAAGGATATAGGGTCATGGACATTCAGACCAGATCTATTTCAATATCCAAAAATGTCAGTATCCATGAACAAACTTTCCTTTTTTTGTACTGATCACTCTCTATTCACTACAGAAGATCTATGCTTGCTTGTACCTTTCATGGATACTACTGATAACACACAAGGTTATGTTTCAGATACTGCTACTAATCCTTCTGATAATGCTCAGGCAATACCAGTAGATACTGGAATCCGTGAAGCAACACGAAGGCTGAGTAGAAATAGACACCTACCTTCTTATTATAGGATTATATATGTCCTAATAATCTAAGAAGGAAATCACCACACAATATTGACTATGTCATGTCCTATACTAATATTTCTGCTAGTTATCAAGGATTCATTGCAAACATCCATGAAGATTTGGAACCAAACACTTTTGCAGATGCAGCTCAAGATCCAATATGGCAAGATGCCATGAATCTAGAATTGCAAGCACTGGATAAGACCAACACTTGGACACTGGTTCCATTACTAAAATGGGTCAAACCAATAGGATGCAAGTGGGTTTATAGAATCAAGAGGAAAGAAGATGGATCAGTAGAAAGATTTAAGGCCAGATTAGTGGCTAAAGGCTTCACTCAAACATAAGGCATTGACTTTTTGGAAACTTTTTCACCAGTGGAAAAACAAACAACTATCAGATTGTTCATGGCACTGGCAGTACAAAAAGGATGGTATCTACATCAACTAGATGTAAATAATGCATTCCTACATGGGGATCTTGATGTAGATGTTTACATGAGGGCACCTCTAGGACTACAGGCAAATGGCATGATTTGCAAACTGAATAGGTCACTTTATGGTCTCAGGCAAGCTAGCAGACAATGAAATGCCAAATTAACACAAAAGTTACTAGATCATGGATATACACAATCCCCTAATGATCACAGTTTGTTTACCAAAGGGTCAGGAAACACATTTATGGCACTCTTGGTTTATGTTGATGACATAATAGTTGGAAGTCTTGATATGGCACAGGTTCAATCCTTAAAAGATCTTTTACATGAAGCCTTTACCATAAAAGATCTTGGAGAATTAAGATACTTTCTAGGATTTGAAGTGGCAAGATCTAAACAAGAGATAGTTATTAATCAAAGAAAGTGTTTCTTAGATCTTCTAAAAGAGTTTGATTTCCTGGATTGCAAACCAATCATGACTCCTATGGATACCTCTCAGAATTTAACAGAAGTTCAAGCTCCTCCATTAGAATCCAACACTTATTACAGGAAATTAGTAGGCAAGCTGCTCTATCTTGCAAATACAAGACCAGATATTTCCTTCCCTGTACAACAACTTAGCCAGTTTCTTGATCAACCAAATGAGGCACATTTAATAGCTACACTCAGGCCCCTCGGATTTCTCAAGTCTGTTCCAGGAAAAGGTCTAATCTTTCCCAGTTCTGGCTCACTCAAACTTAAGGCATTCAGTGATGCTGATTGGGCAGGTTGCAAGAAGACTAGAAGGTCTGTTACTGGATTCCTCATTTTTCTAGGGGATGCCCTAATGTCATGGAAATCAAAGAAATAGCCAATTGTTACAAGGGGTTCCAGTGAAGCAGAATATAGAGCAATGGCTGTTACCACTTGTAATCTACAATGGATTCTGTATTTACTCAAAGATTTCCAATTTTCTTACAATGAAGAGGTTCCTTTGTATTGTTACAGTCAAAGTGCATTAGATATTGTGGAAAATCCAGTTTTCCATGAAAGACCAAAGCACATAGAAATTGATTCACTTTGTGAGGGAAAAGTATCAGGCTAAGGTCATCAAACCATTAACTATCAACACAAAGGATCAGCCTGCTGATTTACTCACAAAACCAATGGACAAGACTACATTTTTCAGATCGTTATAGGCATATCCATTGAAAGATGTTTATGAAGTTAATGACACCACAACAGCAGCAAATTGAAGTCTGTTAGCAAGCTTCACTTGGTCTTTCTTACCCAAGCGTGCTTGATGGGGGGGGGGGGGGGGGGGGGGGGTTGAAGTTAAAGACACCACAACAGCAGCGAATCGAAGTCAGTTAGCCCAAAGAGGAAAAACGCCGATCACCTTTCTACATGGATGTTTGGAGTTTGTTAAGTTAGTTATAGAAGCAGTTAGCAACTGATTAGTCTATCTATAGTAGAATTGAAGAAGAGAAAAAAGATTTGTATCATCAATTTTATGATTCCATGATCAATAAACCAGAATCAAAATTTTCTAAGTTTTCCCGCTCATTTTATTTTTGAATTCTGTTCTTGAAACTTCATCTTCTTCAAATGAAGTTCTTGCTGCGATTCGGTTCTCGTTTTCAATAATCCTTCAAAGTTAGATTCACAACGGTTGTGGTTGGGGTTGGGGTTGGGGTTGGGCATAGTCTGATATTTTCTCGTTAACTATTTTAATATGAAACAAGCTTTCTTTCTTCATTCGATATATCTTTTAAAGTAATAAAAATAGAGGGTCTTTTTCTTACTTCTTTTCATTTATGATCTAATAGTAAATATCGAACTTGTCATTATCAAGTATAAAAATGTGTTGTGATACAATAGTTGTAGTGGTAACATTTCTTATTCAACTATGTGTGCATATGACTTGGAATTTAAGGAAATGATTAATTATATGGAGCAGCAATAATAGATTAATAAAAAAATAAAATAAAATGGGTGGAAGAGTGATTTCTATTACATACAGAATATTTCCTGAGATTATCAGCGTGCCATACTCTTGGGATGGTTTGTGACCTTCTGTGATTCTATAAGGCCCTTTCCAGTTCGATTGCAATACACCAACTGTCGCATCTTGACTGACTTCGCTCTTTCGAAGGACTAGGTCTCTAACCTGAAAATAAGAGGGCCATACCTTAGATTTGTAGTATTGAGAAATTTTTTGCTTATACTTAGCCATTCTGATGGCGGAAACTTTTCTCATTTCCTCCAGGTCATCTTTATGTCCACACAGGTAGAGCTCGTTTGTTTCATCGTTAAAAAACTCCATTCTTGGGAGTGGCACTCCTATCACAACTGGTATGACTGGTTCACACTGGTATGAATGGCATTTCTTTGGCCGATGCTAATGAAGTTGTTCGAAATGCCCATAAGATATTTGGCAATTGATTGACCTACCTCTGAACTTCATTTTCTAATATGGTCTTTAACCCTATTTTGACGATGTCTGAAATCTTCTGTAATGAATTTGGGTAGTCATGCTTCGTGAGGATAATCTGATTACTTTGATTAGTGGTTTTGTTAATGAATTATAGTTGAGCCAATGTGCATTGATTGCCTACATACTTAGAACATTTGAGATCAAGCCGTTAACGCAGTTCCGATTTTGAGGGTGATGACACATTCTTATAGAGCTCCGATGTCGGAGTTAATGCATTGTTGCATGTGATATGGAAAATGGTCAGGATCATGGAGAAGTTTGTTGATCATGCCATAATGGAGCGGGAATCATGGGACCATTATTGTGACAATTATCATCATGGGGTATTGTCTGCTAAATAACCCGATTGCCCAGTTCGAACACCTGAGGTCGATAGTGATGGCATGTCCCGAGCTAAGAGTTTTGAATCGATGTGAACATGTACCATATCGGTTGAACGAGCTGGGAGATGTTGCATACTTGACTAAGTGCTCCATTTCGTGGTTATTTGAAATGTAGGACATCTTATTATGATGAACTCCTTTGGCCCATTTAGCTGAAAAGATCCGAAATAGCTCATTAAGTATCACTATGGTTACTAGCTCTTCTTATGGATTTTATCTTCAAATTAATCGTTTGACTTTCTGACACATAAAAAAGACATAAATTTCAGAAATTAGAAAATGAGGTTGTGTCAGTCCTGACACTTGAAAATCAGGTCGTGCCTTTTCTGACATGGAAATTCAGGTAAACGTAAGATTCCCTACGTTTAAACGTAAGGATCCTTACGTTTAAACGTAAGGAATTAACATATCCGTCTGCCACAAATCATAGCTGTAAACGTAAGGATCCTTACATTTAAACGTAAAGAACCTTACGTTTAAATGTAAGGTAATTCAATATTAGGTAGTTACAATAAATGTTCATTTCTCTACGTTTAAGCGTAAGTTTTCTTACGTTTAAACGTAAGGAACCTTACGTTTAGACGTAAGGAATCTATAAAGTTTTGAATTACTTCTGTCTCTCTCTTCTATCTTCTTTCAAACGTTTATTATCAGGCAGTTCCCTACGTTTAAACGGCGATTTTGCAAGAAAACTTTACATTTGCCACAATCACTCAAGTTCAATGGATCAACTCAATACAGAAAGTGTATGTATTTCCGATAATCATCTATTTACAACGTTTTAGGCTGTAAATTTTGTTTCCCTTTATCTGATATGTATTTCCCAATTTTTAGTGGTTTAGTTATGTTGGCCGGATATTGTTTACCATGATTTTGTTGGTTTAGCCTGATTTTTCATTTTCTGGTTTTAAGAAGGGTTTTTTTAAGAACGTATTTTCTACGTTTGGACGTAGAGACCCGCATTTCTCTACGTCTGAATGTAAGGTTTCTATGTTTGGACGTAGAGACCCTACGTTTAGACGTAGAAAACTGCAGATTTCCAATTTATAGGGTTTAGGTTGATTGTAATTTGATAAAAACATGCAATTTGTGGCTAGGTAAGTTTACATTGGGAAATGAAAGTTGATAGTGTATGAGTATGGTGTTACTATGCATTTTTTTCATGTATATGTTAATGTTGAGATTGATTGAGGCTTGATGGTGAGATTGATGGTTTGATCGTGCATAAGGGTGTTGTTCCTACCCAAAATGGTACTGAAAATGGCTCTGTTTTTCAGAGACCATTGTTATTGGAAATATTGATCACACTTACACTTACATTAATCATTTAGGTATTGGTAGCTCTGTTATTTCTTCTTTGGTAGTAGATGTACTATATAGTTGATTTACTTCACAATGTTAGTGTATAAAGCGTGTGATTGACTAGTATATGTGTGTGATTGACTTGAAACAATACTATTTGTTAACAGTTGATTGGCCCTCATGGTTCTGATGTCTACAAAGTAAAGGAAAATTTGGCATGGACTTTTAGAGGGGAAAAGACCATGCTCCGGGATCTTCTTGAAATTCACATGAGAAGGATTGGATTTGAGGGAACATTAAGAGGTGGGGTTTTTCGACAATTCATTGAAATGTACGTGGAGTGGCAGTTTTCCTCCAAAGTTTTACAATATGTATGTTTCAGTGTTGTTTATCCGAATGTGCCCGGTGAGATTCATTTTAGATTTGGTGACACGACCGTGAAGTTCGGTAGGCGGGAGTTTTGCATGATTACCGGTTTTAGGTTTGGTGATCTCCCGGAAGCTCTTGAACGTTATTCCAGGTGTTTTGCTGAGGGGACATACGGCCACATCCATCATCCTGACCAAAGACCGATCACCATACCGGATATTGAGAGATGGTTATTGGATGAGGGTGAGCATCCTGAAGTTCTCTACCGTGTAGGTTTAGTCTACCTTATTCACGGGATTATGATGGGTCATGATGAGACTACTAAGGTACCTCGTGAGACCTTCTATTTGGTCGAGAATGTAGAAGGCCTAAATGACTTTCTATGGGGTACTTGGTTGTGGGATCAGACTTATAGAAAGATCTGTCACATGATGAATAGCTACAAAGAAAGTCCAGAAGGCGGGGTGACGATACAAGGGGTTATACATGCCTTACAGTTTTGGGCTTACGAGACCCTCCGGGACATTCTTGTTCCGACTATTCCTGCCACCCTCGAGCTCCTGATGCGGCTCATCAGATGATGAGATGGAGTTGCAAGACTACCCCTCCGCAGTGGAAGGGGTTGTTGGCGAAGGCAAAGAAGGTAATAAGATTAATAAACATTTTCTTTTAATTATATCCGGTATGGTTAAACATTTTGTTATTGTTAATTCTAATGAAATATACATTGTTTGCAGAGCCGTGTTATAGGATATCTGGCTGCAAGGGAAGATAGGGGAATCCCTGATGCAGATATTAATGAGCCGCCACGTGTGATCAGTCGGCATGTACCAATTGCACGGCCACCTCCTAGACGTCCATCTACTACACAGCAGCCACACTCTACTACACAACAGTCAGCCTCTACTTCACATCCTTCTACTTCACAATAGTCAACCCCTTTACCTCCTCATCCACGACGTGTGCCGCACAGTTCCTACACTGAGATGCTACAGGCGGAAGAAGATGAATCTGATGAAGAAGATGAAGCTGTTGGGCTTTATAGGGTTGTGAAGAGAAGGATAGATAATGGGCTGAATGACATTCGGGAGGAAATTCGCCGGTAGAATGATGAGAACCGGCAAGTACTTCGAGATTTTATACAGCGGCAGAATGAGCATGGGGCAATACTTCTTGAACTTAAGGGGTTGATGCAAACGCTGTCATCCAGAGATCAGGTAAAAAATTATTTCATTGTCAATTTCTTTATGCGATAAATTTAGTTCTATGTATTATGATACTAACCGGGCAACATCTTTTCAGTCTACCCCTCATCGGCCTCCACCTCCTCCACCTCCTCCACCTCCTCCACATGATACTGACCGGGCCACATCTTCTCAGTTTGCCCCTGATCGGTCTACACAGGGTCATCATACTGATCAGTCTACACCTGGCCAGCATACTCATCAGCCTCCACTTTGTCAGCATACGCATCAGCATACTTATCCATCGCCTACCCTGTCCGACAACCCGATGATGATGTTCAGGTATGATAAGATTCTTGAAGGAGTTTCCCAACCCGGGCAAGAGGGAGTGCAGCTGAAGGGAGTTCAGAAGGAGGGAGTCGAGAAGGATTTCGTCGACGATTGGAGGATCCTTATATGGAGACTACGTTTGATTCGGGTAAGCATTATGTTATTTATATCTAATTATTGTTTAGTAGGTTTATTTATATTGAATTTTGTATTAATAACATAGATATTGTTTGTTATCGAGAATTGACGAGAGTGCCTATTTTGATGCAGATACTGGTGATGCTACTACCGAGGCTATGACCCCTCACGAGGTTACGACCAGCCAGACATCGGTTGTGGAGCCTGAGATGGATTATAGTAAGTTATTTGATTTTTAATTTCAAAACTATAAATTATATTGTGAAAAACTATCTAACTTGATCATGTATTGAATTTTGTTTAGCTGGTGGTCCAAGTGTTGTACAATTGGGTAAATGAAAGGCGGATGATGCAATTGACAGAAGATTGACGATCCGTCAGACTACTAGCCGACCACGATATTTAACTGATGGGTCGCACATAGTCAGTCTGCCCGGTGATAACGTTGTGAGATGGACACCATTGAAAAAGTTTCTGGACGAGCTGGAAAACAATTTTAAAATATGGTACCAACAAGAACATCCGCCCCCAATTGAGATTCCCACGGGGTACGCAGCTGGTTTCCGCCTTACAGAACCGATGGGCAAGGCGTGGTTCACACGTCTCCATGACCCTCTTAAAGAGTTAGGCCGAGAAGTATATTCTTGTGACTTCATTTTCATATTTCTGAAATTTCCATATTTCTGATTTCATTATCTCTAACTTATTTTTGCATGCGTACAGCATGTCGATGCGTATCTGGACCTGATACAACGGCAAATGGAAACACATCCAGAATGCTTTCAACCGCATACGGCCATTGCATACTCTGATTTAGCCACCTTTTGCGGCCAAGGTCATATTGATCAGGGAAAGCCGCCAGACACAACGGACATTCTCGATTTTGTGTATCAGTACGCCAGACACAATATGTCGTTGCTAAGAAAGAAACTTTGTGTGCAGCTATTTAATCAAATAGTAGATATATAGGTATTTTCGTGTATGTTGTTTTGACAAACTTTGTGTAGGTATTTTTGGTGTATGTTATTTTTTGTATTTTGTTGTATATATTTTTGGTGTATGTTGTTTTGGTGTTTTGATGAGTATTCAATCTGTTTAAAAAACAACTCAAATTCAAGTCATTATTTACACCATCTCTGTATCTAATTATATAACAACTTAAAATGCAACATTCAATGTGAATATCTCTACGTCCAAATGTAGAGAACCTACGTCCAAACATAGAGAACCTACGTCCAAATGTAGGGATGCAACATTCTCTACGTTGGAACGTAGAGAACCTACGTCCAAACATAGGGAATGCAACATTCTCTACGTCCAAACGTAGTTTTCTACGTTTAAGTGCATTTCTCTACGTTTGGAAGTGGTAGATGGCAATTATTGTTGTTATACAAGTACTAGTTCAATATACACTACATGAACGAGCCATTTCTCTCATTTCTTCAAACTCTTTTAAGTTCATCTGAATTTTCTAACCACTTCTTCATCTTTCAAGTCCATTTCTTCATCATTCAAGTAGTCAATTAAACTAACCACTTCTTCACCTTTCAATTTATAATCTACACTGAAGCAAATGGATAATGATCGTTTCTTTAAAGTTCTTGATGGCGGTTTCGCAACAAGTTTGGTATGTCATTATTAATTAACTTACATTTATATCACTTGTATTATGATTGAACAAACATGATATGTTTCTTTTTTCATAGACACTACCTCCAGCATCCGTTAATAGGTTGAACGACATTCTGAGGAACCTAGATAGGGCCGTTCTCAAAAGCCGATTAGGGACATGGGAAGTGAGGGTTGGAGCCACAGACAATGGAATTCTTCGTTTCTTTGGGGAAGGTTGGGAGGAGTATGTGGTGGCTCATTACATGAATGAGAGGGAGTTTATAGAGTTTGAACACATGGGGGGTTTCACTTTCGACACTATTGTGATGGATCACACTTCTTGTGTGAAGACTTTTTCTGAGTCCAAGAGTGAAGAAGATGATGCAGATGATGATGCAGGTGCAGGTAACCAAAATCCCCATTTTCAGACGACGCTACGAAACTGGGTATTTTCACATGGTTGTTATTATGAGGTGAGATATTTAAAATATTTTTAGTTGTTTTCTTGTTTTTATCTTTTTCCCCCATTTTGAAACAGTATTTAAATTTGTTTGTGATTTGTAGAATATTCCAAAGGCAATTTCTAGAACAAACGACATGTTGCGAAACAAGACCGTGGAACTGCGAATTGCCATAGGGGAATCATGGCCTGCTAGAATTGTCTATATGGTAAATCAAAAAGTTCGTTTAAGCGGGTTGAATGATTTCATTACGGACAATGACCTAAATGCGGGAGATGAATGGAACTTTGAAGTCATTGATCAACCTATAGAAAATCACGTCGTGTTTAATGTGGTGATTACTAAATATTGAAGATCATTTATTTAGGGCATCTTATCGTATTTAATGATCATCCTTAGTTTATTTAAGCGTCATCTTATTTTTATCTCAATGTATCATTACTCTTTGTTTTTATGTTTGTAAGCCCTGTATGTAAGCCAACGTATCATTACTTTTTTTTTGTGTGTGTAAGCCCCGTAATAAATACTGTTAGTTTTACAGAGGTAGTGTAATACAAGACAAACATGATTCCGATTGAATACAATCATTACTACAATCCATTAATAAAATACTACAATCCATTAATACGTTACACAATAACGATCCATTCTAATATCACCATAACAAAAACAATGACTTCCTACCGGTATTGCATGCATTTGGCTCTGTTATGTCCTGGATGTTTGCAGTTACTACATACATTCTGATGGCCTGGGCGTTCCCATTCAGAAGGGATTCTAGTGGTATTAATTCTACCTCTTCTTGGAGCTCCACTGGCATCAGGCGCATATCTCATATTAGGCACTCCGACTTTCATGTTTCTTACCGCCTCCGGAACATCCCAATCCTCCCTGTTAGGAATTGGATATATGCTACCCATGTAAATCTCCTTGAAATATTCAGCTTTATAATACCGTGAACAGAGTTCGGGTGGACTAAGTATGCGTGCTACTGCAGCTGTTATAGTATGCGTACATGGTATTTCCATTTTCTCAAAATAACCACAATAACACTTCCTCTCTCGTAGATTTACCACCCCATGAAGCAAGTTATTTCCATGAACCTCAAAATCATCGGGGTTAATAGGATTAACCCTGAACTTCCTTCTAGCAGTAATATTAGAAGCCACTATTGTATCGATCTCCGGTGCTAACACAGTCGCATAATCAAACGGCTTCTGTCGTCTATCATTATACCATCTCTGTAGTGTACTTCAAATGAATTCCAAGAGGCTAGGAATGGGCCAACTACGAGCTCCTCTAATCGCACAGTTGAAACTTTCAGCATAATTGCTTGTCATTAAGGCATATCTTTTCCCAGGAAATTTGGCACGTGCCCACCGTTCAACACCTATTTCTTCTAGTTTTAGATATACGCCAAGACATTGTGCCTTGATCAGGGCGTACTTTTGGAGAAATTCGGCCTCCGAGAATGCATAGGCTGCTTGATAGAATGTGTCTTCACAAAAACCGTAATCCTTCCATTTTTTTGTTAGATTGCCCTTTAAATGATGATAGCAAACACCGTGATATGCATCGCGAAATACATGACCAACCGCATTTCTAATAGCCTTGTGTCTATCAGATATAAGCTCAAATTTTCAGCCTAGATACCTCCAATGTCCACCCTCAATTGTCTCATGAAATACCCCCATGAATCATTGCATTCTTTTTCAACAATACCGAAGGCTACAGGGAATAGGTGGTCACCGGCATCTACAGCAACAGCAATAAATAGTTGCCCTGAGAATCGGGTTTTTAGATGAGTGGCGTCCACACACAAAATAGGTCGAAAATATTTGAACCCATGACGACTTGCTCCCAAAGGCATGAAACAACTACCGAACCTTCCCAGATTATCAAGCTGAAAGTCAACATAGGTCCCTTCATTGGCTTCACGCACCATCCACAGGTATGAGGGTAACGCATTGTAAAACTCCGTCGGTGAACTTCTAACCAGCATTCTCATCATCTTGTGAGCTCGGTATGCTTGGTCATAAGTCAACTGTACACTGTAAGTTGTGAGCATGTCATCCATAATATGTCTGGGTTTATTCATTGCCGAGTTCTTCCATTTTCTGACTTAGCAGACTCGCAATAACAATAGGTGTTGCTTGTCGATTGTCATTATCCACATTCTGAGATGCACAAGTATGCACATCATTCAACGTTGTGATCTCAAATGTGTGTGAGACATTTATATTCGTCTTCACCCTTTTCGCCCTTACATGCCATTTGCATGTATCGTTAGACATGTGTAATACATGCACCGTGTGTCCGACCTACCCAAGCTCATCTGAAAATTATTGGCAACCGCATACGATTTATTTTCAAATTAAAATCTTATTTTGAATCATATTTCTTCCCAATGAACAATTCATTCACGTCATTCATATGTAACGTACCGGTAGATAGACACTGCGGTAAATCATCATCTTCAAATGTGGGAATCCTCCATGGATAATCTTCTCGTACACTTGCCCTAGCATTGGCACCCTGATTATTGTTGTCATCCCTGCCTGTTTGATCGGTTTGAATATGAGGTGTAAACGGAGAAGCCAAAAAACTAGTGAGTGATCCACCAAACAAATTATATGGCTGTTGGATAGGTTGAGCATGACTACTTGAAGGTTGGTTAGGAGGATACGGAAACGGATGGTGTGATTGGCTATTTATAACATTATAACTTGGAGGACCGGATTCCAACGGAGCAGAGTATTTACCAACCATTTCAACATGAACATGACTACTTGAAGGTTGATTTGAAAGATTATGACTTGGACTGACTGGTTGATACTGAAACCGTTGGTCCGAAGCTTCACCAAGCCTTTGTGTAGAAACATGGTTTTCAGACCCACTATATCCATACTGTTGCTCGAATGGATTAAAATTTGGATCTGTAGCAAGTTCTTGTACCGGAGAAATGAAATTACCAAGACTATAATCCGAATTATTGTTATCATCCGGGGCATTGCAATCTTGATTTAAATCAATGCCATCATCCTCAAATATCGGTTCATTGTTTGCCTCCACTAGTGTAGCATTCATGCAAAAAATTACATTTTTACTGTTAGAGGCCGCTTCGATGTAACCATTTAGTGTCTCGTCGTCTAAGATATCATCAGGTGGTATATTCCCCACACTACCATAAGTAAACAAAGCTTTTACGCCGAGCTTTGAATCAGACCGATCAATACCAAGCCTCACATGCAATTTATCCAACAACACATTCAATCTTATGTTCTTTCGGAACATCGATCCATTTACATGATTCCACCGGTTATAGAGAGGATCGTACATAAATTCTCCGTTGAACGAGACAACAATCATAGTGTTGCGATTATCTATTTTTTTTAATAAAAACAATTCAAGTCATTATTAACTCATTCAATATCAACTTAGATAACAACTTAAAATGCATTATAGACATTCAATATAGTAATTCAAAACCCTACCTAATCAAATTTATCACAAATAGAAAACAAAACATACTTACACTAAACCCTACTAATTAAACCCCAACAAGGAAACAAAGACTATTCCCCCCTTTTAAGATGTTTCAAACAAGGAAACAACGACTTTTAAAACTTAAAACACTTTCACTCTAAGTGTAAGTGTGATCAATATTTCCAATAACAATGGTCTCTGAAACAGAGCCATTTTCAATACCATTTTGGGTAGGAACAACACTCTTATGCACGATCAAACCATCAATATGGACAATTCCATTACTATCAACAACAAATTTCACAACTTCTCAAAACTACAATACCAAATCAACAATACAAAAGTTTACTACAATCGAACAATACTAAAGACTTAAACACACTACTTAGATGTATAAACATTACATAAACAACATACTTAAAACACACATTTAAGTTAAATACATATCATTACTACAATATAAATAACATAATCACTACTTAAAACACACATTTCGGTTAAATACATATCATTACTTACACTAAACCCTAGTAATTAAACCCTAAACAATAACACTAAGAAAAGACTTAAACACACTGCTTAGATGTATAAACATTACATAAACAACCTACTAAAAACACACATTTCGTTTAAGTACATTTCATTACTAGCATTAATAACATAATCACATTGAGCACTTGAATTAAGAACAAATAACATAGCAAAAACTAACCCATTTGAGCACTTGAATGATGAAGAAATGGACTTGAAAGATGAAGAAGTGGTTAGAAAATTTATATTAACTTGAAAGACTCTGAAGGAATGAGAAAAATAGTCCGTTAATGTGGTGTATATTGAACAAGTACCTTACAACAACATTAATTGCTATCAACCACTTCCAAACATAGATAATAGCGTAGAAACAGTACGTTTAAACGTAGAGAAATGCGTTTTAACCTACGTTTAAAAGTAGAGAATTACACATTTATTGTAACTTTCTAATTATAGAAATGTCTTACGTTTAAATGTAATTACGTTTAAACGTAAGGAACCTACGTTTGCAGCTATGGTTTGTGGCAGACGGATATGTGACTTCCTTACGTTTAAACGTAAGGATCCTTACGTTTAAACGTAAGGAATCTTACGTTTACCTGAATTTCCATGTCAGAAAAGGCACGACCTGATTTTCAAGTGTCAGGACTGACACAACCTCATTTTTCAATTTCTGCATAAATTTGCATAAATAATTCAAATCATTATATGAAACGCGAGTATCTATTATTCATTGACCATGGTTTCTAACTCCTCTATGGATTTTATCGCGCATTTTGTTCCCTAAATTTAATTTCGATGATATATGCTCCGGTGTCGGTAGGACTAGTTTCATCAATATTCTATATTACTATTATTTTTGACATATTATTCTATATTATTAAGTCTAACTCTAATCCGATAACAATTACACAAAGTACAAGACCAAATCGACATTGACTTATCTCTCTAACCCCCCTTTTCTCGCTGAAAAACTCCCAAAAGCTACCAAGTTCGGGTTTTATTTCCGGCGCCGGTGGCGCTAGGCTGCCGGCGTCCGGTTCTAGTTTAGATTCCTAGGCTTTTCCTTTTCTTTTCTTTTCCTTTGTTCCCTGGCTGTTCTTGCTCTGGCAGCCTGTTAATGGTGATGTGGTCCGGTGATGGTGGTGATATCGATCGGGTGGTGATGGTGGTGATATGATCGGGTTGTTGGAGCTGCGTTTCAACAGGGTTTTTGCGGATCTGTGGCCTTCTCTGCCCAGATCTAGGGCTGGTGGTGACGGTTTCCAGTGGAGGTCCGGCTGTGATCCGGTGGCAGTCGCTTTTTCTTGTGGTTTTCGTTGTCGGTTCATCGTCCCTCCCCTCTGCTGGTTCTTCGCTGTTGATTGAGACGGGCGGCATGACTGTTTCCCTTTCCGGATGATGCTACTCATCGTTGTGTGACTTACATAACACCGTTAAGGCTTCGGGCTCTTAATTGGCGGTTGTGGTATTCGTTCTTTTGGCGGATGCGCTAGTCATCTCTTACGGGCTTCGCTCTCCGCCCGGGGGGCGGCGGTCGATGGCGGTGGGAGCTTGTGGCGATTATCTTGGTCCATGGCTTCAGTTTGCCGCTTTGTTTTGCTCTCCGGCGGCGCTGCTAGTACATTGTTAATATTGTTTTAGTTTGTTGTTTTTTCGCTGTAAATGTTGTTTTAGTTCTTTGTAGGTGTCTGTCGAATAATAGATTGCCTAGGAGATTTAGTGTCTGAATGCCTTTTTTCGGAAAAATATTCTTTCCTTTTGTTCAGCACCCTCGACCCGATTTATTATTCGGCTTGTTATTATGATGGAAGCGTGTGGTGCGGCTTTGCCGCGTTGTAGTGCGGTTTTTGACCGCACTGTAGTGCAGGTTTTTACCGCGTTGTAAGTTCGGTTTATCCGATATTAATAAAGTTTTCGTCTTTGAAAAAAAAAAAAAAAAAAAAAAAGGTCTAACTCTACGTGGATACCATTATCGATGCATGATATGAATCATACGATGATCATACATGAGATTTCAAGAAAATGCTGTGTCAAAGTTGAATTCTCTGGAATCTCTCCTAAAAAGACAATTGTAAATTTGGTCGACAAGCTTCCGCACCATCACAAGATAATAATAATCTCTAGACATACGCCAGCTAGCTTCGTCTTTTTATTTCTTTTCATCTCTAGACGTTTTCCTCCTTTTCCTTAAAAAGATGACAAGTGTATAACATACGCCAGCTAGCTTCATTTACCCTGCTGTTTTCGTCTTTTTATTTCTTCAATTCAATGCACTAGACGTCATTGTTCTTGGAAGTTCCCGGGGCCGGGAGGCACAACTATGACCTGTCATGTAAAAACCTCGTATTTATCCTTTTAAAATATAATAGTCTTTTTGCAGCGTTCGAAAGTCCCGATAATTGGGATTTTAGAAAATGGAAAATTAGGGATAAAGACCATTATGAAATATTTTTAAATAACAGGACAACTACATATTTTTTATAGGGAGAAGGACAATTGCATAATTTTTATAGCGAGAAGGACAAACAGTGAATCCCGAAAAATCAGTGAATCTCCCCAGTGAATCCCGAAATCAGTGAATTTCGACAGTGAATCCCGAAAATTAGTGAATTTCGACGATGAATTTTGAAAATTAGTGAATTTCGACAGTGAATTTTGTCAGTGAATTTAAACAGTGAATTTCGAACACAAGTGAATTTCGACAGTGAATAAATAGTTTTATCCTTTATGCAAAAGTTTCAAAAAACTGTCCTTCTACTCAATTGATGAAATATTTCTGTCCTTCTCTCTCATTCCCCCTTTAGAAAATCAGGCTTTGTCTCTCTTCCTCTTGGAATTAAAGTTATAAATTGGTCTACATTCGTTTTTAGGTAACACGCCGGTAATAGCAGCGTAAAATCAATTTTTACGCCGATAATACTAGCGCAAACCACCCCAAACATTGATCTGCATATCCACACATTATTGGTGTAACGAGACCCAATAATGGCGTAAAATGGCATTAACGATGGTAATAACAGCGTAAAAGTTTGAATTGTGACGCCCCGTTCCCGGACACCGAGTCCTTTTCCGGAAACGAACGCCCGGCATGTATAATATTAAATATAATCTAATATTATACATAAGCCTTACGTCATATATCATAAACACAATACGGAAACGAAACGACTCGGGGAAAAATAAATTCCAAGGACCAACTAAACCAGATTCAATGCTGCGCTAACTTCCAAAATGGAAATTGAAACGTCAAATTCAGAACAAAAGAATCCAAACGATCTAGTCTTACATCAAGGCCACTAAAAACGGGACAACAAGGAAATATTCAAATGAAATAACAACATAGTTTATACCAAACTTGAAATAAAAGAAAGATTCCAAAAGAACACTTCATATAAAACTTCTTCAAATCAAAAGCATCAAATATCTTCATCATACTCCTCGTCTCCATAAACCTGTTCATCTTCTCAACAAAATATATAACGGGTAAGTACATACGTACTTAGTAACGAGTAGAAGCTATTGAAATCATGCGTTTTATAACGAAAACTATTCGACAACAATTTGTTATTTAACGGTTAGTGGTATGATCTTACATCTAACTATCACATTATATTCATAGTATAACACGAGGTCCCTAGGGTTACTAGCTTAGCTTATCTTTGTTACATCATGTTTGCGAGGGCACTACACTTAGTGAGAAATGCACTAAGACAAAAGACGCAACCCTATAGAGATAAATCTCTAGCGGTCCCGAGACAATCACCTCACTTTGACTGGCTAGCTCTATAGGCTATCCGGTGAATGACTATCTCGTTCGTGAGGTTGTCCGGCGGTATGATCACTACTTCTTTAATCGGCTTTGTCTAGAATCCGGCAAAGTGAGCAACACCACTTTATCCGGCCAACCAACACATTGCCGATATTGTACCGTGCCTATCCAAGCTCTCATGATGTTTAATCTTTTATCTAGTCAAATACGTGGTTTAAATGTTTAATCGGCCACCTAAGTTCATTCGAACAAAAGCTCCCTACTCCCTCTTCTTAGACTTCTAGACTCAATCTAACCATTACACGGACATTGATGAATACTAACTCATCAAAGCACAAGGCCAATTCTACTCTTCCGACGGTCCCGAACTTCAATTCCGTTAAAGAATACATTCGGTGCAGAACCAAACGCATCAGAAGCTTATTCATGGCTTTGTAATGTTTATTAATGTTGTTTAGAACATATTAGGAAGACACCAAACCATACTCTAGTATACCATCATACTACAAACAAAAATTAGTTAAACACTTAGCTATTCTATATATATTTTTTTTTAAACTTAGACATGCTGTGGCCGTTTCCATTCCTGTGCTAACTTATGAAAAGTTGCAGGAAAGAATTATTGATACTGCTATTACTATCATTATTATTATATCTTTTTTTTTTTTTTTTATATTATTAGTTTTCCTCCCAAAGCATCTTGCGTACTTCATCCGCACTTTCCTTTTTTTTTTTTTTTTTTTTCTCCAGGGCACGAACTCAACATCATTCACAGCCAAACCCATCTTTTTTTTTTAACAAAGCAAGTTAACACCGTAAAATCTCAAACATCACCGGGCATACTTTAAAACCAACAAAAAAACCCATAAACTTAAATCTACAAAACAGAACACACAATCCAAACATTATAAAACATTCACCCATTCAATATGAAAACCCCGTTACCTTATAAAAGCGAGCAACACAACGATCCAACCTCGATCAAGACCTAGCTCTCTATTCCACCTACACAAACATGATTCATCTATCGATTAAAATCTACCAAGCATTCTAAACGTTAGAAACTACGAAAAGGTGGATTTAGAACCCAAAAGCTTGCTCGAAACACGTAATCCATAACTTGATAAAAACTAACCTTCTCCCAAAGAAAATTGTATCCACACGATCCTTGCGTCACGTAGAATCTTTTCTCTTTGAGACGTCTGCACAACCGAGTGACGGATTAGCTTCGATAATCGAAAGAACCTTTCTTCTTCTTTATCACAAAACCAGCGCCTCACTCTTTGATGGAAACCGTTCCCTTTTTTTTCTTTTGAACTGATTTGTTGAGAATAATGGGAATTAACTCCCATTAATCCCTAATTAACAAAATCAATTATTTCCCTTAAAATCCCCCTCTTTTTTATTCCAAAAAAAAATAAAAAATATAATATTCCGAGTTTTCGTTAAAAGACGGTAATGCCCTTTTTCGAGAATCGAGATATTACATTCCTCCCCCCTTAAGAGGAGTTTCGTCCTCGAAACTTGAACGTACCTGGAAGGTCAACCCACTCTGGGAACTCGGCTGTCAACACATCTTCTTCTTCCCATGTCGCTTCACTTGGTGAATGATTGCTCCATTGCACCAAGACCAAAGGGATTATCCTTCTCTTGACTACCTTCTCTTTCCTATCCAGAATCTTAACCGGCTTCTCAACGTAGGCTAAATTATCTTGAAGTAATTGCGGATCAAACTGAGATTCCACATCCGTAGAAGATAGACACTTCTTAAGCATGGATACATGGAAGACATTATGTACCCTAGACATTGATTCCGGTAACCGAAGTCTATATGCTAACTTTCCAATCCTTTCGATGATGTCAAAAGGCCCCACATATCTCGGACTCGTTTCCCTTCGCCCAAACCTCTTAACACCCTTCATCGGGGAAGCTCGTAGATACACTCGTCCCCAACCGCAAACTCTAACGGTCTTCTTCTCGATATCCGCCCAACTCTTCGTCGGTCTTGAGCGGCTTTAAGATTCTTCCGTATCGCTCAACTTTCTCTTTAGCTCGCGTAACTAACTCGGCCCCGTCAATCGCTTTTCCCCAACTTCGTCCCAATAAAGTGGAGTCCGGCATTTCCTACCGTACAAGGCTTCAAACGGTGGCATCCCCAAACTAGCATGATAACTGTTGTTATAAGCGAACTCTGCCACTGAGAGGAAATCATCCCATGATCCCCCTACTTCAAGAACGCAAGCTCTAAGCATGTCCTCAAGAGTCTGGATTGTCCTCACGGACTGACCGTCTGTCTGCGGGTGAAAGGCAGTACTCAAGTCCGTCTTTGTTCCAAAAGCCTTTTGTAACCCTTTCCAGAAGTGACTTATGAATCGCTATCTCTCGTCGGATACGATAGATAAAGGCACACCATAAAGTCTCACTATATTGTCCAAATACGGTTGAGTGAACTTCTTAATAGGCATGTCAACCTTACATGGCAAGAAATGGGCTGATTTCGTGATTCTGTCAACAATCACCCAAATCATGTCATGGCCACTCTTCGTACGCGGTAAACCGGTGATGAAGTCCATCGTGATGTTCTCCCATTTCCATTCCGGTACTTTCAAAGGCTTCAACAAACCTCCGGCCTTCGTGCTCGCTTTAACTCTCGGCATGTATCACACTTTGCCACGAACTCGTGATATTCAACTTCATGCCAGGCCACCAATACCTTTCTTTGAGGTCTCGGTACATCTTGGTAGATCCTAGATGAACCGCAAAGGCAATCTTATGGGCTTCATCCATGACTTGCTGCCTTAGTCCATCCACATCAGGCACACACAAACGATCACCATACCAGAGATGACCACTCTTATCCAACTGATAACCCACTGTAGGCTTCTCTAGAGCTACGCGCTTCAAATCAACTAACACTGGGTCTTTGTCTTGCTTTGCTCGGATATCATCCAACAACTCTGACCTTGCCATCAATGGCACAAAACACTGAGCTTCACCTTCCCGTTCAACCACTTGAATCTGTAAACTGTCTAACTGATGGATCACTTCTTGCAAGGTAGTGATAGCATTAACCGGTCTCCGGCTAAGTGCATCCGCTACAACATTCGCTTTACCCGGATGGTATTGAATGTCCAAGTCATAGTCTTTCACAAATTCCAACCATCTTCTTTGCCTCATATTCAAATTCTCTTGAGTGAAAAAGAACTTAAGGCTCTTATGATCCGTGAATATTCTTGCCTTAACTCCATAAAGGTAGTGCCTCCACTATTTCAAAGCAAAAACCACTGCTGCCAACTCCAAGTCATGTGTAGGATAGTTCTTCTCATGAACCTTTAACTGCCTAGATGCATAAGCTATTACCTTCCCCGCTTGCATCGATCGAACACATCCCAAACCTTGACTCGAAGCATCCGTATACACGTCATAGTTATCAAAGACCTCTGGCAAAGCTAACACAGGAGCTGCAGTCAACTTATCCTTCAACGTCTGAAAAGCTTCCTCACACTCCTTTGTCCACTCAAACTTGATGTTTTTCTGAGTAAGTCTAGTGAGAGGAGTTGCTATCTTCGAGAAATCTTGTACAAACTTCCTGTAGTAGCCCGCTAAAACCAGGAAACTTCTTATCTCTGTCACTGTAGTAGGTCTAGGCCACTTAGAAACGGCTTCTATCTTCGCAGGATCAACTTGAATTCCATCTCCAGAAATTACATGGCCAAGAAAACTAACTTGCTTTAACCAAAAATCACACTTAGAAAACTTGGCATACAATTTCTTTTCCTTTAAAGTCTGTAGAACAATCCTCAGATGCTCCTCATGCTCCTTCTCATCCTTAGAATATATCAAGATATCATCTATGAATACTACCACAAATTTATCAAGATAAGGCATGAAGACTCTTTGCATTAGATCCATAAACGCTGATGGAGCATTAGTGAGTCCAAAAGGCATGACAAGGAACTCATAATGTCCATACCTTGTACTAAATGTTGTCTTCGGTCTATCTGCAACCTTGATCTTCAACTGGTGATAACCCGACCTAAGGTCAATCTTAGAAAACACCTTCTTTCCTTGCAACTGGTTAAACAAGTCATCAATCCTAGGCAAAGGATACTTATTCTTGATTGTCAGGTTATTTAAGGCTCTGTAGTCGATGCACATCCTCAAACTACAATCTTTCTTCTTCACAAACAAAACCGGTGCTCCCCAAGGCGATGTACTTGGTGAATCACATTCCTTTCTAACATGTCCTTAAGCTGTACTTTTAACTCTTTTAATTCAAATTTGGTGCCATCCTATAAGGTGCCTTGGCTGTAGGTGTTGCTCCCGGAATTAAGCGTATCTCAAACTCTATATCCCCGTCGGCATATTTCCGGCAACTCATCCGGAAAAACTTCGGGGAAATCCTTAACTATAGGAGTTTCTTCTAACTTAGGAGTATGCTTCTCTCGTGTCCATAGCATAAAGAACATACCCTTCACAACCCTTCGCAAAGCCTTCATGGCTCTAACCGCTGATATTATCGGATGCCTCTTCTTACTTGGCTTATAAACGTTACCCTGAAAGGTCTTATCTGACTTACCTGGAACTCTGAAGACCACTTTCTTACCTCTACAATCCACATGAACAAAATTCTTGGATAGCCAATCCATCCCCAGAATTACATCAAAGTCCGTGAAGTCCAAAACTGTCAAGTCTGATTTACACTTATAAGTTCCAACTCTAACGTCGACTTGAGGTAAAACTTGTGCAACTTTAGTAACTCTTCCCAAAGGTGTAGTGATACTTAGAGGTTTCTCCAACTCTTGAAGTGGTAGACTCAACTTCCTAGCTATCTTAGAAGACACAAAAGTACCGAGGCTCCAAAGTATCAAACAAGGCCGACTTTCGCTAAGCTATCTATGATTATGGTACCTAGCAAGTGGATCAATTTAAGTACAATAAATAACATCATATGCGTCCATATAATATTAAGTATTCATAATAAACACAAACACTTAAAATGTACCCGTAACAACAAGATCATCAAAGCTCTTCTCGGTTCCACATCAATAGCAAAGACACGAGTAGGTCGCTAGAAGATCCACGGTTTGCATTCGATTCCCTCTCGTTATCCGCCGGGTTCCGCCGAGATAAGTTCTTAGGACAGTCCCGGAGAAGTTCCCCGTTTCTCCACACCTAAAACAACCGTTACCTCCGACTTTGCACTCTCTCGCATGCGCCTTGTTGCATTTAGAACATACCTTGCGGGTGGACCACTTTTCGATTAACCGTCGCCGGTGCCGCGGTCTTCTTAAAGTTCGCCGCGGTGCCCCACGATTATTACTCTGAAAAGATCCAAATGGCCTCTTATTCCCAACTACAACAGTAGCTTTCTTCCTAAAAGTTTCAACCTCCAAAGCCTTGTTCATAAGCTCAGCCATATTCCTGGCTGTAAAACCCAACATACCTGACTGTATTTCATAAGCCAACCCATCCTTGTATTGTGCCATCTTTCTTTCTTCAACTCTCATCAGCTCGGGATAGAACCTTCCCAACTCATTGAACTTGTTGGTATACTGAGATACCGTCAGCTGTGTACCTTGCTTATGCTTTAAGAACTGACTAGCCTTGTCTGCCTGTACTGTTATTGGGAAATACTCGTTGTAAAACATAACTTTAAAGCCTTCCCAATCGTTATCTTTCCATTACTACTCCGAATGGCGTCGATCCAAGCTTCACCGCCCCCAAGAGAAAACCGATCGCCAACCGGGCCATCTCGGATTCGGGAACATGTATATTCCCGTGTGCCTTTTCGAAACTCCTTATCCATTCTTCGGCCTTTGAATGTTCCACATTCCCGAAGAAGTCCCGAACCCCGTTCCTTCTCGTCCGGTGTACCAATCCACTGGTGGTGCTTGCTCAACTGCTGGTCTAACTGGCGAAGCTTGAGGGTACACTGGAGGGTATCCATAGGGTATCTCTTGCTAGTGAGGTTGTTGATATGGGGGTGGTGGATATGCTTGCTGAGGTGGAAATCCTGAGTGACCAGCCCCATACTGATGAAACTGCTGCTGTGGCTGAAACTGCTGCTGTGGCTGATACTGCTGGTAAGCATAACCTGGTGCCACAAAAGTATTAGCTCCGCTCGGCGGTGGAGGAAGAACTGTAGGCTGTGGTGTGTAGTCATAAACTGGTGGCGGATAAAAAGCTGATGCAGGTGGACGGCTATAGATCGGTTGTGACTGCTGTGCTACAGATGGAGGTGGGTATACCGTAACAGCTGGAGTTACATGTATCCTTGGTATATCCCCAACCACTGACACATACAGAGGTGTGTTGTAGTCAGGCGCAGTTACCTGCTCAAACCGTGAACGTCCTGTTTGTTGAACACGTCCAACTGTAGCTGACTCCAGACCTGTAGTATTAGTATTCACCCCTGAAACCTCTGGCTGACTAACTGCAGGTCCTCTGCCTCTGCCTCAACCTCTGCCCCTTCCTGCAGACGGATTCCTTGAACTCCCTTCACCATTATTATTAGCACCCGAACCTCTGCGTGTAGTCACCATTCTGTAGAAGAAGAGAGAGAACGTACAGATTACTAAGGGCTCTAAACTCTTATCTCAAGAAAGTCAAGTCCTAAGCAGCAAAGAAACATTGTCTCTGATACCAACTGTGACGCCCCGTTCCCGGACACCGAGTCCTTATCCGGAAACGAACGCCCGGCATGTATAATATTAAATATAATCTAATATTATACATAAGCCTTACGTCATATATCATAAACACAATACGGAAACGAAACGACTCGGGGAAAAATAAATTCCAAGGACCAACTAAACCAGATTCAATGCTGCGCTAACTTCCAAAATGGAAATTGAAACGTCAAATTCAGAACAAAAGAATCCAAACGATCTAGTCTTACATCAAGGCCACTAAAAACGGGACAACAAGGAAATATTCAAATGAAATAACAACATAGTTTATACCAAACTTGAAATAAAAGAAAGATTCCAAAAGAACACTTCATATAAAACTTCTTCAAATCAAAAGCATCAAATATCTTCATCATACTCCTCGTCTCCATAAACCTGTTCATCTTCTCAACAAAATATATAACGGGTAAGTACATACGTACTTAGTAACGAGTAGAAGCTATTGAAATCATGCGTTTTATAACGAAAACTATTCAGACAACAATTTGTTATTTAACGGTTAGGGTATGATCTTACATCTAACTATCACATTATATTCATAGTATAACATGAGGTCCCTAGGGTTACTAGCTTAGCTTATCTTTGTTACATCATGTTTGCGAGGGCACTACACTTAGTGAGAAATGCACTAAGACAAAAGACGCAACCCTATAGAGATAAATCTCTAGCGGTCCCGAGACAATCACCTCACTTTGACTGGCTAGCTCTATAGGCTATCCGGTGAATGACTATCTCGTTCGTGAGGTTGTCCGGCGGTATGATCACTACTTTAACTGGCTTTGTCTAGAATCCGGCAGTGAGCAACACCACTTTATCTGGCCAACCAACACATTGCCGATATTGTACCGTGCCTATCCAAGCTCTCATGATGTTTAATCTTTTATCTAGTCAAATACGTGGTTTAAATGTTTAACTGGCCACCTAAGTTCATTCAGAACAAAAGCTCCCTACTCCCTCTTCTTAGACTTCTAGACTCAATCTAACCATTACACAGACATTGATGAATACTAACTCATCAAAGCACAAGGCCAATTCTACTCTTCCGACGGTCCCGAACTTCAATTCCGTTAAAGAATACATTCGGTGCAGAACCAAACGCATCAGAAGCTTATTCATGGCTTTGTAATGTTTATTAATGTTGTTTAGAACATATTAGGAAGACACCAAACCATACTCTAGTATACCATCATACTACAAACAAAAATTAGTTAAACACTTAGCTATTCTATATATATATATATTTTTTAAACTTAGACATGCTGTGGCCGTTTCCATTCCTGTGCTAACTTATGAAAAGTTGCAGGAAAGAATTATTGATACTGCTATTACTATCATTATTATTATATCTTTTTTTTTATATTATTAGTTTTCCTCCCAGCATCTTGCGTACTTCATCTGCACTTTCCTTTTTTTTTTTTTTTTTTTTTTTTTCTCCAGGGCACGAACTCAACATCATTCACAGCCAAACCCATCTTTTTTTTTTAACAGCAAGTTAACACCAGAAAATCTCAAACATCACCGGGCATACTTTAAAACCAACAAAAAAACCCATAAACTTAAATCTACAAAACAGAACACACAATCCAAACATTATAAAACATTCACCCATTCAATATGAAAACCCCGTTACCTTATAAAAGCGAGCAACACAACGATCCAACCTCGATCAAGACCTAGCTCTCTATTCCACCTACACAAACATGATTCATCTATCGATTAAAATCTACCAAGCATTCTAAACGTTAGAAACTACGAAAAGGTGGATTTAGAACCCAAAAGCTTGCTCGAAACACGTAATCCATAACTTGATAAAAACTAACCTTCTCCCAAAGAAAATTGTATCCACACGATCCTTGCATCACGTAGAATCTTTTCTCTTTGAGACGTCTGCACAACCGAGTGACGGATTAGCTTCGATAATCGAAAGAACCTTTCTTCTTCTTTATCACAAAACCAGCGCCTCACTCTCTGATGGAAACCGTTCCCTTTTTTTTTTTTCTTTTGAA